>OX451735.1:236020208-237220208 GCA_948472305.1 Vicia faba
GCACATACACGTTTTATTGAGTTTATGTGTCGTTGAATATTATGCATTATGTGCTAATTGGTAAATGAAATGGATTGTGTTTGTTTACTTTGATTTGTTGAATATGAGAATTTGATTAAATGAATATCTTATGTAGTTTATGTAAGAGTTGGAAAAAAAGTAAGATTCCTTTATTTAATTCCTTTCATTTGCTTTAAATTACATACTTTATATTTGTTGGAATTCTTACCCTTCTGTTGGAAAATGCTTGCTTCGGCATTGTTCAGGTACTGAAGATGGTAGTGCGAGGCACTAGCTTAGTGGATGCATTTGGATTGTAATCCGTTTTATTTTGGTTTATCGAGTCGATGCTCTGGTTGTAACACTTGGGGGTTAGGTGTCCGCATTCGAACTCGTATATTTTGTAGATGGATTATACTTGTATATAATCCATTGTTTTGATTATATATTGATGTATGTGTATTATGACTTGATAACATGTTTGGTGTATGAACCATATGGCTTAATGCCTTGAATTTTATATTTTGATTCCTCCTTTGGAGATGAAGTTATTATGATTCCGTTGCGTTTGCATGAAAAAGAAAGTATATGCCATGAATGTATTATGTGATTAAATGATTAAAATGACGAATATGTCATGTCCGTTTTTCTTGAATATGTGAATTGATGTTGTGACACTCCTTCCGTGCAAATTTTATTTTCTCTGATTTTAATTATATCGTTTTAATTCGGGGTTTATTAGAAGGGATGTTACAATAGTGGTATCAGAGCATTGTCGGTCAGTTGTCAGGTCTTAATGTTACTAATTCCATTGTATTTGATTGTGTATCTGACGCGATCAATACTTTTGTGTTGTTCAGAAGAAGATGGTAGCTGGGAGGAATGATAATGCACTTGCTGAGGCATTACGATTGCTCGCTGAATCCTTGAATCAGAGGCCACAACCTAATCCAGTGCCACATGATGGAGTTGATGATGCTTTTCGTGCTCTTGGAAAGTTTCAGAAAAACAACCGCCTACTTTCAAAGGAGAGCATGCGCCCAAAGAAGCTCAAGAGTGGTTGAAGGCCATTGAAAAGATTTTCCGAGTGATGAATTGCACTGATGCTCAGAAGGTGCAATTCAGAACTCACATGCTTGTGAAGGAAGCGGAAGATTGGTGGATTAATACAAGTCATAGGTTCGATGAAGAGAACACTGTGGTTACGTGGGCAATGTTCCGAGATACTTTCTTGGAGAATTACTTTCCCGAGGATGTCCGTGGTAAGAAAGAGGTGGAGTTCTTGGAGTTGAAACAAGGGAGTGGTAGCGTTGCGGAGTATGCTGCCAAATTCCAAGAATTGATCAAGTATTGTCCCCACTATAATACCGTGAATGCCGAGAGATCTAAATGCTTGAAGTTTGTGAATGGCTTAAGGCCGGATGTGAAGAAAGCAATTGGGTACCAACAAATTACCCGCTTTTTTGAATTGTTGAACAAAAGTCGTATCTATGACGAGGATAGTCGTGATAGTAGTGCTTACTACAAGAGTTTAAGTGACAAGAGAGGCAAGGGGAAAATGCGTCCTAAGCCTTATGATGGAAAAGGGAAGCAACCGATGAATGTGGGCAAGAGCCCAAGTGTGGGAGTTATTACTCCGGTGAAGTGCTATAGATGTGGGAAAGAGGGACATCGTGCTATGGAGTGTCGCCAAGCTGAGCCGACATGTTTCAAGTGTGGGAAGATTGGTCACCGATCTAACGAGGTGCAGGTTGGGTGCTAGTGTGACTTGCTACAACTGTGGCGAGCAAGGGCACATTAGTACAAAGGTGCACGAAGCCTAAGAAGGAGCGAGGAAAAGTGTTTGCTTTGTCTGGTGCCGAGATTTCGGAAGATGAGAGGTTGATCAGAGGTACTTGCTTTATCCTTAATGTACCTTTGATTTCTATTGTTGATACGGGTGCTACGCATTCATTCATTTCATTGGATTGTGCTACTAGTTTAGGTCTTGTGTTATCTAATTTGGGTAGAAGTATGGAGATAGATACGCCTGCGATGGGTTCGGTTTCTACTTCCGCCATTTGTTTGAAGTGTCCTTTGCGTATGTGTGGTAGAGATTTTGAAGTTGATCTCGTATGTCTTCCTTTGAGTCAGATTGATGTCATTTTGGGTATGGACTAGTTGAGAGCCAACCACGTCTATATCAATTGTTTTGCTAAAGCGGTTCTTTTTCTCGAGTTCGAGAAAGAAGGCGTTGCGCTCTTGTCTACTCAACAAATGAAGAGGTGTGTTAGAGATGGGGCTGAATTGTTTGTGTTGATGGCAAGCATGAGTCTTGGTGATAGTGGAGTGAGAAAGGATGTTTCCTGTTGTTTGTAATTTTCCAGAGGTGTTTCGGAAGAGATTACGGATTTACCTCCAGAATGTGAAGTGGAGTTTTCTATTGATTTAGTTCCTGGTGCTAGTCCTGTTTCGATGGCTCCGTATCGGATGTCACCATCAGAATTGGTTGAACTAAAGAGCCAACTTGAAGAGTTACTTGATAAGAAGTTCATTCGTCCGAGTGTTTCTCCGTGGGGTGCACCGGTGTTGCTAGTAAAGAAGAAAGAAGGAACGATGAGACTTTGTGTGGATTATCGACAGTTGAACAAAGTTACTATCAAGAACAAATATCCTTTACCTAGAATTGATGATTTGATGGACCAGTTGGTAAGAGCTTGTGTGTTCAGTAAGATTGACTTGAGATCTGGTTATCACCAAATTCGTGTGAAAGCTAGTGACATTCAAAAAACGGCGTTTAGGACGAGGTACAGACACTATGAGTATTCAGTGATGCCTTTTGGTGTTACGAACGGCACCTGGTGTGTTTATGGAGTACATGAACAGAATCTTTCATGAGTTCCTTGATAAGTTTGTGGTGGTCTTATTGATTACATTCTTATCTATTCGAAGAATGAGAAAGAGCATGCCGAGCACTTAGGAATTGTGTTGTCGATTTTGAAAGAGAATCAGTTGTTTGCTAAACTTTCTAAGTGTGAGTTCTGGTTGAAGCAAGTGAGTTTTCTTGGACATGTGATATCTCATGGAGGTATTGTCGTTGATCCAACCAAGATAGAAGCTGTGTCTGAATGGGAATCTCCTAAATCTGTGTTTGAGATACGAAGTTTCCTTGGTTTAGCCGGATACTATCGTAAGTTCATTGAGGGTTTTTCGAAGTTGGCTTTACCATTGACACAATTGACGAGAAAGGGGCAATTGTTTGTGTGGACTACTCAGTGTGAGGATAGCTTTCAAGAGCTTAAGCGAAGGTTGACTACTGCTCCTGTGTTGGTTTTACCTAATCCATCCGAACCGTTTACAGTGTATTGTGATGCTTCATTGATGGGGTTAGGTGGTGTGTTGATGCAAAGTGGACAAGTGGTGGCCTATGCTTCGAGGCAACTTAAGGTACACGAGAGTAATTATCCGACTCATGACTTGGAGTTGGCAGCTGTTGTTTTTGTGTTGAAAATTTGGAGACATTACTTGTTTGGATCGAGATTCGACGTTTTCAGTAATCATAAGAGTTTGAAATATTTGTTTGATCAGAAAGAGTTGAATATGAGGCAGAGGAGATGGTTAGAGTTCTTGAAAGATTATGATTTTAGTTTGAATTACCATCCTGGAAAGGCGAACGTGGTTGCCGATGCGTTGAGTAGAAAATCATTGCATATGTCTATGCTAATGGTTAAAGAATGGGAATTACTTGAACAGTTTCGCGACTTGAGTTTGGTTTGTGAAGAAAACTTACTTTGGTGTGAAACTTGGTATGTTGAAGATTACAAGTGGAATATTGGATGAGATAAGAGAAGGACAAAAAGAGGACTTGGTTTTGGTTGACAAATTGACTTTAGTTAACCAAGGTCAAGGAGGAGAGTTTAGAATTGATGAGAACGGCGTGTTGAGATGTCGTGATAGAGTTTGTGTTCCCGATGTGAGAGATGTGAAAAAGAGGATCCTTGAGGAAGGACACCGAAGTGGGTTGAGCATTCATCCCGGTGCCACAAAGATGTATCAAGATTTGAGAAAGTTATTTTGGTGGCCGAGTATGAAAAAGGAAATTGCGGAATTTGTGTATTCGTGTTTGGTATGTCAAAAGTCTAAGATAGAGCATCAAAGCCTTCCGGTTTGTTACAACCTTTGTCTATACCGGAATGGAAATGGGACAATATCTCTATGGATTTAGTTTCGGGTTTGCCGAGGACCCCGAGTAACTATGAGGCTATTTGGGTTATAGTGGATAGATTGACAAAATCTGCTCACTTTATTCCAATTAGAATGGATTACTCGATGGAGAAGCTTGCGAAGTTGTATGTGGAGCGGATTGTATGTTGCATGGTATTCCGACGTGCATTATTTCGGATAGAGACCCGCGGTTCACATCTAGATTTTGGGAAGGTTTGCAACGAGCTTTGGGTACTAAGTTACGTTTGAGTTCCGCTTATCATCCACAGACGGATAGTCAAACGGAGAGGACCATTCAATCACTCGAAGATCTTTTGCGTGCTTGTGTGTTAGAACAAGGAGGTTCTTGGGAAAGTTACTTTCCTTTGATTGAGTTTACCTATAACAACAGTTTTCATTCTAGCATAGGTATGGCTCCTTTTGAAGCGTTGTATGGAAGGCGTTGTCGAACACCTTTATGTTGGTACGAGTCGGGGGAAAGTGTGGTGGTTGGACCAGAAATTGTGCAACAAACTACGGATAAGATTAAGTTGGTTAGAGAGAAGATGCAAATTTCACAAAGTCGCCAAAAGAGCTACCACGATAAGAGAAGGAAGCCTCTTGAGTTCAAGAAGGATGACCATGTGTTTTTGAGAGTGAATCCTACGACGGGTGTTGGTCGGGCTCTTAAATCGCGGAAGTTGACACTTCAGTTTATTGGTCCGTATCAAATTTCGGAAAGGATTGGTAATGTGGCGTATAGGATTTCATTACCACCATCACTTTCCAATTTACATGATGTGTTTCATGTGTCGCAATTGCGAAAGTATATTGCGGATCCGTCACATGTGGTGCAAGTGGACGATGTGGAAGTTAGAGGAGACTTAACCGTTGAGACCTTGCCGACAAGAATTGAAGATCGGAAAGTGAAGCAACTTAGAGGAAAAGATATTTCTTTGGTTAAGGTGGTGTGGGGTGGTGCGGCTAATGGAAACATAACTTGGGAGCTTGAAAAGCCGGATGCGGGATTCATATCCCGAGTTGTTCGTTTAGAGGTAATTTTCGAGGCCGAAAATCTTTTAAGTGGGGGAGAGTTGTAACACCCATTTTAATTAATATTATTTATATTATTATTTTCTAAAAATAACCGGTTGATGTTTATTTTGAATAAAATGATAATTATTTAATCGGTAATTCGGTCCGGTATGTGATTAACTAGGTTTATTTGTTTTACCGAAAAATAATTATTTTTGTACGATAATATTATATTTAATGTGTGAATATTCTTATTATATGTATTATTTGATTTATTTGTGAGGATGGATTTATATTAGTATTACTTGATTTATTATAAACTAATAAATTAATATTATTTAATTATATTGAATTATTTAATAAAATGTTAGTTTTATTATATATAAGTTATGTTAAGTTAGAGTAGTAAAGTATATAAATTTATATGTTATGTAGGTTAGTTTTATATAATATAATAAGTAAGTATATAATAAAATAAGTTAGTTTTTATATATATTATATAATAGGTAGTTAGATAGAAAAAAAAAGATATCAGAAAGTAAGAAAGAGAGAAGTAGAGAAGAAGAAGTGAAGAAAAAGGGGAAAAATAGGGTTGAAGAGGAGAGGAAGAAATTTCTGGAAAATCAACCGAAAAAGCTCGTTCCGGGAACTAATCGGTAAGGGTTAGACTTCCTCTAAACATCTAATGTATTTTTATTGCATTTGATTCCGATTTTTCAGTTTAAGAAGTAGATTATTTTGTAGACTGTTAGAAGAAAATAAAATAAACCAATAGACTGTTAGAAATAGAGAAGAAGAAGGGGAGTACTGGGGGGTTACGTGGCAAGGGGGAGGGGGGGGGGGGGGGGGGGGGTTTAACATATTATATGCATAGAATTAGTAGTTTATAATATATATATAATCATTAGTTTATATATATATATATATATATATATATATATATATATATATATATATATATATATATATATATATATATAATATATATATATATATATATATATATATATATATATATATATATATATATATATATATATTATAATTAATAGCGTGATTAATTATATAATCGGTTACGGTTTATCGATGAAATTTGATATTTTAGTTTCGACCGGAGATTAATTAAATCGTAGATATGTGATAGATTTGAAATGTATTGAGAAATGTCGATTCCAGAAAATAACATTGTTTAATTTATAAATATTATGTTATATTAATAATTTAATTAATATATTAATATATATTATAATTAACAGTGTAATTAATTAATATAACTGGTTACGATTAATTGGTAAAACTTAATATTTTGAGTACGACCGAAGATGAATTAAATTGTAGATGTGTTGAATATTCGAGATATTTAGTTAATTGCCGATTCCGGAAATGATGTGTTTGGTTTATGAATATTTTGGTGTTGTGGGATAATTGTTGAAATTGAAATAAATGATGTTTGTTGTGCAATGTTGCGAGATTAATCCATAGGGTTGAATTATGGTGATGTATGTTTGTAATTGAGATAGAGGGATGCCTCGATTTGCATATTGTTGTTGATTGAATTGCACACCGCATCATAAGTCGTGTCAAGAGGCGATGTCTGTTAGTCTCGTGGAGGCTAGTGGCTCGTCCCAAACTCAGAGTGTGGGTTTGAAAGCTTAGGGAATGGGCTTTTGTGATTATCCGTCTGAGGGATAGACATCGGCAAGTCCGAAGGATAATAGATGATTGGTACCACATGCATGAGTCGTGTTGTTGTGTCGAGTCGCACATAAACGTTTTATTGAGTTTATGTGTCGTTGAATATTATGCATTATGTGCTAATTGGTAAATGAAATGGATTGTGTTTGTTTACTTTGATTTGTTGAATATGAGAATTTGATTAAATGAATATCTTATGTAGTTTATGTAAGAGTTGGAAAAAAAGTAAGATTCCTTTATTTAATTCCTTTCATTTGCTTTAAATTACATACTTTATGTTTGTTGGAATTCTTACCCTTCTGTTGGAAAATGCTTCCTTCGGCATTGTTCAGGTACCAAAGACGGTAGTGCGAGGCACTAGCTTAGCGGATGCATTTGGATTGTAATCCGTTTTATTTTGGTTTATCGAGTCGATGCTCTAGTTGTAACACTTGGGGGTTAGGTGTCCGCATTTGAACTCGTATATTTTGTAGATGGATTATACTTGTATATAATCCATTGTTTTGATTATATATTGATGTATGTGTATTATGACTTGATAACATGTTTGGTGTATGAACCATATGGCTTAATGCCTTGAATTTTATATTTTGATTCCTCCTTTGGAGATGAAGTTATTATGATTCCGTTGCGTTTGCACGAAAAAGAAAGTATATGCCATGAATGTATTATGTGATTAAATGATTAAAATGACGAATATGTCATGTCCGTTTTTCTTGAATATGTGAATTGATGTTGTGACACTCCTTCCGTGCAAATTTTATTTTCTCTGATTTTAATTATATCGTTTTAATTCGGGGTTTATTAGAAGGGGTGTTACTCTTTACCTCAGCAGTACACGTATTGCTCTTATGCCCAGGTTTTCCACATTTGAAACAAACCACACCAGCAAGAGCATCCCCTCACTAGTTCTATTACCCTGAGCAACTTTCCGTTTACATTTATCGGTTGGGGCATCATAGGGATTACCACGATTCTGTTGGTGCTTACCCCTCTTCTCGTTGATAATCTTATAATGAGCATTATTATCCTCTTCATAAATCCTGCAACTATCAATCAAATCAGCAAAAACACGAATCTTCTGGTATCTAACTTCCGTCTAGATCTTGGGGCGCAACCCGTTCTCAAACGTGATGCACTTTGAAAACTCAACATTTGCCTCACTATAGTGCGGATAAAACTTAGCCAACTCAGCAAACTTTGCAGCATATTTAACAACTGACATACTTCCTTGCTTCAGCTCAAGAAAATCAATTTCCTTCTTACCAAGAACATCTTCAGGGAAATAATTCCTCAGAAATTTCCTACGAAACACAGCCCAAGTGACATTTTCACCTGCAGCTTCCAACCTCTGACACGTCTCTAGCCACCAGCCATCAACTTCAACAGCTAGCATATGAGTTCCATATCGAACCTTATGCGCTGGAGTGCAGTCCATCACACGCAAAATTCTCTTAACCTCATTCAACCAATCCAACGCTCTGTCAAAATCATACTTACCCTATAAGGTAGGTGGATTCTCCCTCTAGAAGGTCGCCAAGCTACAAGATCCAACATTCCCGTCAGTGTTTGGCTGATACTCCATAGCATGTACCATTGCTTCTAAAGTAGCAGCAATTGCAACATCATTCTTTCAAGCCATCTCAACTTATCACTATAACATAAACAACAGTTAGAACTCAAGTTAACAATACTCGATTATTAGACACACTACAACTCGACAACTTGGTCGGATGGACCGACTTGCTCTGATACCAACTTGTAACACCCCAAATCTACCCGACAATTAATATAAAAATCAGAGTTATAAAATTTCATCAACCAAATCAGGATGCTACAACTTCAACCTAAAAAACGACATTCATTGCAGATACATAACACATTAAACTTGAATGAACCAACAGTAACATATCTTAATCTTTTAAACCAGCAAATTTCATAACTACGTAGCGGAATCAAATATTCAACTTAAAAGAATATAACATATTTATCCAACTGAAACAACTTCAAATAACAAGCATTTAACGAACAACAACTTAAAGTTCAATCAACTGAAATAATCAACAATAAAATAATAAGTGTTCATCCCCCCAAGTGTTACGTATCAAAGCAATAATACCGACTCGAACTACTGAAAGTAAACCACCTTCCCTCTGGATTACCTGCATGTTACCAACATTGAGGTAACATTCAAACATAAGGGGTGAGATATCGAACAATATAATTAGATGTATGATAATATTACATTAAAATTAGTCTATGTCAAATCACCACTTCACAACTTGAAACAACGTCAATCACAACGAAACATAATAAATAATTTACCAACACAACAACTCAATATACAACTTGAAATGCAACTTGTTACTATGCACATGCATGTGGTACCAATGAAGTAGAACTCCCAACTCAGAAATTTGCCAATAAATAGAAGCACCAACAAGGGATAAGCCTTCAACTTAATGTTTTGCCAATTCAGGCCAACTTAACGAGCATCAGCTCTAACTTGATATGTGATGTATGCGACAACGTGATTAAATGTAACATTAACGACAACAACATAACAACATTGACATAAGCCTAGAACTTAATAATTGCCAATCAATAGGGGGAACACAACATAATTCATCACCTACAACTTTAATAGTTAATAATAACAACACAACAATTTATACATGTCAATAGTGCTATTAACACATTCCTACTAAAGTATTTCTACTAAATTATTCTACTAATAAGCCTCATTAATAGTTTTATGCTAAATTAGTGAAACTATTATTTTCCTGCTACTTAGTGATCTTTACTGCTAATATATTTTGGATACTAATATTACATCTATTTACTGCTAGTTCTGCAACTAAAACTATACCAGTTATTAATTCTGCAATTTACTAATTATCCTTGCTAAATATCTACTGTTATTACTTTCATAAAACACTGCTACCAACAATCTTCATTTTACTGTCTGCTATTACTAATTTTCTGCTAACTAACTTTGTTATTCAGTAATATTACCTACTATACTTATGCTAATTTACAAATTAATCACTTCTGTCACTAATAGATAGACTCTACTGTGATTCATTCTTTTTTAATCCTGCTACATACCTTTATTGTAACAAAATATTAAGTAACATACACGCACAGGAAACACAGAAACCAATTAAAGAAACTCTGGCCGTTGGGTTCATGCCCCTCGACACAGAACATGGTGTCGGTCAGCACCCTTCATCAACACACATGTGTCGCTCGGCACATGTCCATAATTCCAGTTACAGTTCTGCAATTTCGTCCAAGTTTTCTTGCGATCAGTAATTCCTTTCCTTCCCATGATCTCAGACCAACACAACAACTATACCCACATCAATATATGCAATTTTCAACACTCGATTCATCGATTGAATTACTGCAACATTAGCACAATTATCACAGATGCCAAACAACAATTTATTCATACAACAATCATACACGACAACAATTTCACACAACCCAATTCCCACGTAACATGCATCATATACTCAATTATAGAGTCAGAACCCCACCCTTACTTTAAATTGAAGGTTTTCCTATAATTTTCCGATCGAATTTCGCTTTGCCTCTTTTCCTTCTTCTCTGTAACTTCTCACGTACATCACTTATCTATTCTTTCTCTTAACCCTTTCAATTATCCTAATTTCTATCATTATGACTGAACCTAATAATAATAGTATTATTTTTATTGGACCTAACTCGAACACCCTCTTATACTACATACCACCAAAATAAGTCCAACAACTAATACTAATAATTCCAACATTATTATTATTATTATTATTATTATTATTATTATTATTATTATTATTATTCAACTAATTAATTAATTAATAATAATCTAACAACTTATACCAACAATTCTCAACATTACACAACTTCAACAAATAATTCGAAACTAATTTAATTAAATCTTTAATTAACTTAACAAGCGTTACATCGTGAATATTACACCACACATTTGTAGCGTGAATTTCACATGGTAAATCAGTCTACAACATTCTAACTCATCTGTAAGCTGTTAAAGACTTTGCATCATGAATATCACACTACAAATTTGTATCGTGAATATCACGTGACAACCATTTACCACAAGCACTCATACCTCTTAATTTTCCCACGTCGCTAATTATTTTTGTGTCATAATTTTTGACATTGATTTATGAATATCACGAGGCTATAGACTATTTTTTTTTGTAGTGAAAAGATAAATAAAAAAATTCATATCATTGTAATAAAAATATGATCTCAAATAAATAAATATCGAGTGGAAATCAATATTTAATGTTATATTATTCACTTCACTATTAGTATCATGAAAATCACGTTGCAACACAACAATTATATATTTAATGACATGTTATTCACATCGCTACACAAAAGTTATATTATTTTACATCGTGTTTTCCCAATGCTGAAATGCTTGCCACTTCACTGTTTTCCAGACGCTATCAGCAAGAGAAAAATAAGTTAACATTCATGCACCTTCCTCTCTTTCTCAGACAAATCTCTCTCTCTCTCTCTCTCTCTCTCTCTCTCTCTCTCTCTATCTCTCTCACACACACACACACACACAATTTATGTTAATTTTCTCTCCCCTCCAATAACCATTTTTGCAAAGCTCTATTTTATCTGATATTTTCACTTAAAGGAATGTATTATTTTTTATATCCTTTTTATTAAGCTTCTCAATTATTATTCTCTTTATTTTTCTAACATATTTGATTTTTCTGTTTTTGTTGATCAAGATTCAAGAAATTGTTCAAGGCTGAACAAGCTTCATTGATTTATTAAAGCCTTTCGTTTTATTTAGTTTCTTCACATAAAGGTGTTGGAGCACAACGTTGAAGATGAAGATGAAGATGGAAGAAGAGAAACGTAACAAACTCTCAATGGTAAAAAAAATTGTTATGATTTCACTATAACAAACTTATTTAAATACAACAAAATATCAAATGTCATGTAAGCAAAACTAATTATGCTAATAAAACTTAGAATAAGGTTCTGAACATCAGCTACACTGAGCAAGATTCTGAAGCATGTAGTTTTTGAACAACACAAAGTCTAGAAAAACTTCTAACTATCGCTTCTGATTAATAACATCTTGTGAATATGAATTACTTTTAACATAATCTCTTAATTCATATTCATCTAATTAAACTCCACAACACCAATTCCATCTCTCAAGTAGATAAAGTGTTCAGTCTTCACAACTTTAGTCAGAACATCTGCAAGTTTCTTCTGACTACTACAGTGCACAACTTCTAGCATTCTATTATGGACTTCATTCCTAAAAAAATAGAACTTTGTATCAACGTGCTTGCTCATTCCATGCAGCACTTGATTCTTGACAAGGCTTATAGCTGATTTATTATCAATCATCAATCTCATAGACTTACTCACCTTAATCTTCATATCCTGCAAAAAATTCATCGCCAAATAGCTTGACACACAGACAAAGCATCTGCAATATACTCAGCTTCACAAGTTGACAAGGCAACCACAGGTTGCTTCTTGGAGTAACAAGAAATAAGACCTCCCAGATACTTGAAAAAAATATCCATAACTACTTTTTCTGTCAATTGTGTCTTCACACCAATCAGAGTTTGAATAATATATCGGCTCTGAGTCATATTTAACACCAGAAGGGAACAACACTCCATACCTCTGTTAGCTCCTAAATTCGACACCTACAACAAGTTGGCTTATGGGCCAAAAATAGATTGAACAAGTCTAAGTTGGAAGGCCTCAACAGAATGAAAAAACACTTAGAGAAATTTCTAAGTTAAAATGCATCTTCGACCAGAAGGTTCTCAATCCCTTCGACTGAAAGAAATCCAGGGTCTTCGACCAGAAGGAAACTTCGTATCTGCACCAAAAGATTTTGAATATGAAGAAAGGAGGGAAAATAAGTTCGCTTGGCAGTTAAGGGAAGCAACATGGCGTGAAGAAGAGGGGTCGAAGCGCATGCAGAAGACACTTGTCTTCATCCTAGAGCAAGACAACTCCTCGACGGTTACCTAGTTATAGTATAAATGTAGGAAGTTTATGTAGATTTTTGTGTGTTCAACTATCGTACAAGTTATTCAATATTATTCAAGTACCCGCTGCGTGAGAAAGAATACTGAAAATGTACATTTGAAACACCACATTTTACAATCAAAGTCTTTTATTTCTCTCTTTACATTTCTTGCCTTTTTATCTTGTTTTCACTTTATCTGCACTTTTACCCAGATTCCTGCACCTAAACTCTCCTCAACCCCTTTTCTATTTACTTTCTGCACTCAAACTCATCCCTTTCCCATTCGAACGTGCGTTCTTCACTTACATTAGCATTTATGTCCAAACAACACCAAAAATTAGCATATGCCCTAGGATCAAACTGATCGATCCTGCGAGTAACCAAAAAGTTACCCTTTTTAGAAGATCAGCGGTTGTTTACCAGAAAACACGGTGAACAACTTCATAGTTCCTTTAATATACTTTTTTACCGTGAAAATTGATAAACAACCGCTGATCTTCCAAAAAGGATAATTTTTTGGTTACTTGCAGGATCGATCATATTGATCCTAGGACATATGCTAAATATTTGTGTTGCTTTGATAAAAAATGCTAATTTTAATAAAGAGCACATTCGACTGAGAAAGGTGGAGGTTAGATGCAGACGAAAACTTGATAAAAGTGCAAGTAAAAGTAAGTAGAAAGGGGTTGAAAAGAGTTTAAGTGTATAAGGAATGTAAAAAGTACAAGTAAAATGCAAGGGAAAATAAACTTTGCAAGTAAGATAAAAGGCTGTGAGAAAGAATGGCAAGGAATGTAAAAAATAATATGTTGTACCCAAATTATTTCCCCTAAGATCCATTCATCATACCATTTTGATTCAATCACAACAATTTCATATTAGGGCTTGTGGTTCTTCTCCCTATCTTTAGCTTTGCTCTTTGAGGATTCACCAAGCACCTTGATTTGTTTTCTTTTGTGATCATGAATATTTTGTCTTGATTTTCCTTCTAATTAATAAAATACAATGTTGGTTTGTCTTACTTGTTGATAATGTAGGTAAAGGCAATGTGGCTTAGCAAGTTGATCCATGGGTTCATGAGTTTATTTCTATGCCCTAGTCAATAAAGCTTGAGAAATTCTAACCTCACCATTGAAGTTTTTTTGAAAGGGATGGAATGGAAAGGTTATTTTGGTTCACTACATTTCCAAGTTATTAAGATTGATTCAAAAGTTAAAGGGGTTGATTGAAGAAGTTGTCATGGTGGGACAATGCCTTGGTCCCATTGGTCACAGGTGCATATTTCTCTAAATTCTCAAGATATGGAAGTAGTTTTGGTGGATATGAATTCTAATTTTCATCATCAATAACTTCTATTTACAAAGCAAGAGGGTTGGTACAAGGAGGTGGTCCAAAATTGTCAAGGTTCCTCAAAGCATTTTCTTGATCTAGGAGCTAGGGTTTTGAACTTAAAAGAAGTATATCTTGCTCATATTTTTGTATTTTTGAGCGATTCCAAAGACATCCTTCTCTTCAAAGGGTTATTAACAAATCACTTCAAAAGTTTCAAGGAGTTTTCATGTGGAAGAAACTTGATGATGAGGAAAGATTACAAGTCCTCCAGATGAACCCCCAATTTCTCATGTGTGACTTCAAATGATCATAACTTGGTCAATTTTTATCACCTTGAGCCCACTATTTTTCTATAATGATCTTGAGGATGTTAACTTTATGCCTTATTTTATGTGCAAAGTGAGAAAATGGATGGAGGATTCCCTGAGGATACAAAAGATTATAGGTTATTTCATGATTTTTTGCCAACTTTAACAATTCATAACTCTCTCAATTTTTGGATATTTTGAATTGTTAAAGTTTCAAAGTTTCATTTAAGAGGTCTATTTCATGCCATCTTTTTTGGTCAAGGGAAAATTCCAAGTGGAAGGCCATGTTTGGATACAAAACATTATAGGTCACTTTTGAAGAAAATTTTGAAATATTTCTAAGTATGGAAAGTCAACCCTTTTTCTCCAACTTTGGCTCAATGCAAATTTTAGCTCAAGCATCCATTTGATTCCATTATTTTTACATTGCAAAGCTTGTAACATCATCTTTCTAAAGCATCAAGAATCTTTCCCTAAGACCCCTTGAGCTGAGAATGCCATTGATTTGAACTTGGTAACTTGAAACTGGAGTTTCTTCAAAAGTCAGAACTTGAAATCATTGATTTAGCTTCTAAAACCTTTGTTTCTGTGTGTTTTTCCCTCTAAACATGTTTAGTGAACTTCCAGAAGTGATTAGCACATCAAAACACGCGTTTTGGACGAGTTTTGATCAAATTAGAAGTCACACTTTTCTTCTTTGCAACTTCACACGATTTCTCTCTAAACTTCATCATTTCACACGCTTGGAAATTCCATTTGATTCCCTATAAATAGAGGGTCATCCCTCATTCATTTTCTCAAGCTTGGATAGCCAAAATCACCCTGCCAAACTTGTTCCATAACTCAAATATCTGCAACTTAGAAATTTGTGTTCAAGCCTTTTTCAATCCAATTTTTCTATCAATTTACCTTCCTTGATCTTCCCTGAAGCTAACTGTGATATGGTGGCAGAACTGACTGTTTATACTGGTTTGTGTTTTGCGTTTTTTGTTTGCAAAATGTCGCGGTAAGCAAGAGTCGCCACCGACTTTTATTTCATCCAGTCATGGAAAAGAAAAAAGAACAGAAAAACCTTTTTTCGAGATTTTTGAGTACGCGGTGTAGATTATAGAAAGGGAAGGTGTTATCACCCTTTCTATACATGGTTTTCCATGGGCTCTTAGGTACTTTCTCATCTTTTTAAAATTTCTTGTGTGTGCTTGTTTTGAAAAAAGTTTTACTTCGTGATAACCCTTGTATCAGTCCTCAAGGGTGTGACGAAGTTGTTTTTGAAAATTTGTTTTGAAAGGTGTTTGTGTGAGAAGTTTTGTTGAGCAAGTACTTAAGATTCTACCTACTCGAAAAAATATTATTCGTTCTCGTTTCCTTTAGAAAACTCTATCCTACTATTTAAGGAGTACGTAGCCCCGTCGTTGGAGTTTGTAAGGGATGTTCGAAAGGGACAAGTACAGTCACCTAAGCAATGGGTTGGAAACTTTAGTAATGACCCTAGAGTCTTAAGATCTTTCCGAGGCAACATTTCCGAGGCAACATTCGAATGGGACATTTGATCTTTTAGACAGGAGGGAAACCACTAAAATCTCCTATGCTTAAATGACTATTTTACCGAAGGCAACCGAAGTGAGGCAAACCCTAAGAGTGGATATGTGCATGAGAATTTTTCAGTTATTTAGTCTTTGCACATATAGGTGATCTACCGTTTTAATTTCAAGTAATCTTCCCATACAATCCTATTAGCATACATCTAGACAGTTAAAGATTTGCAGGAACTTAAAATGCGAGAAAATAAACCTAGCTATTACAAGGCTTTGACAGTTACATAATTATCTTGACTGAAAATAAAAATGCGGAAGTTTAAAATCCTAGTTACTATTACATCCTCAAAACAATTACATAAATAATAATCGAAATGGTAATTAAGACGCGCGACGAATTAAATACGAAGATGGTTAAAAACCCTAAAAATCTAATTGATGAAAATACTTAGGTTATTTTTGAGAAAAGGATTAATTAGGTTATGTAAAAAATTAACCCTAATTTCTAATTATTTTAATTATAAAGAGGAATTAAATTGCCCTAAATTAATTAAACTAAATTAATTAGAAAAAATATTTTTTTATGAAAGAAGAAGATTTTTGGTGTTTTCATGATTTTTTTTATTAAATAAAAAAATGATTTTTGATGTTAATTAAAATAATTAAGGAAATAATTAAAGGAATTAAAAATAAAAAAAAAAGAATAGAAAAAAAAGAGAAGAAGGGGCCTGTGTTATGCTGAATGGGGGGTGAAGTTCTGGATTTGATGGGCCCAAGATTGGTGGCCCAGGTGCCCTACGTGGGATCCAGCGTAATTGGCTTTTGAGAGTCCACCATACACTGCCTTTGCTGGACCATTGGATCTGAATCAGGGACAATTTACTGGCTGGATCTTGTGAGGGCATGGTATAGGCCTAGGCGTGAGATGCATGGAATCTGCGTAAGATAAATCAGAAAACATGAAAATGTTTGGACCTGGGATCGAACCCAGGTCCTTATACTCACTAACAACATGCCCTTCCACTGGGCTATGCTGCTTTGTTATGCAAATAATGAAAACACAATATAATATAACAAAACAAGTGGATTAGTGGGAAAAAGACAAAACGCGCGCGCTGATTTGAATAGCCCATTTAGGTGGTGACAAATCACCTTCTTCTACCTCTAGCTCGTCGTTTTAGGTATATAACCTATACCTACAGACCATTTCCGTCGCTAAAACCTGCGCGCTTTAAACATCAAAAATATACATGATAAATGAATTCAAAGACCAGGGATCGATTGGTCTTGATGCCACGATCATCCCAGTATCCAATTCTTGGCCTAGTTTTTCCTGTATCAAGAAGCCCCAAAACGTGGCTTCAAACCGTAACTATGGCATTCATCAATATACGCATTAAAAATCAATTAAACCTAACCAATATGTTGCAAACATGATAACAAACACATATAGTCCATTAAAACATGTTCATGATGCGTGAATCACAGTAATCGAATTTAGAAAAATAGGGCAAACCGTGGGACTGCTACGTGATGATTCAGGACCTGGGGCGGCTTGCAATTGATTGTGACACATTCTTGGGATGTCCATTAAGCTATTGGTAATGTTAGAACGGCTTGACTTGGCCTCTAGAATGGAAATCAGATCACCACTTTTCTTTGAAATTTTGAAGTTTTGTTCTGCCTCTCTTCACGACTGCAACCTTTTTCTCATGCCTTGTACATGTCCAATATATATCTAAGAATGAATTAGGATTATAAAATTGGATTGAATCTTTGCAATTATGAGAGATTTGATGTGATTTCCTTGCTACATGTAAACTTGCTATTTTGAGCCAAGTCATCCCTTTCTTGTACCAATTATGCTTGATTCATTTTGGTCTTGATATCTCAGCATATTTTGATTACCAACCTGTCCAAAAACCAAATCAAAACATATCTTTGCTATTATTCACCAATTATTTGAGTTAATTTAATTTTTAATTAATAAAAAATCAAAATAAATTGAAAAATGATGCAAATAATGTGTGGGTGAATATTTGGGTCGTGGACCATATTATAAGTGAGGTGCAAGCATAAAAAGTTAGGCCCATTTAGCAAAAAATGCATTTTTGAGCACATTTGACTTTTGGCAATTTTGCAAAAAAGGTCAACTTTGACAAGGCATATCTCCTCCAATTTTAACCCTAGAGAGGTTTTCTTGGACTTTTTAGAAATATTAGGATGTCCCCTAAGCAACCTTTTTGGTATCATCTCAATTGAGTCTTCCATGTTCATGTAAGAAGCTTTGACCCAAAAGGTGTTTTTGTTGACTTTTCAAAAGGACCCATAATGTAGAAATTCATATCTTTTTATGAGTGCATATTTTGAACTTGTGGGCTGAATATGAGTTGTAGGTAATTGCATCCTCTACAAAATGAGAATTGGATGGAAAATTTCTGATAAAGCATGTGGAAGTTATGCTTGGTCAAAGTTTGGTTGACTTTTCCTAAGAAACCCTAATTTAGCAACTTTTGGGTTTTGATGAATTTGGATCATTCCTTGGGAATCATGATCAAACCTTGATCAAATGATGAAAGTCACCTCAAAATGTTAATGTTGACCAAAAATCTTGAAGTTTGACTGTATGTGGGTTACAATTAACTTTTGACCTAATACAATCGATTCTCAAGTATCTGAGCAGTTGATTCAGAAAACTTCTTGTGCAAGGCATGAAACATGACATGGAGGGTCTTGAGATCATATTAGGACCATGGAGAGCATATGAGGTATTTAGAGTCCACCTATCTTGATGAAAATGGAAACCCTAATTTGAGACACCCTGCCTTAGGAGAGAGCTTGTCTAGTTAACTCTTGGGCAAACATGAGCAACTTAAGGATCTCTAGGAGTATGTATTGAGTAAAATGAGAGGAAAAATTTTGGGGTACAACAGCTGCCCCTGTTCAATTTTCTTAAACCTGAGGATGTAGATTGGCTGTCTGCCTTTCGTAATCTGAAGGTGGAAGATGATTGAACACTAGAGTGCCCAGAAATTTGCACTCGCATGAAGTAATACTTGATTTGTGATATTGGGAATTGGCTTATAGATGCCATTTGGAGGTTAATGATAGAAGGTTATCGGAGATGGACTTAAAGATGCCATCCTGGATGTGACAGAGAATTGTCGGAGATGGGCTTAAAGACGCCATCTAGAGAATGTTGATTTCCTGTGATATTCCTTTGATTAGAGTTCCTGTTCCTGTTGTTGATGAGGAATCTGCTGAGGAATGTTCGTATCTGTCTTGGGAGAAATATAATTTTAGGAGCTTTAGTTGTCCATTACTCTACTGGGGAAATAACTCCGGCTTGAGGAAGCGGAAGTGAACTACGTATCTGGTCGGGGTACAGGCTGCACCACGACTTAGTGGGGAAGTGCGAAACCAATCGTGTTTGATAAGGTCCAGGTCTTACAATGTTGTGAACTGTTGTCTTGAGGTAAGAGAGAAGGAACCTGGATAGTAGGGTTACTTCGATATGAAAGCCTGGATAGTAGGGCTGTGAGAAAGAACCTGGGTAGTAGGGTTTCTTCGACATGAAAGACTGGATAGTAGGACTGTGAGAAGGAACTTTGATAGTAGGGTTACTTCGATATGAAATCCTGTATAGTAGGGTTTTGAGTAGGAACCTGGATAGTAGGGTTACTTCGATATGAAAGCCTGGATGGTAGGGCTGTGAGAAGGAACCTGGATAGTAGGGTTACTTCGATATGAAAGCCTGGATAGTAGGGTTGTGAGAAGGAACCTCAATATAGTAGGGTCACTTCGATATGAAAGCCTGGATAGTAGGGCTGTGAGAAGGAACCTGGATGGTAGGGTTACTATGAAATGAAAGCCTAGATAGTAGGGTTGTGAGAAGGAACCTGGATAGTAGGGTTACTTCGATATGAAAGCATGGATAGTAGGGCTGTGAGAAGGAACCTGGATAGTAGGGTTACTTAGATATGAAAGCCTAGATAGTAGGGTTCTGAGAAGGAACTTGGATGGTAGGGTTACTTCGAAACGAAAGCCTGGATAGTAGGGTTGTGAGAAAGAACTTGGATAGTAGGGTTACTTCGATATGAAAGCCTGGATAGTAGGGATGTAATAAGGAACCTGGATAGTAGGGTGTTGCACCCCAAAATTTTACCTCTCATATTTCTCAAAACATTGCAAGAAAAATCTCCAAGTTGCTCAAAATTGCTCAAGAGTTGGACAGTCAAGTCATCTCCTAAGGAAGTCAACCTCAAATTAGGGTTTTGTGTTGCATCAAGGTCTATGCATCCAAATGACCTCAAGTTCTCCTCAATGTCCTAATATGTTCTCAAGGTCATCCATGTCAAATTTCAAGCCTTGTAGAAGAAGTTTGCTCAGTCAAGTGCTCAAAGGGTCCAAAAATCGACTGTGCTAGGGCAAAAGTCAACTGTGACCCAAATACCGTCAAACTTCAAGATTTTTTGTCAACATTCTCATTTTGAAGAATATTTCATCATTTGATCAAGGGTTGATCATGATTCATCAAGGATTGCTCAAAGTTCATCAAGACTCAAAAGTTGCTAAATTAGGGTTTTGTAGGAAAAGTCAACTCAACTTTGACAAAGCATAACTTTCTCATACTTTATGAGAAATGACCCATCCAAAGCTAAATTTTAAGAGGATGCAATTTCATACAATCCATCTTCATACCCCAATATCAGGAAATGCACTCACAAAAAGTTACTAATTTGGACATTATAGGTCATTTTTGAAAGTCAACAAAAACACCTTTTTTACCAAGGCTTATAACTTGAGAATGGAATATAAAAATGATATGAGACCAAAAGGGTTAGTTTTAGGACATCTCAATCTTTCTAAAAAGTCTAAGAACACTTCCAAAAGTTTAAAATTGAAGAAGTTATGCATTGTTGAAGTTGGGTATTTTTGCAAAATTGCCAAAAGTCAACTATCCCCAAAACTTCAAATTTTGTCAAATGGGCCCATTCTTTTCCATTTGATTTGATCTTGTCACACTACACACGTGTCCTAACTTCATCCTTGAGCCCATTTTTGTTAATTTTCTTATTTTATTTGATTTTTTATTGAATTATTCCATTTTAAATCAATTTAAATCAAATAAAATCACAAAACTTGATTACATGAGATCTTTTTCTATTTTCAGGACCTAATCACCATCAATGACATGATCAAACTCGTATCAAGCATTCCATGTGCAAAAAGATTGGATTTTTGGAAAAATTGGAAAGCTTTCAATGGAGGATCAAATCAAATCTCCAAGCATTGATGTACAAGGATTCAGTCCACAAAAGTTGACCTAATGCATTTCTTATTACTTATACAAGCCAAAGCACACGAGATCAAGGGCTAGAGGCTGCAGAATCATCAAAAGCAAAACTTGAAAAAAGGTTGAAAAGTGCAAAACTGAAATCGTCCTTGGAGGCCAATTCAGAAGCAAAACTCCACACTAATCCATTGTTGGGCAATCATTGAAGCGAAACCAATCCAAAACCAGTCTCCATACGCGCCCAGAAGCTTTGTAAGTGTCTCAAAAAATCACCTTTCGTTCGAAATCATAACCCCATATTCTTGCACTTTTTGACAAATCTTTGGTATATTCATGATGCTCATTCAATTTTTGAACTTTTGGCATTATTTGATTGCATTTATATGAGCTGTAGCCCTGTAACCGAACCTAGGGTTTCGTAGCTTGTTTTTTGGGCATTTTATTTACAGGAAAAATTGATGCCATTGATGGACATAGACGTGATCAGGGGAGGTAGGCGAGCACAACCATAGTCCTGGATTTGATTTTCATGGCCTAGAATGGAATTTAGGACGCACATACGAATTTAGCTGCAGACATAAATCCGCAGGTAAATATCCAGGGTTGAACGAGGAAGACGAAGACGTGTCCCTCTCTTAGTGGCTGGTTCAAATATTCGCGCTTTATTTTTTTGTTTCTGGCATATTATTGTTTTTTTCCATATTATAATTGTTGTCCACTATGTTAACAACTAAAGCGCGTTGGTTGAGTGGTGGAAGCGTTGTCCAATGATCAACAGGACCTGGGTTCGAATCCCAGGTCCCCGCATATTGCTTTGTATTTTTTCTCTTTAGGTATTCCAGCGTGTTTCAGGAATTGTGGCGTACCATGGTCCTCAAATCTCAAAGCGCCAGATGGCCCCTAGGCCCGATCTGGTGGTCCAGATGGGATGTCCACCATACTCCCTAGTCAAGATGCCACGCTGGATCCAAAAATTCCACCAGGCTTGCATGTTAATGGGCTACAAAATTGCAATTCTCACCCCCTAATCAGGCTCAAACCTCCTAAACTCTCTCTTTTCTTTTACTATTTTCTTTTATTTATTTATTATTTTATTATTTAATCACCAACCAAATAAAACTTTTTCTTAATAAAATTAAAACCAAAAAATATTTTGTTTATTAAATTAATTTTCAGTATTTTATTTTTGTTAATAAATATTAATTTAATTAATTTAGTTTTAATTAGGAATAACTTTAATATTTTTGCAATAATTAAAATTAACTTAGATAATTAGGTTTTATTAACATTGATCAAATTATTTTTATTTCTTTAAATATCAAAAATCCAAAAAATATTCATTAATTAATTAATTAGCTTATTAATTTAATAGTTAACCTAATTTAATTTCCTTCATTAATTCAAAAACAAACCAAAAATCCTTTCTTTAATAATCAAAGGGTCAAAACCCTAAAAACTTGCGCCCGATTTAATTTCCCGCACGCGATCCATTTGATTCAATATTGTATCTGTTTCCTGGAATGTAATAGTTTAATAGGACTTTACTATTTTTTATCGCTTTATTTATTCTTTGCATTTTAATTTCAAGGGTTGCTTTTGGCGATGTAAATACCCGACGCCTTGTAATAGTTAGTTTAATTTCCGCAATTTAATTTCCGCAACTTATAAACTGTTAGATGTTTGATAATAGGGAACGCATGACAAGATCGAATGTTTAACTTAAAATCAACATAGATAACCATTGACATGTACAAAGATAAAATTAACTAAAAACAACACACTCGCACATGCGCACTCTTAGGGTACACCTCACTTGGTTACTTTCGAACGCGGTCATTGAGTATAGGAAGTTTTAGAGGTCACCCTCTTGTCCAAAGATCATAGTTGCCTCGAAACGGTTGCCTCGGAAAAATGATCTAAGACATTAGGGTTACCGCTAAGGCGTCCTAACATTGCTTTAGTGACCGCACGTCCCTTAATCGAATTGACCCTTAAAACTCCAACGACGGTGCTACCTACTCATCAATAGTACGATAACATTGTCTAAAGGAAGATAGCATAGAACGATTCCTTTTTCGAGTAGGTAGATGGTTCTTAAGTACTTTCTCTGTCAAAACAAAACAAATTTCCACACTTACACTCCTTTTCAAAACAAAAACTCTTTTCAAACCCACAAACACAAAGAAAGAAAATTTTTGAAAACACTTTGAGCAAGTACCTAAGAGCCCGTGGATAACCACGGATAGAAAGGGTGCTAACACCTTCCCTTTCTATAATCTACCCCCCGGACCCGAGAAACATCTCGAAAAAGGAATTTTTCTGTGCTTTTTTCCTTTCCTTGTTGGATAAAATAAAATACGGTGGAGACTCTTGCTTACCGCGACATTTTGCGAAAACAAATGCAAAATGAGAACCAGCATTCCAAAAACAGTCAGTTCTCTCCAACCGTATCACAGAACTGGCGACTCTACTGGGGAACATTATAAGTGGGGTGTACCTTAGGATTAGATCATTGTGTTTTCAATTGTTTTCTTTGATTGCTTTATATTTGTGGGTTTGAATCGGAGTTACTATAGATCCTAACCCAGATCTGGGGGATACCCTTTAGGTAAGTAGCAATAAACTGTGAGGGAACTGTACGGCGTAGACTGATACGGTTGAAGCAGTAGCTACGTTGGTGTGGTACTTTAGATTGTACCGATATCCCTTGTGTTGGAACAAGGAGAATATGGGTCATCTAAGGGGTCATTAAGCACCAACTGACCTTAAAACCTTTAAATTGACCAACTTTGCCATAGAACAGTAGCAGTATGCTACACTCATTGAGACTAAACTCTCGCGATGATTCCGACTGCAAGAAAAGGTTGCTAAACTGGAATTATGACCGATTGAGGGTAGTCAATGATATTGAGATCCTCTAGAACCCGATTACTATTTTTAGGACAGGTTTAAACCAACTGAACTTAAAGAGGGTAGTACCTAAGCTCCTTACCAGCCTGAAATCTAAGGGCTCTCTGTGACTTGTGTGCCTTTACCATGTTTTGCTATTTATGGATACTTGTGATATGCTTTCTATCATGACATCATGACATCATAACATTGCATACATCTTGCATTGGACTAACCTATTTCAAAGACAGGAGGGATTCATCTTTGATCTGTTTTGTAGGTCATGATGTCCATGCGTAGGAATACCATCCAGATCAACTTTTTCCAGGTTCCCACTATCCTTAAAGATTTGATTGCAAAGATGCCTGATACTACCTCCTTCATAAGAAGACATGGGTATCTTCTCAGTTTGGTTACCTCCAAATTGGACGAGAAGATGATGAGTGTCCTAGTCCAGTTCTATGATCCGTTGTACCATTTCTTTACTTTCTAGGACTACCAGTTGGTTCCTACCTTAGAAGAGTTCTCTGATCTGCTCGGTATCTCTATTCTGGAGCAGACCCCGTTTACTGGTTGGGAGAAGATTATGAGACTGGAAGAGATTGCTTCAGGCCTTCATATGACAAAGGATGAGGTAATGGCTAATTGGGAGACTAGAAGTGGAGCAAAGGGCTTTCTGACTAAGTTCTTGGTTGGTAAGGCTAATTATTTCTGGGATAGTCTCGACTTCAAGGCATTCGAAGATATTCTGGCTCTTCTGATATATGGCTTGGTATTGTTTCCGAATCCTGACTCCTTTGTTGATGTGAATGCGGTGAAAATTTTCATCTCTCGTAATCCTGTACCCACCCTCTTGGGTGACATTCTTCATCAGCTTTATGCTCGTACTGCCTGAAAGCGGGGAACCTTGATGTGCTGTGCTCCATTATTGGCGAGGTGGTTTATTTTGCACCTCCCCAAATCAGTGTTGAAGAACAAAGAAGGTATGGGCTGGGCTTATAGGGTTATGTCTCTCTCTCATAATGACATCATCTGGACTATCAAGGGTATGGATGAGGTGGCTATTATTGATCAATGCGGTGAGTACCCCAATGTTCCATTGATAGGAACCCATGGAGGAATTTCTTATAACCCTTGCTTGGCCTTACGTCAGTTTGGGAGAGCCAGAAGAGAAGGACCTCATGAGCTGCTAATGCCTAGTATCATCTTTGATTTTCAAGGGGATAGCGACGAGCAACGCCGCAGATTCATAAGGGCTTAGGGTAGAGTTCACAGATCTGATCCACATGAGTTGGGTCCAAAGACTTCTCTTCCAATGGAGCCATATCTCATATGGGTTCGTATCCATGCCCAAAAGTTGGGTATGCCGTATGAAGCCATCCTGCCTATCATTGTTGAAGTTGCTAATGAAGAGGGGGTTCTTCCTACCATCCTCCATCCTTACATGCCCACTGACATTGGGGCACTGAAAAGGTCTTGGATGCAGCTGAGAGATGAACGGGATGCTTACCGAGAGAAGTTTAACGAGCAAGAGCAGAAGATCCAGAAATTGACTAGGAAGCTGGAGAACGAGCAGATTCTCAATGACTATGTCCGTATCGACAAGAAGCGACCATGGGAGCACTGATTGCCCTTTGATCATTTCCTTTCCAGTTTTTATTTCCTTTTCACTATTTCCATTCTTGTAACGCCTTAAGGGCAATTTGTTGAACAATTTGAATTTCAAGTTTACCTAATAAAAGTGTGTTTCCTTTCTTGTTTACGAATTTGAATCTCTCGATTGTCTTTGAAATCATATCATACACATTTCATCCCATGCACTTCATAATATGTACCCATTACAGGTCTCTTATCTTCTTCGCTGTTTATTTCAGCACTCATCATGTCTGCTGAACCATCAACTGAGCAAGCAATCAAGGCCCTACAGGCCCAGAATGCCCAATTCCAAGAGTTGTTCATGAATCTAGCTAAGGGTCAGTAAGATCTGAAGACCCTGATTCTGAAAGAGAAGAAGAAGAAGAAGAAGAAGAAGAAGAAGAGGACAGTCCTGTTTAACATAGGTCACAGGTTTGGAAATAGGCTACGGGATGAAGTTGATTTGACCACCTCATCTGGAGGGAAAGATAGTCAAGAAGAAAGGAAGGCTCCTAGCCCTGTGGTTTCAGACAATGAGACGGACTTCGAAGAAGACCAGTATCCTCCGGCTGAGGATAGATACAAATAGATGGAAGACCGGTTGAGTGCGATGGAAGTTCAGAAAGTGCCTGGTCTGGACTTTGGTGATCTGGGTCTATCATCTGGGGTGGTGATTCCCCACAAATTCAAGGCACCAGCCTTTGCTAAGTATGACGGAGTTTATTGTCCGAAGCTGCACCTCCGGTCATATGTAAGGAAGATTCAGCCGTACACTGCTGATAAGAACCTATGGATCCACTTCTTTCAAGACAGTCTCTCAGGGACTCAGCTTGAATGGTTTTACCAGTTGGATGGAGCCAGTATCCGTAGTTGGGAAGATTTGGCTACTGCTTTCTACAGGCAGTACCAATACAATTCCGACCTTGCTCCCACGCGTACCCAACTCCAGGGTATGTCAATGGGAACGAGTGAAGGTTTCAAAGATTATGCTCAGAAGTGGAGGGACCTCGCCGGAAGAGTGCAACCACCCTTGGCTGATCGGGATCTTGTGGATATGTTTCTGGGGACCTTGTCTGGTCCATTTTTCAACCATCTGATTGGAAGCTCTTTGTCTAGGTTTACAGAGCTAATTATGACCGGTGAGAGGATTGAGGCTGGTATTAAGGCTGGTAAGATACAAAAAGGTGCTTCATCGAGCACCGAGAAAAAGCCTTTCAAGAAAGAGTCCAGCGCTGTCTACAGTTTGAAAAGCCAGAATAGACCTGAACACCGCCAAGCTGTTAATGCGATTGTTATTTCAAGACCTGCTGGTGCTCCTCAGCACAACAATCAACAAAAGGCCGAGAGACCTCGAAGGCAATTCACTCAACTTAACATGACTTTATCTTAGATTCTGCCATAATTGTTGAAGACCAATCTAGTGATTCCAAGGGAGGCCCTAAAGAATCCCAACACTACCTCACCAAAGTACAACCCTAATGCCCGCTATGCTTTTCACTCTGATAGCCCAGGGCATAATACAGATGATTGTTGGTCTTTGAAGAATAAGATACAAGACTTAATTGATGCTAAGGAGATTGAGTTCGAGGCGCCCGAAAGACCTAATATTGTGACTGCTCCTATGCCCAAGCATGGAGTGAATGCTATAGATGAAGACTTGTTTGTGGTTTCTGTGAACGACATTGTTACCCCTTTGATGACTGTGAAGAAGAACCTTTTGCTAGCCGGTTTATTTCCAGGCTGTGACGAAGGTTGCCATATGTGTTATGTTCTACCTACTGGTTGCCATCTTTTGAAATCAGGTGTCCAACGCCTGATGGATAATAAAGAAATTATGTTTGAGAAGACTGTTGTTACCTTAGTTCATACTGAAGAAGTTGCTATTGTTACCATTTTCAACGATTCTTCCAAAGCTTTCTCGAGAAAGCCTGTTAGAATTACATCTGTTCCAAGAAGTGCACCATTGATTATCATTGTTCCTGGGCCTATCCCCTACACTTTTGATAAAGCTGTCCCTTGGAACTACGGGGCCGATGTTTATTTTCATGGAGTTAAACAAGAGTTGGATGCTGATACTGACGTCAGTAATATTGTTGGACCTGCTAAAGTCACTCGCAGCAGAAGACTTTTCTCACCTGATATCTCTCCACTAACTGCCCAAAAACCTGTTGTTATTACACCTGCCAGTGTACCTATTACTATTCCTGTTCAAGTTCCTATTATTACCCCTGTCACCGAGTCATCTGACACTCGGGGCAAAGGGATCACCAGTGAGCCTGCCCAGACGGAGGCACCAAAGACGATTACTGTTGAAGCTTCTAAACAAGAGATGGAAGAGATTCTGAAAATCATCAAAAAGAGTGACTACAATGTAGTTGAACAGCTGGGGCAAACCCCGTCCAAGATCTCTATGTTATCACTGTTACTATGCTCAGAGGCTCATGCCAAGGCTCTGATTACATTTCTGAAGACTGCACACATACCACAAGAAACATCAGCTGATTAGTTTAAAGATTGCATGGCCAATCTGACTGCTGATAATGGGTTAGGTTTCTCTGACGCTGACTTGACTACTAAGGGGAAGAATCACAACGATGCCCTGCATGTCTCTATTGAATGAAGGGGCACTACTCTTGCTCATGTATTGGTGGATACTGGTTCCTCATTGAACGTTTTGCCTAAGAAAGCTCTAGACCGGTTGGACTGTGAAGGGTTGGAGCTGAAACCAAGTAATATTGTCGTCAGGGCCTTTGATGGGTCTAAGAGGATGGTGCACGGAGAAGTTGATATTCCGATTAAGGTTGGTTCTCAGGTTTTCAACTCTACATTCTATGTGATGGACATTCGACCATCTTATTATTGTTTGCTGGGTCGTCCATGGATCCACAAAGCTGGGGCCGTAACCTCAACGCTCCACCAGAAGCTGAAGTACCCAGTCAAAGGGAATATTGTGACAATACAAGGAGAGGAAGAGTACATGGTGAGCCACCTCAACTCTTTCTGATACGTAGAGATGGATGGGGAGTTCATTGAAACCCCATTTCAGCATTTTGAAGAGGTTCCCCAGACGCTGGCGTCAACTGAGATTGTTGTTGAAGATTCTCCTATGAAGATGGCTTCCTTTAAAGATGCCCAGGCTGTTGTCGAGAAAGGTGGGTGTGCGAATTGGGGCCAACTCCCTGATCTTACACAGAAGACTAACAAGTTTGGTTTGGGTTTCACTGCAGAAGCTCAAAAGGCTGTTCAGAATGCACGGATCGGAAGACCTCCCATTTTCATCAGCAACTCTGGAGTGAATGCCATTGAAGTCGGTGTGGAAGAGTCTGAGTTCGACAGCTGGATCTATCCTACGACCGACGGTGGACCAAGCAACTGGACAGTAAAGGACTTCATCCCTATTTCTTTTGTTACCCAGTAATGAAACTTTTTGTTTTGAATTTGTAACAGACAATGTTTTAAACTTTATGGCCCGGTGTCTTACCCGGGGCACTATGGTTTCATTTGTGAGGGCTTTATGTGTGTCATTTTCATATATCATTAATAAAAGCATTGGACGTTCTTGCATTTCAAATCTTGCGCTCCTTGTTTTTCTTTTATTATATATTGCAAAACAGCAATTTTACACACACTCACGTATACAGGTCTACATCCACTCTGGATCTCACTGGTAACGACTCTGCTACTGCCAGTTATGACTTCGAAAATCCGATCAACTTAGCCGAAGACGAAGGTGAAGATGATTGCGAAGTGCCTGGTGAACTTACAAGACTGTTACTTCAGGAAGAGAGGGCTATACAGCCACATGAAGAGCCAGTGGAATTAGTAAATCTGGGTACAGAAGAGGACAAGAAAAAGGTCAAGATCGGTGCAAACCTGGAGCTTAGTGTGAAGCAACGGTTGATTCAGATGCTGTGTGACTACATTGAGATCTTTGCCTGGTCTTATAAAGACATGCCTGGGTTGGATACTGATATTGTGGTTCATCGCCTACCTACCAAGGAAGACTGTCCTCCAGTGAAACAGAAGGTCCGCCGAATGCGCCCAAAGATGTCTGATAAAATCAAGGCTGAAGTTATGAAACATTTTGACGCCGGTTTTATAGCAGTTACTTCTTACCCTCAGTGGGTGGCCAATGTGGTTCTTGTGCCGAAGAAGGATGGTAAGGTTCGAATGTGTGTTGACTATAGGGATCTGAACAGGGCAAGCCCCAAAGATGATTTCCCCTACCTCATATCGACGTTCTAGTTGACAACACCGCTCAGCATAAAGTCTTCTCCTTTATGGATGGTTTCTCCGGTTATAATCAAATTAAAATGGCTCCCGAAGACATGGAGAAGACAACTTTTGTTACTCAGTGGGGTACCTTTTTCTACAAGGTCATGCCTTTTGGATTAAAGAATGATGGGGAAACGTATCAACGTGCCATGGTTGCTTTGTTTCATGACATGATCCATCATGAGATTGAGGTATACGTCGATGATATGATTGCGAGGTCCCAAACTGAGGAGGAACACCTTGACCATCTGCAGAAGCTGTTTGACAGGTTGAAGTTGTACAAGCTGAGGTTAAACCCGAACAAGTGCACCTTAGGGGTGAGATCTGGTAAGCTGCTGGGTTTCATCGTAAGCGATAAAGGTATTCAGGTGGATCCTTCCAAGGTGAAGGCTATACAGGAAATGCCAGCTCCCAGAACAGAGAAAGAAGTCAGAGGCTTTCTGGGACGACTAAACTACATTGCCCGATTCATCTCGCATCTGACTGCTACCTGTGAGCCAATCTTCAAGTTACTGAAGAAAGATCAAGTAGTACGTTAGAACGATGAATGCCAGGCGGCTTTCGAAAGGATCAAAGAATATCTACATGAGCCACCTATTCTGATGCCTCCAGTTGAATGGAGACCTTTGATCTTATACTTGACAGTACTCGACAACTCAATGGGGTGTGTGCTGGGGCAGCATGATGAGTCTGGCCGAAAAGAGCATGCTATTTATTACCTTATCAAAAAGTTTACCGACTGTGAGACCCGATACTCGTTGCTCGAGAAAACTTGTTGCGCTTTGGCATGGGCTGCTCGCCGGCTGAGACAGTATATGTTGACTCACACTACTTTGTTGATATCAAAGATGGATCCAATCAAGTATATCTTCGAAAAGCTTGCTTTGTCCGGAAGAATAGCAAGATGGCAGATGATCTTGACTGAGTATGACATCCAATATACGACCCAGAAGGAAATTAAGGGAAGTGTGTTGGCAGATCATTTGGCACATCAAGCAGTGGATGATTACCAGTCTATGAACTTCGAATTCCCGAATGAGAATATCATGTTGGTAACTGATTGTGAGACACCTGGACCGGATAAAGGACCTGAGGAAGGATCCCGATGGTCTATGTACTTTTATGGATCTTCGAACGCTTTGGGCAATGACATTGGCGCCGTGATCATATCTCCTAAAGGCTCTCATACTCCGTTTACCGCCCGACTATGTTTCAACTGCACCAACAATATGGTGAAGTATGAAGCATGCATCATCGCTCTTCGAGCAGCAATTGACCTAAGGATTAAGTTTCTAAGTGCCTTCGGAGATTCCTCTCTCGTGATCAGTCAGATCAAAGGCGAGTGGGATACAAAACACCCAAATCTTATTCCTTACAAGGAGTGTGTATTGACGTTGCTTCCACATTTCGAGGAAATAACCTTTGAACACTTCCCTAGAGAGGATAATCAATTGGTGGATGCGTTAGCTACGATGTCTTCCATGTTCAAAGTCAATTGGGACAACGAAGCTCCCCGGATTATCATTGAAAGACTGGACGAACCTGCACATTGCTGTGACATTGAGACTGAAGAGGTAGCAGATAAACCATGGTTTCATGAGGTGAAAAGGTATCTTGAGGCTCAAGAATACCCCGAGGGTGCATCTGTTAATGACAAGAAGTTTCTGAGGAGCTTCATGGAGAAGTTCTTCATCAGCAATGGCATTCTTTACAAGCGTAACCATGATTCAACCTCACTACGATGTGTGGATAAGAATGAAGCAGAAAATATCATGGCGGAGTTACATGAAGGTACTTTCGGAACTCATTCCAGTGGACACACCATGGCAAAGAAAATCCTACGGGCAGGATATTATTGGTCCATAATGGAAGCCGACTGTTATCAGCATTCTCGGACATGTCACAAGTGCCAAGTCTATGCTGATAAGGTGCACATACCTCCAGTTCCTCTGAACGTCTTGACAGCTCCTTGGCCTTTTGCAATGTGGGGCATTGATATGATCAGTGAGATCATACCTACGACATCCAATGGGCATCGTTTCATCCTTGTAGCAATTGATTACTTTACGAAGTGGGTTGAAGCAGCTTCCTTTGCTACCGTAACCAAGAACGTCGTGGCAAGGTTCATTCGGCATAATCTGATCTGTCGATACGGTGTACCAGAGAGGATCATTACGGACAATGGTACCAACCTCAACAATAAAATGATCACTGAACTCTGCAAGCAGTTCAAGATACAACACCACAACTCCTCTCCATACCGGCCAAAGATGAATGGGGCTGTAGAAGCGGCTAATAAGAACATTAAGAAGATTGTGCAGAAGATGATGGTGACATACAAAGACTGGCATGAGATGTTACCGTTTGCTCTTCATGGGTACCGTACCTCAGTGCGGACGTCAACAGGGGCAACACCCTACTCCTTGGTTTATGGCATGGAGGCAGTCTTGCCTATTGAAGTTCATATGCCCTCTCTTCGAATCATGAAGGATGCAGGTTTGAGCGAAGAAGACTGGATTCAGACCCGGCTTGATCAGATGAACCTAATCGACGAAAAGAGACTTACCGCTATTTGTTATGGTCAGACGTACCAAAAACGGATGATCAAGGCATTTAACAAGAAAGTTAGACGACAAGAGTATCAAGTTGGCGATCTGGTAATCAAGCGCATTATCTTACCTCAAGGTGATCCCAGTGGCAAATGGACCCCTACTTACGAAGGGCCATTTGTGGTTAAGAACATTTTCTCAGGAGGAGCTATGATTCTAACCTCCATGGATGGTGACGACCTTCCTCACCCCGTCAATGCAGACATAGTGAAAAGATACTACGCATAAATAAAGATCTGCTAGGTCGACTGGCCTAGATAAAAACAAGGGCTTCCCAGCGAACCAAAAGGGTTCGGGAAAAAATAAGGGATGAAAATGAAAAAATCTGTACACCCGGCAAGTCGAAAACCTGAAAAGGCGGCTTGGGCAAAAAAGGGTATCCTAGTGGACTGAAAACCCGAAAGGGCGGTCCAGGCAAAAATTAGGGATCAAAGCGTAACACTATGTCTCATTGGATCACCTTGCATCCAGACTTCGGTATCAACTGTCAAGCTCGGACGACAATAATCAATCTGATCTACCTTCAACCAAGCAGCAAAGTGATGAGATGCTTGAGGACATAAAGGCAATAGCAGAGTTGGATCCCAGTGGGATTATTCACATAGCTCTTTTGTTTAGTTTTTCACAAATTGTGTAAATTCTATTATTCGGCAATATTCTCTTACTAGGACGCCAGTCTCTTGTACAAAACGCCTATTTACAGGCCAAACTTCAAAATCAATACAATTCATTTTCAAAGAAATTTCAAACTGTTTTTCCTTTATCTGTTTTGTTTTGCAAAGAACGTCCAATGTTCATTTTTGATATATGCATTTGACATTAATTGCTACTCATAAATATTTACATGCGAAACAAAAGACGAATTACTAGTAATATCAGAAAAAGGGGCAATAGAATTGTCCAAGCTGTATAGTTGCTCTGTCCACCAGGTACGATGGTAAATTCAGCTGAAGAATATGGCTAAGACGCCTTCACTCCCCACCGAGTAAGACAGTAACGATAGCTCTCCCCCAGCTGATACTTGCAACCATGAACGAAGCAACAATGCTCTCCCCAAGCAGAATTTATCTACCATCAATACTAGAAAGGCTTGATATCCCTAGCAGACTTGATATTCCCTAGTGGAGTATAAGAATGTTCCCTGGCAAAATACAAGATACTCCTAGTGGAGTTTAATTTTTTCCAGCGCAGTCTGAAAAAGCTTCCCGAACGGAGTTGAAGAATCATCCCCAGTAGACTCTGGAAGTTTACCCCCAGCGGAGTACGAAATAAATCTCCCCAGTCGAGTTCAAAGGATCATTCCCAGCAGAACGCAGAGGATTATCCCCACAAGAGTCTAACAGGTTACCCCCAGTGAAGCCGCAACTGAAAGATCATCCCCAGCGAAGTTCTTTCCTTTCACAAATAGGAATTCAATTCTCAACAGATTCAATATCACCAGCAACAATAATTCATCCCGACAGAACTTATCAGTGGAATTCTCAGCAGATCACCTCTTCCCCACAAAGTAATCTCCTCATCAGTCTATTCCCCAATGGAGTTGTCTTCTCCTGCAGGTTTATTCTTGCAATCACCTTCATTTACCATCCCCAGCGGAAGCAAAGAATTTATCTCTTGTCTCCAGCAACTATCTGGGATTTATTTTCCCCAGCTAAAACATTACATTTCCATACATCATGATACATGCATATACGCATCATATAATACAATCTCATTTATTTTGAGAACATCATTGCTTGGTTCATATCATGTATTGCATATAACTGACCTTTACCTCTCAAGAAGGATGCAGTTAAATTTTCAGCGATATCAAAAGACCTTCTCTGGTTCAGTCAGATCGCTGCGAAGATCTCCCTGATTCGTATTCCAGTTGAAGTTATTCCAAGACTTTCGTCTGGTCCAGTTAAATCGATTCGAAGATTTTTCTGATGCCGATCCATGCAAAGTTAATCCAAGACCTCCTCTGGTTCAGTCAGATCGACGAGAAGATCTCCCTGATTCGTATTCCAGTTGAAGTTATTCCAAGACTTTTGTCTGGTCCAGTTAAATCGATTCAAAGATTTTTCTGATGTCGATCCAGTCAAAGTTAATCCAAGACCTCCTCTGGTTCAGTTAGATCGCCGATAAGATCTCCCTGATTCGTATTCCAGTTGAAGTTATTCCAAGACTTTTGTCTGGTCCAGTTAAATCGATTCGAAGATTTTTCTGATGCCGGTCCAGTCAAAGTTAATCCAAGACCTCCTCTGGTTCAGTCAGATCGCTGCGAAGATCTCCCTTATTCGTATTCCAGTTAAAGTTATTCCAAGACTCTTGTCTGGTCCAGTTAAATCAATTCGAAGATTTTTCTGATGTCGATCCAGTCAAAGTTAATCCAAAACCTCCTCTGGTTCAGTCAGATCGACGCGAAGATCTCCCTGATTCGTATTCCAGTTGAAGTTATTCCAAGACTTTCGTCTGGTCCAGTTAAGTCGATTCGAAGACTTTTCTTATGCCGATCCAATCAAAGCTAATCCAAGACCTCCTCTGGTTTAGTCAGATCGATGTGAAGATCTCCCTGATTCGTATTCCAGTTGAAGTTATTCCAAGACTTTCATCTGGTCCAGTTAAGTCGATTCGAAGATTTTTCTGATGCCGATCCAATCAAAGCTAATCCAAGACCTCCTCTGGTTCAGTCAGATCGCTGATAAGATCTCCCTGATTCGTATTCCAGTTGAAGTTATTCCAAGACTTACGTCTGGTTCAGTTAAATCGATTCGAAAATTTTTCTGATTCTTATCCAGTCAAAGTTAATCCAAGACCTTCCCTGGTTCTGTCAGATCGATGATAAGATCTCCCTGATTCGTATTCCAGCCGAAGTTCAGACCACCTATCAACAATCTCCAAATGGAATCTGTAAGCCCATTCTCAACATCACCAGGATGATACCACTTCATGCGAGTGCAAATTTCTGGGCACTCTAGTGTTCAATCATCTTCCACCTTTGGATCACGAAAGGCCCGAAAGCCAATCTATACCCTCAGGTTTAAGAAGATTGAACAGGGGCAGCTGTTGCACCCCAAAATTTTCCCTCTCATATTTCTCAAAACATTGCAAGAAAAATCTCCAAGTTGCTCAAAATTGCTCAAGAGTTGGACAATCAAGTCATCTTCTAAGGCAGTCAACCTCAAATTAGGGTTTTGTGTTGCATCAAGGTCCTTGCATCCAAATGACCTCAAGTTATCCCCAATGTCCTAATATGTTATCAAGGTCATCCATGTCAAATTTCAAGCCTTGCAGAGGAAGTTTGCTCAGTCAATTGCTCAAAGGGTCCGAAAATCGACTGTGCTAGGGCAAAAGTCAACTGTGACCCAAATACAGTCAAACTTCAAGATTTTTTTTCAACATTCTCATTTTGAAGAATATTTCATCATTTGATCAAGGGTTTATCATGATTCATCAAGGATTGCTCAAAATTCATCAAGACTCAAAAGTTGCTAAATTAAGGTTTTGTAGGAAAAGTCAACTCAAATTTGACCAAGCATAACTTTCTCATACTTTATGAGAAATGACCCATCAAAATCCCATTTTGAAGAGGATGAAATTTCCTACAATCCATCTTCATACCCCAAGATCAGGAAATACACTCACAAAAAGTTACAAATTTGGACATTATAGGTCATTTTTGAAAGTCAACAAAAACACCTTTTTTTTCCAAAGCTTATAACATGAGAATGGAATATCAAAATGAGATGAGACCAAACGGGTTGGTTATAGGACATCTCAAGCTTTCTAAAAAGTCCAAGAACACTTCCAAAAGTTCAAAATTGAAGAAGTTATGCATTGTTCAAGTTGGGCATTTTTGCAAAATTGCCAAAAGTCAACTATCCAAAAAACTTCAAACTTTGTCAAATGGGCCCATTCTTTTCCATTTGATTTGATCTTTTCACACTACACACGTGTCCTAACTTTAGCCTTGAGCCCATTTTTGTTAATTTTCTTATTTTATTTGATTTTTTATTGAATTATTCCATTTTAAATCAATTTAAATCAAATAAAATCACAAAACTTGATTACATGAGATCTTTTTCTATTTTCAGGACCTAATCACCATGAATGACATGATCAAACTCGTATCAAGCATTCCATGTGCAAAAAGATTGGATTTTTGGCAAAATTGGAAAGCTTTCAATGGAGGATCAAATCAAATCTCCAAGCATTGATGTACAAGGATTCAGTCTACAAAAGTTGACCTAATGCATTGCTTATTACTTATACAAGCCAAATCACACGAGATCAAGGGCTAGAGGCTGCAGAATCATCAAAAGCAAAACTTGAAAAAAGGTGGAAAAGTGCAAAACTGAAATCGTCCTTGGAGGCCAATTCAGAAGCAAAACTCCCCACTAATCCATTGTTGGGCAATCATTGAAGCGAAACCAATCCAAAACCAGTCTCTATACGCGCCCAGAAGCTTTGTAAGTGTCTCAAAAAATCACCTTTCGTTCGAAATCATAACCCCATATTCTTGCACTTTTTTGACAAATCTTTGGTATATTCATGATGCTCATTCAATTTCTGAACTTTTGGCATTGTTTGATTGCATTTATATAAGTTGTAGCCCTATAACCGAACCTAGGGTTTCATAGCTTGTTTTTTGGGCATTTTATTTACAGGCAAAATTGATGCCATTGATGGACATAGACGTGATCAGGGGAGGTAGACGAGCACAACCATAGTCCTGGATTTGATTTTCATGGCCTAGAATGGAATTTAGGACGCACATACGAATTTAGCTGCGGACATAAATCCGCAGGTAAATATCCAGGGTTGAACGAGGAAGACGAAGACGTGTCTCCCTCTTAGTGGCTGGTTCAAGTATTCGCGCTTTATTTTTTTGTTTCTGGCATATTATTGTTTTTTTCCATATTATAATTGTTGTCCACTATGTTAACAACTAAAGCGCGTTGGTTGAGTGGTGGAAGCGTTGTCCAATGATCAACAGGACATGGGTTCGAATCCCAGGCCCCCCCATATTGCTTTGTATTTTTTCTCTTCAGGTATTCCAGCGCGTTTCAGGAATTGTGGCGTACCATGGTCCTCAAATCTCAAAGCGCCAAATGGCCCCTAGGCCAGATCTGGTGGTCTAGATGGGATGTCCACCATACTCCCTAGTCAAGATGCCATGCTGGATCCAAAAAGTCCACCAGGCTTGCATGTTAATGGGCTAGAAAATTGTAATTCTCACCCCCTAATCAGGCTCAAACCTCCTAAACTCTCTCTTTTCTTTTACTATTTTCTTTTATTTATTTATTATTTTATTATTTAATCACCAACCAATTAAAACTTTTTCTTAATAAAATTAAAACCAAAAAATATTTTGTTTATTAAATTAATTTTCAGTATTTTATTTTTGTTAATAAATATTAATTTAATTAATTTAGTTTTAATTAGGAATAACTTTAATATTTTTGCAATAATTAAAATTAACTTAGATAATTAGGTTTTATTAACATTGATCAAATTATTTTTATTTCTTTAAATATCAAAAATCCAAAAAATATTCATTAATTAATTAATTAGCTTATTAATTTAATAGTTAACCTAATTTAATTTCCTCCATTAATTCAAAAACAAACCAAAAATCCTTTCTTTAATAATCAAAGGGTCAAAACCCTAAAAACTTGCGCCCGATTTAATTTCCCGCACGCGATCCATTTGATTCAATATTGTATCTGTTTCCTGGAATGTAATAGTTTAATAGGACTTTACTATTTTTTATCGCTTTATTTATTCTCTGCATTTTAATTTCAAGGGTTGCTTTTGGCGATGTAAATACCCGACGCCTTGTAATAGTTAGTTTAATTTCCGCAATTTAATTTCCGCAACTTATAAACTGTTAGATGTTTGATAATAGGGAACGCATGACAAGATCAAATGTTTATCTTAAAATCAACATAGATAACCATTGACATGTACAAAGATAAAATTAACTGAAAACAACACACTCGCACATGCGCACTCTTAGGGTACACCTCACTTGGTTGCCTTCGAACGTGGTCATTGAGTATAGGAAGTTTTAGAGGTCGCCCGCTTGTCCAAAGATCATAGTTGCCTCAAAATGGTTGCCTCGGAAAAATGATCTAAGTCATTAGGGTTACCGCTAAGGCGTCCTAACATTGCTTTAGTGACCGCACATCCCTTAATCGAATTGACCCTTAAAACTTCAACGACGACGCTACCTACTCATCAATAGTAGGATAGCATTGTCTAAAGGAAGATAGCATAGAACGATTCCTTTTTCGAGTAGGTAGATGGTTCTTAAGTACTTGCTCTGTCAAAACAAAACAAATTTCCACACTTACACTCCTTTTAAAAACAAAAACTCTTTTCAAACCCACAAACACAAAGAAAGTAAATTTTTTAAAACACTTTGAGCAAGTACCTAAGAGCCCGTGGATAACCACAGATAGAAAGGGTGCTAACACCTTCCCTTTCTATAATCTACCCCCCAGACCCGAGAAACATCTCGAAAAAGGATTTTTTCTGTGCTTTTTTCCTTTCCTTGTAGGATAAAATAAAAGACGGTGACGACTCTTGCTTACCGCGACATTTTGCAAAAACAAACGCAAAACGCGAACCAACACTCCAAAAACAGTCAGTTCTCTCCCACCGTATCACATACGGTTACTTCGATATGAAAGCCTGGATAGTAGGGCTGTAAGAAGGAACCTGGATGATAGGGTTACTTCGAAATGAAAGCCTAGATTGTAGGGCTATGAGAAAGAACCTGGATAGTAGGGTTACTTCCATATGAAAGCCTGGGTATGGATGTGAGAAGGAACCTGGATAGTAGGACTGTGAGAAGGAACCTGGATAGCAGGTTTACTTTGATATGAAAGCCTAGATAGTAGGGATATGAGAAGGAACCTGGATAGTAGGGTTACTTCAATATGAAATCTTGGATAGTAGGGTTGTGAGAAGGAACCTGAATAGTAGGGTTACTTAGATATGAAAGCCTGGATAGTAGGGCTGTTAGAAGGAACCTGGGTAGTAGGGTTTCTTGGACATGAAATCTGGATAGTAGGGCTGTGAGAAGGAACCTGGATAGTAGGATTACTTCGATATGAAAGCCTGGATAATAGGGCTGTGAGAAGGAACCTGGGTAGTAGGGTTTCTTCGACATGAAAGCCTGGATAGTAGGGCTGTGAGAAGGAACCTGGATAGTAGGGTTACTTCGATATGAAATCCTGGATAGTAGGGATGTGAGAAGGAACCTGGATAGTAGGGTTACTTCAATATGAAAGCCTGGATAATAGGGATGTGAGAAGGAACCTGGATAGTAGGGTTACTTCGATATGAAAGCCTGGATAGTAGGGCTGTAAGAATGAACCTGGATGGTAGGGTTACTTCGATATGAAAGCCTGGATAGTATGGCTGTGAGAAGGAACCTCAATATAGTAGGGTTACTTTGATATGAAAGCCTGGATAGTAGGGCTGTGAGAAAGAACCTGGATAGTAGGGTTACTTCGATATAAAAGCCTGGATAGTAGGGTTGTGAGAAGGAACCTTGGTAGTAGCGTTTCTTCGATATGAAAGCTTGGATAGTAGGGCTGTAAGGAGGAACCTGGATAGTAGGGTTACTTCGATTTGAAAGCTTGGATAGTAGGGATGTGAGAAGGAACCTGGATAGTAGGGTTACTTCGATATGAAAGCCTGGATAGTAGGGCTGTGAGAAGGAACTTGGATAGTAGGGTTACTTCGATATGAAAGCCTAGATAGTAGGGCTGTAAGAATGGACCTGGATGGTAGGGTTACTTCGAAATGAAAGCCTGTATAGTAGGGCTGTAAGAAGGAACCTGGATAGTAGGGTTACTTCGATATGAAAGGCTGTATAGTAGGTCTGTGAGAAGGAACCTGGATAGTAGGGTTACTTCGATATTAAAGCCTGGATAATATGGCTGTGAGAAGGAACCTGGATAGTAGGGTTACTTCGATATGAAAGCCTGGGTAGTAGGGCTGTGAGAAGGAACCTGGATAGTAGGGTTACTTCGATATGAAAGCCTGGATAGTAGGGCTGTGAGAAGGAACCTGGATGGTAGGGTTACTTCGAAATAAAAGCCTGGATAGTAGCGCTGTGAGAAGGAACATGGATAGAAGGGTTACTTTGATATGAAATCCTGGATAGTGGGTATGTGAGAAGGAACCTGGATAGTAGGGTTACTACGATATGAAAGCCTGGATAGTAGGGCTGTGAGAAGGAACCTAGATGGTAGGGTTACTTTGAAATGAAAGCCTGGATAGTAGGGTTGTGAGAATGAACCTAGATAATACGGTTACTTTGATATGAAAGCCTGGATAGTAGGGCTGTGAGAAGGAACCTGGATAGTAGGACTGTGAGAAGAAACCTGGATAGTAGGGTGACTTTGATATGAAAGCCTGGATAGTAGGGATATGAGAATGAACCTGGATAGTAGGGTTACGTTGATATGAAATCCTGGATAGTATGGTTGTGAGAAGGAACCTGGATAGTAGGGTTACTTCGATATGAAAGCCTGGATAGTAGGGCTGTGAGAAGGAACCTGGGTAGCAGGGTTTCTTCGACATTAAAGCCTGGATAGTAGGGCTGTGAGAAGGAACCTGGATAGTAGGTTTACTTCGATAAGAAAGCGTGGATAGTAGGGATGTGATAAGGAACCTGGATAGTAGGGTTAATTCGATATTAAAGCCTAGATAGTAGGGCTGTGAGAAGGAACCTGGATAGTAGGGTTACTTCGATATGAAAGCCTGGTTAGTAGGGACGTAAGAATGAACCTGGATGGTAGGGTTACTTTGAAATGAAATCCTGGATAGTAGGGCGGTGAGAAGGAACCTGGATAGTAGGGTTACTTCGATATGAAATCCAGGATAATAAGGCTTAGACAAGGAACCTGGATAGTAGGGTTACTTCGATATGAAAGCCTGGATAGTAGGGCTGTGAGAAGGAACCTAGATGGTAGGGTTACTTTGAAATGAAAGCCTGGATAGTAGGGCTGTGAGAATGAACCTGGATAGTAGGCTTACTTCAATATGAAAGTAAGGATAATAGGGCTGTGAGAAGGAACCTGGATAGTAGGGCTGTGAGAAGGAACCTGGATAGTAGGGTTACTTCGATATGAAAGCCTGAATAGTAGGGATATGAGAAGGAACCTGAATAGTAGGGTTACGTCGATATGAAATCCTGGATAGTAGGGCTGTGAGAAGGAACCTGGATAGTAGGGTTACTTCGATATGAAAGCCTGAATAGTAGGGCTGTGAGATGGAACCTGGGTAGTAGGGTTTCTTCGACATTAAAGCCTGGATAATAGGGCTGTGAGAAGGAACCTGGATAGTAGGGTTACTTTGATAAGAAATCCTGGACAGTAGGGATGTGAGAAGGAACCTGGATAGTAGGGTTACTTCGATATTAAAGCCTGGATAGTAGGGCTGTGAGAAGGAACCTGGATAGTAGGGATACTTCGATATGAAAGCCTGGATAATAGGGATGTAAGAATGAACCTGGATGGTAGGGTTACTTCGGAATGAAAGCCTGGATAGTAGGGCTGTGAGAAGGAACCTGGATAGTAGGGTTACTTCGATATGAAATCCAGGATAGTAAGGCTTAGAGAAGGAACCTGGATAGTAGGGATATGAGAAGGAACCTGGATAGTATAGTTACGTCAATATGAAATCCTGGATAGTAGGGCTGTCAGAAGGAAATTGGATAGTAGGGTTACTTCGATATGTAAGCCTGGATAATAGGGCTGTGAGAAGGAACCTTGGTAGTAGCATTTCTTTGACATGAAAGCTTGGATAGTAGGGCTGTCAGGAGGAACCTGGATAGTAGGGTTACTTCGATATGAAAGCCTGGATAGTAGGGAAGTGAGAAGGAACCTGGATAGTAGGGTTACTTCGATATGAAAGCCTGGATAGTAGGGCTGTGAGAAGGAACCTGGATAGTAGGGTTACTTCGATATGAAAGCCTAGATAGTAGGGTTGTAAGAATTAACCTGGATGGTAGGGTTACTTCGAAATGAAAGCCTGTATAGTAGGGCTGTGAGAAGGAACCTGGATAGTAGGGTTACTTCGATATGAAAGCCTGTATAGTAAGGCTGTGAGAAGGAACCTGGATAGTATGGTTACTTTGATATGAAAGCCTGGGTAGTAGGGCTGTGAGAAGTGACCTGGATAGTAGGGTTACTTCGATATGAAAGCCTGGATAGAAGGGCTGTGAGAAGGAACCTGGATAATAGGGTTACTTCGATATAAAAGCCTGGATAGTAGGGCTGTGAGAAGGAACCTTGGTAGTAAAGTTTCTTCGACATGAAAGCTTGGATAGTAGGGCTGTGAGGAGGAACATGGATAGTAGGGTTACTTCGATATGAAAGCCTGGATAGTAGGGATGTGAGAAGGAACCTGGATAGTAGGGTTACTTCGATATGAAAGCATGTATAGTAGGGCTGTGAGAAGGAACTTGGATAGTAGGGTTACTTCGATATGAAAGCCTAGATAGTAGGGCTGTAAGAATGAACCTGGATGGTAGGGTTACTTCGAAATGAAAACCTGTATAGTAGGGCTGTAAGAAGGAACCTGGATAGTAGGGTTACTTCGATATGAAAGCCTGTATAGTAGGGCTGTAAGAAGGAACCTGGATAGTAGGGTTACTTCGATATGAAAGCCTGGATAGTATGGCTGTGAGAAGGAACCTGGATAGTAGGGTTACTTAGATATGAAAGCCTGGGTAGTAGGGCTGTGAGAAGGAAATTGGATGGTAGGGTTACTTCGAAATGAAAGCCTGGATAGTAGCGCTGTGAGAAGGAACATGGATAGAAGGGTTACTTCGATATGAAATCCTGGATAGTGGGGATGTGAGAAGGAACCTGGATAGTAGGGTTACTTCGATATGAAAGCCTGGATAGTAGGGCTGTGAGAAGGAACCTAGATGGTAGGGTTACTTTGAAATGAAAGCCTGGATAGTAGGGTTGTGAGAATGAACCTGGATAATAGGGTTACTTCAATATGAAAGCCTGGATAGTAGGGTTGTGAGAAGGAACCTGGATAGTAGGACTGTGAGAAGAAACCTGGATAGTAGGGTTACTTTGATATGAAAGCCTGGATAGTAGGGATATGAGAATGAACCTGGATAGTAGGGTTACGTCGATATGAAATCCTGGATAGTATGGCTGTGAGAAGGAACCTGGATAGTAGGGTTACTTCGATATGAAAGCCTGGATAGTAGGGCTGTTAGAAGGAACCTGGGTAGTAGGGTTTATTGGACATGAAATCTGAATAGTAGGGCTGTGAGAAGGAACCTGGATAGTAGGATTACTTCGATATGAAAGCCTGGATAATAGGGCTGTGAGAAGGAACCTGGATAGTAGGGTTAATTCGACATGAAAGCCTGGATAGTAGGGCTGTGAGAAGGAACCTGGATAGTAGGGTTACTTCGATATGAAATCCTGGATAGTAGGGATGTGAGAAGGAACCTGGATAGTAGGGTTACTTCAATATGAAAGCTTGGATAATAGGGCTGTGAGAAGGAACCTGGATAGTAGGGTTACTTCGATATGAAAGCCTGGATAGTAGGGCTGTAAGAATGAACCTGGATGGTAGGGTTACTTCGATATGAAATCCTGGATAGTATGGCTGTGAGAAGGAACCTCAATATAGTAGGGTTACTTTGATATGAAAGCCTGGATAGTAGGGCTGTGAGAAGGAACCTGGATAGTAGGGTTACTTCGATATAAAAGCCTGGATAGTAGGGTTGTGAGAAGGAACCTTGGTAGTAGCGTTTCTTCGACATGAAAGCTTGGATAGTAGGGATGTGAGGAGGAACCTGGATAGTAGGGTTACTTCGATATGAAAGCCTGGATAGTAGGGATGTGAGAAGGAACCTGGATAGTAGGGTTACTTCGATATGAAAGCCTAGATAGTAGGGCTGTGAGAAGGAACTTGGATAGTAGGGTTACTTCGATATGAAAGCCTAGATAGTAGGGCTGTAAGAATGAACCTGGATGGTAGGGTTACTTCGAAATGAAAGCCTGTATAGTAGGGCTGTAAGAAGGAACCTGGATAGTAGGGTTACTTCGATATTAAAAAGCCTGTATAATAGGTCTGTGAGAAGGAACCTGGATAGTAGGGTTACTTCGATATGAAAGCTTGGATAATATGGCTGTGAGAAGGAACCTGGATAGTAGGGTTACTTCGATATGAAAGCCTGGGTAGTAGGGCTGTGAGAAGGAACCTGGATAGTAGGGTTACTTCGATAGGAAAGCCTGGATAGTAGGGCTGTGAGAAGGAACCTGGATGGTAGGGTTACTTCGAAATAAAAGCCTGGATAGTAGCGCTGTGAGAAGGACCATGGATAGAAGGGTTACTTCGATATGAAATCCTGGATAGTGGGGATGTGAGAAGGAACCTGGATAGTAGGGTTACTTCGATATGAAAGCCTGGATAGTAGGGCTGTGAGAAGGAACCTAGATGGTAGGGTTACTTTGAAATGAAAGCCTGGATAGTAGGGTTGTGAGAATGAACCTAGATAATAGGGTTACTTCGATATGAAAGCCTGGATAGTAGGGCTGTGAGAAGGAACCTGGATAGTAGGACTGTGAGAAGAAACCTGGATAGTAGGGTGACTTTGATATGAAAGCCTGGATAGTAGGGATATGAGAATGAACCTGGATAGTAGGGTTACGTTGATATGAAATCCTGGATAGTATTGTTGTGAGAAGGAACCTGGATAGTAGGGTTACTTCGATATGAAAGCCTGGATAGTAGGGCTGTGAGAAGGAACCTGGGTAGTAGAGTTTCTTCGACATTAAAGCCTGGATAGTAGGGCTGTGAGAAGGAACCTGGATAGTAGGTTTACTTCGATAAGAAAGCGTGGATAGTAGGGATGTGATAAGGAACCTGGATAGTAGGGTTAATTCGATATTAAAGCCTAGATAGTAGGGCTGTGAGAAGGAACCTGGATAGTAGGGTTACTTCGATATGAAAGCCTGGTTAGTAGGGATGTAAGAATGAACCTGGATGGTAGGGTTACTTTGAAATGAAATCCTGGATAGTAAGGCGGTGAGAAGGAACCTGGATAGTAGGGTTACTTCGATATGAAATCCAGGATAATAAGGCTTAGACAAGGAACCTGGATAGTAGGGTTACTTCGATATGAAAGCCTGGATAGTAGGGCTGTGAGAAGGAACCTAGATGGTAGGGTTACTTTGAAATGAAAGCCTGGATAGTAGGGCTGTAAGAATGAACCTGGATAGTAGGGTTACTTCAATATGAAAGTAAGGATAATAGGGCTGTGAGAAGGAACCTGGATAGTAGGGCTGTGAGAAGGAACCTGGATAGTAGGGTTACTTCGATATGAAAGCCTGAATAGTAGGGATATGAGAAGGAACCTGAATAATAGGGTTACGTCGATATGAAATCCTGGATAGTAGGGCTGTGAGTAGGAACCTGGATAGTAGAGTTACTTCGATATGAAAGCCTGAATAGTAGGGCTGTGAGATGGAACCTGGGTAGTAGGGTTTCTTCGACATTAAAGCCTGGATAGTAGGGCTATGAGAAGGAACCTGGATAGTAGGGTTACTTTGATAAGAAATCCTGGACAGTAGGGATGTGAGAAGGAACCTGGATAGTAGGGTTACTTCGATATTAAAGCCTGGATAGTAGGGCTGTGAGAAGGAACCTGGATAGTAGGGATACTTCGATATGAAAGCCTGGATAATATGGATGTAAGAATAAACCTGGATGGTAGGGTTACTTCGGAATGAAAGCCTGGATAGTAGGGCTGTGAGAAGGAACCTGGATAGTAGGGTTACTTCGATATGAAATCCAGGATAGTAAGGCTTAGAGAAGGAACCTGGATAGTAGGGATATGAAAAGGAACCTGGATAGTATAGTTACGTCAATATGAAATCCTGGATAGTAGGGCTGTGAGAAGGAAATTGGATAGTAGGGTTACTTCGATATGTAAGCCTGGATAATAGGGCTGTGAGAAGGAACCTTGGTAGTAGCATTTCTTTGACATGAAAGCTTGGATAGTAGGGCTGTCAGGAGGAACCTGGATAGTAGGGTTACTTCGATATGAAAGCCTGGATAGTAGGGAAGTGAGAAGGAACCTGGATAGTAGGGTTACTTCGATATGAAAGCCTGGATAGTAGGGCTGTGAGAAGGAACCTGGATAGTAGGGTTACTTCGATATGAAAGCCTAGATAGTAGGGCTGTAAGAATGAACCTGGATGGTAGGGTTACTTCGAAATGAAAGCCTGTATAGTAGGGCTGTAAGAAGGAACCTGGATAGTAGGGTTACTTCGATATGAAAGCCTGTATAGTAAGGTTGTGAGAAGGAACCTGGATAGTATGGTTACTTTGATATGAAAGCCTGGGTAGTAGGGCTGTGAGAAGTGACCTGGATAATAGGGTTACTTCGATATGAAAGCCTGGATAGTAGGGCTGTGAGAAGGAACCTGGATAGTAGGGTTACTTCGATATAAAAGCCTGGATAGTAGGGCTGTGAGAAGGAACCTTGGTAGTAAAGTTTCTTCGACATGAAAGCTTGGATAGTAGGGCTGTGAGGAGGAACCTGGATAGTAGGGTTACTTCGATATGAAAGCCTGGATAGTAGGGATGTGAGAAGGAACCTGGATAGTAGGGTTACTTCGATATGAAAGCATGTATAGTAGGGCTGTGAGAAGGAACTTGGATAGTAGGGTTACTTTGATATGAAAGCCTAGATAGTAGAGCTGTAAGAATGAACTTGGATGGTAGGGTTACTTCGAAATGAAAACCTGTATAGTAGGGCTGTAAGAAGGAACCTGGATAGTAGGGTTACTTCGATATGAAAGCCTGTATAGTAGGGCTGTGAGAAGGACCCTGGATAGTAGGGTTACTTCGATATGAAAGCCTGGATAGTATGGCTGTGAGAAGGAACCTGGATAGTAGGGTTACTTAGATATGAAAGCCTGGGTAGTAGGGCTGTGAGAAGGAAATTGGATGGTAGGGTTACTTCGAAATGAAAGCCTGGATAGTAGCGCTATGAGAAGGAACATGGATAGAAGGGTTACTTCGATATGAAATCCTGGATAGTGGGGATGTGAGAAGGAACCTGGATAGTAGGGTTACTTCGATATGAAAGCCTGGATAGTAGGGCTGTGAGAAGGAACCTAGATGGTAGGGTTACTTTGAAATGAAAGCCTGGATAGTAGGGTTGTGAGAATGAACCTGGATAATAGGGTTACTTCAATATGAAAGCCTGGATAGTAGGGTTGTGAGAAGGAACCTGGATAGTAGGACTGTGAGAAGAAATCTGGATAGTAGGGTTAGTTTGATATGAAAACCTGGATAGTAGGGATATGAGAATGAACCTGGATAGTAGGGTTACATCGATATGAAATCCTGGATAGTATGGCTGTGAGAAGGAACCTGGATAGTAGGGTTACTTCGATATAAAGCCGGGATAGTAGGGCTGTTAGAAGGAACCTGGGTAGTAGGGTTTATTGGACATGAAAACTGGATAGTAGGGCTGTGAGAAGGAACCTGGATAGTAGGATTACTTCGATATGAAAGCTTGGATAATAGGGCTGTGAGAAGGAACCTGGATAGTAGGGTTAATTCGACATAAAAGCCTGGATAGTAGGGCTGTGAGAAGGAACCTGGATAGTAGGGTTACTTCGATATGAAATCCTGGATAGTAGGGATGTGAGAAGGAACCTCGATAGTAGGGTTACTTCAATATGAAAGCTTGGATAATAGGGCTGTGAGAAGGAACCTGGATAGTAGGGTTACTTCGATATGAAAGCCTGGATAGTAGGGCTGTAAGAATGAACCTGGATGGTAGGGTTACTTCGATATGAAAGCCTGGATAGTATGGCTGTGAGAAGGAACCTCAATATAGTAGGGTTACTTTGATATGAAAGCCTGGATAGTAGGGCTGTGAGAAGGAACCTGGATAGTAGGGTTACTTCGATATAAAAGCCTGGATAGTAGGGTTGTGAGAAGGAACCTTGGTTGTAGCGTTTCTTCGACATGAAAGCTTGGATAGTAGGGATGTGAGGAGGAACCTGGATAGTAGGGTTACTTCGATATGAAAGCCTGGATAGTAGGGATGTGAGAAGGAACCTGGATAGTAGGGTTACTTCGATATGAAAGCCTGGATAGTAGGGCTGTGAGAAGGAACTTGGATAGTAGGGTTACTTCGATATGAAAGCCTAGATAGTAGGGCTGTAAGAATGAACCTGGATGGTAGGGTTACTTCGAAATGAAAGCCTGTATAGTAGGGCTGTAAGAAGGAACCTGGATAGTAGGGTTACTTCGATATGAAAGCCTATATAATAGGTCTGTGAATAGGAACCTGGATAGTAGGGTTACTTCGATATAAAAGCCTGGATAATATGGATGTGAGAAGGAACCTGGATAGTAGGGTTACTTCGATATGAAAGCCTGGGTAGTAGGGCTGTGAGGAGGAACCTGGATAGTAGGGTTACTTCGATATGAAAGCCTGGATAGTAGGGCTGTGAGAAGGAACCTGGATGGTAGGGTTACTTCGAAATAAAAGCCTGGATAAAAGCGTTGTGAGAAGGAACATGGATAGAAGGGTTACTTCGATATGAAATCCTGGATAATGGGGATGTGAGAAGGAACCTGGATAGTAGGGTTACTTCGATATGAAAGACTGGATAGTAGGGCTGTGAGAAGGAACCTAGATGGTAGGGTTACTTTGAAATGAAAGCCTGGATAGTAGGGTTGTGAGAATGAACCTAGATAATAGGGTTACTTCGATATGAAAGCCTGGATAATAGGGTTGTGAGAAGGAACCTGGATAGTAGGACTGTGAGAAGAAACCTGGATAGTAGGGTGACTTTGATATGAAAGCCAGGATAGTAGGGATATGAGAATGAACCTGGATAGTAGGGTTACGTCGATATGAAATCCTGGATAATATGGTTGTGAGAAGGAACCTAGATAGTAGGGTTACTTCGATATGAAAGCCTGGATAGTAGGGCTGTGAGAAGGAACCTGGGTAGTAGGGTTTCTTCGACATTAAAGCCTGGATAGTAGGGCTGTGAGAAGGAACCTGGATAGTAGGTTTACTTCGATAAGAAAGCCTGGATAGTAGGGATGTGATAAGGAACCTGGATAGTAGGGTTAATTCGATATTAAAGCCTAGATAGTAGGGGTGTGAGAAGGAACCTGGATAGTAGGGTTCTTCGATATGAAAGCCTGGTTAGTAGGGATGTAAGAATGAACCTGGATGGTAGGGTTACTTTGAAATGAAATCCTGGATAGTAGGGCGGTGAGAAGGAACCTGGATAGTAGGGTTACTTCGATATGAAATCCAGGATAGTAAGGCTTAGAGAAGGAACCTGGATAGTAGGGTTACTTCGATATGAAAGCCTGGATAGTAGGGCTGTGAGAAGGAACCTAGATGGTAGGGTTACTTTGAAATGAAAGCCTGGATAGTAGGGCTGTGAGAATGAACCTGGATAGTAGGGTTACTTCAATATGAAAGTAAGGATAATAGGGCTGTGAGAAGGAACCTGGATAGTAGGGCTGTGAGAAGGAACCTGGATAGTAGGGTTACTTCGATATGAAAGCCTGGATAGTAGGGATATGAGAAGGAACCTGAATCTTAGGGTTACGTCGATATGAAATCCTGGATAGTAGGACTGTGAGAAGGAACCTGGATAGTAGGGTTACTTCGATATGAAAGCCTGAATAGTAGGGCTGTGAGATGGAACCTGGGTAGTAGGGTTTCTTCGACATTAAAGCCTGGATAGTAGGGCTGTGAGAAGGAACCTGGATAGTAGGGTTACTTCGATAAGAAATCCTGGATAGTAGGGATGTGAGAAGGAACCTGGATAGTAGGGTTACTTCGATATTAAAGCCTGGATAGTAGGACTGTGAGAAGGAACCTGGATAGTAGGGAAACTTCGATATGAAAGCCTGGATAATAGGGATGTAAGAATGAACCTGGATGGTAGGGTTAATTCGGAATGAAAGCCTGGATAGTAGGGCTGTGAGAAGGAACCTGGATAGTAGGGTTACTTCGATATGAAATCCAGGATAGTAAGGCTTAGAGAAGGAACCTGGATAGTAGGGATTTGAGAAGGAACCTGGATAGTATAGTTACGTCAATATGAAATCCTGGATAGTAGGGCTGTGAGAAGGAAATTGGATAGTAGGGTTACTTCGATATGTAAGCCTGGATAATAGGGTTGTGAGAAGGAACCTTGGTAGTAGCATTTCTTTGACATGAAAGCTTGGATAGTAGGGCTGTCAGGAGGAACCTGGATAGTAGGGTTACTTCGATATGAAAGCCTGGATAGTAGGGAAGTGAGAAGGAACCTGGATAGTAGGGTTACTTCGATATGAAAGCCTGGATAGTAGGGCTGTGAGAAGGAACCTGGATAGTAGGGTTACTTCGATATGAAAGCCTAGATAGTAGGGCTGTAAGAATGAACCTGGATGGTAGGGTTACTTTGAAATGAAAGCCTGTATAGTAGGGCCGTAAGAAGGAACCTGGATAGTAGGGTTACTTCGATATGAAAGCTTGTATAGTAAGGCTGTGAGAAGGAACCTGGATAATATGGTTACTTTGATATGAAAGCCTGGGTAGTAGGGCTGTGAGAAGTGACCTGGATAGTAGGGTTACTTCGATATGAAATCCTGGATAGTAGGGCTGTGAGAAGGAACCTGGATTGGAGGGTTACTTCGATATAAAAGCCTGGATAGTAGGGCTGTGAGAAGGAACCTTGGTAGTAAAGTTTCTTCGACATGAAAGCTTGGATAGTAGGGCTGTGAGGAGGAACCTGGATAGTAGGGTTACTTCGATATGAAATCCTGGATAGTAGGGATGTGAGAAGGAACCTGGATAGTAGGGTTACTTCGATATGAAAGCATGTATAGTAGGGCTGTGAGAAGGAACTTGGATAGTAGGGTTACTTCGATATGAAAGCCTAGATAGTAGGGCTGTAAGAATGAACCTGGATGGTAGGGTTACTTCGAAATGAAAACCTGTATAGTAGGGCTGTAAGAAGGAACCTGGATAGTAGGGTTACTTCGATATGAAAGCCTGTATAGTAGGGTTGTGAGAAGGAACCTGGATAGTAGGGTTACTTCGATATGAAAGCCTGGATAGTATGGCTGTGAGAAGGAACCTTGATAGTAGGGTTACTTAGATATGAAAGCCTGGGTAGTAGGGCTGTGAGAAGGAAATTGGATGGTAGGGTTACTTCGAAATGAAAGCCTGGATAATAGCGCTGTGAGAAGGAACATGGATAGAAGGGTTACTTCGATATGAAATCCTGGATAGTGGGGATGTGAGAAGGAACCTGGATAGTAGGGTTACTTCGATATGAAAGCCTGGATAGTAGGGCTGTGAGAAGGAACCTAAATGGTAGGGTTACTTTGAAATGAAAGCCTGGATAGTAGGGTTGTGAGAATGAACCTGGATAATAAGGTTACTTCAATATGAAAGCCTGGATAGTAGGGTTGTGAGAAGGAACCTGGATAGTAGGACTGTGAGAAGAAACCTGGATAGTAGGGTTACTTTGATATGAAAGCCTGGATAGTAGGGATATGAGAATGAACCTGGATAGTAGGGTTACATCGATATGAAATCCTGGATGGTATGGCTGTGAGAAGGAACCTGGATAGTAGGGTTACTTCGATATGAAAGCCTGGATAGTAGGGCTGTTAGAAGGAACCTGGGTAGTAGGGTTTCTTGGACATAAAATCTGGATAGTAGGGCTGTGAGAAGGAACCTGGATAGTAGGGTTACTTCGATATGAAAGCCTGGATAATAGGGTTGTGAGAAGGAACCTGGATAGTAGGGTTACTTCGATATGAAATCCAGGATAGTAAGGCTTAGAGAAGGAACCTGGATGGTAGGGTTACTTTGAAATGAAATCCTGGATAGTAGGGCGGTGAGAAGGAACCTGGATAGTAGGGTTACTTCGATATGAAATCCAGGATAGTAAGGCTTAGAGAAGGAACCTGGATAGTAGGGTTACTTCAATATGAAAGCCTGGATAGAAGGGCTATGAGAAGGAACCTGGATGGTAGTGTTACTTCGAAATGAAAGCCTGGATAGTAGGGCGTTGAGAAGCAAACTGGATAGTAGGGGTACTTTGATATGAAAGCCTGGATAGTAGGGCAGTGAGAAGGAACCTGGATAGTAGGGTTAATTCAATATGAAAGCTTGGATATTAGGGTTGTAAGAAGGAACCTGGATAGTAGGGTTACTTCGGTATGAAATCCTGGATAGTAGGGCTATGAGAAGGAACTTGGATAGTAGGGTTACTTCGATATGAAAGCCTGGATAGTAGGGCTATGAGAAGGAACTTGGATAATAGGGTTACTTCGATATGAAAGATTGTATAGTAGAGCTGTGAGAAGGAACCTGGGTAGTAGGGCTTCTTCGATATGAAAGCCTTGTTATTAGGGCTGTTAGAAGGAACCTGGATAATAGGGTTACATCGATATGAAAGCCTGGATAGTAGGGCTGTGAGAAGGAACCTGGATAGTAGGGTTACTTTGATTTGAAAGCCTGGATAGTTTGGATGTGAGAAGGAACCTGGATAGTAGGGTTACTTCGATATGAAAGCCTGGATAAGAGGGTTGTGAGAAGGAAACTGGATAGTAGGGTTACTTTGATATGAAAGCCTGGATAATAGGGCTGTGTGAAGGAACCCTAATATAGTAGGGTTACTTCGATATGAAAGCCTGGATAGTAGGGTTGTTAGAAGGAACCTGGATGGTAGGGTTACTATGAAATGAAAGCCTGGATAGTAGGGTTGTGAGCAGGAACCTGGATAGTAGGGTTACTTCGATATGAAAGCCTGGATAGTAGGGCTGTGAGAAGGAACCTGGATAGTAGGGCTTTGAGAAGGAACCTGGATAGTAGGGTTACATCGATATGAAATCCTGAATAGTATGGCTAGGAGAAGGAACCTGGATAGTAGGGTTACTTCGATATGAAAGCCTGGATAGTAGGGCTGTGATAAGGAACCTGGGTAGTAGGGTTTCTTCGACATTAAAGCCTGGATAGTAGGGCTGTGAAAAGGAACCTGGATAGTAGGGTTACTTCGATAAGAAAGCCTGGATAGTAGGGATGTGAGAAGGAACCTGGATAGTAGGGTTACTTTGATATTAAAGCCTAGATAGTAGCATTGTGAGAATGAACCTGGATAGTAGGGTTACTTCGATATGAAAGCCTGGATAGTAGGGATGTAAGAATAAACCTGGATGGTAGGGTTACTTCGAAATGAAAACCTGGATAGTAGGGCGGTGAGAAAGAACCTGGATAGTAGGGTTACTTCGATATGAAATCCAGGATAGTAAGGCTTAGAGAAGGAACCTAAGTAGTAGGGTTACTTCGATATGAAAGCCTGGATAGAAGGGCTTTGAGAAGGAACCTGGATGGGAGGGTTACTTCGAAATGAAAGCCTGGATAGTAGGGCGGTGAGAAGGAAATTGGATAGTAGGGTTACTTTGATATGAAAGCCTGGATAGTAGGGCAGTGAGAAGGAACCTGGATAGTAGGGTTAATTCGATATAAAAGCCTGGATAGTAGGGTTGTAAGAAGGAACCTGGATAGTAGGGTTACTTCGGTATGAAATCCTGGATAGTAGGGCTATGAGAAGGAACCTGGATAGTATGTTTACTTCGATATGAAAGCCTGGATAGTAGGGCTGTGAGAAGGAACTTGGATAATAGGGTTACTTCGATATGAAAGCCTGGACAGTAGAGCTGTGAGAAGGAACCTGGGTAGTAGCGCTTCTTCGATATGAAAGCCTGGTTATTAGGGTTGTTATAAGGAACTTTGATAGTAGGGTTACTTCGGTATGAAAGCCTGGATAGTAGGGTTGTGAGAAGGAACCTGGATAGTAGGGTTACTTCAATATGAAATCCGGGATAGTAGGGCTGTGAGAATGAACCTTGATAGTAGGGTTACTTTGATATGAAAGCCTGGATAGTAGGGCTGTGAGAAGGAAACTGGATAGTAGGGTTACTTTGATATGAAAGCCTGGATAGTAGGGCTGTGTGAAGGAACCTCAATATAGTAGGGTTACTTCGATATGAAAGCCTGGATAGTAGGGTTGTTAGAAGGAACCTGGATGGTAGGGTTACCATGAAATGAAAGCCTGGATAGTAGGGTTGTGATAAGGAACCTGGATAGTAGGGTTACTTCGATATGAAATCCTGGATAATAGGGCTGTGAGAAGGAACCTTGTTAGTAGGGTTACTTCGATAGGAAAGCCTAAATAGTAGAGCCGTGAGAAGGAACTTGGATGGTAGGGTTACTTCATTATGAAAGCCTGGATAGTAGGGTTGTGAGAAATAACCTGGATAGTAGGGTTACGTCGATATGAAAGCCTTAATAGTAGGGATGTGAGAAGGAACCTGGATAGTAGAGTTACTTCGATATGAAAGCCTGGATAGTAGGGCTGTGAGAAGGAACATGGATGGTAGGGTTACTTCGAAATGAAAGCCTGGATTGTAGGGCTGTGAGAAGGAACCTAGAAAGTAGGGTTACTTTGATATGAAAGCCTGGATAGTAGGGATGTGAGAAGGAACCTGGATAGTAGGGTTGTGAGAAGGAACATGGATAGTAGGGTTACTTCGATAATAAAGCCTGGATTGTAGGGATATGAGAAGGAACCTGGATAGTAGGGTTACTTTGATTTTAAATCCTAGATAGTAGCACTGTGAGAAGGAACCTGGATAGTAGGGTTACTTCGATATGAAATCCTGGATAGTAGGGATGTAAGAATGAACCTGGATGGTAGGGTTACTTCGAAATGAAAGCCTGGATAGTAGGACGGTGAGAAGGAACCTGGATAGTAGGGTTACTTCGATATGAAATCCAGAATAGTAAGGCTTAGAGAAGGAACCAGGATAGTAGGGTTACTTCGATATGAAAGCCTGGATAGAAGGGCTGTGAGAAGGAACCTGGATGGTGGGGTTACTTCGAAATGAAAGCCTGGATAGTAGGGCGGTGAGTAGGAAACTGGATAGTAGGGTTACTTTGATATGAAAGCCTGGATAGTAGGGTTAATTCGATATAAAAGCCTGGATAATAGGGTTGTAAGAAGGAACCTGCATAGTAGGGTTACTTCGGTATGAAATCCTGGATAGTAGGGCTATGAGAAGGAACCTGGATAGTAGGGTTACTTCGATATGGAAGCCTGGATAGTAGGGCTGTGAGAAGGAACTTGAATAATAGGGTTACTTCGATATGAAATCCTGGATAGTAGGGCGGTGAGAAGGAACCTGGATAGTAGGGTTACTTCGATATGAAATCCAGGATAGTAAGGCTTAGAGAAGGAACCTGGATAGTAGGGTTACTTCAATATGAAAGCCTGGATAGAAGGGCTATGAGAAGGAACCTGGATGGTAGTGTTACTTCGAAATGAAAGCCTGAATAGTAGGGCGTTGAGAAGCAAACTGGATAGTAGGGGTACTTTGATATGAAAGCCTGGATAGTAGGGCAGTGAGAAGGAACCTGGATAGTAGGGTTAATTCAATATGAAAGCTTGGATATTAGGGTTGTAAGAAGGAACCTGGATAGTAGGGTTACTTCGGTATGAAATCCTGGATAGTAGGGCTATGAGAAGGAACTTGGATAGTAGGGTTACTTCGATATGAAAGCCTGGATAGTAGGGCTATGAGAAGGAACTTGGATAATAGGGTTACTTCGATATGAAAGATTGTATAGTAGAGCTGTGAGAAGGAACCTGGGTAGTAGGGCTTCTTCGATATGAAAGCCTTGTTATTAGGGCTGTTAGAAGGAACCTGGATAATAGGGTTACATCGATATGAAAGCCTGGATAGTAGGGCTGTGAGAAGGAACCTGGATAGTAGGGTTACTTCGATATGAAAGCCTGGATAGTTTGGATGTGAGAAGGAACCTGGATAGTAGGGTTACTTCGATATGAAAGCCTGGATAAGAGGGTTGTGAGAAGGAAACTGGATAGTAGGGTTACTTTGATATGAAAGCCTGGATAATAGGGCTGTGTGAAGGAACCCTAATATAGTAGGGTTACTTCGATATGAAAGCCTGGATAGTAGGGTTGTTAGAAGGAACCTGGATGGTAGGGTTACTATGAAATGAAAGCCTGGATAGTAGGGTTGTGAGCAGGAACCTGGATAGTAGGGTTACTTCGATATGAAAGCCTGGATAGTAGGGCTGTGAGAAGGAACCTGGATAGTAGGGCTTTGAGAAGGAACCTGGATAGTAGGGTTACATCGATATGAAATCCTGAATAGTATGGCTAGGAGAAGGAACCTGGATAGTAGGGTTACTTCGATATGAAAGCCTGGATAGTAGGGCTGTGAGAAGGAACCTGGGTAGTAGGGTTTCTTCGACATTAAAGCCTGGATAGTAGGGCTGTGAAAAGGAACCTGGATAGTAGGGTTACTTCGATAAGAAAGCCTGGATAGTAGGGATGTGAGAAGGAACCTGGATAGTAGGGTTACTTTGATATTAAAGCCTAGATAGTAGCATTGTGAGAATGAACCTGGATAGTAGGGTTACTTCGATATGAAAGCCTGGATAGTAGGGATGTAAGAATAAACCTGGATGGTAGGGTTACTTCGAAATGAAAACCTGGATAGTAGGGCGGTGAGAAAGAACCTGGATAGTAGGGTTACTTCGATATGAAATCCAGGATAGTAAGGCTTAGAGAAGGAACCTAGGTAGTAGGGTTACTTCGATATGAAAGCCTGGATAGAAGGGCTTTGAGAAGGAACCTGGATGGGAGGGTTACTTCGAAATGAAAGCCTGGATAGTAGGGCGGTGAGAAGGAAATTGGATAGTAGGGTTACTTTGATATGAAAGCCTGGATAGTAGGGCAGTGAGAAGGAACCTGGATAGTAGGGTTAATTCGATATAAAAGCCTGGATAGTAGGGTTGTAAGAAGAAACCTGGATAGTAGGGTTACTTCGGTATGAAATCCTGGATAGTAGGGCTATGAGAAGGAACCTGGATAGTATGTTTACTTCGATATGAAAGCCTGGATAGTAGGGCTGTGAGAAGGAACTTGGATAATAGGGTTACTTCGATATGAAAGCCTGGACAGTAGAGCTGTGAGAAGGAACCTGGGTAGTAGCGCTTCTTCGATATGAAAGCCTGGTTATTAGGGTTGTTATAAGGAACTTTGATAGTAGGGTTACTTCGGTATGAAAGCCTGGATAGTAGGGTTGTGAGAAGGAACCTGGATAGTAGGGTTACTTCAATATGAAATCCTGGATAGTAGGGCTGTGAGAATGAACCTTGATAGTAGGGTTACTTTGATATGAAAGCCTGGATAGTAGGGCTGTGAGAAGGAAACTGGATAGTAGGGTTACTTTGATATGAAAGCCTGGATAGTAGGGCTGTGTGAAGGAACCTCAATATAGTAGGGTTACTTCGATATGAAAGCCTGGATAGTAGGGTTGTTAGAAGGAACCTGGATGGTAGGGTTACCATGAAATGAAAGCCTGGATAGTAGGGTTGTGATAAGGAACCTGGATAGTAGGGTTACTTCGATATGAAATCCTGGATAATAGGGCTGTGAGAAGGAACCTTGTTAGTAGGGTTACTTCGATAGGAAAGCTTAAATAGTAGAGCCGTGAGAAGGAACTTGGATGGTAGGGTTACTTCATTATGAAAGCCTGGATAGTAGGGTTGTGAGAAATAACCTGGATAGTAGGGTTACGTCGATATGAAAGCCTTAATAGTAGGGATGTGAGAAGGAACCTGGATAGTAGAGTTAGTTCGATATGAAAGCCTGGATAGTAGGGCTGTGAGAAGGAACATGGATGGTAGGGTTACTTCGAAATGAAAGCCTGGATTGTAGGGCTGTGAGAAGGAACCTAGAAAGTAGGGTTACTTTGATATGAAAGCCTGGATAGTAGGGATGTGAGAAGGAACCTGGATAGTAGGGCTGTGAGAAGGAACCTGGATAGTAGGGTTACTTCGATAATAAAGCCTGGATTGTAGGGATATGAGAAGGAACCTGGATAGTAGGGTTACTTTGATATTAAAGCCTAGATAGTAGCACTGTGAGAAGGAACCTGGATAGTAGGGTTACTTCGATATGAAATCCTGGATAGTAGGGATGTAAGAATGAACCTGGATGGTAGGGTTACTTCGAAATGAAAGCCTGGATAGTAGGGCAGTGAGAAGGAACCTGGATAGTAGGGTTACTTCGATATGAAATCCAGAATAGTAAGGCTTAGAGAAGGAACCAGGATAGTAGGGTTACTTCGATATGAAAGCCTGGATAGAAGGGCTGTGAGAAGGAACCTGGATGGTGGGGTTACTTCGAAATGAAAGCCTGGATAGTAGGGCGGTGAGTAGGAAACTGGATAGTAGGGTTACTTTGATATGAAAGCCTGGATAGTAGGGTTAATTCGATATAAAAGCCTGGATAATAGGGTTGTAAGAAGGAACCTGCATAGTAGGGTTACTTCGGTATGAAATCCTGGATAGTAGGGTTATGAGAAGGAACCTGGATAGTAGGGTTACTTCGATATGGAAGCCTGGATAGTAGGGCTGTGAGAAGGAACTTGAATAATAGGGTTACTTCGATATGAAATCCTGGATAGTAGGGCGGTGAGAAGGAACCTGGATAGTAGGGTTACTTCGATATGAAATCCAGGATAGTAAGGCTTAGAGAAGGAACCTGGATAGTAGGGTTACTTCAATATGAAAGCCTGGATAGAAGGGCTATGAGAAGGAACCTGGATGGTAGTGTTACTTCGAAATGAAAGCCTGAATAGTAGGGCGTTGAGAAGCAAACTGGATAGTAGAGGTACTTTGATATGAAAGCCTGGATAGTAGGGCAGTGAGAAGGAACCTGGATAGTAGGGTTAATTCAATATGAAAGCTTGGATATTAGGGTTGTAAGAAGGAACCTGGATAGTAGGGTTACTTCGGTATGAAATCCTGGATAGTAGGGCTATGAGAAGGAACTTGGATTGTAGGGTTACTTCGATATGAAAGCCTGGATAGTAGGGCTATGAGAAGGAACTTGGATAATAGGGTTACTTCGATATGAAAGATTGTATAGTAGAGCTGTGAGAAGGAACCTGGGTAGTAGGGCTTCTTCGATATGAAAGCCTTGTTATTAGGGCTGTTAGAAGGAACCTGGATAATAGGGTTACATCGATATGAAAGCCTGGATAGTAGGGCTGTGAGAAGGAACCTGGATAGTAGGGTTACTTTGATATGAAAGCCTGGATAGTTTGGATGTGAGAAGGAACCTGGATAGTAGGGTTACTTCGATATGAAAGCCTGGATAAGAGGGTTGTGAGAAGGAAACTGGATAGTAGGGTTACTTTGATATGAAAGCCTGGATAATAGGGCTGTGTGAAGGAACCCTAATATAGTAGGGTTACTTCGATATGAAAGCCTGGATAGTAGGGTTGTTAGAAGGAACCTGGATGGTAGGGTTACTATGAAATGAAAGCCTGGATAGTAGGGTTGTGAGCAGGAACCTGGATAGTAGGGTTACTTCGATATGAAAGCCTGGATAGTAGGGCTGTGAGAAGGAACCTGGATAGTAGGGCTTTGAGAAGGAACCTGGATAGTAGGGTTACATCGATATGAAATCCTGAATAGTATGGCTAGGAGAAGGAACCTGGATAGTAGGGTTACTTCGATATGAAAGCCTGGATAGTAGGGCTGTGAGAAGGAACCTGGGTAGTAGGGTTTCTTCGACATTAAAGCCTGGATAGTAGGGCTGTGAAAAGGAACCTGGATAGTAGGGTTACTTCGATAAGAAAGCCTGGATAGTAGGGATGTGAGAAGGAACCTGGATAGTAGGGTTACTTTGATATTAAAGCCTAGATAGTAGCATTGTGAGAATGAACCTGGATAGTAGGGTTACTTCGATATGAAAGCCTGGATAGTAGGGATGTAAGAATAAACCTGGATGGTAGGGTTACTTCGAAATGAAAACCTGGATAGTAGGGCGGTGAGAAAGAACCTGGATAGTAGGGTTACTTCGATATGAAATCCAGGATAGTAAGGCTTAGAGAAGGAACCTAAGTAGTAGGGTTACTTCGATATGAAAGCCTGGATAGAAGGGCTTTGAGAAGGAACCTGGATGGGAGGGTTACTTCGAAATGAAAGCCTGGATAGTAGGGCGGTGAGAAGGAAATTGGATAGTAGGGTTACTTTGATATGAAAGCCTAGATAGTAGGGCAGTGAGAAGGAACCTGGATAGTAGGGTTAATTCGATATAAAAGCCTGGATAGTAGGGTTGTAAGAAGGAACCTGGATAGTAGGGTTACTTCGGTATGAAATCCTGGATAGTAGGGCTATGAGAAGGAACCTGGATAGTATGTTTACTTCGATATGAAAGCCTGGATAGTAGGGCTGTGAGAAGGAACTTGGATAATAGGGTTACTTCGATATGAAAGCCTAGACAGTAGAGCTGTGAGAAGGAACCTGGGTAGTAGCGCTTCTTCGATATGAAAGCCTGGTTATTAGGGTTGTTATAAGGAACTTGGATAGTAGGGTTACTTCGGTATGAAAGCCTGGATAGTAGGGTTGTGAGAAGGAACCTGGATAGTAGGGTTACTTCAATATGAAATCCTGGATAGTAGGGCTGTGAGAATGAACCTTGATAGTAGGGTTACTTAGATATGAAAGCCTGGATAGTAGGGCTGTGAGAAGGAAACTGGATAGTAGGGTTACTTTGATATGAAAGCCTGGATAGTAGGGCTGTGTGAAGGAACCTCAATATAGTAGGGTTACTTCGATATGAAAGCCTGGATAGTAGGGTTGTTAGAAGGAACCTGGATGGTAGGGTTACCATGAAATGAAAGCCTGGATAGTATGGTTGTGATAAGGAACCTGGATAGTAGGGTTACTTCGATATGAAATCCTGGATAATAGGGCTGTGAGAAGGAACCTTGTTAGTAGGGTTACTTCGATAGGAAAGCCTAAATAGTAGAGCCGTGAGAAGGAACTTGGATGGTAGGGTTACTTCATTATGAAAGCCTGGATAGTAGGGTTGTGAGAAATAACATGGATAGTAGGGTTACGTCGATATGAAAGCCTTAATAGTAGGGATGTGAGAAGGAACCTGGATAGTAGAGTTACTTCGATATGAAAGCCTGGATAGTAGGGCTGTGAGAAGGAACATGGATGGTAGGGTTACTTCTAAATGAAAGCCTGGATTGTAGGGCTGTGAGAAGGAACCTAGAAAGTAGGGTTACTTTGATATGAAAGCCTGGATAGTAGGGATGTGAGAAGGAACCTGGATAGTAGGGCTGTGAGAAGGAACCTGGATAGTAGGGTTACTTCGATAATAAAGCCTGGATTGTAGGGATATGAGAAGGAACCTGGATAGTAGGGTTACTTTGATATTAAAGCCTAGATAGTAGCACTGTGAGAAGGAACCTGGATAGTAGGGTTACTTCGATATGAAATCCTGGATAGTAGGGATGTAAGAATGAACCTGGATGGTAGGGTTACTTCGAAATGAAAGCCTGGATAATAGAGCGGTGAGAAGGAACCTGGATAGTAGGGTTACTTCGATATGAAATCCAGAATAGTAAGGCTTAGAGAAGGAACCAGGATAGTAGGGTTACTTCGATATGAAAGCCTGGATAGAAGGGCTGTGAGAAGGAACCTGGATGGTGGGGTTACTTCGAAATGAAAGCCTGGATAGTAGGGCGGTGAGTAGGAAACTGGATAGTAGGGTTACTTTGATATGAAAGCCTGGATAGTAGGGTTAATTCGATATAAAAGCCTGGATAATAGGGTTGTAAGAAGGAACCTGCATAGTAGGGTTACTTCGGTATGAAATCCTGGATAGTAGGGCTATGAGAAGGAACCTGGATAGTAGGGTTACTTCGATATGGAAGCCTGGATAGTAGGGCTGTGAGAAGGAACTTGAATAATAGGGTTACTTCGATATGAAAGCCTGGATAGTAGAGCTGTGAGAAGGAACCTGGGTAGTAGGGCTTCTTCGATATGAAAGCCTGGTTATTAGGGTTGTTATAAGGAGCTTGGATAGTAGGGTTACTTCGATATGAAAGCCTGGATAGTAGGGGTGTGAGAAAGAACCTGGATAGTAGGGTTACTTCGATATGAAAGCCTGGATAGATGGGTTGTGAGAAGGAACCTTGATAGTAGGGTTACTTTGATATGAAAGCCTGGATAGTAGGGCTGTGAGAAGGAAACTGGATAGTAGGGTTACTTTGATATGAAAGCCTGGATAGTAGGGTTGTGTGAAGGAACCTCAATATAGTAGGGTTACATCGATATGAAAGCCTGGATAGTAGGGTTGTTAGAAGGAACCTGGATGGTAGGGTTACCATGAAATGAAAGCCTGGATAGTAGGGTTGTGAGAAGGAACCTGGATAGTAAGGTTACTTCGATATGAAATCCTGGATAGTAGGGCTGTGAGAAGGAACCTTGTTAGTAGGGTTACTTCGATATGAAAGCCTAGATAGTAGAGCCGTGAGAAGGAACTTGGATGGTAGGGTTACTTCGATATTAAAGCCTGGATAGTAGGGCTCTGAGAAATAACCTGGATAGTAGGGTAACTTCGATATGAAAGCCTGGATAGTAGGGATGTGAGAAGGAACCTGGATAGTAGGGTTACTTCGATATGAAAGCCTGGATGGTAGGGCTGTGAGAAGGAACCTGGATGGTAGGGTTACTTCGAAATTAAATCCTGGATTGTAGGGCTGTGAGAAGGAACCTGGAAAGTAGGGTTACTTTGATATGAAATCCTGGATAGTAGGGATGTGAGAAGGAACCTGGATAGTAGGGCTGTGAGAAGGAACCTGGATAGTAGGGTTACTTCGATATGAAAGCCTGGATAGTAGGGCTATGAGAAGGAACCAGGATAGTAGGGTTACTTCAATATGAAATCCTGGCTAGTAGGGCTGTGAGAAGGAACCTGGATAGTAGGGTTACTTCGATATGAAACCTTGATAGTAGGGTTGTGAGAAGGAACCTGGGTAGTAGGGTTTCTTGGACATGAAATCTGGATAGTAGGGCTGTGAGAAGGAACCTGGATAGTAGGGTTACTTCGATATGAAAGCCTGGATAGTAGGGCTGTGAGAAGGAACCTGGGTAGTAGGGTTTCTTCGACATGAAAGCCTGGATAGTAGGGTTCTGAGAAGGAACCTGGATAGTAGGGTTACCTCGATATGAATGCCTGGATAGTAGGGATGTGAGAAGGAACCTGGATAGTAGGGTTACTTCAATATGAAAGCCTGGATAGTAGGGCTGTGAGAAGGAACCTGGATAGTAGGGTTACTTCGATATGAAAGCCTGGATAGTAGGGCTGTAAGAATGAACCTGGATGGTAGGGTTACTTCGATATGAAAGACTGGATAGTTAGGCTGTGAGAAGGAACCTCAATATAGTAGGGTTACTTTGATATGAAAGCCTTTATAGTAGGGCTGTGAGAAGGAACCTGGATAGTAGGGTTACTTCGATATGAAAGCCTGGTTATTAGGGCTGTTAGAAGGAACCTGGATAGTAGGGTTACTTCGATATGAAAGCTTGGATAGTAGGGCTGTGAGAAGGAACCTGGATAGTAGGGTTACTTCGATATGAAAGCCTGGATAATATGGCTGTGAGAAGGAACCTGGATAGTAGGGTTACTTCGATATGAAAGCCTGGATAGTAGGGTTGTGATAAGGAAACTGGATAGTAGGGTTACTTCGATATGAAAGCATGGACAGTAGGGCTGTGTGAAGGAACCTCAATATAGTAGGGTTACTTCGATATGAAAGCCTGGATAGTAGGGTTGTGAGAAGGAACCTGGATGGTAGGGTTACTATGAAATGAAAGCCTGGATAGTAGGGTTGTGAGAAGGAACCTGGATAGTAGGGTTACTTCGATATGAAAGCCTAGATAGTAGGGCTCTGAGAAGGAACTTGGATGGTAGGGCTACTTCGAAATGAAATCCTGTATAGTAGGGCTGTGAGAAAGAACCTGGATTGTAGGGTTACTTCGATATGAAAGCCTGGATAGTAGGGATGTGAGAAGGAACCTGGATAGTAGGGTTACTTCGATATGAAAGCTTCGATAATAGGGCTGTGAGAAGGAACCTGGATGGTAGGGTTACTTCAAAATGAGAGCCTGGATTGTAGGGCTGTGAGAAGGAACCTGGATAGTAGGGTTACTTCGATATGAAAGCCTGGATAGTAGGGTTGTGAGAAGGAACCTGGGTAGTAGGGTTTCTTCGACATGAAAGCCTGGATAATAGGGTTCTGAGAAGGAACCTGGATAGTAGGGTTACCTCGATATGAATGCCTGGATAGTAGGGATGTGAGAAGGAACCTGGATAGTAGGGTTACTTCAATATGAAAGCCTGGATAGTAGGGCTGTGAGAAGGAACCTGGATAGTAGGGTTACTTCGATATGAAAGCCTGGATAGTAGGGCTGTAAGAATGAACCTGGATGGTAGGGTTACTTCGATATGAAAGCCTGGATAGTTAGGGTGTGAGAAGGAACCTCAATATAGTAAGGTTACTTTTATATGAAAGCCTTTATAGTAGGGCTGTGAGAAGGAAGCTGGATAGTAGGGTTACTTCGATATGAAAGCCTGGTTATTAGGGCTGTTAGAAGGAACCTGGATAGTAGGGTTACTTCGATATGAAAGCCTGGATAGTAGGGCTGTGAGAAGGAACCTGGATAGTAGGGTTACTTCGATATGAAAGCCTGGATAATATGGCTGCTAGAAGGAACCTGGATAGTAGGGTTACTTCGATATGAAAGCCTGGATAGTAGGGTTGTGATAAGGAAACTGGATAGTAGGGTTACTTCGATATGAAAGCATGGATAGTAGGGATGTGTGAAGGAACCTCAATATAGTAGGGTTACTTCGATATGAAAGCCTGGATAGTAGGGTTGTGAGAAGGAACCTGGATGGTAGGGTTACTATGAAATGAAAGCCTGGATAGTAGGGTTGTGAGAAGGAACATGGATAGTAGGGTTACTTCGATATGAAAGCCTAGATAGTAGGGCTCTGAGAAGGAACTTGGATGGTAGGGCTACTTCGAAATGAAAGCCTGTATAATAGGGCTGTGAGAAAGAACCTGGATTGTAGGGTTACTTCGATATGAAAGCCTGGATAGTAGGGATGTGAGAAGGAACCTGGATAGTAGGGTTACTTCGATATGAAAGCTTCGATAATAGGGCTGTGAGAAGGAACCTGGATGGTAGGGTTACTTCAAAATGAAAGAGTGGATTGTAGGGCTGTGAGAAGGATCCTGGATAGTAGGGTTACTTCGATATGAAAGCCTGGATAGTAGGGATGTGAGAAGGAACCTGGATAGTAGGACTGTGAGAAGGAACCTGGATAGTAGGGTTACTCTGATATAAAAGCCTGGATAGTAGGGCTATGAGAAGGAACCTGGATAGTAAGGTTACTTCAATATGAAATCCTGGATAGTAGGGCTGTGAGAAGGAACCTGGATAGTAGGGTTACTTCGATATGAAACTTGGATAGTAGGGCTGTGAGAAGGAACCTGGGTAGTAGGGTTTCTTGGACATGAAATCTGGATAGTAGGACTGTGAGAAGGAATCTGGATAGTAGGGTTACTTCGATATGAAAACCTGGATAGTAGAGCTGTAAGAAGGAACCTGGGTAGTAGGGTTTCTTTTACATGAAAGCCTGGATAGTAGGGTTGTGAGAAGGAACCTGGATAGTAGGGTTACTTCGATATGAATGCCTGCATAGTAGGGATGTGAGAAGGAACCTGGATAGTAGGGTTACTTCAATATGAAAGCCTGAATAGTAGGGCTGTGAGAAGGAACCTGGATAGTAGGGTTACTTCGATATGAAAGCCTGGATAATAGGGCTGTAAGAATGAACCTGGATGGTAGGGTTACTTTGATATGAAAGCCTGGATAGTTAGGCTGTGAGAAGGAACCTCAATATAGTAGGGTTACTTTGATATGAAAGCCTTTATAGTAGGGCTGTGAGAAGGAACCTGGATAATAGGGTTACTTCGATATGAAAGCCTGGTTATTAGGGCTGTTAGAAGGAATCTGGATAGTAGGGTTACTTCGATATGAAAGCCTGGATAGTAGGGTTGTGAGAAGGAACCTGGATAGTAGGGTTACTTCGATATGAAAGCTTGGATAGTATGGCTGTGAGAAAGAACCTGGATAGTAGGGTTACTTCGATATGAAAGCCTGGATAGTAGGGCTGTGTGAAGGAACCTCAATATAGTAGGGTTACTTTGATATGAAAGCCTGGATAGTAGGGTTGTGAGAAGGAACCTGGATGGTAGGGTTACTATGAAATGAAAGCCTGGATAGTAGGGTTGTGAGAAGGAACCTGGATAGTAGGGTTACTTCGATATGAAAGCCTAGATAGTAGGGCTGTGAGAAGGAACTTGGATGGTAGGGTTACTTCGAAATGAAAGCCTGGATAGTAGGGCTGTGAGAAAGAACCTGGATTGTAGGGTTACTTCGATATGAAAGCTTTGAGAATAGGGCTGTGAGAAGGAACCTGGATGGTAGGGTTACTTCGAAATGAAAGCCTGGATTGTAGGGCTTTGAGAAGGAACCTGGATAGTATGGTTACTTCGATATGAAAGCCTGGATAATAGGGATGTGAGAAGGAACCTGTATAGTAGGACTGTGAGAAGGAACCTGGATAGTAGGGTCACTTCAATATGAAAGCCTGGATAGTAGGGCTATGAGAAGGAACCTGGATAGTAAGGTTACTTCAATATGAAATCCTGGATAGTAGGGTTGTGAGAAGGAACCTGGATAATAGGGTTACTTCGATATGAAACCTGGATAGTAGGGCTGTGAGAAGGAACCTGGGTAGTAGGGTTTCTTGGACATGAAATTTGGATAGTAGGGATGTGAGAAGGAACCTGGATAGTAGGGTTACTTCGATATGAAAGCCTGGATAGTAGGGCTGTGAGAAGGAACCTGGGTAGTAGGGTTTCTTCGACATGAAATCCTGGATAGTAGGGCTGTGAGAAGGAACCTGGATAGTAGGGTTACTTCGATATGAAAGCCTGGATATTAGGGATGTGAGAAGGAACCTGGATAGTAGGGTTACTTCAATATGAAAGCCTGGATAGTAGGGTTGTGAGAAGGAACCTGAATAATAGGGTTACTTCGATATGAAAGCCTGGATAATAGGGCTGTAAGAATGAACCTGGATGGTAGGGTTACTTCCATATGAAAGCCTGGATAGTAGGGCTGTGAGAAGGAACCTGGATGGTAGGGTTACTTCGAAATGAAAGCCTGGATTGTAGGGCTGTGAGAAGGAACCTGGATAGTAGGGTTACTTCGATATGAAAACCTGGATAGTAGGGATGTGAGAAGGAACCTGGATAGTAGGGCTGTGAGAAGGAACCTGGATAGTAGGGTTACTTCGATATGAAAGCCTGAATAGTAGGGCTATGATAAGGAACCAGGATAATAGGGTTACTTCAATATGAAATCCTGGATAGTAGGGCTGTGAGAAGGAAGCTGGATAGTAGGGTTACTTCGATATGAAACCTGGATAGTAGGGCTGTGAGAAGGAACCTGGGTAGTAGGGTTTCTTGGACATGAAATCTGGATAGTAGGGCTGTGAGAAGGAACCTGGATAGTAGGGTTACTTCGATATGAAAGCCTGGATAGTAGGGCTATGAGAAGGAACCTGGGTAGTAGGGTTTCTTCGACATGAAAGCCTGGATAGTTGGGTTGTGAGAAGGAACCTGGATAGTAGGGTTACTTCGATATGAAAGCCTGGATAGTAGGGATGTGAGAAGGAACCTGTATAGTAGGGTTACTTCAATATGAAAGCCTGGATAGTAGGGTTGTGAGATGGAACCTGGATAGTAGGGTTACTTCGATATGAAATCCTAGATAGTAGGGCTGTAAGAATGAACCTGGATGGTAGGGTTACTTCGATATGAAAGCCTGGATAGTTAGGTTGTGAGAAGGAACCTCAATATAGTGAGGTTACTTTGATATGAAAGCCTTTATAGTAGGGCTGTGAGAAGGAACCTGGATAGTAGGGTTACTTCGATATGAAAGCCTTGTTATTAGGGCTGTTAGAAGGAACCTGGATAGTAGGGTTACTTCGATATGAATACCTGGATAGTAGGGCTGTGAGAAGGAACCTGGATAGTAGGGTTATTTCGATATGAAAGCCTGGATAGTATGGCTGTGAGGAGGAACCTGGATAGTAGGGTTACTTCGATATGAAAGCCTGGATAGTAGGGTTGTGAGAAGGAAACTGGATAGTAGGGTTACTTCGATATGAAAGCCTGAATAGTAGGGCTGTGTGAAGGAACCTCAATATAGTAGGGTTACTTTGATATGAAAGTCTGAATAGTAGGGTTGTGAGAAGGAAGCTGGATGGTAGGGTTACTATGAAATGAAAGCTTGGATAGTAGGGTTGTGAGAAGGAAGCCGGATAGTAGGGTTACTTCGATATGAAAGCCTATATAGTAGGGCTGTAAGAAGGAACTTGGATGGTAGGGTTACATCGAAATGAAATCCTGGATAGTAGGGCTGTGAGAAAGAACCTGCATAGTAGGGTTACTTCGATATGAAAGCCTGGATAGTAGGGATGTGAGAAGGAACCTGGATAGTAGGGTTACTTCGATATGAAAGCCTAGATAATAAGGCTGTGAGAAGGAACCTAGATGGTAGGGTTACTTCGAAATGAAAGCCTGGATTGTAGGGCTGTAAGAAGGAACCTGGATAGTAGGGTTACTTCGATATGAAATCCTGGATAGTATGGATGTGAGAAGGAACCTGGATAGTAGGGCTATGAGAAGGAACCTGGATAGTAGGGTTACTTCGATATGAAAGCCTGGATAATAGGGTTACTTCGATATGAAACCTGGATAGTAGGGCTGTGAGAAGGAACCTGGGTAGTAGGGTTTCTTGGACATGAAATCTGGATAGTAGGGCTGTGAGAAGGAACCTGGATAGTAGGGTTACTTTGATATGAAAGCCTGGATAGTAGGGCTGTGAGAAGGAACTTGGGTAGTAGGGTTTCTTCGACATGAAATCCTGGATAGTAGGGCTGTGAGAAGGAACCTGAATAGTAGGGTTACTTCGATATGAAAGCCTGGATAGTAGGGATATGAGAAGGAACCTGGATAGTAGGGTTACTTCAATATGAAAGCCTGGATAGTAAGGCTGTGAGAAGGAACCTGGATAATAGGGTTACTTCGATATGAAAGCCTGGATAGTAGGGATGTGAGAAGGAACCTGGATAGTAGGGTTACTTCGATATGATAGCCTAGATAATAGGGCTGTGAGAAGGAACCTGGATGGTAGGGTTACTTCGAAATGAAAGCCTGGATTGTAGGGCTGTAAGAAGGATCCTGGATAGTAGGGTTACTTCGATATGAAAGCCTGGATAGTATGGATGTGAGAAGGAACCTGGATAGTAGGGCTCTGAGAAGGAACCTGGATAGTAGGGTTACTTCGATATGAAAGCCTGGATAATAGGGTTACTTCGATATGAAACCTGGATAGTAGGGTTGTGAGAAGGAACCTGGGTAGTAGGGTTTCTTGGACATGAAATCTGGATAGTAGGGCTGTGAGAAGGAACCTGGATAGTAGGGTTACTTCGATATGAAAGCCTGGATAGTAGGGTTGTGAGAAGGAACTTGGGTAGTAGGGTTTCTTCAACATGAAATCCTGGATAGTAGGGCTGTGAGAAGGAACCTGAATAGTAGGGTTACTTCGATATGAAAGCCTGGATAGTAGGGATGTGAGAAGGAACCTAGATAGTAGGGTTACTTCAATATGAAAGCATGGATAGTAAGGCTGTGAGAAGGAACCTGGATAATAGGGTTACTTCGATATGAAAGCCTGGATAGTAGGGCTGTAAGAATGAACCTGGATGGTAGGGTTACTTCGATATGAAAGCCTGGATACTAGGGCTGTGAGAAGGAACCTCAATATAGTAGGGTTACTATGATATGAAAGCCTGTATAGTAGGGCTGTGAGAAGGAACCTGGATAGTAGGGTTACTTCGATATTAAAGCTTGGATGGTAGGGTTGTGAGAAGGAACCTGGATAGTAGTGTTACTTCGATATGAAAGCCTGGATAGTTGGGCTGTGAGAAAGAACCTGGATAGTAGGGTTACTTCGATATGAAAGCCTGGATAGTAGGGCTGTGAGAAGGAACCTGGATGGTAGGGTTACTTCGAAATGAAAGCCTTGATAGTAGGGCTGTGAGAAAGAACCTGGATAGTAGGGTTACTTCGATATGAAAGCCTGGATAGTAGGGATGTGAGAAGGAACCTGGATAGTAGGGTTACTTCGATATGAAAGCCTGGATAATAGGGCTGTGAGAAGGAACCTGGATGGTAGGGTTACTTCGAAATGAAAGCCTGGATTGTAGGGTTGTGAGAAGGAACCTGAATAGTAGGGTTACTTCGATATGAAAGCCTGGATAGTTGGGATGTGAGAAGGAACCTGGATAGTAGGGCTGTGAGAAGGAACCTGGATAGTAGGGTTACTTCGATATGAAAGCCGAATAGTAGGGCTATGAGAAGGAACCTGGATAGTAAGGTTACTTCAATATGAAATCCTGGATAGTAGGGTTGTGAGAAGGAACCTGGATAATAGGGTTACTTCGATATGAAACCTGGATAGTAGGGCTGTGAGAAGGAACCTGGGTAGTAGGGTTTCTTGGACATGAAATCTGGATAGTAGGGCTGTGAGAAGGAACCTGGAAAGTAGGGTTACTTCGATATGAAAGCCTGGATAGTAGGGCTGTGAGAAGGAACCTGGATAGTAGGGTTACTTCAATATGAAAGCCTGGATAGTAGGGTTGTGAGAAGGAACCTCGATAATAGGGTTACTTCGATATGAAAGCCTTGATAGTAGGGCTGTAAGAGTGAACCTGGATGGTAGGGTTACTTCGATATGAAAGCCTGGATAGTAGGGTTCTGAGAAGGAACCTCAATATAGTAGGGTTGCTTTGATATGAAAGCCTGTACAGTAGGGTTGTGAGAAGGAACCTTGATAGTAGGGTTACTTCGATATGAAAGCATGGATAGTAGGGTTGTGAGAAGGAACCTGGATAGTAGGGTTACTTCGATATGAAAGCCTGGATAGTAGGGCTGTGAGAAGGAACCTGGATAGTAGGGTTACTTTGATATGAAAGCCTGGATAGTAGGGTTGTGAGAAGGAACCTGGATGGTAGGGTTACTTCGAAATGAAAGCCTGGATAGTAGGGCTGTGAGAAGGAACATGGATAGTATGGTTACTTCGATATGAAATCCTGGATAGTAGGGATGTGAGAAGGAACCTGGATAGTTGGGTTACTTCGACATGAAAGCCTGGATAGTAGGGCTGTGAGAATGAACCTGGATAGTAGGGTTACTTCGATATGAAAGCCTAGATAATAGGGTTGTGAGAAGGAACCTGGATAGTAGGGTTGTGAGAAGGAAACTGGATAGTAGAGTTACTTCGATATGAAAGCCTGGATAGTAGGGATATGAGAAGGAACATGGATAGTAGGGTTACATCGATATGAAATCTTGGATAGTAGGGTTGTGAGAAGGAACCTGGATAGTAGGGTTACTTCGATACGAAAGCCTAGATAGTAGGGCTGTGAGAAGGAACTTGGGTAGTAGGGTTTCTTCGACATTAAACCCTGGATAGTAGGGCTGTGAGAAGGAACCTGGATAGTAGGGTTACTTCGATAAGAAAGCCTGGATAGTAGGGATGTGAGAAGGAACCTAAATAGTAGGGTTACTTCGATATTAAAGCCTGGATAGTAGGGCTGTGAGAAGGAACCTGGATAGTAGGGTTACTTCGATATGAAAGCCTGGATAGTAGGGATGTAAGAATGAACCTGGATGGTAGGGTTACTTCGAAATGAAAGCCTGGATAGTAGGGATGTGAGAAGGAACCTGGATAGTAAGGTTACTTCAATATGAAATCCTGGATAGTAGGGTTGTGAGAAGGAACCTGGATAATAGGGTTACTTCGATATGAAACCTGGATAGTTGGGCTGTGAGAAGGAACATGGGTAGTAGGGTTTCTTGGACATGAAATCTGGATAGTAGGGCTGTGAGAAGGAACCTGGAAAGTAGGGTTACTTCGATATGAAAGCCTGGATAGTAGGGCTGTGAGAAGGAACCTGGATAGTAGGGTTACTTCAATATGAAAGCCTGGATAGTAGGGCTGTGAGAAGGAACCTGGATAATAGGGTTACTTCGATATGAAAGCCTTGATAGTAGGGCTGTAAGAATATACCTGGATGGTAAGGTTACTTCGATATGAAAGCCTGGATAGTAGGGCTGTGAGAAGGAACCTCAATATAGTAGGGTTTCTTTGATATGAAAGCCTGTATAGTAGGGCTATGAAAAGGAACCTTGATAGTAGGGTTACTTCGATATGAAAGCATGTATAGTAGGGTTGTGAGAAGGAACCTGGATAGTAGGGTTAGTTCGATATGAAAGCCTGGATAATAGGGCTGTTGGAAGGAACCTGGATAGTAGGGTTACTTCGATATAAAAGCCTGGATAGTAGGGCTGTGAGAAGGAACCTGGATGGTAGGGTTACTTCGAAATGAAAGCCTGGATAGTAGGGCTGTGAGAAGGAACATGGATAGTATGGTTACTTCGATATGAAATCCTGGAAAGTAGGGATGTGAGAAGGAACCTGGATAGTTGGGTTACTTCGACATGAAAGCCTAGATAGTAGGGCTGTAAGAAGGAACCTGGATGGTAGGGTTACTTCGAAATGAAAGCCTGGATAGTAGGGCTGTGAGAATGAACCTGGATAGTAGGGTTACTTCGATATGAAGGCTTGGATAGTAGGGCTGTGAGAAGGAACCTGGATAGTAGGGCTGTGAGAAGGAACCTAGATAGTAGGGTTACTTCGATATGAAAGCCTGGATAGTAGGGATAAGAGAAGGAACCTGGATAGTATGGTTACGTCGATATGAATTCCTGAATAGTAGGGTTGTGAGAAGGAACCTGTATAGTAGGGTTACTTCGATATGTAAGCCTGGATAGTAGGGCTGTGAGAAGGAACCTAGGTACTAGGGTTTCTTCGACATGAAAGCCTGGATAGTAAGGCTGTGAGGAGGAACCTGGATAGTAGGGTTATTTCGATATGAAAGCCTTGATAGTAGGGATGTGAGAAGGAACCTGGATAGTAGGGTTACTTCGATATGAAAGCCTGGATAGTAGGGTTGTGAGAAGGATCCTGGATAGTAGGGTTACTTCAATATGAAAGCCTGGATATTAGGGCTGTAAGAATGAACCTGGATGGTATGGTTACTTCAAAATGAAAGCCTGTATAGTAGGGCTGTAAGAAGGAACCTAGATAGTATGGTTACTTCGATATGAAAGCCTGTATAGTAGGGCTGTGAGAAGGAAAATGGATATTAAGGTTACTTCGATATGAAAGCATGGGTAGTATGGATGTGAGAAGGAACCTGGATAGTAGGGTTACTTCAATATGAAAGCCTGGATAGTAGGGCTGTGAGAAGGAACCTGGATGGTAGGGTTACTTCGAAATGAAAGCCTGGTTAGTAGGGTTGTGAGAAGGAACATGGATAGTAGGGTTACTTCAATATGAAATCCTCGATAGTAGGGATGTGAGAAGGAACCTGGATAGTAGGGTTACTTCGATATGAAAGCCTGGATAGTAGGGCTGTGAGATTGAACCTAGATGGTAGGGTTACTTTTAAATGAAATCCTGGATAGTAGGGCTGTGAGAATGAACCTGGATAGTAGGGTTACTTCGATATGAAAGCCTGGATAGTAGGGCTGTGAGAAGGAACCTGGATAGTAGGGTTGTGAGAAGGAAACTGGATAGTAGAGTTACTTCGATATGAAAGCCTGGATAGTAGGGATATGAGAAGGAACCTGGATAGTAGGGTTACATCGATATGAAATCTTGGATAGTAGGGTTGTGAGAAGGAACCTGGATAGTAGGGTTACTTCCATATGAAAGCCTGGATAGTAGGGCTATGAGAAGGAACTTGGGTAGTAGGGTTTCTTTGACATTAAAGCCTGGATACTAGGGTTGTGAGAAGGAACCTGGATAGTAGGGTTACTTCGATAAGAAAGCCTGGATAGTAGGGATGTGAGAAGGAACCTAAATAATAGGGTTACTTCAATATTAAAGCCTGGATAGTAGGGTTGTGAGAAGGAACCTGGATAGTAGGGTTACTTCGATATAAAAGCCTGGATAGTAGGGATGTAAGAATGAACCTGGATGGTAGGGTTACTTCGAAATGAAAGCTTGGATAGTAGGGCTGTGAGAAGGAACCTGGATAGTAAGGTTACTTCAATATGAAATCCTGGATAGTAGGGTTGTGAGAAGGAACCTGGATAATAGGGTTACTTCAATACGAAACCTGGATAGTAGGGCTGTGAGAAGGAACCTAGGTAGTAGGGTTTCTTGGACATGAAATCTGGATAGTAGGGCTGTGAGAAGGAACCTGGAAAGTAGGGTTACTTCGATATGAAAGCCTGGATAGTAGGGCTGTGAGAAGGAACCTGGATAGTAGGGTTACTTCAATATGAAAGCCTGGATAGTAGGGCTGTGAGAAGGAACCTGGATAATAGGGTTACTTCGATATGAAAGCCTTGATAGTAGGGCTGTGAGAATGAACCTGGATGGTAAGGTTACTTCGATATGAAAGCCTGGATAGTAGGGCTGTGAGAAGGAACCTCAATATAGTAGGGTTTCTTTGATATGAAAGCCTGTATAGTAGGGCTGTGAGAAGGAACCTTGATAGTAGGGTTACTTCGATATGAAAGCATGTATAGTAGGGTTGTGAGAAGGAACCTGGATAGTAGGGTTAGTTCGATATGAAAGCCTGGATAGTAGGGCTGTGAGAAGGAACCTGGATAGTAGGGTTACTTCGATATGATAGTCTGGATAGTAGGGTTGTGAGAAGGAACCTGGATGGTAGGGTTACTTCGAAATGAAAGCCTGGATAGTAGGGATGTGAGAAGGAACATGGATAGTATGGTTATTTCGATATGAAATCCTGGATAGTAGGGATGTGAGAAGGAACCTGGATGGTAGGGTTACTTCGAAATGAAATCCTGGATAGTAGGGCTGTGAGAATAAACCTGGATAGTAGGGTTACTTCGATATGAAGGCTTGGATAGTAGGGCTGTTAGAAGGAACCTGTATAGTAGGGCTGTGAGAAGGAACCTAGATAGTAGGGTTACTTCGATATGAAAGCCTGGATAGTAGGGATATGAGAAGGAACCTGGATAGTATGGTTACGTCGATATGAATTCCTGGATCGTAGGGCTGTGAGAAGGAACCTGTATAGTAGGGTTACTTCGATATGTAAGCCTGGATAGTAGGGCGGTGAGAAGGAACCTGGGTACTAGGGTTTTTCGACATGAAAGCCTGGATAGTAGGGCTGTGAGGAGGAACCTGGATAGTAGAGTTATTTCGATATGAAAGCCTTGATAGTAGGGATGTGAGAAGGAACCTGGATAGTAGGGTTACTTCGATATGAAAGCCTGGATAGTAGGGTTGTGAGAAGGAACCTGGATAGTAGGGTTACTTCGATATGAAAGCTTTGATAGTAGGGCTATAAGAATGAACTTGGATGGTATGGTTACATCAAAATGAAAGCCTGTATAGTAGGGCTGTAAGAAGGAACCTAGATAGTATGGTTACTTCGATATGAAAACCTATATAGTAGGGCTGTGAGAAGGAACCTGGATAGTAGGGTTACTTCGATATGAAAGCCTGGATAGTAGGGCTATAAGAAGGAACCTGGATATTAGGGTTACTTCGATATGAAAGCATGGGTAGTATGGATGTGAGAAGGAACCTGGATAGTAGGGTTACTTCGATATGAAAGCCTGGATAGTAGGGCTGTGAGAAAGAACCTGGATGGTAGGGTTACTTCGAAATGAAAGCCTGGTTAGTAGGGTTGTGAGAAGGAACATGGATAGTAGGGTTACTTCAATATGAAATCCTCGATAGTAGGGATGTGAGAAGGAACCTGGATAGTAGGGTTACTTCGATATGAAAGCCTGGATAGTAGGGATGTAAGATTGAACCTAGATGGTAGGGTTACTTTTAAATCAAATCCTGGATAGTAGGGCTGTGAGAATGAACCTGGATAGTAGGGTTACTTCGATATGAAAGCCTGGATAGTAGGATTGTGAGAAGGAACCTGGATAGTATGGTTGTGAGAAGGAAACTGGATAGTAGAGTTACTTCGATATGAAAGCCTGGATAGTAGGGATATGAGAAGGAACCTGGATAGTAGGGTTACGTTGATATGAAATCTTGGATAATAGGGTTGTGAGAAGGAACCTGGATAGTAGGGTCAGTTCGATAAGAAAGCCTGGATAGTAGGAATGTGAGAAGGAACCTAAATAGTAGGGTTACTTCGATATTAAAGCCTGGATAGTAGGGCTGTGAGAAGGAACCTGGATAGTAGGGTTACTTCGATATGAAAGCCTGGATAGTAGGGATGTAAGAATGAACCTAGATGGTAGGGTTACTTCGAAATGAAAGCCTGGATAGTAGGGCTGTGAGAAGGAACCTGGATAGTAGGGTTACTTCGATATGAAATCCAGGATAGTAAGGCTTAGAGGAGGAACCTGGATAGTAGGGTTAGTTCGATTTGAAAGCCTAGATAGTAGGGTTGTGAGAAGGAACCTGGATGGTAGGGTTACTTCGAAATGAAAGCCTGGATAGTAGGGCGGTGAGAAGGAAACTGGATAGTAGGGTTACTTTGATATGAAAGCCTGGATAGTAGGGTTGTAAGGAGGAACCTGGATAGTAGGGTTATTTCGATATGAAAGCATGGATAGTATGGATGTGAGAAGGAAACTGGATAGTAGGGTTACTTCGATATGAAAGCCTGGATAGTAGGGTTATGAGAAGGAACCTGGATAGTAGGGTTACTTCGATATGAAAGCCTGGATAGTAGGGCTATAAGAATGAACCTGGATTGTACGGTTACTTCGAAATGAACGCCTGTATAGTAGGGCTGTAAGAAGGAACTTGGATGGTATGGTTACTTCGATATGAAAGCCTATATAGTAGGGCTGTGAGAAGGAACCTGGATAGTAGGGCTGTGAGAAGGAACCTGGATATTAGGGTTACTTCGATATGAAAGCCTGGGTAGTAGGGCTGTGATAAGGAACCTGGATAGTAGGGTTACTTCGATCTGAAAGCCTGGATATTAGGGTTGTGAAAAAGAACCTGGATAGTAGGGTTACTTCGATATGAAAGCCTGGATAGTAGGGATGTGAGAAGGAACCTGGATAGTAGGGTTACTTCGATATGAAAGCCTAGATAATAGGGCTGTGAGAAGGAACCTGGATGGTAGGGTTACTTCGAAATGAAAGCCTGGATTGTAGGGCTGTAAGAAGGAACCTGGATAGTAGGGTTACTTCGATATGAAAGCCTGGATAGTATGGATGTCAGAAGGAACCTGGATAGTACGGCTGTAAGAAGGAACCTGGATAGTAGGGTTACTTCGATATGAAAGCCTGAATACTAGGGCTATAAGAAGGAACTTGGATATTAAGGTTACTTCAATATATAATCCTGGATAGTAGGGTTGTGAGAAGGTACCTGGATAATAGGGTTACTTCGATATGAAACCTGGATAGTAGGGCTGTGAGAAGGAACCTGGGTAGTAGGGTTTCTTGGACATGAAATCTTGATAGTAGGGCTGTGAGAAGGAACCTGGAGAGTAGGGTTACTTCGATATGAAAGCCTGGATAGTAGGGCTGTGAGAAGGAACTTGGGTAGTAGGGTTACTTCGATATGAAAGCCTGGATAGTAGGGCTATAAGAAGGAACCTGGATAGTAAGGTTACTTCAATATATAATCCTGGATAGTAGGGTTGTGAGAAGGTACCTGGATAATAGGTTTACTTCGATATGAAACCTGGATAGTAGGGCTGTGAGAAGGAACCTGGATAGTAGGGTTACTTCGACATGAAATCCTGGATAGTAGGGCTGTGAGAAGGAACCTGGATAGTAGGGTTACTTCGATATGAAAGCCTGGATAATAGGGATGTGAGAAGGAACCTGGATAGTAGGGTTACTTCAATATGAAAGCCTGGATATTAGGGCTGTGAGAAGGAACCTGGATAATAGGGTTACTTCGATATGAAAGCCTGGATAGTAGGGCTATAAGAATGAACCTGGATGGTAGGGTTACTTCGATATGAAAGCCTGGATACTAGGGCTGTGAGAAGGAACCTCAATATAGTAGTGTTACTTTGATATGAAAGCCTGTATAGTAGGGCTGTGAGAAGGAACCTGGATAGTAGGGTTACTTCGATATGAAAGCATGGATAGTAGGGTTGTGAGAAGGAACCTGGATAGTAGGGTTACTTCGATATGAAAGCCTGGATAGTAGGGCTGTGAGAAAGAACCTGGATAGTAGGGTTACTTCGATATGAAAGCCTGGACAGTAGGGTTGTGAGAAGGAACCTGGATGGTAGGGTTACTTCGAAATGAAAGCCTGGATAGTAGGGCTGTGAGAAAGAACCTGGATAGTAAGGTTACTTCGATATGAAAGCCTGGATAGTAGGGATGTGAGAAGGAACCTGGATAGTAGGGTTACTTGGATATGAAAGCCTGGATAATAGGGCTGTGAGAAGGAACCTGGATGGTAGGGTTACTTCGAAATGAAAGCCTGGATTGTAGGGTTGTGAGAAGGAACCTGAATAGTAGGGTTACTTCGATATGAAAGCCTGGATAGTAGGAATGTGAGAAGGAACCTGGATAGTAGGGCTGTGAGAAGGAACCTGGATAGTAGGGTTACTTCGATATGAAAGCCGGATAGTAGGGCTATGAGAAGGAACCTGGATAGTAAGGTTACTTCAATATGAAATCCTGGATAGTAGGGTTGTGAGAAGGAACCTGGATAATAGGGTTACTTCGATATGAAACCTGGATAGCAGGGCTGTGAGAAGGAACCTGGGTAGTAGAGTTTCTTGGACATGAAATCTGGATAGTAGGGCTGTGAGAAGGAACCTGGAAAGTAGGGTTACTTCGATATGAAAGCCTGGATAGTAGGGCTGTGAGATGGAACCTGGATAGTAGGGTTACTTCAATATGAAAGTCTAGATAGTAGGGCTGTGAGAAGGAACCTGGATAATAGGGTTACTTCGATATGAAATCCTTGATAGTAGGGCTGTAAGAATGAACCTGGATGGTAGGGTTACTTCGATATGAAAGCCTGGATAGTAGGGCTGTGAGAAGGAACCTCAATATAGTAGGGTTGCTTTGATATGAAAGCCTGTATAGTAGGGCTATGAGAAGGAACCTTGATAGTAGGGTTACTTCGATATGAAAGCATGGATAGTAGGGTTGTGAGAAGGAACCTGGATAGTAGGGTTACTTCAATATGAAAGCCTGGATAGTAGGGTTGTGAGAAGTAACCTGGATAGTAGGGTTACTTAAATATGAAAGCCTGGATAGTAGGGCTGTGAGAAGGAACCTGGATGGTAGGGTTACTTCGAAATGAAAGCCTGGATAGTAGGGCTGTGAGAAGCAACATGGATAGTATGGTTACGTCAATATGAATTCCTGGATAGTAGGGCTGTGAGAAGGAACCTGTATAGTAGGGTTACTTCGACATGAAAGCCTGGATAGTAGGGTTGTGAGGTGGAACCTGGATAGTAGGGTTATTTCGATATTTAAGCCTGGATAGTAGGGATGTGAGAAGGAACCTGGATAGTAGGGTTACTTTAATATGAAAGCCTGGATAGTAGGGTTGTGAGAAGGAACCTGGATAGTTGGGTTACTTTAATATGAAAGCCTGGATAGTAGGGCTGTAAGAATGAACCTGGATGGTATGCTTACTTCAAAATGAAAGCCTGGATAGTAGGGCTGTAAGAAGGAACCTAGATAGCATGGTTACTTCGATATGAAAGCCTGTATAGTAAGGCTTTGAGAAGGAACCTGGATAGTAGGGTTACTTCGATATGAAAGCCTGGATAGTAGGGCTGTGAGAAGGAACCTGGATATTAGGGTTACTTCGATATGAAAGCATGTGTAGTATGGCTGTGAGAAGGAACCTGGATAGTAGGGTTACTTCGATATGAAAGCCTGGATAGTAGGGCTGTGAGAAGGAACTTGGATGGTAGGGTTACTTCGAAATGAAAGCCTGGTTAGTAGGGTTGTGAGAAGGAACATGGATAGTAGGGTTACTTCAATATGAAATCCTCGATAGTAGGGATGTGAGAAGGAACCTGGATAGTAGGGTTACTTCGATATGAAAGCCTGGATAGTAGGGTTGTGAGATTGAAACCTAGATGGTAGGGTTACTTTTAAATGAAATCCTGGATAGTAGGGCTGTGAGAATGAACCAGGATAGTAGGGTTACTTCGATATGAAAGCCTGGATAGTAGGGTTATGAGAAGGAACCTGGATAGTAGGGTTGTGAGAAGGAAACTGGATAGTAGAGTTACTTCGATATGAATGCCTGGATAGTAGGGATATGAGAAGGAACCTGGATAGTAGGGTTACATCGATATTAAATCTTGGATAGTAGAGCTGTGAGAAGGAACCTGGATAGTAGAGTTACTTCGATATGAAAGCCTGTATAGTAGGGCTGTGAGAAGGAACTTGGGTAGTAGGGTTTCTTCGACATTAAAGCCTGGATAGTAGGGCTTTGAGAAGGAACCTGGATAGTAGGGTTACTTCGATAAGAAAGCCTGGATAGTAGTGATATGAAAAGGAACCTAAATAGTAGGGTTGCTTCGATATTAAAGCCTGCATAGTAGGGTTGTGAGAAGGAACCTGGATAGTAGGGTTACTTCGATATGAAAGCCGGGATAGTAGGGATGTAAGAATGAACTTGGAAGGAGGGATTACTTCGAAATGAAAGCATGGATAGTAGGGCTGTGAGAAGGAACCTAGATAGTAGGGTTACTTCGTTATGAAATCCAGGATAGTAAGGCTTAGAGAAGGAACCTGGATAGTAGGGTTAGTTCGATTTGAAAGCCTAGATAGTAGGGTTGTGATAAGGAACCTGGATGGTAGGGTTACTTCGAAATGAAAGCCTGGATAGTAGGGCGGTGAGAAGGAAACTGGATAGTAGGGTTACTTTGATATGAAAGCCTGGATAGTAGGGTTGTAAGGAGGAACCTAGATAGTAGGGTTATTTCAATATGAAAGCATGGATATTAGGGGTGTGAGAAGGAACCTGGATAGTAGGGTTACTTCGATATGAAAGCCTGGATAGTAGGGTTGTGAGAAGGAACCTGGATAGTAGGGTTACTTCGATATGAAAGCCTGGATAGTAGGGCTATAAGAATGAACCTGGATGGTACGGTTACTTCGAAATGAACGCCTGTATAGTAGGGCTGTAAGAAGGAACCTGGATTGTATGGTTACTTCGATATGAAAGCCTATATAGTAGGGCTGTGAGAAGGAACCTGGATAGTAGGGCTGTGAGAAGGAACCTGGATATTAGGGTTACTTCGATATGAAAGCCTGGGTAGTAGGGTTGTGATAAGGAACTTGGATAGTAGGGTTACTTCGATCTGAAAGCCTGAATAGTAGGGCTGTGAGAAAGAACCTGGATAGTAGGGTTACTTCGATATGAAAGCCTGGATAGTAGGGTTGTGAGAAGTAACATGGATAATAGGGTTACTTCGATATGAAATCCTTGATAGTAGGGATGTGAGAAGGAATCTGGATAGTAGGGTTGCTTCGATATGAAAGCCTGGATAGTAGGGCTGTGAGAAGGAACCTAGATGGTAGGGTTACTTTGAAATTAAAACCTGGATAGTAGGGCTGTGAGAATGAACCTGGGTAGTAGGGTTACTTCGATATGAAAGCCCGGATAGTAGTGCTGTGAGAAGGAACCTGGATAGTAGGGTTGTGAGAAGGAACCTGGATAGTAGGGTTAATTCGATATGAAATCCTGGATAATAGGGTTGTGATAAAGAACTTGGGTAGTAGGGTTTCTTCGACATTAAAGCCTGGATAATAGGGCTTTGAGAAGGAACCTGGATAGTAGGGTTACTTCGATAAGAAAGCCTGGATAGTAGGGATGTGATAAGGAACCTGGATAGTAGGGTTACTTCGATATTAAAGCCTGGATAGTCGGGCTGTGAGAAGGAACCTGGATAGTAGGGTTACTTCGATATGAAAGCCTGGATAGTAGGGATGTAAGAATGAACCTGGATGGTAGGGTTACTTCGAAATGAAAGCATGGATAGTAGAGTTGTGAGAAGGAACCTGGATAGTAGGGTTACTTCGATATGAAATCCAGGATAGTAAGGCTTAGAGAAGGAACCTGGATAGTAGGGTTACTTCGATATGAAAGCCTGGATAGTAGGGTTGTGAGAAGGAACCTGGATGGTAGGGTTACTTCGACATGAAAGCATGGATAGTAGGGAGGTGAGAAGGAAACTGGATATTAGGGTTACTTTGATATGAAAGCCTGGATAGTAGGGCAGTGAGAAGGAGCCTGGATAGTAGGGTTACTTTGATATGAAAGCATGGATAGTAGGGCTATAAGAAGGAACCTGGATAGTAGGGTTACTTCGGTATGAAATCCTGGATAGTAGGGCTATGAGAAGGAACCTGGATAGTAGGGTTACTTCGATATGAAAGCCTGGATAGTAGGGATGTAAGAATGAACTTGGATGGTAGGGTTACTTCGAAATGAAAGCCTGGATAGTAGGGCTGTGAGAAGGAACCTGGATAGTGGGGTTACTTCGATATGAAATCAAGGATAGTAAGGCTTAGAGAAGGAACCTGGATAGTAGGGTTAGTTCGATATGAAAGCCTAGATAGTAGGGTTGTGAGAAGGAACCTGGATGGTAGGGTTACTTCGAAATGAAAGCCTGGATAGTAGGGCGGTGAGAAGGAAACTGGATAGTAGGGTTACTATGATATGAAAGCCTGGATAGTAGGGTTGTAAGGAGGAACCTGGATAGTAGGGTTATTTCGATATGAAAGCATGGATAGTAGGGATGTGAGAAGGAACCTGGATAGTAGGGTTACTTCGATATGAAAGCTTGGATAGTAGGGTTGTGATAAGGAACCTGGATAGTAGGGTTACTTCGATATGAAATCCTGGATAGTAGGGCTGTAAGAATGAACCTGGATGGTAGGGTTACTTCGAAATGAAATCCTGTATAGTAGGGCTGTAAGAAGGAACCTGGATAGTATGGTTATTTCGATATGAAAGCCTATATAGTAGAGCTGTGAGAAGGAACCTGGTGTTGTACCCCAAAGTTTGCCCTCTCATTTCTTCAACATTTCCTCATCACTAGACCCTTGGAGTTCAAGAACAAGTTAGGATTTGCTCTGCTCAAGACTCCTCCTTGCACTGTTGACCCAAATTAGGGTTTGAGTTTGCACAAAGATGTTTTGACCTAAAATGCCCAAAATGACTTTCATGTTTCATGTTGGATTTACAAGTTTATCCATACCAAGTTTCAAGCCTTGATTCCAATCTTTGCCCAGTCAATTGGACAGTTGACCTAGAAATCAGCTGTATTGGGGAAAAAGTCAACTGTGGTCAATTGACAGTCAAACCTCATGTTTTTTGACCCACATCAACATTATGAACTCATGTGGACCATTTGATCAAGTTTGGATCACAATTCCACAAGAAATTTGATTAGATCACCAAAAGGGTAAAATGGTCATTTTTAGGGTTTTGACTGCACAAAGGCAATTTTTGACTGTTTGACCTAGCCAATGGAAAACCAAGCTCACATATGGACTCAAGGATTCAATGGCATGGTCTTGACATATTCAACAAGTTCAAAAGATCCCAAATGCACAGGATTGACAGATGAATTTTCCAGTCAACTGATCAAAATTTGACTGTATACTGAAAAGTCAAACTTTGACTTTTTGGTCAAAATCAAGTGACAAGATTCATTTTTCATCAAAACATGTCAAGTTATGAAACTTGTTCATCAAGAAACCAAAAATTACAAATTAGGGTTTAGAATGAAGAAATTTCATAACTTAGAAATTTTCTAAGTTATGAAATTTCCTTATTTTTTCCTAACTTTGTCCCATTTTTTCATCAAGATGTATTTGGATTCAAACAAAACTCAAAACATGAAAGTTGTAGTCCATTGCAAAATCTACAACTTTTATTCACAAAGTTTCCTCAAAAGAATCTTGTATCTCAAGTTATGAATTTTGGAATAGGGGTGCAAAACATTCTTAACTTAGAAATTTTTTGACCTATTTTAGGCAGGATTTTTGCCCAACTTCATGGCCACTTTTCACATGCTTCCACTTGGAATTTCAACTTGCATTACAAATATTGATTGTAGTACACATTCCAAGCTTTCCAAATTGTCCAAGAACTTCTCAAACACCCTTGTGGTTAGGGAGAATCGAATTTGTAAAGATGGGCAAAAGTCACTTTGTTCATGGCCAAATACATGTTCATAACACTTTGCATTTTCAAGTCAGCTTGCACAAGCTAGGTTACAGGCCTTTTATCTCATCCACACTAATTAATTTAATTCCAATCCTTTTTTTCAAGCCTTATTTTGTGTGTTTAACCATTACTTGCAAGATTAAGCCATATTTGGAAAAAGCATTTTAGCCATTTTTGAAAAGATCCACTTTATGTCAAAGTCCATATCTTTGAAGTACAAGGAAATATTTGAGGCACAAGTTCATGAACAAATTCCACTGATCTAGGAGAGAAAGTGCAGCATGCTTGAGGGGCCTGTAGGAGCCTATAATCCAACTTGACAAACTTTGCTTAGAAAAGAAGAAACTTTGCAAAACTAGTACCACATTCACTTCCTGCAAGCAAGAGCCTAAACAAACTTTGCAAACACTTTTCACTTGATCCAACTAACCTAAAACATGAATCAACCAGAGTCCAAACCTTCTCATTCATCAAAACACAGTTTTGTGGCAAAACAGGGTACCTGCTGCATTTTGATTTGGCCAGCTCAATCCATTCGTGCGCCTTGGCTAAAACCACCTCAAACACATTCTATAACATCCATACAAACTATCCCAAGCCTTGGATACAGACTGTAACACCCCTAACCAAGTTTGCCATTTTCATTTTTTCAGATGTGAAGGTTGAGTTACATAGCTCGATTCAGTTAGTTTCAAAGCAAGCTAGAGGTTGGAAGAGCATCCTTGGACCTCAAGCAAGCTGTACAAGTCCTCAAACTTCATTGAAAGTACCTCAATTGTTGTACACGTTTCAAGCTGAACAGGTAAAAGTTTGAACTTCTATCTCTCTATCCAAGCATATCTAGGCTTAGGTTTGTGAAGAAAGTATGTCGTATTCATGGCCCTGAAGCTACCCATATCCTCACTTTTCATTTATATTGTGTGTGTTAAGAGAATTTTGGACCTGAACATTGGAAAAAAGCTAGGTCAGGAATTGGGGGAGGAGAAATTCTCTCTCATTTCTGAGAGTTAGAACAACTTCTTTATATGTTTAGAATCGTGACATGATGCTCTATAATATTGGTGTTGTAAGTTTTTGTTGAAAGTCAAAGAATCAGGATCTGTGCTTGACAAGAGGAAACGCGCGTTTGGCTTCTGTTTGAATGGCTGGAGGTTGAAGACAAGCCCCTTTGGGCTGGGCCTGACCTGTTTTTCTATTTGCACCACATTTTTCCACTTACACCCCCTTGGCCCATTGTGTGTTTTTTTAATCATTTTTGACTTTTTATTTTTTCCTTCTGACTTATTATTTTTTGTCAAAATATAAAAAATATTAAAAACATTTTTCCACTCATTTTTGCATTTATTTTGAATTTATTTGCTTTATTCAAACTTGTACATATAAATAAACATAATACTTTTTATTTAAAATACTAAAAAAAATAATACAAAATACATTTATTTTCTGTTATTATTTTATTTTACCTTTTGAAAACATTTTCTTAAAATACACATTTTTTTGATAAATAATATATTTTATTTTTGTATATATTTAGTATAGTTAATATATAATATAAATACTTATATATTTATTAGAATATTTAGGATAAAAATATAAAAATAATACATTTTTATTTTTATTAATATTCGACCTCAAAAATTACTTTTTTTACAATATACTTCTCTTTTATTTATTTATTTGTACATAATTAATAAATATTGTATATGATATAAATGAAAAATACTATTTATTTAGAAAATTAGGGTTTAGCCCTAAACCATGAAAAATATCCAAAATTAACCCTTTTTATTTTTTGTTTATATTTCACATGAAAAATACTTTTACATACATATAAAACCATTTTTGTGCATTTTGCATATTTATTGTATTTAGTTAATTATTGTACAATTAAATAACTTGTATATTCAATTTGGATTGTAATAGTTTAGATTTAAATTTCTTGCTAAATATCCCCATTTTAACATTTGTACCCCCATCCCCATAATTATGTTGTAATAATTTAGGACTTTAAATTCCACATTTTAAAGCTTTCTAATTATACCATGATAGACTTAGGATTTGTATGCAAATAAAAAATAACAAATAGCTTGACCTAATTCAAAAGACAAAAAAGCATGAAAATGGACAACACCAATCACACATGCACCCCTAGGGTTACTCCACTTGTTGCCTTCAATAATAGGCCATGTTGCATGTTGAGTTTCTTTGGCAAAACAAAACAAATCAAATGATCATAGTCCCTCGATGACGCTTTCGAAAGTTGCCTAAAAATGATCAAGTCCCTTAAAGGAAAAATTGCCAAAGACACTTGCCACTATTGCATTCATGGTCTAAACGATGACCCGTTCCCGTCCCGTTAACATCCTAACACAAGATTGTCCACCAAATGTAATGGTGGAACAATACTGTTAAAAGGGTTAAAACATAGGAAAAATCTTTGAGAAATTTAGTGTAGATAGCTCTTGGTTACTTGACCAATCTTGCAAACAATCCTTGCCATTTTTTTAAAACACACATCACAACACACTTTCAAAACAACTTTCAAAAACATTGAAAACTTTTCAAAAGACAAATACCCCTTTGTATACATTCAAACATGGATCATTACAAAGGTTGCCACAACAATGGCCTCTTTTCAAAACATTTTCAAACCCACACACAAAGCACCATTTCAAACAATTAAAAATGCAAGGCAAGTGATCTAAGCAAGTAACTAAGAGCCCATGGATAACCATGGATAGAAAGGGTGCTAATACCTTCCCATTCTATAATCTACTCCCCGAACCCAAGAAAACATCTCAAAGGTTTTTTCTATGCTTTTTAACCTTTCCTTAGGATAAAATAAAAAGTCGGTGGCGACTCTTGCTAAACCGAAACATTTGCGAATACAAACGCAAAACCCAAGTCAGTTCTCCCACCGTATCACACCTGGATAGTAGGGCTGTGAGAAGGAACCTGGATATTAGGGTTACTTCGATATGAAAGCCTGGGTAGTAGGGTTGTGATAAGGAACCTGGATAGTAGGGTTACTTCGATATGAAACCCTAGATAGTAGGGCTGTGAGAAGGAACCTGGATGGTAGGGTTACTTCGAAATGAAAGCCTGGATAGTAGGGTTGTGAGAAGGAACATGGATAGTAGGGTTACTTCGATATGAAATCCTGGATAGTAGGGATGTGAGAAGGAACCTGGATAGTAGGGTTACTTCGATATGAAAGCCTGGATAGTAGGGCTGTGAGAAGGAACCTAGATGGTAGGGTTACTTTGAAATCAAAGCCTGGATAGTAGGGCTGTGAGAATGAACCTGGATAGTAGGGTTACTTCGATATGAAAGCCTAGATAGTAGGGCTATGAGAAGGAACCTGGATAGTAGGGTTGTGAGAAGGAACCTGGATAGTAGAGTTACTTCAATATGAAAGCTTGGATAGTAGGGATAGGAGAAGGAACCTGGATAGTAGGGTTACGTCGATATGAAATCCTGGATAGTAGGGCTGTGAGAAGGAACCTGGTTATTAGGGTTAATTCGATATGAAATCCTGGATAATAGGGTTGTGAGAAGGAACTTGGGTTGTAGGGTTTCTTCGACATTAAAGCCTGGATAATAGGGCTGTGAGAAGGAACCTGGATAGTAGGGTTACTTCGATAAGAAAGCCTGGATAGTAGGGATGTGAGAAGGAACCAGGATAGTAGGGTTACTTCGATATTAAAGCCTGGATAGTAGGGCTGTGAGAAGGAACCTGGATAGTAGGGTTACTTCGATTTGAAAGCCTGGATAGTAGGGATGTAAGAATGAACCTGGATGGTAGGGTTACTTCGAAATGAAAGCCTGGATAGTAGGGTTGTGAGAAGGAACCTGGATAATAGGGTTACTTCGATATGAAATCCAAGATAGTAAGGCTTAGAGAAGGAACCTGGATAATAGGGTTACTTCGATATGAAAGCCTGGATAGTAGGGCTGTGAGATGGAACCTGGATGGTAGGGTTACTTCGACATGAAAGCCTGGATAGTAGGGCGGTGAGAAGGAAACTAGATTGTAGGGTTACTTTGATATGAAAGCCTGGATAGTAGGGCAGTGAGAAGGAACCTGGATAGTAGGGTTACTTTGATATGAAAGCCTGGATAGTAGGGCTGTAAGAAGGAACCTGGATAGTAGGGTTACTTCGGTATGAAATCCTGGATAGTAGGGCTATGAGAAGGAACCTGGATAGTATAATTACAACGATATGAAAGCCTGGATAGTAGGGATGTAAGAATGAACCTGGATGGTAGGGTTACTTCGAAATGAAAGCCTGGATAGTAGGGCTGTGAGAAAGAACCTGGATAGTAGGGTTACTTCTATATGAAATCCAGGATAGTAAGGCTTAGAGAAGGAACCTGGATAGTAGGGTTAGTTCGATATGAAAGCCTAGATAGTAGGGCTATAAGAAGGAACCTGGATGGTAGGGTTACTTCGAAATGAAAGCCTGGATAGTAGGGCGGTGAGAAGGAAACTAGATAGTAGGGTTACTATGATATGAAAGCCTGGATAGTAGGGTTGTAAGGAGGAACCTGGATAGTAGGGTTATTTCGATATGAAACCATGGATAGTAGGGATGTGAGAAGGAACCTGGATAGTAGGGTTACTTCGATATGAAAGCCTGGATAGTAGGGTTGTGAGACGGAACCTGGATAGTATGGTTACTTCGATATGAAAGCCTGGATAGTAGGGCTGTAAGAATGAACCTGGATGGTAGGGTTACTTCAAAATGAAATCCTGTATAGTAGGGCTGTAAGAAGGAACCTAGATAGTATGGTTAATTCGATATGAAAGCCTATATAGTAGGGCTGTGAGAAGGAACCTAGATAGTAGGGTTGTGAGAAGGAACCTGGATATTAGGGTTACTTCGATATGAAAGCCTGGGTAGTAGGGCTGTGAGATGGAACCTGGGTAGTAGGGTTACTTCGATATGAAAGCCTGGATAGTAGGTCTGTAAGAAGGAACCTGGATGGTAGGGTTACTTCGAAATGAAAGCCTGGATAGTAGGGTTGTGAGAAGGAACATGGATAGTAGGGTTACTTCGATATGAAATCCTGGATAGTAGGGATGTGAGAAGGAACCTGGATAGTAGGGTTACTTCGATATGAAAGCCTGGATAGGAGGGCTGTGAGAAGGAACCTAGATGGTAGGGTTACTTTGAAATGAAAGCCTGGATAGTAGGGCTGTGAGAATGAACCTGGATAGTAGGGTTACTTCAATATGAAAGCCTGGATAGTAGGGCTGTGAGAATGAACCTGGATAGTAGGGTTGTGAGAAGGAACCTGGATAGTAGAGTTACTTCGATATGCGAGCCTGGATAGTAGGGATAGGAGAAGGAACTTGGATAATAGGGTCACGTCGATATGAAATCCTGGATAGTAGGGCTGTGAGAAGGAACCTGGTTAGTAGGGTTAATTCGATATGAAATCCTGGATAATAGGGTTATGAGAAGAAACTTGGGTAGTAGGGTTTCTTCGACATTAAAGCCTGGATAATAGGGCTGTGAGAAGGAACCTGGATAGTAGGGTTACTTCGATAAGAAAGCCTGGATAGTAGGGATGTGAGAAGGAACCTGGATAGTAGGGTTACTTCGATATTAAAGCCTGGATAGTAGGGCTGTGAGAAGGAACCTGGATAGTAGGGTTACTTCGATATGAAAGCCTGGATAGTAGGGATGTAAGAATGAACCTGGATGGTAGGGTTACTTCGAAATGAAAGCCTGGATAGTAGGGCTGTGAGAAGGAACTTGGATAGTAGGGTTACTTTGATATGAAATCCAAGATAGTAAGGCTTAGAGAAGGAACCTGGATAGTAGTGTTACTTCGATATGAAAGCCTGGATAGTAGGGCTGTGAGAAGGAACCTGGATGGTAGGGTTACTTCGACATGAAAGCCTGGATAGTAGGGTGGTGAGAAGGAAACTTGATAGTAGGCTTACTTTGATATGAAAGCCTGGATAGTAGGGCAGTGAAAAGGAACCTGGATAGTAGGGTTACTTTGATATGAAAGCCTGGATAGTAGGTCTGTAAGAAGGAACCTGGATAGTAGGGTTACTTCGGTATGAAATCCTGGATAGTAGGGCTATGAGAAGGAACCTGGATAGTAGGGTTACAACGATATGAAATCCTGGATAGTAGGGATGTAAGAACGAACCTGGATGGTAGGATTACTTCGAAATGAAAGCCTGGATAGTTGGGCTGTGAGAAGGAACCTGGATAGTAGGGTTACTTCTATATGAAATCCAGGATAGTAAGGCTTAAAGAAGGAACCTGGATACTAGGGTTAGTTCGATATGAAAGCCTAGATAATAGGGTTGTGAGAAGGAACCTGGATGGTAGGGTTACTTCAAAATAAAAGCCTGGATAGTAAGGCGGTGAGAAGGAAACTGGATAGTAGGGTTACTATGATATGAAAGCCTGGATAGTAGGGTTGTAAGGAGGAACCTGGATAGTAGGGTTATTTCGATATGAAAGCATGGATAGTAGGGATGTGAGAAGGAACCTAGATAGTAGGGTTACTTCGATATGAAAGCCTGGATAGTAGGGTTGTGAGAAGGAACCTGGATATTAGGGTTACTTCGATATGAAATCCTGGATAGTAGGGCTGTAAGAATGAACCTGGATGGTAGGGTTACTTCGAAATGAAATCCTGTATAGTAGGGTTGTAAGAAGGAACCTGGATAGTATGGTTACTTCGATATGAAAGCCTATATAGTAGGACTGTGAGAAGGAACCTGGATAGTAGGGCTGTGAGAAGGAACCTGGATATTAGGGTTACTTCGATATGAAAGCCTGGGTAGTTGGGCTGTAAGAAGGAACCTGGATAGTAGGGTTACTTCGATATGAAAGCCTGGATAGTAGGGTTGTGCGAAGGAACCTGGATGGTAGGGTTACTTCGAAATGAAAGCCTGGATAGTAGGGTTGAGAGAAGGAATATGGATAGTAGGGTTACTTCGATATGAAATCCTAGATAGTAGGGATGTGAGAAGGAACCTGGATAGTTGGGTTACGTCGATATGAAATCCTTGATAGTAGGGATGTGAGAAGGAACCTAGATGGCAGGGTTACTTTGATATGAAATCCTGGATAGTAGGGTTGTGAGAAGGAACTTCGGTAGTAGGGTTTCTTCGACATTAAAGCCTGGATAGTAGGGATGTGAGAAGGAACCTGGATAGTAGGGTTACTTAGATAAGAAAGCCTGGATAGTAGGGCTATGAGAAGGAACCTGGATAGTAGGGTTACTTTGATATTAAAGCCTGAATAGTAGGGCTGTGAGAAGGAACCTGGATAGTAGGGTTACTTCGATATGAAAGACTGGATAGTAGGGATGTAAGAATGAACCTGGATGGTATGGTTACTTCGAAATGAAATCCTGGATAGTAGGGCTGTGAGAAGGAACCTGGATAGTAGGGTTACTTTGATATGAAATCCACGATAGTATGGCTTAGAGAAGGAACCAGGATAGGAGGGTTACTTCGATATGAAATCCTGGATAGTAGGGCTGTGAGAAGGAACCTGGATGGTAGGGTTACTTCGACATGAAAGCCTGGAGAGTAGGGCGATGAGAAGGAAACTGGATAGTAAGGTTACTTTTATATGAAAGCCTGGATAGTAGGGCAATGAGAAGGAACCTGGATAGTAGGGTTACTTCGATATGAAAGCCTGGATAGTAGGGCTGTAAGAAGGAACCTGGATAGTAGGGTTACTTCGGTATGAAATCCTGGATAGTATGGCTATGAGATAGAACCTAGATAGTAGGGTTACTTCGATATGAAAGCCTGGATAGTAGAGCTGTGAGAAGGAACCTGGGTAGTAGGGCTTCTTCGATATGAAAGCCTGGTTAATAGGGTTGTTAAAAGGAACCTGGATAGTAGGGTTACTTCGATATGAAATCCTGGATAGTAGGGCTGTGAGAAGGAACCTGGATAGTAGGGTTACTTCGATATGAAAGCCTGGATAGTATGGCTGTGAGAAGGAACCTGGATAGTAGGGTTATTTCGATATGAAAGCCTGGATAGTAGGGCTGTGAGAAGGAACCTGGATAGTAGGGTTACTTCGATATGAAATCCTGGATAGTAGGGTTGTGAGAAGGAACCTGGATGGTAGGGTTACTTCGACATGAAAGCCTGGATAATAGGGCTGTAAGAAGGAACTTAGATGGTAGGGTTACTTCGATATGAAAGCCTGTATAGTAGGGCTATGAGAAGGAACCTGGGTAGTAGGGTTACTTCGATTTGAAAGCCTGGATAGTAGGATTACTAGAAGGAACCTGGATAGTAGGGTTACTTCTATATGAAATCCTGTATAGCAGGGTTGTGAGAAGGAACCTGGATAGTAGGGTTACTTTGATATGAAAGCCTGGATAGTAGGTTTGTGAGAAGGAACCTGGATAGTAGGGTTACTTCGATATGAAAGCCTGGATAGTAGGGTTGTGAGAAGGAACCTGGGTAGTAGGGTTTCTTCGAAATGAAAGCTTGGATAGTAGGGCTGTGAGAAGGAAGCTGGATTGTAGGGTTACTTCGATATGAAAGCCTGTATAGTAGTGCTGTAAGAAGGAACCTGGATAGTAGGGTTACTTCGGAATGAAAGCCTGGTTAATAGGGCTGTGAGAAGGAACCTGGATAGTAGGGTTACTTCGATATGAAAACCTGGATAGTAGGGCTGTGAGAAGGAACCTAAATATAGTAGGGTTACTTCGATATGAAAGACTGGATAGTAGGGCTGTGAGAAGGAACATGGATGATAGGGTTACTTCGAAATGAAAGCCTGGATAGTAGCGCTGTGAGAAGGAACCTTTATAGTAGGGTTACTTCGATATGAAAGCCTGGATAGTAGGGCTGTGAGAAGGAACCTGGATAGTAGGGTTACTTCGATATGAAAGCTTGGATAATAGGGCTGTGAGAAGGAACCTGGATGGTAGGGTTACTTCGATATGTAAGCCTGGATAGTAGGGCTGTGAGAAGGAACTTGGGTAGTAGGGTTTCTTCGACATGAAAGCCTGGATAGTAGGGCTGTGAGGAGGAACCTGGATAGTAGGGTTACTTCGATATGAAAGCCTGGATAGTAGGGATGTGAGAAGGAACTTGGATAGTAGGGTTAATTCGATATGAAAGCCTGGAGAGTAGGGTTGTGAGAAGGAACCTGGATAGTATGGTTACTTCGATATGAAAGCATGGATAGTAGTTCTGTGAGAAGGAACCTGGATGGTAGGGTTACTTCGAAATGAAAGCCTGTATAGTAGGGTTGTAAGAAGGAACCTGGATAGTAGGGTTACTTCGATATGAAAGCCTGTATAGTAGGGCTGTGAGAAGGAACCTGGATAGTAGGGTTACTTCGATATGAAAGGCGGGATAGTAGGGTTGTGAGAAGGAACCTGGATAGTAGGGTTAATTCGATATGAAATCCTAGGTAGTAGGGCTATAAGAAGGAACCTGGATAGTAGGGTTACTTCGATATGAAAGCCTAGATAGTAGGGCTGTGAGAAGGAACCTGGATGGTAGGGTTACTTCGAAATGAAAGCCTGGATAGTAGGGCTGTGAGAAGGAACATGGATAGTAGGGTTGCTTCGATATGAAATCTTGGATAGTAGGGATGTGAGAAGGAACCTGGATAGTAGGGTTACTTTGATATGAAAGCCTGGATAGTAGGGTTCTGAGAAGGATCCTAGATGGTAGGGTTACTTTGAAATGAAAGCCTGGATAGTAGAGCTGTGAGAATGAACCTGGATAGTAGGGTTACTTCGATATGAAAGCTTGGATAATAGAGCTGTGAGAAGGAACCTGGATAGTAGGGCTGTGATAAGGAACCTGGATAGTATGGTTACTTCGATATGAAAGCCTGGATAGTAGGGATATGAGAAGGAACCTGGATAGTAGGGTTACGTCGATATGAAATCCTGGATAGAAGGGCTGTGAGAAGGAACCTGGATAGTAGGGTTACTTCGATGTGAAAGCCTGTATAGTAGGGCTGTGAGAATGAACCTGGGTAGTATGGTTTCTTCGACATTAAAGCCTGGATAGTTGGGCTGTGAGAAGGAACCTGGATAGTAGGGTTAATTCGATAAGAAAGCCTGGGTAGTAGGGATGTGAGAAGGAACCTTGATAGTAGGGTTACTTCGATATTAAAGCTTGGATAATAGGGTTGTGAGAAGGAACCTGGATAGTAGGGTTACTTCGATATGAAAGCCTGGATAGTAGGGATGTAAGAATGAACTTGGATGGTAGGGTTACTTCGAAATGAAAGCCTGAATAGTAGGGCTGTGAGAAGGAACCTGGATAGTAGGGTTACTTTGATATGAAAGCCTTGACAGTAGGGCTGTGAGAAGGAACCTGGATGGTAGGGTTACTTCGAAATGAAAGCATGGATAGTAGGGCGGTGAGAAGGAAACTTGATAGTAGGGTTACTTTGATATGAAAGCCTGGATAGTAGGGCAGTGAAAAGGAACCTGGATAGTAGGGTTACTTTGATATGAAAGCCTGGATAGTAGGTCTGTAAGAAGGAACCTGGATAGTAGGGTTACTTCGGTATGAAATCCTGGATAGTAGGGCTATGAGAAGGAACCTGGATAGTAGGGTTACAACGATATGAAATCCTGGATAGTAGGGATGTAAGAACGAACCTGGATGGTAGGATTACTTCGAAATGAAAGCCTGGATAGTTGGGCTGTGAGAAGGAACCTGGATAGTAGGGTTACTTCTATATGAAATCCAGGATAGTAAGGCTTAAAGAAGGAACCTGGATACTAGGGTTAGTTCGATATGAAAGCCTAGATAATAGGGTTGTGAGAAGGAACCTGGATGGTAGGGTTACTTCAAAATAAAAGCCTGGATAGTAAGGCGGTGAGAAGGAAACTGGATAGTAGGGTTACTATGATATGAAAGCCTGGATAGTAGGGTTGTAAGGAGGAACCTGGATAGTAGGGTTATTTCGATATGAAAGCATGGATAGTAGGGATGTGAGAAGGAACCTAGATAGTAGGGTTACTTCGATATGAAAGCCTGGATAGTAGGGTTGTGAGAAGGAACCTGGATATTAGGGTTACTTCGATATGAAATCCTGGATAGTAGGGTTGTAAGAATGAACCTGGATGGTAGGGTTACTTCGAAATGAAATCCTGTATAGTAGGGTTGTAAGAAGGAACCTGGATAGTATGGTTACTTCGATATGAAAGCCTATATAGTAGGACTGTGAGAAGGAACCTGGATAGTAGGGCTGTGAGAAGGAACCTGGATATTAGGGTTACTTCGATATGAAAGCCTGGGTAGTTGGGCTGTAAGAAGGAACCTGGATAGTAGGGTTACTTCGATATGAAAGCCTGGATAGTAGGGTTGTGCGAAGGAACCTGGATGGTAGGGTTACTTCGAAATGAAAGCCTGGATAGTAGGGTTGAGAGAAGGAACATGGATAGTAGGGTTACTTCGATATGAAATCCTAGATAGTAGGGATGTGAGGAGGAACCTGGATAGTTGGGTTACGTCGATATGAAATCCTTGATAGTAGGGATGTGAGAAGGAACCTAGATGGCAGGGTTACTTCGATATGAAATCCTGGATAGTAGGGTTGTGAGAAGGAACTTCGGTAGTAGGGTTTCTTCGACATTAAAGCCTGGATAGTAGGGATGTGAGAAGGAACCTGGATAGTAGGGTTACTTAGATAAGAAAGCCTGGATAGTAGGGCTATGAGAAGGAACCTGGATAGTAGGGTTACTTTGATATTAAAGCCTGAATAGTAGGGCTGTGAGAAGGAACCTGGATAGTAGGGTTACTTCGATATGAAAGACTGGATAGTAGGGATGTAAGAATGAACCTGGATGGTATGGTTACTTCGAAATGAAATCCTGGATAGTAGGGCTGTGAGAAGGAACCTGGATAGTAGGGTTACTTTGATATGAAATCCACGATAGTATGGCTTAGAGAAGGAACCAGGATAGGAGGGTTACTTCGATATGAAATCCTGGATAGTAGGGCTGTGAGAAGGAACCTGGATGGTAGGGTTACTTCGACATGAAAGCCTGGATAGTAGGGCGATGAGAAGGAAACTGGATAGTAAGGTTACTTTTATATGAAAGCCTGGATAGTAGGGCAATGAGAAGGAACCTGGATAGTAGGGTTACTTCGATATGAAAGCCTGGATAGTAGGGCTGTAAGAAGGAACCTGGATAGTAGGGTTACTTCGGTATGAAATCCTGGATAGTATGGCTATGAGATAGAACCTAGATAGTAGGGTTACTTCGATATGAAAGCCTGGATAGTAGAGCTGTGAGAAGGAACCTGGGTAGTAGGGCTTCTTCGATATGAAAGCCTGGTTAATAGGGTTGTTAAAAGGAACCTGGATAGTAGGGTTACTTCGATATGAAATCCTGGATAGTAGGGCTGTGAGAAGGAACCTGGATAGTAGGGTTACTTCGATATGAAAGCCTGGATAGTATGGCTGTGAGAAGGAGCCTGGATAGTAGGGTTACTTCGATATGAAAGCCTGGATAGTAGGGCTGTGAGAAGGAACCTGGATAGTAGGGTTACTTCGATATGAAATCCTGGATAGTAGGGTTGTGAGAAGGAACCTGGATGGTAGGGTTACTTCGAAATGAAAGCCTGGATAATAGGGCTGTAAGAAGGAACTTAGATGGTAGGGTTACTTCGATATGAAAGCCTGTATAGTAGGGCTATGAGAAGGAACCTGGGTAGTAGGGTTACTTCGATTTGAAAGCCTGGATAGTAGGATTACTAGAAGGAACCTGGATAGTAGGGTTACTTCTATATGAAATCCTGTATAGCAGGGTTGTGAGAAGGAACCTGGATAGTAGGGTTACTTTGATATGAAAGCCTGGATAGTAGGTTTGTGAGAAGGAACCTGGATAGTAGGGTTACTTCGATATGAAAGCCTGGATAGTAGGGTTGTGAGAAGGAACCTGGGTAGTAGGGTTTCTTCGAAATGAAAGCTTGGATAGTAGGGCTGTGAGAAGGAAGCTGGATTGTAGGGTTACTTCGATATGAAAGCCTGTATAGTAGTGCTGTGAGAAGGAACCTGGATAGTAGGGTTACTTCGGAATGAAAGCCTGGTTAATAGGGCTGTGAGAAGGAACCTGGATAGTAGGGTTACTTCGATATGAAAACCTGGATAGTAGGGCTGTGAGAAGGAACCTAAATATAGTAGGGTTACTTCGATATGAAAGACTGGATAGTAGGGCTGTGAGAAGGAACATGGATGATAGGGTTACTTCGAAATGAAAGCCTGGATAGTAGCGCTGTGAGAAGGAACCTTTATAGTAGGGTTACTTCGATATGAAAGCCTGGATAGTAGGGCTGTGAGAAGGAACCTGGATAGTAGGGTTACTTCGATATGAAAGCTTGGATAATAGGGCTGTGAGAAGGAACCTGGATGGTAGGGTTACTTTGATATGTAAGCCTGGATAGTAGGGCTGTGAGAAGGAACTTGGGTAGTAGGGTTTCTTCGACATGAAAGCCTGGATAGTAGGGCTGTGAGGAGGAACCTGGATAGTAGGGTTACTTCGATATGAAAGCCTGGATAGTAGGGATGTGAGAAGGAACTTGGATAGTAGGGTTAATTCGATATGAAAGCCTGGAGAGTAGGGTTGTGAGAAGGAACCTGGATAGTATGGTTACTTCGATATGAAAGCATGGATAGTAGTGCTGTGAGAAGGAACCTGGATGGTAGGGTTACTTCGAAATGAAAGCCTGTATAGTAGGGTTGTAAGAAGGAACCTGGATAGTAGGGTTACTTCGATATGAAAGCCTGTATAGTAGGGCTGTGAGAAGGAACCTGGATAGTAGGGTTACTTCGATATGAAAGGCGGGATAGTAGGGTTGTGAGAAGGAACCTGGATAGTAGGGTTAATTCGATATGAAATCCTAGGTAGTAGGGCTATAAGAAGGAACCTGGATAGTAGGGTTACTTCGATATGAAAGCCTAGATAGTAGGGCTGTGAGAAGGAACCTGGATGGTAGGGTTACTTCGAAATGAAAGCCTGGATAGTAGGGCTGTGAGAAGGAACATGGATAGTAGGGTTGCTTCGATATGAAATCTTGGATAGTAGGGATGTGAGAAGGAACCTGGATAGTAGGGTTACTTTGATATGAAAGCCTGGATAGTAGGGTTCTGAGAAGGATCCTAGATGGTAGGGTTACTTTGAAATGAAAGCCTGGATAGTAGAGCTGTGAGAATGAACCTGGATAGTAGGGTTACTTCGATATGAAAGCTTGGATAATAGAGCTGTGAGAAGGAACCTGGATAGTAGGGCTGTGATAAGGAACCTGGATAGTATGGTTACTTCGATATGAAAGCCTGGATAGTAGGGATATGAGAAGGAACCTGGATAGTAGGGTTACGTCGATATGAAATCCTGGATAGAAGGGCTGTGAGAAGGAACCTGGATAGTAGGGTTACTTCGATGTGAAAGCCTGTATAGTAGGGCTGTGAGAAGGAACCTGGGTAGTATGGTTTCTTCGACATTAAAGCCTGGATAGTTGGGCTGTGAGAAGGAACCTGGATAGTAGGGTTAATTCGATAAGAAAGCCTGGGTAGTAGGGATGTGAGAAGGAACCTTGATAGTAGGGTTACTTCGATATTAAAGCTTGGATAATAGGGTTGTGAGAAGGAACCTGGATAGTAGGGTTACTTCGATATGAAAGCCTGGATAGTAGGGATGTAAGAATGAACTTGGATGGTAGGGTTACTTCGAAATGAAAGCCTGAATAGTAGGGCTGTGAGAAGGAACCTGGATAGTAGGGTTACTTTGATATGAAAGCCTTGACAGTAGGGCTGTGAGAAGGAACCTGGATGGTAGGGTTACTTCGAAATGAAAGCATGGATAGTAGGGCGGTGAGAAGGAACCTGGATAGTAGGGTTACTTCGATATGAAATCCAGGATAGTAAGGCTTAGAGAAGGAACCTGGATAGTAGGGTTACTTCGATATGAAAGCCTGGATAGTAGGGCTATGAGAAGGAACCTGGATGGTAGGGTTACTTCGACATGAAAGCTTGGATAGTAGGGCGATGAGAAGGAAACTGGATAGTAGGGTTACTTTGATATGAAAGCCTGGGTAGTAGGGCAGGGAGAAGGAACCTGGATAGTAGGGTTACTTCGATATGAAAGCCTAGATAGTAGGGCTTTAAGAAGGAACCTGGATAGTAGGGTTACTTCGGTATGAAATCCTGGATTGTAGGGCTATGAGAAGGAACCTGGATAGTAGGGTTACTTCGATATGAAAGCCTGGATAGTAGAGCTGTGAGAAGGAACCTGGGTAGTAGGGCTTCTTCGATATGAAAGCCTGGTTATTAGGGCTGTTAGAAGGAACCTGGATAGTAGGGTTACTTCGATATGAAAGCCTGGATAGTAGGGCTGTGAGAAGGAACCTGGATAGTAGGGTTACTTCGATATGAAAGCCTGGATAGTATGGCTGTGAGAAGGAACCTGGATAGTAGGGTTACTTCGATATGAAAGCCTGGATAGTTGGATCATGAGAAGGAACCAGGATAGTAGGGTTACTTCGATATGAAAGCCTGGATAGTAGTGTTGTGAGAAGGAACCTGGATGGTAGGGTTACTTCGAAATGAAAGCCTGGATAATAGGGCTGTAAGAAGGAACTTGGATAGTAGGGTTACTTCGATTTGAAAGCCTGTATAGTAGGGCTATGAGAAGGAACCTGGGTAGTAGGGTTTCTTCGATATGAAAGCCTGGATAGTAGGGTTGTGAGAAGGAACCTAGATAGTAGGGTTACTTCGATATGAAAGCCTGGATAGTAGGGTTAAGAGAAGGAACTTGGGTAGTAGGGTTTCTTCGACATGAATGCTTGGATAGTAGGGTTGTGAGAAGGAAGCTGGATAGTAGGGTTACTTCGATATGAAAGCCTGTATAGTAGGGTTGTGAGAAGGAACCTGGATAGTAGGGTTACTTCGATATGAAAGCCTGAATAGTAGGGCTGTTAGAAGTAACATGGATAGTAGGGTTACTTCGATATGAAAGCTTGAATAGTAGGGCTGTGAGAAGGAACCTAAATATAGTAGGGTTACTTCGATATGAAAGCATGGATAGTATTGTTGTGAGAAGGAACATGGATGGTAGGGTTACTTCGAAATGAAAGCCTGGATAGTAGCACTGTGAAAAGGAACCTTGATAGTAGGGTTACTTCGATATGAAAGCCTGGATAGTAGGGCTGTGAGAAGGAACCTGGATAGTAGGGTTACTTCGATATGAAAGCTTGGATAGTAGGGCTGTGAGAAGGAACCTGGATGGTAGGGTTACTTCGATATGTAAGCCTGGATAGTAGGGCTGTGAGAAGGAACCTGGGTAGTAGGGTTTCTTCGACATGAAAGCCTGGATAGTAGGGTTGTAAGGAGGAACCTGGATAGTAGGGTTACTTCGATATGAAAGCCTGGATAGTAGGGATGTGAGAAGGAACCTAGATAGTAGGATTAATTCGATATGAAACCTGGACAGTAGGGTTGTGAGAAGGAACCTGGATAGTAGGGTTACTTCGATATGAAAGCTTGGATAGTAGGGCTGTTAGAATGAACCTGGATGGTAGGGTTACTTCGAAATGAAAGCCTGTATAGTAGGGCTGTAAGAAGGAACCTGGATAGTAGGGTTACTTCGATATGAAAGCCTGTATAGTAGGGCTGTTAGAAGGAACCTGGATAGTAAGGTTACTTCGATATGAAAGCCTGGATAGTAGGGCTGTGAGAAAGAACCTAGATAGTAGGGTTACTTCGATATGAAAGCCTGGTTAGTAGGGCTATGAGAAGGAACCTGGATAGTAGGGTTACTTCGATATGAAAGCCTGGATAGTAGGGCTGTGAGAAGGAACCTGGATGGTAGGGTTACTTCGAAATGAAAGCCTGGATAGTAGGGCTATGAGAAGGAACATAGATAGTAGGGTTGCTTCGATATGAAATCCTAGATAGTAGGGATGTGAGAAGGAACCTGGATAGTAGGGTTACTTCGATATGAAAGCCTGGATAGTAGGGCTGTGAGAAGGAACATAGATGGTAGGGTTACTTTGAAATGAAAGCCTGGATAGTAGGGCTGTGAGAATGAACCTGGATAGTAGGGTTACTTCGATATGAAAGCTTGGATAGTAGGGCTGTGAGAAGGAACCTGGATAGTAGGGATGTGAGAAGGAACCTGGATAGTAGGGTTACTTCGATATGAAAGCCTGGCTAGTAGGGATATAAGAAGGAACCTGGATAGTAGGGTTACGTCGATATGAAATCCTGGATAGAAGGGCTGTGAGAAGGAACCTGGATAGTAGGGTTACTTCGATATGAAAGCCTGGATAGTAGGGCTGTGAGAAGGAACCTGAGTAGTAGGGTTTCTTCGACATTAAAGCCCGGATATTAGGGCTGTGAGAAGGAACCTGGATAGTAGGGTTACTTCAATAAGAAATCCTGGATAGTAGGGATGTGAGAAGGAACCTTAATAGTAGGGTTACTTAGATATTAAAGCCTGGATAGTAGGGTTGCGAGAAGGAACCTGCATAGTAGGGTTACTTCGATATGAAATCCTGGATAGTAGGGATGTAAGAATGAACCTGGATGGTACGGTTACTTCGAAATGAAAGCGTGGATAGTAGGGCTGTGAGAAGGAACCTGGATAGTAGGGTTACTTCGATATGAAATCTAGGATAGTAAGGCTTAGAGAAAGAACCTGGATAGTAGGGTTACTTTGATATGAAAGCCTTGATAGTAGGGCTGTTAGAAGGAATCTGGATGGTAGGGTTACTTCGAAATGAAAGCATGGATAGTAGGGCGGTGAGAAGGAAACTGGATAGTAGGGTTACTTTGATATGAAAGCCTGGATAGTAGGGCAGTGAGAAGGAACTTGGATAGTAGGGTTACTTCGATAGGAAAGCCTTGATAGTAGGGCTGTAAGAAGGAACCTGGATATTAGGGTTACTTCGGTTTGAAATCGTGGATAGTAGGGCTATGAGAAGGAACCTGGATAGTAGGGTTACTTCGATATGAAAGCCTGGATAGTATGGCTGTGAGAATGAACCTGGATAGTAGGGTTACTTCGATATGAAAGCCTGGATAATAGGGTTCGGAGAAGGAACCTGGATAGTAGGGTTACTTTGATATGAAAGCCTGGATAGTAGGGCTGTAAGAAGGAACCTGGATGGTAGGGTTACTTCGAAATGAAAGCCTGGATAATAGGGGTGTAAGAAGGAACCTGGATAGTAGGGTTACTTCGATATGAAAGCCTGTATAGTAGGGTTGTGAGAAGGAACCTGGATAGTTGGGTTACTTCGATATGAAAGCTTGGATAGTAGACCTATTAGAAGGAACATGGATAGTAGGGTTACTTCGATATGAAAGCATGTATAGTAGGGCTATGAGAAGGAACTTGGATAGTAGGGTTACTTCGATATGAAAGCCTGGATCGTAGGGATGTGAGAAGGAACCTGGATAGTAGGGTTACTTCGATATGAAAGCATGAATAGTAGGGCTGTGAGAAGGAACCTGGGTAGTAGGGTTTCTTCGACATGAAAGCTTGGATAGTAGGGCTGTGAGAAGAAAGTTGGATATTAGGGTTACTTCGATATGAAAGCCTGTATAGTTGGGCTGTGAGAAGGAACCTGGATAGTAGGGTTTCTTCGACATGAAAGCCAGGATAGTAGGTCTGTAAGGAGGAACCTGGATAGTAGGGTTACTTTGATATGAAAGCCTGGATAGTAGGGATGTGAGAAGGAACCTGGATAGTAGGGTTACTTCGATATGAAAGCTTGGACAGTAGGGTTGTGAGAATGAACCTGGATAGTAGGGTTACTTCGATATGAAAGCTTGGATAGTAGGGCTGTTAGAACGAACCTGGATGGTAGGGTTACTTCGAAATGAAAGCCTGTATAGTAGGGCTGTAAGAAGGAACCTGGATAGTAGGGTTACTTCGATATGAAAGCCTGTATAGTAGGGCTGTGAGAAGGAACCTGGATAGTTGGGTTACTTCGATATGAAAGCCTTGATAATAGGGCTGTGAGAAGGAACCTGGATAGTAGGGTTACTTCGATATGAAAGCCTGGGTAGTAGGGCTATGAGAAGGAACCTGGATAGTAGGGTTACTTAGATATGAAAGCCTGGATAGTAGGGCTGTGAGAAGGAACCTGGATGGTATGGTTACTTGAAGGAACCTGGTTAGTAGGGTTACTTCGATATGAAAGCCTGGATATTAGGGATATGAGAAGGTACCTGGATATTAGGGTTACGTCGATCTGAAATCCTGGATAGAAGGGCTGTGAGAAGGAACCTGGATAGTAGGGTTACTTCGATTTGAAAGCCTGGATAGTAAGGCTGTGAGAAAGAACCTGGATAGTAGGGTTACTTCGATATGAAAGCTTGGATAGTAAGGCTGTTAGAACGAACCTGGATGGTAGGGTTACTTCGAAATGAAAGCCTGTATAGTAGGGCTGTAAGAAGGAACCTGGATAGTAGGGTTACTTCGATATGAATGCCTGTATAGTAGGGCTGTGAGAAGGAACCTGGATAGTAGGGTTACTTCGATATGAAAGCCTGGATAGTAGGGCTGTGAGAAGGAACCTGGATAGTAGGGATTATAGAAGGAACCTAGATAGTAGGGTTACTTTGATATCAAAGCCTGGATAGTAGGGATATGAGAAGGAACCTGGATAGTATGGTTAGGTTGATATGAAATCCTGGATAGAAGGGCTGTGAGAAGGAACCTGGATAGTAAGGTTACTTCGATATGAAAGCCTGGATAGTAGGGCTGTGAGAAGGAACCTGGGTAGTAGGGCTTCATCGACATTAAAGACTGGATAGTAGGGCTGTGAGAAGGAACTTTGATAGTAGGGTTACTTCGATATTAAAGCCTGGATAGTAGGGTTGTGAGAAGGAACCTGGATAGCAGGGTTACTTCGATATGAAAGCCTGGATAGTAGGGATGTAAGAATGACCCTGGATGGTAGGGTTACTTCGAAATGAAAGCCTGGATAGTAGGGCTGTAAGAAGGAACCTGGATAGTAGGGTTACTTCGATATGAAATCCAGGATAGTAAGGCTTAGAGAAGGAACCTGGATGGTAGGGTTACTTCGAAATGAAAGCCTGGATAGTAGGGCGGTGAGAATGAAACTGGATAGTAGGGTTACTTTGATATGAAAGCCTGGATATTAGGGCAGTGAGAAGGAATCTGGATAGTAGGGTTACTTCGATATGAAAGCTTGGATAGTTGGGCTGTAAGAAGGAACTTGGATAGTAGGGTTACTTCGGTATGAAATCCTGGATAGAGGGCTATGAGAAGGAACCTGGATAGTAGGGTTACTTCAATATGAAAGCCTGGATAGTAGGGTTGTGAGAAGGAACTTGGATAATAGGGTTACTTCGATATGAAAACCTGGATAGTAGAGCTGTAAGAAGGCCCTGGGTAGTAGCGCTTCTTCGATATGAAAGCCTGGTTATTAGGGATGTTAGAAGGAACCTGGATAGTAAGCTTACTTCGATATGAAAGACTGGATAGTAGGGCTGTGAGAAGGAACCTGGATAGTAGGGTTACTTCGATATGAAAGCCTGGATAGTATGGTTGTGAGAAGGAACCTGGATAGTAGGGTTACTTCGATATGAAAACCTGGATAATAGGGCTGTGAGAAGCAACCTAGATAGTAGGGTTACTTTGATATGAAAGCCTGGATAGTAGGGATGTGAGAAGGAACCTGGATGGTAGGGTTACTTCGAAATGAAAGCCTGGATAATAGGGGTGTAAGAAGGAACCTGGATAGTAGGGTTACTTCGATTTGAAAGCCTGGATAGTAGGTCTATTAGAAGGAACTTGGGCAGTAGGGTTACTTTGATATGAAAGCCTGTATAGTAGGGCTATAAGAAGGAACTTTGATAGTAGGGTTACTTCGATATGAAAGCCTGGATCGTAGGGCTGTGAGAAGGAACCTGGATAGTAGGGTTACTTCGATATGAAAGCCTGGATAAAAGGGCTGTGAGAAGGAACCTGGGTAGTAGGGTTTCTTCGACATGAAAGCTTGGATAGTAGGGCTGTGAGAAGAAAGCTGGATAGTAGGGTTACTTCGATATGAAAGCCTGTATAGTTGTGCTTTGAGAAGGAACCTGGATAGTAGGGTTACTTCGATATGAAATCTTTGATAGTAGGGCTGTGAGAAGGAACCTAAATATAGTAGGGTTACTTCGATATGAAAGCCTGGATAGTAGAGTTGTGTGAAGGAACCTGGAAGGTACGATTACTTCGAAATGAAAGCCTGGATAGTAGGGCTGCGAGAAGGAACCTGGATAGTAGGGTTACTTTGATATGAAAGCCTGGATAGTAGGGCTGTGAGAAGGAACCTAGATAGTAGGGTTACTTCTATATGAAAGCCTGGATAGTAGGGCTGTGAGAAGGAACCTGGATGGTAGGGTTACTTCGAAATGAAAGCCTGGATAATAGGGCTGTGAGAAGGAACCTGGATAGTAGGGTTACTTGATATGAAATCCTGGATAGTAGGGATATGAGAAGGAACCTGGATAGTAGGGTTACTTCGATATGAAAGCCCGGATAGTAGGGCCGTGAGAAGGTATCTGGATGGTAGGGTTACTTTGAAATGAAAGCCTGGATAGTAGGGCTGTGAGAAGGAACCCGAATAGTAGGGTTACTTCGATATGAAAGCCTGGATAGTAGGGATTTGAGAAGAAACCTGGATAGTAGGGCTGTGAGAAGGAACCTTGATAGTAGGGTTACTTCGATATGAAAGTATATATAATAGGGTTGTGAGAAGGAACCTGGGTAGTAGGGTTACTTCGATATGAAAGCCTGGATAGTAGGGATGTGAGAAGGAACCTGGATAGTAGGGTTACTTGGATATGAAAGCCTGTATAGTAGGGCTGTGAGAAGGAACCTAAATATAGTACGGTTACTTCCATATGAAAGCCTGAATAGTAGGGCTGTGAGAAGGAACCTGGATAGTAGGGCTATGAGAAGGAACCTTGATAGTAGGGTTACTTCGATATGAAATCCTGGATAATAGAGCTGTGAGAAGGAACCTGGATAGTATGGTTACTTCGATATGAAAGTATAGATAATAGGGCTGTGAGAAGGAACCTGGGTAGTAGGGTTACTTCGATATGAAAGCCTGGATAGTAGGGATGTGAGAAGGAACCTGGATAGTAGGGTTACTTGGATATGAAAGCCTGTATAATAGGGCTGTGAGAAGGAACCTGATAGTAGGGTGACTTCGATATGAAAGCCTGGATAGTAGGGATGTGAGAAGGAACCTGGATGGTAGAGTTACTTCGAAATGAAAGCCTGGATAGTAGGGATGTGAGAAGGAACCTGGATAATAGGATTACTTCGATATGAAATCCTGGATAGTAGGGTTGTGAGAAGGAACCTGGATAGTAGGGTTACTTCGATATGAAAGCCTGGATAGTAGGGCTGTAAGAAGGAACCTGTATAGTAGGGTTACTTCGATATGAAATCCTTGATAGTAGGGCTATGAGAAGGAACCTGGATAGTGGGGTTACTTCTATATGAAAGCCTAGATAGTAGGGCTGTGAGAAGGAACTTGGAAAATAGGGTTACTTCGATATGAGATCCTGGATAGTAGGGTTGTGAGAAGGAACCTGGATGGTAGGGTTACTTCGAAATGAAAACCTGGATAATAGGGTTGTGAGAAGGAACCTGGGTAGTATGGTTACTTCGATTTGAAAGCCTGGAAAGTTGGGCTATTAGAAGGAACCTGGATAGTAGGGTTACTTCGATATGAAAGCATGGATAGTAGGGATGTGAGAAGGAACCTTTATAGTAGGGTTACTTCGATATGAAAGCCTGGATAGTAGGGTTACTTCGATATAAAAGCCTGGATAGTAGGGCTGTGAGAAGGAACCTGGATAGTAGGGTTACTTCGATATGAAAGCATGGATAATAGGGATGTGAGAAGGAACCTAGATAGTAGGGTTACTTCGATATGAAAGCCTGGATAGTAGGGTTGTGGGAAGTAACCTGGATAGTAGGATTACTTCGATATGAAATCCTGGATAGTAAGGTTGTGAGAAGGAACCTGGATAGTAGGGTTACTTCGATATGAAAGCCTGGATAGTAGGGTTGTAAGAAGGAACCTAGATAGTAGTGTTACTTCGATATGAAATCCTGGATAGTAGGGATATGAGAAGGAACCTGGATAGTAGGGTTACTTCTATATGAAAGCCTGGATAGTAGGGCTGTGAGAAGGAACTTGGATAATAGTGTTACTTCGATATGAAAGCCTGGATAGTAGGGTTGTGAGAAGGAACCTGGATGGTAGGGTTATTTCGAAATGAAAGCCTGGATAATAGGGTTGTGAGAAGGGACCTGGATAGTAGGGTTACTTGGATATGAAAGCCTGTATAGTAGGGCTGTGAGAAGGAACCTAAATATAGTAGGGTTACTTCGATATGAAAGCCTGGATAGTAGGGCTGTGAGAAGGAAACTGGATAGTAGGGCTATGAGAAGGAACCTTGATAGTAGGGTTACTTCGATATGAAATCCTGGATAATAGAGCTGTGACAAGGAACCTGGATAGTATGGTTACTTCGATATGAAAGTATAGATAATAGGGCTGTGAGAAGGAACCTGGGTAGTAGGGTTACTTCGATATGAAAGCCTGGATAGTAGGGATGTGAGAAGGAACCTGGATAGTAGGGTTACTTGGATACGAAAGCCTGTATAATAGGGCTGTGAGAAGGAACCTAAATATAGTAGGGTTACTTCCATATGAAAGCCTGGATAGTAGGGCTGTGAGAAGGAACCTGGATGGTAGGGTTACTTCGAAATGAAAGCCTGGATAGTAGGGCTGTGAGAAGGAACCTGGATAGTGGGGTTACTTCGATATGAAAGCCTGGATAGTAAGGCTGTGAGAAGGAACCTGATAGTAGGGTTACTTCGATATGAAAGCCTGGATAGTAGGGATGTGAGAAGGAACCTGGATGGTAGAGTTACTTCGAAATGAAATCCTGGATAGTAGGGATATGAGAAGGAACCTGGATAGTAGGATTACTTCGATATGAAATCCTGGATAGTAGGGTTGTGAGAAGGAACCTGGATAGTAGGGTTATTTCGATATGAAAGCCTGGATAGTAGGGCTGTAAGAAGGAACCTGTATAGTAGGGTTACTTCGATATGAAATCCTTGATAGTAGGGCTATGAGAAGGAACCTGGATAGTAGGGTTACTTCTATATGAAAGCCTGGATAGTAGGGCTGTGAGAAGGAACTTGGAAAATAGGGTTACTTCGATATGAGATCCTGGATAGTAGGGTTGTGAGAAGGAACCTGGATGGTAGGGTTACTTCGAAATGAAAACCTGGATAATAGGGTTGTGAGAAGGAACTTGGATAGTAGGGTTACTTTGATATGAAAGCCTGTATAGTAGGGCTGTGAGAAGGAACCTGGGTAGTAGGGTTACTTCGATTTGAAAGTCTGGATAGTTGGGCTATTAGAAGGAACCTGGATAGTAGGGTTACTTCGATATGAAAGCCTGTATAGTAGGGATGTGAGAAGGAACCTTTATAGTAGGGTTACTTCGATATGAAAGCCTGGATAGTAGGGTTACTTCGATATAAAAGCCTGGATAGCAGGGCTGTGAGAAGGAACCTGGATAGTAGGGTTACTTCGATATGAAAGCATGGATAATAGGGATGTGAGAAGGAACCTAGATAGTAGGGTTACTTCGATATGAAAGCCTGGATAGTAGGGTTGTGGGAAGTAACCTGGATAGTAGGATTACTTCGATATGAAATCCTGGATAGTAGGGTTGTGAGAAGGAACCTGGATAGTAGGGTTACTTCGATATGAAAGCCTGGATAGTAGGGTTGTAAGAAGGAACCTAGATAGTAGTGTTACTTCGATATGAAATCCTGGATAGTAGGGATATGAGAAGGAACCTGGATAGTAGGGTGACTTCTATATGAAAGCCTGGATAGTAGGGCTGTGAGAAGGAACTTGGATAATAGTGTTACTTCGATATGAAAGCCTGGATAGTAGGGTTGTGAGAAGGAACCTGGATGGTAGGGTTATTTCGAAATGAAAGCCTGGATAATAGGGTTGTGAGAAGGGACCTGGATAGTAGGGTTACTTCGATATGAAATCCTTTATAGTAGGGATGTGAGAAGGAACCTGGGTAGTAGGGTTACTTCGATTTGAAAGCCTGGATAGTAGGGCTATTAGAAGGAACCTGGATAGAAGGGTTACTTCGATATGAAAGCCTGTATAGTAGGGCTGTGAGAAGGAACCTGGATAGTAGGGTTACTTCGATATGAAAGCATGGATAGTATGGATGTGAGAAGGAACCTGGATAGTAGGGTTATTTCGATATGAAAGCCTGGATAGTAGGGCTGTGAGAAGGAACCGGTGTAGTAGGGTTTCTTCGACATGAAAGCTTGGATAGTAGGGATTTGAGAAGGAACCTGGATAGTAGGGTTACTTCGATTTGAAAGCCTGTATAGTAGGGCTGTGAGAAGGAACCTCGATAGGAGGGTTACTTCGATATGAAAGCCTGGATAGTAGGGCTGTGAGAAGGAACCTGGATAGTAGGGCTATGAGAAGGAACCTTGATAGTAGGGTTACTTCGATATGAAATCCTGGATAATAGAGCTGTGACAAGGAACCTGGATAGTATGGTTACTTCGATATGAAAGTATAGATAATAGGGCTGTGAGAAGGAACCTGGGTAGTAGGGTTACTTCGATATGAAAGCCTGGATAGTAGGGATGTGAGAAGGAACCTGGATAGTAGGGTTACTTGGATACGAAAGCCTGTATAATAGGGCTGTGAGAAGGAACCTAAATATAGTAGGGTTACTTCCATATGAAAGCCTGGATAGTAGGGCTGTGAGAAGGAACCTGGATGGTAGGGTTACTTCGAAATGAAAGCCTGGATAGTAGGGCTGTGAGAAGGAACCTGGATAGTGGGGTTACTTCGATATGAAAGCCTGGATAGTAAGGTTGTGAGAAGGAACCTGATAGTAGGGTTACTTCGATATGAAAGCCTGGATAGTTGGGATGTGAGAAGGAACCTGAATGGTAGAGTTACTTCGAAATTAAATCCTGGATAGTAGGGATGTGAGAAGGAACCCGGATAGTAGGATTACTTCGATATGAAATCCTGGATAGTAGGGTTGTGAGAAGGAACCTGGATAGTAGGGTTATTTCGATATGAAAGCCTGGATAGTAGGGCTGTAAGAAGGAACCTGTATAGTAGGGTTACTTCGATATGAAATCCTTGAAAGTAGGGCTATGAGAAGGAACCTGGATAGTAGGGTTACTTCTATATGAAAGCCTGGATAGTAGGGCTGTGAGAAGGAACTTGGAAAATAGGGTTACTTCGATATGAGATCCTGGATAGTAGGGTTTTGAGAAGGAACCTGGATGGTAGGGTTACTTCGAAATGAAAACCTGGATAATAGGGTTGTGAGAAGGAACTTGGATAGTAGGGTTACTTTGATATGAAAGCCTGTATAGTAGGGCTGTGAGAAGGAACCTGGGTAGTAGGGTTACTTCGATTTGAAAGTCTGGATAGTTGGGCTATCAGAAGGAACCTGGATAGTAGGGTTACTTCGATATGAAAGCCTGTATAGTAGGGTTGTGAGAAGGAACCTGGATAGTAGGGTTACTTCGATATGAAAGCCTGGATAGTATGGATGTGAGAAGGAACCTGGATAGTAGGGTTATTTCGATATGAAAGCCTGGATAGTAGGGCTGTGAGAAGGAACCGGTGTAGTAGGGTTTCTTCGACATGAAAGCTTGGATAGTAGGGATTTGAGAAGGAACCTAGATAGTAGGGTTACTTAGATTTGATAGCCTGTATAGTAGGGCTGTGAGAAGGAACCTCGATAGTAGGGTTACTTCGATATGAAAGCCAGGATAGTAGGGCTGTGAGATGGAACTTGGATGGTAGGGTTACTTCGAAATGATAGCCTGGATAGTAGGGCTGTGAGAAGGAACCTGGATAGTAGGGTTAATACGATATGAAAGCCTGGATAGTAGGGCTGTGAGAAGGAACCTGGATAGTAGGGTTACTTCGTTATAAAAGCCTGGATAGTAGGGTTGTGAGAAGGAACCTGGATGGTAGGGTTACTTCGAAATGAAAGCCTGGATAGTAGGGATGTGAGAAGGAACCTGGATGGTAGGGTTACCTCGAAATGAAAGCCTGGATAATATGGCTGTGAGAAGGAACTGGATAGTAGGGTTACTTCGATATGAAATCCTAGATAGTAGGGATTTGAGAAGGAACCTGGATAGTAGGGCTGTGAGAAGGAACCTGGATAGTAGGGTTACTTCGATATGAAAGCCTGGATAGTAGGGCTATGAGAAGGAACCTGGATAGTAGTGTTACTTCGATATGAAATCCGGGATAGTAGGGTTACTTCGATATGAAAGTCTAGATAGTAGGGCTGTGAGAAGGAACCTGGGTAGTAGGGTTACTTCGATATGAAAGCCTGGATAGTAGGGCTGTGAGAAGGAACCTGGATGGTAGGGTTACTTCGAAATGATAGCCTGGATAGTAGGGCTGTGAGAAGGAACCTGGATAGTAGGGTTAATTCGATATGAAAGCCTGGATAGTAGGGCTGTGAGAAGGAACCTGGATAGTAGGGTTACTTCGTTATAAAAGCCTGGATAGTAGGGTTGTGAGAAGGAACCTGGATGGTAGGGTTACTTCGAAATGAAAGCCTGGATAGTAGGGTTACTTCGATATGAATGCTTGGATAGTAGGGATGTGAGAAGGAACTTGGATAGTAGGGTTACTTCGATATGAAAGCCTGGATAGTAGAGCTGTGAGAAGGAACCTGGATGGTAGGGTTACTTCGAAATGAAAGCCTGGATAATATGGTTGTGAGAAGGAACTGGATAGTAGGGTTACTTCGATATGAAATCCTGGATAGTAGGGATTTGAGAAGGAACCTGGATAGTAGGGCTGTGAGAAGGAACCTGGATAGTAGGGTTAATTCGATATGAAAGCCTGGATAGTAGGGCTATGAGAAGGAACCTGGATAGTAGTGTTACTTCGATATGAAATCCGGGATAGTATGGTTACTTCGAAATAAAATGCTAGATAGTAGGGCTGTGAGAAGGAACCTGGGTAGTAGGGTTACTTTGATATGAAAGCCTGGATAGTAGGGTTGTGAGAAGGAACCAGGATGGTAGGGTTACTTCGAAATGAAAGCCTGGATAGTAAGGCTGTGAGAAGGAACCGGTATAGTAGGGTTACTTTGATATGAAAGCCTTGATATTAGGGCTGTAGAAAGGAATCTGGATAGTAGGGTTACTTCAATATGAAAGCCTGGATAGTTGGGCTATGAGAATGAACCTGGAAGGTAGGGTTACTTCGAAATGAAAGCCTGCATAGTAGGGCTGTGAGAAGGAACCTGGAGAGTAGGGTTACTTCGATATGAAAGCCTGGATAGTAAGGCTGTGAGAAGGAACCTAGATAGTAGGGGTACTTCGATATGAAAGCCTGGATAGTAGGGCTGTGAGAAGGAACCTTGATGGTAGAGTTACTTAGAAATGAAAGCCTGGATAGTAGGTCTGTGAGAAGGAACCTGGATAGTTGGATTACTTTGATATGAAATCCTGGATAATAGGGTTTTGAGAAGGAACCTGGATAGTAGGGTTACTTCGATATGAAAGCTTGGAGAGTTCGGCTGTAAGAAGGAACCTGGATAGTAGGGTTACTTCGATATGAAATCCTGGATAGTATGGATATGATAAGGAACCTGGATAGTAGGGTTACTTCTATATGAAAGCCTGGATAGTAGGGCTGTGAGAAGGAACTTGGATAATAGGGTTACTTCGATATGAAAGCCTGGATAGTAGGGTTGTGATAAGGAACCTGGATGGTAGGGTTACTTCCAAATGAAAGCCTGGATAATAGGGCTGTGAGAAGGGACCTGGATAGTAGGGTTACTTTGATATGAAAGCCTGTATAGTAGGAATGTGAGAAGGAACCTGGGTAGTAGGGATGTGAGAAGGAACCTGGATAGTAGGGTTACTTCGATATGAAAGCCTGGATAGTAGGGATATGAGAAGGAACATGGATAGTAGGGTTACGTCGATATGAAATCCTGGATAGAAGGGCTGTGAGAAGGAACCTGGATAGTAGGGTAACTTCGATATGAAAGCCTGGATAGTTGGGCTGTGAGAAGGAACTTGGGTAGTAGGGCTTCATCGACATTAAAGCCTGGATAGTAGGGTCGTGAGAAGGAACTTTGATAGTAGGGTTACTTCGACATTAAAGCCTGGATAGTAGGATTGTGAGAAGGAACCTGGATAGTAGGGTTACTTTGATATGAAATCCAGGATAGTAAGGCTTAGAGAAGGAACCTGGATGGTAGGGTTACTTCGAAATGAAAGCCTGGATAGTAGGGCGGTGAGAATGAAACTGGATAGTAGGGTTACTTTGATATGAAAGCCTGGATAGTAGGGCAGTGAGAAGGAACCTGGATAGTAGGGTTTCTTCGATATGAAAGCTTGGATAGTAGGGCTATAAGAAGGAACCTGGATAGTAGGGTTACTTCGGTATGAAATCCTGGATAGAGGGCTATGAGAAGGAACCTGGATAGTAGGGTTACTTTAATATGAAATCCTGGATAGTAGGGTTGTGAGAAGGAACTTGGATAATAGGGTTACTTCGATATGAAAGCCTGGATAGTAGAGCTGTAAGAAGGAACCTGGGTAGTAGCGCTTCTTCGATATGAAAGCCTGGTTATTAGGGCTGTTAGAAGGAACCTGGATAGTAAGGTTACTTCGATATGAAAGACTGGATAGTAGGGATGTGAGAAGGAACCTGGATAGTAGGGTTACTTCGATATGAAAGCCTGGATAGTATGGTTGTGAGAAGGAACCTGGATAGTAGGGTTAATTCGATATGAAAACCTGGATAATAGGGCTGTGAGAAGCAACCTAGAGAGTAGGGTTACTTTGATATGAAAGCCTGGATAGTAGGGCTGTGAGAAGGAACCTGGAAGGTAGGGTTACTTCGAAATGAAAGCCTGGATAATAGGGGTGTAAGAAGGAACCTGGATAGTAGGGTTACTTCGATATGAAAACCTCTATAGTAGGGTTGTGAGAAGGAACCTGGGTAGTAGGGTTACTTCGATTTGAAAGCCTGGATAGTAGGTCTATTAGAAGGAACCTGGATAGTAGGGTTACTTTGATATGAAAGCATGTATAGTAGGGCTATAAGAAGGAACTTGGATAGTAGGGTTACTTCGATATGAAAGCCTGGATCGTAGGGCTGTGAGAAGGAACCTGGATAGTAGGGTTACTTCGATATGAAAGCCTGAATAGTAGGGCTGTGAGAAGGAACCTGGGTAGTAGGGTTTCTTCGACATGAAAGCTTGGATAGTAGGGCTGTGAGAAGAAAGCTGGATAATAGGGTTACTTCGATATGAAAGCCTGTATAGTAGGGTTGTGAGAAGGAACCTGGATATTAGGGTTACTTCGATATGAAAGCCCGGATAGTAGGGCTGTGAGAAGGAACATGGATAGTAGGGTTACTTCGATATGAAAGCTTGGATAGTAGGGCTGTGAGAAGGAACCTAAATATACTAGGGTTACTTCGATATGAAAGCTTGGATAGTAGAGTTGTGTGAAGGAACCTGTAAGGTACGGTTACTTCGAAATGAAAGCCTGGATAGTAGGGCTGTGAGAAGGAACCTGGATAGTAGGGTTACTTCGATATGAAAGCCTGGATAGTAGGGCTGTGAGAAGGAACCTGGATAGTATGGTTACTTCGATATGAAAGCCTGGATAGTAGGGCTGTGAGAAGGAACCTGGATAGTAGGGATGTGAGAAGGAACCTGGATAGTAGGGTTACTTCGATATGAAAGCCTGGATAGTAGGGATATGAGAAGGAACCTGGATAGTAGGGTTACGTCGATATTAAATCCTGGATAGAAGGGCTGTGAGAAGGAACCTGGATAGTAGGGTAACTTCGATATGAAAGCCTGGATAGTTGGGCTGTGAGAAGGAACCTGGGTAGTAGGGCTTCATCGACATTAAAGCCTGGATAGTAGGGCTGTGAGAAGGAACTTTGATAGTAGGGTTACTTCGACATTAAAGCCTGGATAGTAGGGTTGTGAGAAGGAACCTGGATAGTAGGGTTACTTTGATATGAAATCCAGGATAGTAAGGCTTAGAGAAGGAACCTGGATGGTAGGGTTACTTCGAAATGAAAGCCTGGATAGTAGGGCGGTGAGAATGAAACTGGATAGTAGGGTTACTTTGATATGAAAGCCTGGATAGTAGGGCAGTGAGAAGGAACCTGGATAGTAGGGTTACTTCGATATGAAAGCTTGGATAGTAGGGCTGTAAGAAGGAACCTGGATAGTAGGGTTACTTCGGTATGAAATCCTGGATAGAGGGTTATGAGAAGGAACCTGGATAGTAGGGTTACTTTAATATGAAATCCTGGATAGTAGGGTTGTGAGAAGGAACTTGGATAATAGGGTTACTTCGATATGAAAGCCTGGATAGTAGAGCTGTAAGAAGGAACCTGGGTAGTAGCGCTTCTTCGATATGAAAGCCTGGTTATTAGGGCTGTTAGAAGGAACCTGGATAGTAAGGTTACTTCGATATGAAAGACTGGATAGTAGGGCTGTGAGAAGGAACCTGGATAGTAGGGTTACTTCGATATGAAAGCCTGGATAGTATGGTTGTGAGAAGGAACCTGGATAGTAGGGTTAATTCGATATGAAAACCTGGATAATAGGGCTGTGAGAAGCAACCTAGATAGTAGGGTTACTTTGATATGAAAGCCTGGATAGTAGGGCTGTGAGAAGGAACCTGGAAGGTAGGGTTACTTCGAAATGAAAGCCTGGATAATAGGGGTGTAAGAAGGAACCTGGATAGTAGGGTTACTTCGATATGAAAACCTCTATAGTAGGGTTGTGAGAAGGAACCTGGGTAGTAGGGTTACTTCGATTTGAAAGCCTGGATAGTAGGTCTATTAGAAGGAACCTGGATAGTAGGGTTACTTTGATATGAAAGCATGTATAGTAGGGCTATAAGAAGGAACTTGGATAGTAGGGTTACTTCGATATGAAAGCCTGGATCGTAGGGCTGTGAGAAGGAACCTGGATAGTAGGGTTACTTCGATATGAAAGCCTGGATAGTAGGGCTGTGAGAAGGAACCTGGGTAGTAGGGTTTCTTCGACATGAAAGCTTGGATAGTAGGGCTGTAAGAAGAAAGCTGGATAATAGGGTTACTTCGATATGAAAGCCTGTATAGTAGGGTTGTGAGAAGGAACCTGGATATTAGGGTTACTTTGATATGAAAGCCCGGATAGTAGGGCTGTGAGAAGGAACATGGATAGTAGGGTTACTTCGATATGAAAGCTTGGATAGTAGGGCTGTGAGAAGGAACCTAAATATAGTAGGGTTACTTCGATATGAAAGCTTGGATAGTAGAGTTGTGTGAAGGAACCTGGAAGGTACGGTTACTTCGAAATGAAAGCCTGGATAGTAGGGCTGTGAGAAGGAACCTGGATAGTAGGGTTACTTCGATATGAAAGCCTGGATAGTAGGGCTGTGAGAAGGAACCTGGATAGTAGGGTTACTTCTATATAAAAGCCAGGATAGTAGGGCTGTGAGAAGGAACCTGGATGGTAGGGTTACTTCGAAATAAAAGCCTAGATAATAGGGTTGTGAGAAGGAACCTGGATAGTAGGGTTACTTGATATGAAATCCTGGATAGTAGGGATATGAGAAGGAACCTAGATAGTAGGGTTACTTCAATATGAAAGCCCGGATAGTAGGGCCGTGAGAAGGTATCTGGATGGTAGGGTTACTTTGAAATGAAAGCCTGGATAGTAGGGCTGTGAGAAGGAACCTGGATAGTAGGGTTACTTCGATATGAAAGCCTGGATAGTAGGGATTTGAGAAGAAACCTGGATAGTAGGGCTGTGAGAAGGAACCTTGATAGTAGGGTTACTTCGATATGAAAGCCTGGATAGTAGGGCTATGAGAAGGAACCTGGATAGTAGGGTTACTTCGATATGTAATCCTGGATAATAGAGCTGTGAGAAGGAACCTGGATAGTATGGTTACTTCGATATTAAAGTATAATAATAGGGCTGTGAGAAGGAACCTGGGTAGTATGGTTACTTCGATATGAAAGCCTGGATAGTAGGGATGTGAGAAGGAACCTGGATAGTAGGGTTACTTGGATATGAAAGCCTGTATAGTAGGGCTGTGAGAAGGAACCTAAATATAGTAGGGTTACTTCCATATGAAAGCCTGGATAGTAGGGCTGTGAGAAGGAACCTGGATGGTAGGGTTACTTCGAAATGAAAGCCTGGATAGTAGGGCTGTGAGAAGGAACCTGGATAGTAGGGTTACTTCGATATGAAAGCATGGATAGTAAGGCTATGAGAAGGAACCTGATAGTAGGGTTACTTCGATATGAAAGTCTAGATAGTAGGGATGTGAGAAGGAACCTGGATGGTAGAGTTACTTCGAAATGAAAGCCTGGATAGTAGGGCTGTAAGAAGGAACCTGGATAGTAGGATTACTTCGATATGAAATCCTGGATAGTAGGGTTGTGAAAAGGAACCTGGATAGTAGGGTTACTTCGATATGAAAGCCTGGATAGTAGGGCTGTAAGAAGGAACCTGGATAGTAGGGTTACATCGATATGAAATCCTGGATAGTAGGGCTATGAGAAGGAACCTGGATAGTAGGGTTACTTCTATATGAAAGTCTGGATAGTAGGGCTGTGAGAAGGAACTTGGAAAATAGGGTTACTTCGATATGAAATCCTGGATAGTAGGGTTGTGAGAATAAACCTGGATGGTAGAGTTACTTCGAAATGAAAGCCTGGATAATAGGGCTGTGAGAAGGAACCTGGATAGTAGGGTTACTTTGATATGAAAGCCTGTATAGTAGGGCTGTGAGAAGGAACCTGGGTAGTAGGGTTACTTCGATTTGAAAGCCTGGATAGTAGGGCTATTAGAAGGAACCTGGATAGTAGGGTTACTTTGATATGAAAGCCTGTATAGTAGGGCTGTGAGAAGGAACCTTTATAGTAGGGTTACTTCGATATGAAAGCCTGGATAGTAGGGTTACTTCGATATGAAAGCTTGGATAGTAGGGCTGTGGGAAGGAACCTGGATAGTAGGGTTACTTCGATATGAAAGCCTGGATAATAGGGATGTGAGAAGGAACCTAGATAGTAGGGTTACTTTGATATGAAAGCCTGGATAGTAGGGCTGTGAGAAGTAACCTGGATAGTAGGATTACTTCGATATGAAATACTGGATAGTAGGGTTGTGAGAAGGAACCTGGATAGTAGGGTTACTTCGATATGAAAGCCTGGATAGTAGGGCTGTAAGAAGGAACCTGGATAGTAGTGTTACTTCGATATGAAATCCTGGATAGTAGGGATATGAGAAGGAACCTGGATAGTAGGGTTACTTCTATATGAAAGCCTGGATAATAGGGCTGTGAGAAGGAACTTGGATAATAGGGTTACTTCGATATGAAAGCCTGGATAGTAGGGTTGTGAGAAGGAACCTGGATGGTAGGGTTACTTCGAAATGAAAGCCTGGATAATAGGGTTGTGAGAAGGGACCTGGATAGTAGGGTTACTTCGATATGAAAGCCTGTATAGTAGGGATGTGAGAAGGAACCTGGGTAGTAGGGTTACTTCGATTTGAAAGCCTGGATAGTAGGGCTATTAGAAGGAACCTGGATAGAAGGGTTACTTCGATATGAAAGCCTGTATAGTAGGGCTGTGAGAAGGAACCTGGATAGTAGGGTTACTTCGATATGAAAGCCTGGATAGTAGGGCTGTGAGAAGGAACCTGGATGGTAGGGTTACTTCGAAATGATTGCCTGGATAGTAGGGCTGTGAGAAGGAACCTGGATAGTAGGGTTACTTCGATATGAAAGCCTAGATAGTAGGGCTGTGAGAAGGTATCTGGATGGTAGGGCCGTGAGAAGGTATCTGGATGGTAGGGTTACTTTGAAATGAAAGCCTGGATAGTAGGGCTGTGAGAAGGAACCCGGTTAGTAGGGTTACTTCGATATGAAAGCCTGGATAGTAGGGATTTGAGAAGAAACCCGGATAGTAGGGCTGTGAGAAGGAACCTTGATAGTAGGGTTACTTCGATATGAAAGCCTGGATAGTAGGGCTATGAGAAGGAACCTGGATAGTAGGGTTACTTCGATATGAAATCCTGGATAATAGAGCTGTGAGAAGGAACCTGGATAGTATGGTTACTTCGATATGAAAGTATAATAATAGGGTTGTGAGAAGGAACCTGGGTAGTAGGGTTACTTCGATATGAAAGCCTGGATAGTAGGGATGTGAGAAGGAACCTGGATAGTAGGGTTACTTGGATATGAAAGCCTGTATAGTAGGGCTGTAAGAGGGAACCTAAATATAGTAGGATTACTTCCATATGAAAGCCTGGATAGTAGGGCTGTGAGAAGGAACCTGGATGGTAGGGTTACTTCGAAATGAAAGCCTGGATAGTAGGGCTATGAGAAGGAACCTGGATAGTAGGGTTACTTCGATATGAATGCCTGGATAGTAAGGCTGTGAGAAGGAACCTGATAGTAGGGTTACTTCGATATGAAAGCCTAGATAGTAGGGATGTGAGAAGGAAACTGGATGGTAGAGTTACTTCGAAATGAAAGCCTGGATAGTAGGGCTGTGAGAAGGAACCTGGATAGTAGGATTACTTCGATATGAAATCCTGGATAGTAGGGTTGTGAGAAGGAACCTGGATAGTAGGGTTACTTCGATATGAAAGCCTGGATAGTAGGGCTGTAAGAAGGAACCTGGATAGTAGGGTTACTTCGATATGAAATCCTAGATAGTAGCGCTATGAGAAGGAACCTGGATAGTAGGGTTACTTCTATATGAAAGCCTGGATAGTAGGGCTGTGAGAAGGAACTTGGAAAATAGGGTTACTTCGATATGAAATCCTGGATAGTAGGGTTGTGAGAAGGAACCTGGGTGGTAGGGTTACTTCGAAATGAAAGCCTGGATAATAGGGTTGTGAGAAGGAACCTGGATAGTAGGGTTACTTTGATATGAAAGCCTGTATAGTAGGGCTGTGAGAAGGAACCTGGGTAGTAGGGTTACTTCGATTTGAAAGCCTGGATAGTAGGGCTATTAGAAGGAACCTGGATAGTAGGGTTACTTCGATATGAAAGCCTGTATAGTAGGGCAGTGAGAAGGAACCTTTATAGTAGGGTTACTTCGATATGAAATCCTGGATAGTAGGGCTGTGAGAAGGAACCTGGATAGTAGGGTTACTTCGATATGAAAGCCTGGATAATAGGGATGTGAGAAGGAACCTAGATAGTAGGGTTACTTCGATATGAAAGCCTGGATAGTAGGGCTGTGAGAAGTAACCTGGATAGTAGGATTACTTCGATATGAAATCCTGGATAGTAGGGTTGTGAGAAGGAACCTGGATAGTAGGGTTACTTCGATATGAAAGCCTGGATAGTAGGGCTGTAAGAAGGAACCTGGATAGTAGTGTTACTTCGATATGAAATCCTGGATAGTAGGGATATGAGAAGGAACCTGGATAGTAGGGTTACTTCGATATGAAAGCCTGGATAGTAGGGTTGTGAGAAGGAACCTGGATGGTAGGGTTACTTCGAAATGAAAGCCTGGATAATAGGGTTGTGAGAAGGGACCTGGATAGTAGGGTTACTTCGATATGAAAGGCTGTATAGTAGGGATGTGAGAAGGAAACTGGGTAGTAGGGTTACTTCGATTTGAAAGCCTGGATAGTAGGGCTATTAGAAGGAACCTGGATAGAAGGGTTACTTCGATATGAAAGCCTGTATAGTAGGGCTGTGAGAAGGAACCTGGATAGTAGGGTTACTTCGATTTGAAAGCCTGGATAGTAGGGATGTGAGAAGGAACCTGGATAGTAGGGTTATTTCGATATGAAAGCCTGGATAGTAGGGTTGTGAGAAGGAACCTCGGTAGTAGGGTTTCTTCGACATGAAAGCTTGGATAGTAGGGTTGTGAGAAGAAACCTGGATAGTAGGGTTACTTCGATTTGAAAGCCTGTATAGTAGGGCTGTGAGAAGGAACCTGGATAGTAGGGTTACTTCGATATGAAAGCCTGGATAGTAGGGCTGTGAGAAGGAACCTGGATGGTAGGGTTACTTCGAAATGATAGCCTGGATAGTAGGGCTGTGAGAAGGAACCTGGATAGTAGGGTTACTTCGATATGAAAGCCTGGATAGTAGGGCTGTGAGAAGGAACCTGGATAGTAGGGTTACTTCGATATAAAAGCCTGGATAGTAGGGTTGTGAGAAGGAACCTGGATGGTAGGGTTACTTCGAAATGAAAGCCTGGATAGTAGGGTTACTTCAATATGAATGCTTGGATAGTAGGGATGTGAGAAGGAACCTGGATAGTAGGGTTACTTCGATATGAAAGCCTGGATAGTAGGGCTGTGAGAAGGAACCTGGATGGTAGGGTTACTTCGAAATGAAAGCCTGGATAATATGGCTGTGAGAAGGAACTGGATAGTAGGGTTACTTCGATATGAAATCCTGGATAGTAGGGATTTGATAAGGAACCTGGATAGTAGGGCTGTGAGAAGGAACCTGGATAGTAGGGTTACTTTGATATGAAAGCCTGGATAGTAAGGCTATGAGAAGGAACCTGGATAGTTGGGTTACTTCGATATGAAATCCGGGATAGTAGGGTTACTTCGATATGAAAGTCTGGATAAAAGGGTTGTGAGAACGAACCTGGGTAGTAGGGTTACTTCGATATGAAAGCCTGGATAGTAGGGTTGTGAGAAGGAACCTGGATGGTAGGGTTACTTCGAAATGAAAGCCTGGATAGTAAGGCTGTGAGAAGGAACCTGTATAGTAGGGTTACTTTGATATGAAAGCCTTGATATTAGGGCTGTAGAAAGGAACCTGGATAGTAGGGTTACTTCAATATGAAAGCTTGGATAGTAGTGCTGTGAGAATGAACCTGGATGGTAGGGTTACTTCGAAATGAAAGCCTGGATAGTAGGGCTGTGAGAAGGAACCTGGAGAGTAGGGTTACTTCGATATGAAAGCCTGGATAGTAGGGCTGTAAGCAGGAACCTGGATAGTAGTTTTACTTCGATATGAAATCCTGGATAGTAGGGATATGAGAAGGAACCTGGATAGTAGGGTTACTTCTATATGAAAGCCTGGATAGTAGGGTTGTGAGAAGGAACTTCGATAATAGGGTTACTTCGATATGAAAGCCTGGATAGTAGGGTTGTGAGAAGGAACCTGGATGGTAGGGTTACTTCGAAATGAAAGCCTGGATAATAGGGTTGTGATAAGGGACCTGGATAGTAGGGTTACTTCGATATGAAAGCCTGTATAGTAGGGATGTGAGAAGGAACCTGGGTAGTAGGTTTACTTCGATTTGAAAGCCTGGATAGTAGGGCTATTAGAAGGAACCTGGTTAGAAGGGTTACTTCGATATGAAAGCCTGTATAGTAGGGCTGTGAGAAGGAACCTGGATAGTAGGGTTACTTCGATATGAAAGCCTGGATAATAGGGATGTGAGAAGGAACCTGGATAGTAGGGTTATTTCGATATGAATGCTTGGATAGTGGGGCTGTGAGAAGGAACCTGGGTAGTAGGGTTTCTTCGACATGAAAGCTTGGATAGTAGGGCTGTGAGAAGGAACCTGGATAGTAGGGTTACTTCGATTTGAAAGCCTGTATAGTAGGGCTGTGAGAAGGAACCTGGATAGTAGGGTTACTTCGATATGAAAGCCTGGATAGTAGGGCTGTGAGAAGGAACCTGGATGGTAGGGTTACTTCGAAATGATAGCCTGGATAGTAGGGTTGTGAGAAGGAACCTGGATAGTAGGGTTACTTCGATATGAAAGCCTGGATAGTAGGGCTGTGAGAAGGAACCTGGATAGTAGGGTTACTTTGATATAAAAGCCTGGATAGTAGGGTTGTGAGAAGGAACCTGGATGGTAGGGTTACTTCGAAATGAAAGCCTGGATAGTAGGGTTACTTCGATATGAATGCTTGGATAGTAGGGATGTGAGAAGGAACCTGGATAGTAGGGTTACTTCGATATGAAAGCATGGATAGTAGGGCTGTGAGAAGGAACCTGGATGGTAGGGTTACTTCGAAATGAAAGCCTGGATAATATGGCTGTGAGAAGGAACTGGATAGTAGGGTTACTTCGATATGAAATCCTGGATAGTAGGGATTTGATAAGGAACATGGATAGTAGGGATGTGAGAAGGAACCTGGATAGTAGGGTTACTTCGATATGAAAGCCTGGATAGTAGGGCTATGAGAAGGAACCTGGATAGTAGGGTTACTTCGATATGAAATCCGGGATAGTAGGGTTACTTCGATCTGAAAAACTGGATAGTAGGGATGTGAGAAGGATCCTGGGTAGTAGGGTTACTTCGATATGAAAGCCTGGATAGTAGGGTTGTGAGAAGGAACCTGGATGGTAGGGTTACTTCGAAATGAAAGCCTGGATAGTAAGGCTGTAAGAAGGAACCTGTATAGTAGGGTTACTTTGATATGAAAGCCTTGATATTAGGGTTGTAGAAAGGAACCTGGATAGTAGGGTTACTTCAATATGAAAGCCTGGATAGTAGTGCTGTGAGAATGAACCTGGATGGTAGGGTTACTACGAAATGAAAGCCTGGATAGTAGGGCTGTGAGAAGGAACCTGGAGAGTAGGGTTACTTCGATATGAAAGCCTGGATAGTAAGGCTGTGGGAAGGAACCTAGATAGTAGGGGTACTTCGATATGAAAGCCTGGATAGTAGGGCTGTGAGAAGGAACCTTGATGGTAGAGTTACTTAGAAATGAAAGCCTGGATAGTAGGTCTGTGAGAAGTAACCTGGATAGTTGGATTACTTTGATAAGAAAGCCTGGATAGTAGGGTTGTGAGTGAAGTGGTGAAAAACACAAGAAGGGGGGGGGGGTTGAATTGTAAAAATGAAATCTAAAGCAATTGACAAGATATTTTTATCCTGGTTCGTTTGATCTCAAACTACTCCAGTCCACCCGTCAAGGTGATTTCGCCTCTCTCCAACGAGGTCTTAATCCACTATATTCAACTGAATATTACAGACTGCTTTAACAACTGCTAAAGCCTTCTTGATTCAAACCACAACCCGGTTTGTCAAGGTAACACTTTCTTACAAAGAGATAAAACAATGTGTGTGGATGTTTTCTACAAAACGGTATCACAACTGTGATGTATACACAAATGAAGCTTAGAAACTAGATTGCTAAACAGTAATGGAGTATCAGAGTGTGTGGTTTAGCAAAACTGGTAGAACGAAGATTATGGTTCAGCTTTGTGCGTGTAGAGATTTTGAGAGCATTAACCATTTCAATCTTCAAAGCCTTGTTTATATAGCACTGAGATGATGAACGTTGGATGCAATATTCTTGATTCAATGCTAATAACAAACTTTCCTTATTGAGCAGATCTTGTCTGGAATGAAGCCGTTGGAATTAATTTGCTTTCAATGCACAGTACCGTTGCTTACTTAATGCAAGTTCTGGCTTGGCTCATTCTGATTCTGCTTCGCTGCTGATGAACTATTGTGTTTCTGTATCAGAGTATTGAGCGCAGTCTTGTTCATCAGGCTTCAGCATGTACGTGAGTTGATCATCTGATTTTGACGTTCTGATGTAGCAACTTCTGATGCTGGTGTCTGAAATCAAGTTCTGATGCTGAATAGATGTGATCTTGCTTATTTCAATCAGCGTATCTGCAAGTCAGAACATAATAATTTTAGGCAGTAGATAGTTCATTCATGACACTTATAAATACTATATCTTTTCACTTTGTTATCATCAAAACTTAATTATAGGGTAGTAGATTCAAACATTGTTCTAACAATCTCCCCCTTTTTGATGATGACAAAAACTAGATATTTTAAATGAAAATAACGTGAAAAGGTATCTGGAATATGTATCAGAATAAGAAGTAAAAGAATAAGGAGTAAGGAAATACTCCCCCTGAGTTTATTACTTCCCTTTGATTATACGTGTTCTTCAGGATCAGATCTTTTTCTTTCTTTGAACATCAGATTATCAGAGTCTTTGACTTATCAGAGAGCAGAGCTTCAGAGCTTTTCTTGTCAGAGCTTTGCTTTGGATCAGAGTATTAGGACGATCAGAACTTCATATTGATCAGAGCAACATTGATCAGAGCTTCTAGTCTTCAGAGTGTCTAGGAGCTTCCTTGTGCCTGTAGACTTTAAACAAAACAGAAAAAAAACATTTCAAGTAATAAAGTTAGAATGTTTGAGAATTTCTGTCTGGTTAGCCGTTATTGATTTAAATATCATTCTTGTTCTCCCCCTTTTTGTCAGCAATCAAAAAGTGTTGGTGATGTGCTAAAACAATTAAGATCAGAAAAAAAAACTAATCATATTAATATAGTTCAGAATCAAAACAGAAAAATATTACAAAACATAATCAAACAGTACATCAGAAAATCAGGGAAAACATGAAAAAGGTCATGCATGAAAGAAAAGATTTAAGGTTGAGGAGGCAAGCGTGTGAACAGGCTCTCCAGCATCGCTTGAATCTTTTCAGAAGTCTCATTTTGCTTATGCACCATGCTGACAACAGTGTCAATCTTGCTGTCCTGCACATCCATTCTCTCTTTCATCTTCTGATCGTTTTCATCCATCCGCTGCTGCAGACGCATGTCATTCAGCCTTAGTTCTTCCAAATTCTGCCTGTCCAAGGCAGCTTGAGAAGCATCAGAAGGAGGAGGTTTCTCAGAACTTTCAGCAACATCTTCTGCTTGACTTTCTGCCTGAATGGTCTTGTCTTCTTCTGATGGTTGCACCTTTGCAGCTTGCTGTTTCTCAGACCAAGGTTCACTGTCCAGAGGGAGCACGTCCTCTTTCAGAAGCATACTTCCAACTTCATTCAGAAGTTTGCTGAAATTTTGTTGTGCCTGCTCATAGTTGATATCCTGCAACTTGAGGGCTTCAGCACGTACCCAAAGTCTGAACTGTGACCAGAGCTGATCAGAAGCAGCTGGGTCAATCATCCCAGGACAGACTTGCTTCAAAGAAGCAATCCATTGCAGCACACCTGTTTCAAAATTCAAAATACCAGAGCCAACATCTGGTTGCTTTGGTTTTGGGATGGCAATTTTGTGTTTTAGATCAGCAAGACGGTCAAGACTGGTTAAGTCAATGAAAGTCCTGCTGGGGTTTTCAGAGGTTTTCTGAGATGCTGTTTGTTTTGGAGAAGGGGTATCAGAGTCAGATATTTCGATTGGAGTGGGTGGTGTTTTGGGAGTATTTGGTGGTGTCGATTCTGATGAGGATGGAAACTGGGGCCTGATAACAGTGGTTCCACATGGCAGTTGAATTGCCAGCGGTGAAGGTTGAGGTGAGTGAGGGTCAGATTGATGAGGAGAAGGAGTTTCAGAGTGGTGAAACTCTGTTTGTGGTGAAGGTGGATTAATTTCTGGTTGAGGAGAGGGAGGAGGAATCTCTGATTGCTCAGGGATCAGGGGTTCTTCTGAGAGTGGTTGTTGTTGTTGTTCTGGTTCTGGTTGTTGTTGTTTTGGTTGTGGAGGAGGAACATTTTGTGGTTCAGAATTTGGTTGAGCAGAGGCATGTTGACGCTCAATATCAGACAACACTTGGTCAAGTGCTGTTGTTGTTGAAATTGTTGGTTGTTTGGGGTGTTTGGTTCTAGGTCTTCTGAGCTTTAATGCCTCAGAAGGGTCTTCTTCTTGTATGGTTTCATCAATGGTGGGGATGGGAATTGATATTCTATGAGAGGTTTGAGGAGGGATAGATGCTGGAATAGTAAAAGAATTTGAAATAGGGGCAGCAGATGAAATACCTCTTTTCTTTGGAGTCTGCTGAGATGATCCTTCTGATGGCGCTTTCCTCTTCTTTGTCCTCTTCAGAGTCACTTCTGGTTGGGGTTGACGCAGATCTCTGATATTCAGCTTTGGATCTGTATCATCTGCCTTGTACGCATCTGGGTACCTGAGAAACATCTCTGGTTTGGATTCCATTTCAGAAAATACTGGAAAATCACTCAGAGGCACTCTTCTGCTGGAGATATCAGCAGTGAAAGTAGCTCTGGGTTCCTTCTGAATATTCTCTATCAGCTTCATCTTTTTCAGATTCTTTGCGTTCAGAGGTTTCCCAATTGTTGGTTCAATAGTACTTAGCTCTTGAGCTTCTATCAGATGCTCAATCAGCCTATTCTCTGCCAGAATATCTGATATCATCCTTCCAAAAGGTATCCAGTCCCTCTTGGTTCTTTCTTCTTCCCTTGTTTCTTTCACACTGGTTCTGAGGTGGTTGAACAGGAAGTGAGCCAGATTGATCTTTACCTTCTGATCAATAAAGTAGATCAGAAACTGCTGATCCACGTTTATGTAATCAGGAGAACTTGTTGGTTTCCTGTGATTGAAGCACCCCAGAATAATCTTAGCCCATACTCTGCAGTGATCCTTCAGATCTTTAATCTTGCTGCTGGGCATCCCAAGAGTGAAAATCCTGTTAGCTACCACACCTACATCAGCACATCTTTCAGCCATGTCCACACAACGGACGCCACCACCACTTTGACCGATTAGCCTTGCAATGAGATCTTCAGAAATCACAATCTTCTTCCCCATGACAGATGAGATGACTAGGTGTTTTGAAACCTTGGCGTGAATCCAAAATTCCTTGACCAGCGCAGGGAATGTTGGTCCAACCAACCTATCGAAATACATTTCCCACTTTTGAGCCCTAATTTCTTCAGTTAGGTCAAAACCATTATCCTTCAAGCTTTCAAAATCAATGATTAACTCAGAGAGCACTTCAAGGTTCTTCATCGGAGTGAGGAGAGTTCTGAGTGGCACTTGATATTTCTCAGAAGTTGCTTTCTTCTGATTACCTGCAGAAACGCTACTGGAGGATGCCATGTTCACACTAAAAGGGTTTTTGAGAATGAACTGAGAAAAAAACAGTTTGCAAGAGATGAACTCAGAAATATGCAGAAAATGCTTGAGTGATAGTGAGAAAGCGTAAAGAATAGGAATGCGAGATTAATGTGCTTAAATAGAGTTTTCAAAATTATTTTGAAAAGATAAACGTTTTTAAGAGAGAGAAAAATCATGATTGCCATTTAAAAGCATGATTACTTTTCATTAAATGCTTGCTGATTTTGGGGGATTTGAGAAAGATACTTAAAAACGGTTACCAGACATGTGTCTCAATGCACCCAATCAGCGCTTTGCCTTCTCAAAAGCGTGCACGCGTTCTGCTTCAGAGATATGCTGATGATTGGATGACATTTGTTTGATGTAGTGATCAGCACGTTTGTCTTTGAGATTAGACTCTCAGATCTTTAGACTTGCATCTGATACAATCTGCATGTTCTATCTTTCTGAAAGGAGATTGATCAGAAGTTCACAGTAAAATAATTACATTCTGAAAGTAAATATATGGAATTAAAACATTTTCACTCTGGACACACTTTCATGCTGAGATGTTTCAGAATGAAATTAAACCTATCTTCTGAAAGGGGTTTAGTAAAGATATCAGCCCATTGATGGTCTGTATCTATAAATTTTAAGTTCAAAATACCTTTCTAAATATAGTCCCTAATGAAGTGATGTTTTATTTCTATATGCTTAGCTCTAGAATGTAAAATAGGATTCTTACTTAAGCAAATAGCAGAAGTATTATCACAAAGTATAGGAATGTTACTCTCAAAAATCTGGAAGTCTTCAAGCTGACTTTTCATCCAGAGCATTTGTGTGCTACATCCTGCTGCTGCTATGTACTCAGCTTCTGCTGTTGACAGAGCAATTGTTGATTGCCTTTTGCTGGACCAAGAGATCAGATTTTCTCCCAGAAACTGGCAGCTTCCAGAAGTACTTTTACGTTCCACTCTGTCTCCAGCAAAATCAGCATCACAGTAGCCTACTAAGCTGTAATCACTAGATTTTCTATAAAACAAACCCAGATTAGTAGTACCTTTCAGATACTTGAAAATTCGCTTAACAGCTGTTAAGTGAGATTCTCTAGGATCTGATTGGAATCTAGCACAGATACAAACACTGAATAATATGTCAGGTCTTGAAGCAGTCAGATAGAGGAGAGAACCAATCATACCTCTGTAGACTTTCTGTTCTACATTTTTGCTTACCTCTTCTCTTTCCAGAATGCACGTGGGATGCATTGGAATCTTTGATGGCTTACATTCTGACAGGTCAAATTTCTTCAGAAGATCTCTGATGTATTTGCTCTGATGAATGTAAGTTCCTTCTGGAGTTTGATTGATCTGAATTCCCAGAAAGAATTTCAGTTCCCCCATGAGGCTCATCTCAAATTCTGCCTGCATACACTTAGCAAATTTTCTTCCAAGAGAAGGATTAGTAGAACCAAAAATGATATCATCAACATAGATTTGACAGGCTAAGATGTCACTCTTAACTGTTTTACAGAATAGAGTAGTGTCCACTTTCCCTCTGGTGAATTCATTTTCAAGCAGAAAGTTACTTAGCCTTTCATACCAAGCTCTGGGAGCTTGTTTCAGACCATACAGTGACTTCTTTAGTTTGAAAACATGTTCTGGATGTTTTGTATTTTCAAAACCTGGGGGTTGGTGAACATAAACTTCTTCTTCTATATAACCATTTAAGAATGCACTTTTGACATCCATCTGATACAGAGTGATGCCTCTATTAACAGCAAATGAAATTAAAAGTCTGATAGATTCTAACCTGGCGACTGGGGCAAAGGTTTCTGTATAGTCTATCCCCTCTTGCTGACTATAACCTTGTGCAACCAGTCGTGCCTTGTTTCTGATGACTTCACCTTGCTCATTTAGCTTGTTTCTGAACACCCATCTTGTTCCAATGACGTTAAATCCTTTTGGTCTGGGAACGAGATCCCATACGTCGTTTCTGGTGAATTGATTCAGCTCTTCTTGCATTGCCAGAATCCAGTCATTATCCAGAAGTGCTTCATCAATAGAAGACGGTTCAATCAGAGACACAAGTCCCATAAGAGTTTCTTCAGAGTTTCTGAAGCTTGCTCTTGTTCTGATTGGATCTTCCTTTCTTCCTAGGATAGTCTCTTCTGGGTGATCCAAGCTGCTTCTGGGTAATCTCTTCTGAGGTTGATCAGCAGCAGTTGTAGGATTTCTAGCAGTGCTCCTTTCAGACGTTGAAGGAATGTCTGTGTTGAGAGCTTCTGATGACTTGTCTTCAGAACCTGCAAATTCAATTTCTATACCTGCAAAAATTTCATTCTGCTTTGACTTTTCAGAGTCAAGCTTATCATCAAAACGAACACTGATTGATTCTTCCACAATCTGTGTTTCTGTATTGTATACTCTGTACCCTCTTGAGCGTTCAGAGTATCCTAACATAATACACTTCTGTGCCTTAGAGTCAAGCTTGTTCAAATAATTCTTTGTATTTAATATAAAGCAAGTACATCCAAATGGATGAAAATATGAAATGTTGGGCTTTCTGTTCTTCCACAATTCATATGGAGTCTTTTCCAGAATAGGTCTTATTGAGATTCTATTCTGAATGTAGCACGCTGTGTTTATTGCCTCTGCCCAGAAAGTCTTAGCAACGTTTGTCTCATTGATCATGGTTCTGGCCATTTCTTGCAATGTTCTGTTCTTTCGTTCTACAACTCCATTTTGTTGGGGAGTTCTAGGACAAGAGAAATTATGCAGAATGCCTCTGTCATTAAAGAATGACTCAAAATCTTTATTTTCAAATTCTCCACCATGATCACTTCCGACTTTAACGATTCTAAGATCTTTTTCATTCTGAACTTGGTTACAGAAGGTAACAAACACAGAGTGTGACTCGTCCTTGTGTCTTAAGAACTTTACCCATGTCCATCTGCTATAGTCATCTACGATTACTAACCCATACTTCTTACCACTGACTGAAGCAATTTTAACTGGTCCAAATAAGTCAATGTGCAGAAGTTCTAATGGCTTAGAGGTAGAAACAACATTTTTGGATTTAAAGGAGGGTTTTGCAAATTTGCCTTTCTGACATGCTTCACACAGAGCATCTGAATTGAACTTCAAATTAGTAAGTCCTCTGACCAGATTGAGTTTGTTAATCTGAGATATTCTTTTCATACTAACATGCCCCAATCTTCTGTGCCAGATCCACTGCTCGTTGTTAACAGACAGAAGACATTTTACATTCTGACTCTTTAGTTCAGAAAGTTTAATTTTGTAAATGTTGTTTTTCCTCTTACCATTAAACAGGATAGTCCCATCTTTCTGACTAACAGCTTTACATGATTTTTGATTAAAGATTATATCATAACCGTTATCACTTAATTGACTTATGGATAACAGATTATGCATCAATCCATCTACTAGCAGAACATTATTAATAGAGGGAAGATTTCCATTACCTACAGTTCCAGAGCCAATTATCTTTCCCCTCTGATTGCCTCCAAAGCCAACGTGGCCTCCAGGCTTAAGTTCCAGGCTTTGGAACATATGCCTTCTTCCCGTCATGTGTCGTGAGCAGCCAGAGTCCAGGTACCATGACTGGTGTTTCTGACTTGCTGCTAAAGATATTTGCAACATGTATTATTTTATCCTTAGGTACCCAGATTTTCTTGGGTCCTGATTTGTTAGTTTTACCAAAACTCTGGTTGAATTTTGGTTTCACAGAGTGCTTACTGCTAGTATATTTGATATCATGTGTGTGACCATACACAAAGTGTGAATTTAGAGGAGTGTGTTTAATGGTTAAGTCCATGACATTCTTTGGTGTAGGAACCTTACCTTGGTATCCTATTCCTTTCTTGCCGTTTCTGCTAACTCCATAGATCATTGAAGCCATTCTGCTTCTATCTATGCTTTTAGCTAGGAACTTCTGGAAACTGTGATCATACTCCTTGATGATCTCATCAGCGTTGCTGGGAGTTTCAGAAATTGGTTCATTCTGAGAGTTTTGTAAAGTGTTTTCTAATTTTGAAATCTTATTTCTCAGCTCAGAATTTTCCAATTTGAGACTCTCAGACTTATTAGAGTCAGATTCAAGATTCCTTTTCAGGTCTCTGAATTTAGCTCTAATCTGCTGATAACGTTCCAGAATCTCATTAAGGCTTTCAGCAAGTTCAGCCTTTGTAAAGTTAACAGCGAAGTTAGGAAATACCTCTTCTGTGTCTGATTCTGAGTCTGATTCAGAAGCTTCACTATCTTCTGAAATGTTTGCCATGAGAGCTATGTTTGCCCTTTCATCATCTGATTCTGAGTCAGCTTCAGACGAGTCAGAGTCATCCCATATGGCCATGAGACTTTTCTTCTTCTCTCTTCCAAACTTCTTTTTGGGCTTTTCCCTCTGAAGCTTTGGGCAGTCACTTTTGTAGTGTCCTTGCTCATTGCACTCGTAGCAGATGATGTCTTTGGTGTTTGGCTTCTTGCTACTGGAGGAGCCTTCAGATCTTCTGTATCCAGAGGAAGAATCTGTCCTTCTGTATCTGGAAGAAGACTCGTTCTGATCAGATCTTCTGGGATTCCTGAACTTCCTTTGTCTTTGCTTCCACAGTTGATTTACTCTTCTAGAGAGAAGGGAATGTTCGTCTTCTTCTGATGAGGATCCATCAGATGTTTCTTCAACTGCCTGCAAAACTTTAGACTCAAATTTTCTGTTAGATTTTAATGCTAAAGGCTTACCTTGATTCTGAGGCTCATCAGCTTCTAGCTCTATCTCATGACTTCTGAGGGAGCTGATAAGTTCCTCCAGAGTGATTTTGTTGAGATCTTTAGCTAGCTTCAGAGCAGTAACCATAGGCCTCCACTGCTTGGGTAAACTTCTGATGATTTTCTTGACATGGTCAGCAGTAGAGTATCCTTTGTCCAGAACTTTGAGACCAGCTACCATAATCTGGAATCTAGAGAACATAGTTTCAATGGATTCAGATTCTTCCATTTTGAACGCCTCATACTTCTGAATGAGCGCCAGAGCTTTTGTTTCTTTGACCTGAACGTTGCCCTCATGCGTCATTCTGAGAGAATCAAAGATATTTTTGTTGTGTCTCTGTTGGAGATCTTTTCATACTCAGTATAGGAGATGGCACTGAGGAGGATGGTTCTGGCCTTGTGGTGATTCTTGAAGTCACGCTTTTGTTGATCAGACATTGTTTTTCTATCAATCTTCTGACCACTTGCATTCACAGGGTGCGTGTATCCATCTGTCACCATATCCCACAGATCAGCATCATGTGCTAGAAAGAAGCTTTCAATTCTGTCTTTCCAGTAATCAAAGTTTTCTCCATCGAAGACTGGAGGTTTGCCACTGAATCTGTCTCTGTCCTCATTGTTGTCATTGCTGATGTGAGAATTGTTTCCTGCCATTGTGTTTTTCTGACGCTAGATCTTGTACTGACACGGTTAAGTGGTTTAGCTCAGAACCAGGCGCTCTGATGCCAATTGAAGTGGTGAAAAACACAAGAAGGGGGGGGGGGTTGAATTGTAAAACTGAAATCTAAAGCAATTGACAAGATATTTTTATCCTGGTTCGTTTGATCTCAAACTACTCCAGTCCACCCGTCAAGGTGATTTCGCCTCTCTCCAACGAGGTCTTAATCCACTATATTCAACTGAATATTACAGACTGCTTTAACAACTGCTAAAGCCTTCTTGATTCAAACCACAACCCGGTTTGTCAAGGTAACACTTTCTTACAAAGAGATAAAACAATGTGTGTGGATGTTTTCTACAAAACGGTATCACAACTGTGATGTATACACAAATGAAGCTTAGAAACTAGATTGCTAAACAGTAATGGAGTATCAGAGTGTGTGGTTTAGCAAAACTGGTAGAACGAAGATTATGGTTCAGCTTTGTGCGTGTAGAGATTTTGAGAGCATTAACCATTTCAATCTTCAAAGCCTTGTTTATATAGCACTGAGATGATGAACGTTGGATGCAATATTCTTGATTCAATGCTAATAACAAACTTTCCTTATTGAGCAGATCTTGTCTGGAATGAAGCCGTTGGAATTAATTTGCTTTCAATGCACAGTACCGTTGCTTACTTAATGCAAGTTCTGGCTTGGCTCATTCTGATTCTGCTTCGCTGCTGATGAACTATTGTGTTTCTGTATCAGAGTATTGAGCGCAGTCTTGTTCATCAGGCTTCAGCATGTACGTGAGTTGATCATCTGATTTTGACGTTCTGACGTAGCAACTTCTGATGCTGGTGTCTGAAATCAAGTTCTGATGCTGAATAGATGTGATCTTGCTTATTTCAATCAGCGTATCTGCAAGTCAGAACATAATAATTTTAGGCAGTAGATAGTTCATTCATGACACTTATAAATACTATATCTTTTCACTTTGTTCTCATCAAAACTTAATTATAGGGTAGTAGATTCAAACATTGTTCTAACAGTGAGAAGGAACCTGGATATTAGGGTTACTTCGATATGAAAGCTTGGATAGTTCGGCTGTAAGAAGGAACCTGGTTAGTAGGGTTACTTCGATATGAAATCCTGGATAGTAGGGCTATGATAAGGAACCTGGATAGTAGGGTTACTTCTATATGAAAACCTGGATAGTAGGGCTGTGAGAAGGAACTTGGATAATAGGGTTACTTCGATATGAAAGCCGGGATAGTAGGGTTGTGATAAGGAACCTGGATGGTAGGGTTACTTCGAAATGAAAGCCTGGATAATAGGGCTGTGAGAAGGGACCTGGATAGTAGGGTTACTTCGATATGAAAGCTTGTATAGTAGGGATGTGAGAAGGAACCTGGGTAGTAGGGTTACTTCGATTTGAAATCCTGGATAGTAGGGCTATTAGAAGGAACCTGGATAGAAGGGTTACTTCGATATGAAAGCCTGTATATTAAGGCTGTGAGAAGGAACCTGGATAGAAGGGTTACTTCCATATGAAAGCCTGGATAGTAGGGTTGTGAGAAGGAACCTGGATAGTAGGGTTATTTCGATATGAAACCCTGGATAATAGGGCTGTGAGAAGGAACCTGGGTAGTAGGGTTTCATCGACATGAAAGCTTGGATAGTATGGCTATTAGAAGGAACCTGGATAGTAGGATTACTTCGATATGAAAGCCTGGATAGGAGGGCTGTGAGAAGGAACCTGGATGGTAGGGTTACTTCGAAATGATAACCTGGATAGTATGGCTGTGAGAAGGAACCTGGATAGTAGGGTTACTTCGATATGAAAGCCTGGATAGTAGGCCTGTGAGAAGGAACCTGGATAGTAGGGTTACTTCGATATAAAAGCCTGGATAGTAGGGTTGTGAGAAGGAACCTGGATGGTAGGGTTACTTCGAAATGAAAGCCTGGATAATAGGGTTACTTCGATATGAATGCCTGGATAGTAGGGATGTGACAAGGAACCTGGATAGTAGGGTTACTTAGATATGAAAGCCTGGATAGTAGGGCTGTGAGAAGGAACTTGGATGGTAGGGTTACTTCGAAATGAAAGCCTGAATAATATGGCTGTGAGAAGGAACTGGATAGTAGGGTTACTTCGATATGAAATCCTGGATAGTAGGGATTTGAGAAGGAACCTGGATAGTAGGGCTGTGAGAAGGAACCTGGATAGTAGGGTTACTTCGATATGAAAGCCTGGATAGTAGGGCTATGAGAAGGAACCTGGATAGTAGGGTTACTTCGATATGAAATCCGAGATAGTAGGGTTACTTCGATATGAAAGTCTGGATAGTAGGGCTGTGAGAAGGAACCTGGGTAGTAGGGTTACTTCGATATGAAAGCCTGGATAGTAGGGTTGTGAGAAGGAACTTGGATGGTAGGGTTACTTCGAAATGAAAGCCTGGATAGTAGGGCTGTGAGAAGGAACCTGTATAGTAGGGTTACTTTGATATGAAAGACTTGATATTAGGGCTGTAGAAAGGAACCTGGATAGTAGGGTTACTACAATATGAAAGTCTGGATAGTAGGGCTGTGAGAAGGAACCTGGGTAGTAGGGTTACTTCGATATGAAAGCCTGGATAGTAGGGTTGTGAGAAGGAACATGGATGGTAGGGTTACTTTGAAATGAAAGCCTGGATAGTAGGGCTGTGAGAAGGAACCTGTATAGTAGGGTTACTTTGATATGAAAGCCTTGATATTAGGGCTGTAGAAAGGAACCTGGATAGTAGGGTTACTTCAATATGAAAGCCTGGATAGTAGGGCTGTGAGAATGAATCTGGATGGTAGGGTTACTTCGAAATGAAAGCCTGGATAGTAGGGCTGTGAGAAGGAACCTCGATAGTAGGGTTACTTCGATATGAAAGCCTGGATAGTAAGGCTGTGAGAAGGAACCTAGATAGTAGGGGTACTTCGATATGAAAGCCTGGATAGTAGGGCTGTGAGAAGGAACCTTGATGGTAGAGTTACTTAGAAATGAAAGCCTGGATAGTAGGTCTGTGAGAAGGAACCTGGATAGTTGGATTACTTCGATATGAAAGCCTAGATAGTAGGGTTGTGAGAAGGAACCTGGATAATAGGGTTACTTCGATATGAAAGCTTGGATAGTTGGGCTGTAAGAAGGAACCTGGATAGTAGTGTTACTTCGATATGAAATCCTGGATAGTAGGGCTATGATAAGGAACCTGGATAGTAGGGTTACTTCTATATGAAAGCCTGGATAGTAGGGTTGTGAGAAGGAACTTGTATAATAGGGTTACTTCGATATGAAAGCCTGGATACTAGGGCTGTGAGAAGGAACCTGGATGGTAGGGTTACTTCGAAATGAAAGCCTTGATAATAGGGCTGTGAGAAGGAACCTGGATAGTAGGGTTACTTCGATATGAAAGCCTGTATAGTAGGGCTGTGAGAAGGAACCTGGGTAATAGGGTTACTTCGATTTGAAAGCCTGGATAGTAGGGCTATTAGAAGGAACCTGGATAGTAGGGTTACTTCGATATGAAAGCCTATATAGTAGGGTTGTGACAAGGAACTTGGATAGTAGGGTTAATTCGATATGAAAGCCTGGATAGTAGGGCTATAAGAAGGAACCTGGATAGTATGGTTACTTCGATATGAAAGCCTGGATAATAGGGCTGTGAGAAGGAACTTGGGTAGTAGGGTTTCTTCGACATGAAAGCTTGGATAGTAGGGCTGTGAGAAGGAACCTGGATAGTAGGGTTACTTCGATATGAAAGCCTGTATAGTAGGGCTGTAAGAAGGAACCTGGATAGTAGGGTTACTTCGATATGAAATCCTGGATAGTAGGGCTGTGAGAGGGAACCTGGATAGTAGGGTTACTTCGATATGAAATCTTGGATAATAGGGCTGTGAGAAGGAACCTAAATATAGTAGGGTTACTTCGATATGAAAGCCTGGATAGTAGGGTTGTGAGAAGGAACCTGGAAGGTAGGGTTACTTCCAAATGAAAGCCTGCATAGTAGGGCTGTGAGTAGGAACCTGGATAGTAGAGTTACTTCGATATGAAAGCCTGGATAGTAGGGCTATGAGAAGGAACCTGGATAGTAGGGTTACTTCGATATGAAAGCCTGGATAGTAGGGCTGTGAGAAGGAACCTGGATGGTAGGGTTACTATGATATGAAAGCCTGGATAGTAAGGATATGAGAAGGAACCTGGATAGAAGGGTTACTTCGATATGAAAGCCTGGATAGTAGGGTTGTGAGAAGTAACCTGAATGGTAGGATTAGTTCAAAATTAAAGCCTGGATAATAGGGATGTGAGAAGGAACCTGGATAGTAGGGTTACTTTGATATGAAAGCCTGGATAGTAGGGATGTGAGAAGGAACCTGGATAGTAGGGCTATGAGAAGGAACCTGGATAGTAGGGTTACTTCGATATGAAAGCCTGAATAGTAGGGCTATGAGAAAGAACCTGGATAGTAGGGTTACTTCGATATAAAATCCTGGATAGTAGGACTTTCAGAAGGAACCTGGATAGTAGGGTTACTTCGATATGAAAGTCTGGATAGTAAGGCTGTGAGAAGGAACCGGGGTAGTAGGGTTACTTCGATATGAAAGTGTGGATAGTAGGGCTGTGAGAAGGAACATGGGTAGTAGGGTTTCTTCGACATGAAATCCTGGATAGTAGGGCTGTGAGAAGGAACCTGGATAGTAGGGTTACATCGATATGAAAGCCTGGATAGTAGGGATGTGAGAAGGAACCTGGATAGTAGGGTTACTTCGATATGAAAGCCTGTATAGTATGGCTGTGAGAAGGAACCTAAATACAGTAGGGTTACTTCGATATGAAAGCCTGGATAGTAGGGTTGTGAGAAGGAACCTGGATGGTAGGGTTACTTCGAAATGAAAGCCTAGATAGTAGGGCTGTGAGAAAGAACCTGTATAGTAGGGTTACTTCGATATGAAAGCCTGGATAGTAGAGCTGTAGAAAGGAACCTGGATATTAGGGTTACTTCGACATGAAAGCCTGGATAGTAGGGTTGTGAGAATAAACCTGGATGGTACAATTACTTCGAAATCAAAGCCTGGATAGTAGGGCTGTGAGAAGGAACCTGGATAGTAGGGTTACTTCGATATGAAAGCATGAATAATAAGGCTGTGAGAAGGAACCTAGATAGTAGGGTTACTTCGATATGAAAGCCTGGATAGTAGGGTTGTGAGAAGGAACCTGGATGGTAGAGTTACTTCAAAATGAAAGCCTGGATAGTAGCGCTATGAGAAGGAACCTGGATAGTAGGGTTACTTCTATATGAAAGCCTGGATAATAGGGCTGTGAGAAGGAACTTGGATAATAGGGTTACTTAGGTATGAAAGCCTGGATAGTAGGGCTGTGAGAAGGAACCTAGATGGTAGGGTTACTTCGAAATGAAAGCCTGGATAGTAGGGCTGTGAGTAGGAACCTGGATAGTAGAGTTACTTATATATGAAAGCCAGGATGGTAGGGCTGTGAGAAGGAACCTGGATAGTAGGGTTACTTCGATATGAAAGCCTGGATAGTAGGGCTGTGAGAAGTAACCTAGATGGTAGGGTTACTTCAAAATGAAAGCCTGGATAGTAGGGCTGTGAGAAGGAACCTGGATGGTAAGGTTACTACGATATGAAATCCCGGATAGTAGGGATTTGAGAAGGAACCTGGATAGTAGGTTTACTTCGATATGAAAGCCTGGATAGTAGGGCTATGAGAAGGAACCTGGATAGTAGTGTTACTTCGATATGAAATCCGGGATAGTAGGGTTACTTCGATATGAAAGTCTAGATAGTAGGGCTGTGAGAATGAACCTGGGTAGTAGGGTTACTTTGATATGAAAGCCTGGATAGTAGGGCTGTGAGAAGGAACCTGGATGGTAGGGTTACTTCGAAATGATAGCCTGGATAGTAGGGCTGTGAGAAGGAACCTGGATAGTAGGGTTACTTCGATATGAAAGCTTGGATAGTAAGGCTGTGAGAAGGAACATAGATAGTAGGGGTACTTCGATATGAAAGCCTGGATAGTAGGGCTGTGAGAAGGAACCTTGATGGTAGAGTTACTTAGAAATGAAAGCCTGGATAGTAGGTCTGTGAGAAGGAACCTGGATAGTTGGATTACTTCGATATGAAAGCCTAGATAGTAGGGTTGTGAGAAGGAACCTGGATAATATGGTTACTTCGATATGAAAGCTTGGATAGTTGGGCTGTAAGAAGGAACCTGGATAGTATGGTTACTTCGATATGAAATCCTGGATAGTAGGGCTATGATAAGGAACCTGGATAGTAGGGTTACTTCTATATGAAAGCCTGGATAGTAGGGTTGTGAGAAGGAACTTGTATAATAGGGTTACTTCGATATGAAAGCCTGGATACTAGGGCTGTGAGAAGGAACCTGGGTGGTAGGGTTACTTCGAAATGAAAGCCTTGATAATAGGGCTGTGAGAAGGAACCTGGATAGTAGGGTTACTTCGATATGAAAGCCTGTATAGTAGGGCTGTGAGAAGGAACCTGGGTAGTAGGGTTACTTCGATTTGAAAGCCAGGATAGTAGGGCTATTAGAAGGAACCTGGATAGTAGGGTTACTTCGATATGAAAGCCTATATAGTAGGGTTGTGACAAGGAACTTGGATAGTAAGGTTAATTCGATATGAAAGCCTGGATAGTAAAGCTATAAGAAGGAACCTGGATAGTATGGTTACTTCGATATGAAAGCCTGGATAATAGGGTTGTGAGAAGGAACTTAGGTAGTAGGGTTTCTTCGACATGAAAGCTTGGATAGTAGGGCTGTAAGAAGGAACCTGGATAGTAGGGTTACTTCGATATGAAAGCCTGTATAGTAGGGCTGTAAGAAGGAACCTGGATAGTAGGGTTACTTCGATATGAAATCCTGGATAGTAGGGCTATGAGAGGGAACCTGGATAGTAGGGTTACTTCGATATGAAATCTTGGATAGTAGGGCTGTAAGAAGGAACCTAAATATAGTAGGGTTACTTCGATATGAAAGCCTGGATAGTAGGGCTGTGAGAAGGAACCTGGAAGGTAGGGTTACTTCCAAATGAAAGCCTGGATAGTAGGGCTGTGAGTAGGAACCTGGATAGTAGAGTTACTTCGATATGAAAGCCTGGATAGTAGGGCTATGAGAAGGAACCTGGATAGTAGGGTTAATTCGATATGAAAGCCTGGATAGTAGGGTTGTGAGAAGGAACCTGGATGGTAGGGTTACTATGATATGAAAGCCTGGATAGTAAGGATATGAGAAGGAACCTGGATAGTAGGGTTACTTCAATATGAAAGCCTGGATAGTAGGGTTGGGAGAAGGAACCTGGAAGGTAGGATTAGTTCAAAATGAAATCCTGTATAATAGTGATGTGAGAAGGAACCTGGATAGTAGGGTTACTTTGATATGAAAGCCTGGATAAGAGGGATGTGAGAAGGAACCTGGATAGTAGGGCTATGAGAAGGAACCTGGATAGTAGGGTTACTTCGATATGAAAGCCTGAATAGTAGGGCTATGAGAAAGAACCTGGATAGTAGGGTTACTTCGATATAAAATCCTGGATAGTAGGACTTTCAGAAGGAACCTGGATAGTAGGGTTACTTCGATATGAAAGGCTGGATAATAGGGCTGTGAGAAGGAACCGGGGTAGTAGGGTTACTTCGATATGAAAGTCTGGATAGTAGGGCTGTAAGAAGGAACATGGGTAGTAGGGTTTCTTCGACATGAAATCCTGGATAGTAGGGCTGTGAGAAGGAACCTGGATAGTAGAGTTACATCGATATGAAAGCCTGGATAGTAGGGATGTGAGAAGGAACCTGGATAGTAGGGTTACTTCGATATGAAAGCCTGGATAGTATGGCTGTGAGAAGGAACCTAAATATAGTAGGGTTACTTCGATATGATAGCCTGGATAGTAGGGCTGTGAGAAGGAACCTGGATGGTAGGGTTACTTCGAAATGAAAGCCTGGATAGTAGGGCTGTGAGAAAGAACCTGTATAGTAGGGTTACATCTATATGAAAGCCTGGATAGTAGGGCTGTGAGAAGGAACTTGGATAATAGGGTTACTGCGGTATGAAAGCCTGGATAGTAGGGCTGTGAGAAGGAACCTAGATGGTAGGGTTATTTCGAAATGAAAGCCTGGATAGTAGGGTTGTGAGTAGGAACCTGGATAGTAGAGTTACTTAGATATGAAAGCCAGGATGGTAGGGCTGTGAGAAGGAACCTGATTAGTAGGGTTACTTCGATATGAAAGCCTGGATAGTAGGGCTGTGAGAAGTAACCTAGATGGTAGGGTTACTTCAAAATGAAAGCCTGGATAGTAGGGCTGTGAGAAGGAACCTGGATGGTAAGGTTACTACGATATGAAATCCCGGATAGTAGGGATTTGAGAAGGAACCTGGATAGTAGGGCTGTGAGAAGGAACCTGGATAGTAGGGTTACTTCGATATGAAAGCCTGGATAGTAGGGCTATGAGAAGGAACCTGGATAGTAGTGTTACTTTGATATGAAATTCGGGATAGTAGGGTTACTTCGATATGAAAGTCTAGATAGTAGGGCTGTGAGAAGGAACCTGGGTAGTAGGGTTACTTCGATATGAAAGCCTGGATAGTAGGGCTGTGAGAAGGAACCTGGATGGTAGGGTTACTTCGAAATGATAGCCTGGATAGTAGGGCTGTGAGAAGGAACCTGGATAGTAGGGTTAATTCGATATGAAAGCTTGGATAGTAGGGCTGTGAGTAGGAACCTGGATAGTAGGGTTACTTCGTTATAAAAGCCTGGATAGTAGGGTTGTGAGAAGGAACCTGGATGGTAGGGTTACTTCGAAATGAAAGCCTGGATAGTAGGGTTACTTCGATATGAATGCTTGGATAGTAGGGATGTGAGAAGGAACCTGGATAGTAGGGTTACTTCGATATGAAAGCCTGGATAGTAGCGCTGTGAGAAGGAACCTGGATGGTAGGGTTACTTCGAAATGAAAGCCTGGATAATATGGGTGTGAGAAGGAACTAGATAGTAGGGTTACTTCGATATGAAATCCTGGATAGTAGGGATTTTAGAAGGAACCTGGATAGTAGGGCTGTGAGAAGGAACCTGGATAGTAGGGTTACTTCGATATGGAAGCCTGGATAGTAGGGCTATGAGAAGGAACCTGGATAGTAGTGTTACTTCGATATGAAATCCGGGATAGTATGGTTACTTCGATATGAAAGTCTAGATAGTAGGGCTGTGAGAAGGAACCTGGGTAGTAGGGTTACTTCGATATGAAAGCCTGGATAGTAGGGTTGTGAGAAGGAACCTGGATGGTAGGGTTACTTCGAAATGAAAGCCTGGATAGTAAGGCTGTGAGAAGGAACCTGTATAGTAGGGTTACTTTGATATGAAAGCCTTGATATTATGGCTGTAGAAAGGAATCTGGATAGTAGGGTTACTTCAATATGAAAGCCTGGATAGTAGGGCTGTGAGAATGAACCTGGATGGTAGGGTTACTTCGAAATGATAGCCTGCATAGTAGGGCTGTGAGAAGGAACCTGGAGAGTACGGTTACTTCGATATGAAAGCCTGGATAGTAAGGCTGTGAGAAGGAACCTAGATAGTAGGGGTACTTCGATATGAAAGCCTGGATAGTAGGGCTGTGAGAAGGAACCTTCATGGTAGAGTTACTTAGAAATGAAAGCCTGGATAGTAGGTCTGTGAGAAGGAACCTGGATAGTTGGATTACTTTGATATGAAATCCTGGATAGTAGGGTTGTGAGAAGGAACCTGGATAGTAGGGTTACTTCGATATGAAAGCTTGGAGAGTTCGGCTGTAAGAAGGAACCTGGATAGTAGGGTTACTTCGATATGAAATCCTGGATAGTAGGGATATGATAAGGAACCTGGATAGTAGGGTTACTTCTATATGAAAGCCTGGATAGTAGGGCTGTGAGAAGGAACTTGGATAATAAGGTTACTTCGATATGAAAGCCTGGATAGTAGGGTTGTGATAAGGAACCTGGATGGTAGGGTTACTTCCAAATGAAAGCCTTGGATAATAGGGCTGTGAGAAGGGACCTGGATAGTAGGGTTACTTCGATATGAAAGCCTGTATAGTAGGGATGTGAGAAGGAACCTGGGTAGTAGGGTTACTTCGATTTGAAAGCCTGGATAGTAGGGCTGTGAGAAGGAACCTGGATAGAAGGGTTACTTCGATATGAAAGCCTGGATAGTAGGGCTGTGAGAAGGAACCTGGATAATAGGGATGTGAGAATGAACCTGGATAGTAGGGTTACTTCGATATGAAAGCCTGGATAGTAGGGATATGAGAAGGAACCTGGATAGTAGGGTTACGTCGATATGAAATCCTGGATAGAAGGGCTGTGAGAAGGAACCTGGATAGTAGGGTAACTTCGATATGAAAGCCTGGATAGTAGGGCTGTGAGAAGGAACCTGGGTAGTAGGGATTCATCGACATTAAAGCCTTGATAGTAGGGCTGTGAGAAGGAACTTTGATAGTAGGGTTACTTCGACATTAAAGCCTGGATAGTAGGGTTGTGAGAAGGAACCTGGATAGTAGGGTTACTTTGATATGAAATCCAGGATAGTAAGGCTTAGAGAAGGAACCTGGATGGTAGGGTTACTTCGAAATGAAAGCCTGGATAGTAGGGCGGTGAGAATGAAACTGGATAGTAGGGTTACTTTGATATGAAAGCCTGGATAGTAGGGCAATGAGAAGGAACCTGGATAGTAGGGTTACTTCGATATGAAAGCTTGGATAGTAGGGCTGTAAGAAGGAACCTAGATAGTAGGGTTACTTCGGTATGAAATCCTGGATAGAGGGCTATAAGAAGGAACCTGGATAGTAGGGTTACTTTAATATGAAATCCTGGATAGTAGGGTTGTGAGAAGGAACTTGGATAACAGGGTTACTTCGATATGAAAGCCTGGATAGTAGAGCTGTAAGAAGGAACCTGGGTAGTAGCGATTCTTCGATATGAAAGCCTGGTTATTAGGGCTGTTAGAAGGAACCTGGATAGTAAGGTTACTTCGATATGAAAGACTGGATAGTATGGCTGTGAGAAGGAACCTGGATAGTAGGGTTACTTCGATATGAAAGCCTGGATAGTATGGTTGTGAGAAGGAACCTGGATAGTAGGGTTAATTCGATATGAAAACCTGGATAATAGGGCTGTGAGAAGCAACCTAGATAGTAGGGTTACTTTGATATGAAAGCCTGGATAGTAGGGCTGTGAGAAGGAACCTGGAAGGTAGGGTTACTTCGAAATGAAAGCCTGGATAATAGGGGTGTAAGAAGGAACCTGGATAGTAGGGTTACTTCGATATGAATGCCTCTATAGTAGGGTTGAGGGAAGGAACCTGGGTAGTAGGGTTACTTCGATTTGAAAGCCTGGATAGTAGGTCTTTTAGAAGGAACCTGGATAGTAGGGTTACTTTGATATGAAAGCATGTATAGTAGGGCTATAGGAAGGAACTTGGATAGTAGGGTTACTTCGATATGAAAGCGTGGATCGTAGGGCTGTGAGAAGGAACCTGGATAGTAGGGTTACTTCGATATGAAAGCCTGGATAGTAGGGCTGTGAGAAGGAACCTGGGTAGTTGGGTTTCTTCGACATGAAAGCTTGGATAGTAGGGCTGTGAGAAGAAAGCTGGATAATAGGGTTACTTCGATATGAAAGCCTGTATAGTAGGGCTGTGAGAAGGAACCTGGATATTAGGGTTACTTCGATATGAAAGCCTGTATAGTAGGGCTGTGAGAAAGAACCTGGATAGTAGGGTTACTTCAATATGAAAGCTTGGATAGTAGGGCTGTGATAAGGAACCTAAATATAGTGGGGTTACTTCGATATGAAAGCTTGGATAGTAGAGTTGTGTGAAGGAACCTGGATAGTAGGGTTACTTCGATATGAAAGCCTGGATAGTAGGGCTGTGAGAAGGAACCTGGATAGTAGGGTTACTTCTATATGAAAGCCAGGATAGTAGGGCTGTGAGAAGGAACCTGGATGGTAGGGTTACTTTGAAATGAAAGCCTGGATAATAGGGTTGTGAGAAGGAACCTGGATACTAGGGTTACTTGATATGAAATCCTGGATAGTAGGGATATGAGAAGGAACATGGATAGTAGGGTTACTTCGATATGAAAGCCCGGATAGTAGGGCCGTGAGAAGGTATCTGGATGGTAGGGTTACTTTGAAATGAAAGCCTGGATAGTAGGGCTGTGAGAAGGAACCCGGATAGTAGGGTTACTTCGATATGAAAACCTGGATAGTAGGGATTTGAGAAGAAACCTGGATAGTAGGGCTGTGAGAAGGAACCTTGATAGTAGGGTTACTTCGATATGAAAAACTGGATAGTAGGGCTATGAGAAGGAACCTGGATAGTAGGGTTACTTCGATATGAAATCCTGGATAATAGAGCTGTGAGAAGAAACCTGGATAGTATGGTTACTTCGATATTAAAGTATAATAATAGCGCTGTGAGAAGGAACCTGGGTAGTAGGGTTACTTCGATATGAAAGCCTGGATAGTAGGGATGTGAGAAGGAACCTGGATAGTAGGTTTACTTGGATATGAAAGCCTGTTTAGTAGGGCTGTGAGAAGGAACCTAAATATAGTAGGGTTACTTCCATATGAAAGCCTGGATAGTAAGGCTGTGAGAAGCAACCTGGATGGTAGGGTTACTTCGAAATGAAAGCCTGGATAGTAGGGCTGTGAGAAGGAACATGGATAGTAGGGTTACTTCGATATGAAAGCCTGGATAGTAAGGCTATGAGAAGGAACCTAATAGTAGGGTTACTTCGATATGAAAGTCTGGATAGTAGGGATGTGAGAAGGAACCTGGATGGTAGAGTTACTTCGAAATGAAAGCCTGGATAGTAGGGCTGTGAGAAGGAACCTGGATAGTAGGATTACTTCGATATGAAATCCTGGATAGTAGGGTTGTGAGAAGGAACCTGGATAGTAGGGTTACTTCGATATGAAAGCCTGGATAGTAGGGCTGTAAGAAGGAACCTGGATAGTAGGGTTACTTCGATATGAAATCCTGGATAGTAGGGCTATGAGAAGGAACCTGGATAGTAGGGTTACTTCTATATGAAAGCCTGGATAGTAGGGCTGTGAGAAGGAACTTGGAAAATAGGGTTACTTCGATATGAAATCCTGGATAGTAGGGTTGTGAGAAGGAACCTGGATGGTAGGGTTACTTTGAAATGAAAGCCTGGATAATAGGGCTGTGAGAAGGAACCTGGATAGTAGGGTTACTTTGATATGAAAGCCTGTATAGTAGGGCAGTGAGAAGGAACCTGGGTAGTAGGGTTACTTCGATTTGAAAGCCTGGATAGTAGGGCTATTAGAAGGAACCTGGATAGTAGGGTTACTTCGATATGAAAGCCTGTATAGTAGGGTTGTGAGAAGGAACCTTTATAGTAGGGTTACTTCGATATGAAAGCCTGGATAGTAGGGTTACTTCGATATGAAAGCTTGGATAGTAGGGCTGTGGGGAGGAACCTGGATAGTAGGGTTACTTCGATATGAAAGCCTGGATAATAGGGATGTGAGAAGGAACCTAGATAGTAGGGTTACTTCGATATGAAAGCTTGGATAGTAGGGCTGTGGGAAGTAACCTGGATAGTAGGATTACTTCGATATGAAATCCTGGATAGTAGGGTTGTGAGAAGGAACCTGGATAGTAGGGTTACTTCGATATGAAAGCCTGGATAGTAGGGCTGTAAGAAGGAACCTGGATAGTAGTGTTACTTCGATATGAAATCCTGGATAGTAGGGATATGAGAAGGAACCTGGATAGTAGGGTTACTTCTATATGAAAGCCTGGATAGTAGGGCTGTGAGAAGGAACTTGGATAATAGGGTTACTTCGATATGAAATCCTGGATAGTATGGTTGTGAGAAGGAACCTGGATGGTAGGGTTACTTCGAAATGAAAGCCTGGATAATAGGGTTGTGAGAAGGGACCTGGATAGTAGGGTTACTTCGATATGAAAGCCTGTATAGTAGGGATGTGAGAAGGAACCTGGGTAGTAGGGTTACTTCGATTTGAAAGCCTGGATAGTAGGGCTATTAGAAGGAACCTGGATAGAAGGGTTACTTCGATATGAAAGCCTGTATAGTAGGGCTGTGAGAAGGAACCTGGATAGTAGGGTTACTTCGATATGAAAGCCTGGATAGTAGGGATGTGAGAAGGAACCTGGATAGTAGGGTTATTTCGATATGAAAGCCTGGATAGTAGGGCTGTGAGAAGGAACCTGGGTAGTAGGGTTTCTTCGACATGAAAGCTTGGATAGTAGGGTTGTGAGAAGGAACCTGGATAGTAGGGTTACTTCGATTTGAAAGCCTGTATAGTAGGGCTGTGAGAAGGAACCTGGATAGTAGGGTTACTTCGATATGAAAGCCTGGATAGTAGGGCTTTGAGAAGGAACCTGGATGGTAGGGTTACTTCGAAATGATAGCCTGGATAGTAGGGCTGTGAGAAGGAACCTGGATAGTAGGGTTACTTCGATATGAAAGCCTAGATAGTAGGGCTGTGAGAAGGTATCTGGATGGTAGGGTCGTGAGAAGGTATCTGGATGGTAGGGTTACTTTGAAATGAAAGCCTGGATAGTAGGGCTGTGAGAAGGAACCCGGTTAGTAGGGTTACTTCGATATGAAAGCCTGGATAGTAGGGATTTGAGAAGAAACCTGGATAGTAGGGCTGTGAGAAGGAACCTTGATAGTAGGGTTACTTCGATATGAAAGCCTGGATAGTAGGGCTATGAGAAGGAACCTGGATAGTAGGGTTACTTCGATATGAAATCCTGGATAATAGAGCTGTGAGAAGGAACCTGGATAGTATGGTTACTTCGATATGAAAGTATAATAATAAGGTTGTGAGAAGGAACCTGGGTAGTAGGGTTACTTCGATATGAAAGCCTGGATAGTAGGGATGTGAGAAGGAACCTGGATAGTAGGGTTACTTGGATATGAAAGCCTTTATAGTAGGGCTGTAAGAGGGAACCTAAATATAGTAGGATTACTTCCATATGAAAGCCTAGATAGTAGGGCTGTGAGAAGGAACCTGGATGGTAGGGTTACTTCGAAATGAAAGCCTGGATAGTACGGCTGTGAGATGGAACCTGGATAGTAGGATTACTTCGATATGAATGCCTGGATAGTAAGGCTTTGAGAAGGAACCTGATAGTAGGGTTACTTCGATATGAAAGCCTAGATAGTAGGGATGTGAGAAGGAAACTGGATGGTAGAGTTACTTCGAAATGAAAGCCTAGATAGTAGGGCTGTGAGAAGGAACCTGGATAGTAGGATTACATCGATATGAAATCCTGGATAGTAGGGTTGTGAGAAGGAACCTGGATAGTAGGGTTACTTCGATATGAAAGCCTGGATAGTAGAGCTGTAAGAAGGAACATGGATAGTAGGGTTACTTCGATATGAAATCCTGGATAGTAGGGTTGTGAGAAGGAACCTGGATGGTAGGGTTACTTCGAAATGAAAGCCTGGATAATAGGGTTGTGAGAAGGGACCTGGATAGTAGGGTTACTTCGATATGAAAGCCTGTATAGTAGGGATGTGAGAAGGAACCTGGGTAGTAGGGTTCCTTCGATTTGAAAGCCTGGATAGTAGGGCTATTAGAAGGAACCTGGATAGAAGGGTTACTTCGATATGAAAGCCTGTATAGTAGGGCTGTGAGAAGGAACCTGGATAGTAGGGTTACTTCGATATGAAAGCCTGGATAGTAGGGATGTGAGAAGGAACCTGGATAGTAGGGTTATTTCGATATGAAAGCCTGGATAGTAGGGCTGTGAGAAGGAACCTGGGTAGTAGGGTTTCTTCGACATGAAAGCTTGTATAGTAGGGTTGTGAGAAGGAACCTGGATAGTAGGGTTACTTCGATTTGAAAGCCTGTATAGTAGGGCTGTGAGAAGGAACCTGGATAGTAGGGTTACTTCGATATGAAATCATGGATAGTAGGGCTTTGAGAAGGAACATGGATGGTAGGGTTACTTCGAAATGATAGCCTGGATAGTAGGGCTGTGAGAAGGAACCTGGATAGTAGGGTTACTTCGATATGAAAGCCTAGATAGTAGGGCTATGAGAAGGTATCTGGATGGTAGGGTCGTGAGAAGGTATTTGGATGGTAGGGTTACTTTGAAATGAAAGCCTGGATAGTAGGGCTGTGAGAAGGAACCCGGTTAGTAGGGTTACTTCGATATGAAAAACTGGATAGTAGGGCTATGAGAAGGAACCTGGATAGTAGGGTTACTTCGATATGAAATCCTGGATAATAGAGTTGTGAGAAGGAACCTGGATAGTATGGTTACTTCGATATTAAAGTATAATAATAGCGCTGTGAGAAGGAACCTGGGTAGTAGGGTTACTTCGATATGAAAGCCTGGATAGTAGGGATGTGAGAAGGAACCTGGATAGTAGGTTTACTTGGATATGAAAGCCTGTTTAGTAGGGCTGTGAGAAGGAACCTAAATATAGTAGGGTTACTTCCATATGAAAGCCTGGATAGTAAGGCTGTGAGAAGGAACCTGGATGGTAGGGTTACTTCGAAATGAAAGCCTGGATAGTATGGCTGTGAGAAGGAACATGGATAGTAGGGTTACTTCGATATGAAAGCCTGGATAGTAAGGCTATGAGAAGGAACCTAATAGTAGGGTTACTTCGATATGAAAGTCTGGATAGTAGGGATGTGAGAAGGAACCTGGATGGTAGAGTTACTTCGAAATGAAAGCCTGGATAGTAGGGCTGTGAGAAGGAACCTGGATAGTAGGATTACTTCGATATGAAATCCTGGATAGTAGGGTTGTGAGAAGGAACCTGGATAGTAGGGTTACTTCGATATGAAAGCCTGGATAGTAGGGCTGTAAGAAGGAACCTGGATAGTAGGGTTACTTCGATATGATATCCTGGATAGTAGGGCTATGAGAAGGAACCTGGATAGTAGGGTTACTTCTATATGAAAGCCTGGATAGTAGGGCTGTGAGAAGGAACTGGGAAAATAGGGTTACTTCGATATGAAATCCTGGATAGTAGGGTTGTGAGAAGGAACCTGGATGGTAGGGTTACTTTGAAATGAAAGCCTGGATAATAGGGCTGTGAGAAGGAACCTGGATAGTAGGGTTACTTTGATATGAAAGCCTGTATAGTAGGGCAGTGAGAAGGAACCTGGGTAGTAGGGTTACTTCGATTTGAAAGCCTGGATAGTAGGGCTATTAGAAGGAACCTGGATAGTAGGGTTACTTCGATATGAAAGCCTGTATAGTAGGGCTGTGAGAAGGAACCTTTATAGTAGGGTTACTTCGATATGAAAGCCTGGATAGTAGGGTTACTTCGATATGAAAGCTTGGATAGTAGGGCTGTGGGAAGGAACCTGGATAGTAGGGTTACTTCGATATGAAAGCCTGGATAATAGGGATGTGAGAAGGAACCTAGATAGTAGGGTTACTTCGATATGAAAGCCTGGATAGTAGGGCTGTGGGAAGTAACCTGGATAGTAGGATTACTTCGATATGAAATCCTGGATAGTAGGGTTGTGAGAAGGAACCTGGATAGTAGGGTTACTTCGATATGAAAGCCTGGATAGTAGGGCTGTAAGAAGGAACCTGGATAGTAGTGTTACTTCGATATGAAATCCTGGATAGTAGGGATATGAGAAGGAACCTGGATAGTAGGGTTACTTCTATATGAAAGCCTGGATAGTAGGGCTGTGAGAAGGAACTTGGATAATAGGGTTACTTCGATATGAAATCCTGGATAGTAGGGTTGTGAGAAGGAACCTGGATGGTAGGGTTACTTCGAAATGAAAGCCTGGATAATAGGGTTGTGAGAAGGGACCTGGATAGTAGGGTTACTTCGATATGAAAGCCTGTATAGTAGGGATGTGAGAAGGAACCTGGGTAGTAGGGTTACTTCGATTTGAAAGCCTGGATAGTAGGGCTATTAGAAGGAACCTGGATAGAAGGGTTACTTCGATATGAAAGCCTGTATAGTAGGGCTGTGAGAAGGAACCTGGATAGTAGGGTTACTTCGATATGAAAGCCTGGATAGTAGGGATGTGAGAAGGAACCTGGATAGTAGGGTTATTTCGATATGAAAGCCTGGATAGTAGGGCTGTGAGAAGGAACCTGGGTAGTAGGGTTTCTTCGACATGAAAGCTTGGATAGTAGGGTTGTGAGAAGGAACCTGGATAGTAGGGTTACTTCGATTTGAAAGCCTGTATAGAAGGGCTGTGAGAAGGAACCTGGATAGTAGGGTTACTTCTATATGAAAGCCTGGATAGTAGGGCTTTGAGAAGGAACCTGGATGGTAGGGTTACTTCGAAATGATAGCCTGGATAGTAGGGCTGTGAGAAGGAACCTGGATAGTAGGGTTACTTCGATATGAAAGCCTAGATAGTAGGGCTGTGAGAAGGTAACTGGATGGTAGGGTCGTGAGAAGGTATCTGGATGGTAGGGTTACTTTGAAATGAAAGCCTAGATAGTAGGGCTGTGAGAAGGAACCCGGTTAGTAGGGTTACTTCGATATGAAAGCCTGGATAGTAGGGATTTGAGAAGAAACCTGGATAGTAGGGCTGTGAGAAGGAACCTTGATAGTAGGGTTACTTCGATATGAAAGCCTGGATAGTAGGGCTATGAGAAGGAACCTTGATAGTAGGGTTACTTCGATATGAAATCCTGGATAATAGAGCTGTGAGAAGGAACCTGGATAGTATGGTTACTTCGATATGAAAGTATAATAATAGGGTTGTGAGAAGGAACCTGGGTAGTAGGGTTACTTCGATATGAAAGCCTGGATAGTAGGGATGTGAGAAGGAACCTGGATAGTAGGGTTACTTGGATATGAAAGCCTGTATAGTAGGGCTGTAAGAGGGAACCTAAATATAGTAGGATTACTTCCATATGAAAGCCTAGATAGTAGGGCTGTGAGAAGGAACCTGGATGGTAGGGTTACTTCGAAATGAAAGCCTGGATAGTAGGGCTGTGAGAAGGAACCTGGATAGTAGGGTTACTTCGATATGAATGCCTGGATAGTAAGGCTTTGAGAAGGAACCTGATAGTAGGGTTACTTCGATATGAAAGCCTAGATAGTAGGGATGTGAGAAGGAAACTGGATGGTAGAGTTACTTCGAAATGAAAGCCTAGATAGTAGGGCTGTGAGAAGGAACCTGGATAGTAGGATTACATCGATATGAAATCCTGGATAGTAGGGTTGTGAGAAGGAACCTGGATAGTAGGGTTACTTCGATATGAAAGCCTGGATAGTAGAGCTGTAAGAAGGAACATGGATAGTAGGGTTACTTCGATATGAAATCCTGGATAGTAGGGTTGTGAGAAGGAACCTGGATGGTAGGGTTACTTCGAAATGAAAGCCTGGATAATAGGGTTGTGAGAAGGGACCTGGATAGTAGGGTTACTTCGATATGAAAGCCTGTATAGTAGGGATGTGAGAAGGAACCTGGGTAGTAGGGTTCCTTCGATTTGAAAGCCTGGATAGTAGGGCTATTAGAAGGAACCTGGATAGAAGGGTTACTTCGATATGAAAGCCTGTATAGTAGGGCTGTGAGAAGGAACCCGGATAGTAGGGTTACTTCGATATGAAAGCCTGGATAGTAGGGATGTGAGAAGGAACCTGGATAGTAGGGTTATTTCGATATGAAAGCCTGGATAGTAGGGCTGTGAGAAGGAACCTGGGTAGTAGGGTTTCTTCGACATGAAAGCTTGGATAGTAGGGTTGTGAGAAGGAACCTGGATAGTAGGGTTACTTCGATTTGAAAGCCTGTATAGTAGGGTTGTGAGAAGGAACCTGGATAGTAGGGTTACTTCGATATGAAATCATGGATAGTAGGGCTTTGAGAAGGAACATGGATGGTAGGGTTACTTCGAAATGATAGCCTGGATAGTAGGGCTGTGAGAAGGAACCTGGATAGTAGGGTTACTTCGATATGAAAGCCTAGATAGTAGGGCTGTGAGAAGGTATCTGGATGGTAGGGTCGTGAGAAGGTATTTGGATGGTAGGGTTACTTTGAAATGAAAGCCTGGATAGTAGGGCTGTGAGAAGGAACCCGGTTAGTAGGGTTACTTCGATATGAAAGCCTGGATAGTAGGGATTTGAGAAGAAACCTGGATAGTAGGGCTGTGAGAAGGAACCTTGATAGTAGGGTTACTTCGATATGAAAGCCTGGATAGTAGGGCTATGAGAAGGAACCTGGATAGTAGGGTTACTTCGATATGAAATCCTGGATAATAGAGCTGTGAGAAGGAACCTGGATAGTATGGTTACTTCGATATGAAAGTATAATAATAGGGTTGTGAGAAGGAACCTGGGTAGTAGGGTTACTTCGATATGAAAGCCTGGATAGTAGGGATGTGAGAAGGAACCTGGATAGTAGGGTTACTTGGATATGAAAGCCTGTATAGTAGGGCTGTAAGAGGGAACCTAAATATAGTAGGATTACTTCCATATGAAAGCCTGGATAGTAGGGCTGTGAGAAGGAACCTGGATGGTAGGGTTACTTCGAAATGAAAGCCTGGATAGTAGGGCTGTGAGAAGGAACCTGGATAGTAGGGTTACTTCGATATGAATGCTTGGATAGTAAGGCTGTGAGAAGGAACCTGATAGTAGAGTTACTTCGATATGAAAGCCTGGATAGTAGGGATGTGAGAAGGAAACTGGATGGTAGAGTTACTTCGAAATGAAAGCCTGGATAGTAGGGCTGTGAGAAGGAACCTGGATAGTAGGATTACATCGATATGAAATCCTGGATAGTAGGGTTGTGAGAAGGAACCTGGATAGTAGGGTTACTTCGATATGAAAGCCTGGATAGTAGGGCTGTAAGAAGGAACATGGATAGTAGGGTTACTTCGATATGAAATCCTGGATAGTAGGGCTATGAGAAGGAACCTAGATAGTAGGGTTACTTCTATATGAAAGCCTGGATAGTAGGGCTGTGAGAAGGAACTTGGAAAATAGGGTTACTTCGATATGAAATCCTGGATAGTAGGGTTGTGAGAAGGAACCTAGATGGTAGGGTTACTTCGAAATGAAAGCCTGGATAATAGGGTTGTGAGAAGGAACCTGGATAGTAGGGTTACTTTGATATGAAAGCCTGTATAGTAGGGCTGTGAGAAGGAACCTGGGTAGTAGGGTTACTTCGATTTGAAAGCCTGGATAGTAAGGCTATTAGAAGGAACCTGGATAGTAGGGTTACTTCGATATGAAAGCCTGTATAGTAGGGCAGTGAGAAGGAACCTTTATAGGAGGGTTACTTCGATATGAAAGCCTGGATAGTAGGGTTGTGAGAAGGAACCTGGATAGTAGGGTTACTTCGATATGAAAGCCTGGATAATAGGGATGTGAGAAGGAACCTAGATAGTAGGGTTACTTCGATATGAAAGCCTGGATAGTACGGCTATGAGAAGTAACCTGGATAGTAGGATTACTTCGGTATGAAATCCTGGATAGTAGGGTTGTGAGAAGGAACCTGGATAGTAGGGTTACTTCGATATGAAAGCCTGGATAGTAGGGCTGTAAGAAGGAACCTGGATAGTAGTGTTACTTCGATATGAAATCCTGGATAGTAGGGATATGAGAAGGAACCTGGATAGTAGGGTTACTTCTATATGAAAGCCTGGATAGTAGGGCTGTGAGAAGGAACTTGGATAATAGGGTTACTTTGATATGAAAGCCTGGATAGTAGGGTTGTGAGAAGGAACCTGGATGGTAGGGTTACTTCGAAATGAAAGCCTGGATAATAGGGTGTGAGAAGGGACCTGGATAGTAGGGTTACTTCGATATGAAAGCCTGTATAGTAGGGATGTGAGAAGGAACCTGGGTAGTAGGGTTACTTCGATTTGAAAGCCTGGATAGTAGGGCTATTAGAAGGAACTTGGATAGAAGGGTTACTTCGATAAGAAAGCCTGTATAGTAGGGCTGTGAGAAGGGACCTGGATAGTAGGGTTACTTCGATATGAAAGCTTGTATAGTAGGGATGTGAGAAGGAACCTGGGTAGTAGGGTTACTTCGATTTGAAAGCCTGGATAGTAGGGCTATTAGAAGGAACTTGGATAGAAAGGTTACTTCGATATGAAAGCCTGTATAGTAGGGCTGTGAGAAGGAACCTGGATAGTAGGGTTACTTCGATATGAAAGCCTGGATAGTAGGGATGTGAGAAGGAACCTGGATAGTAGGGCTGTGAGAAGGAACCTGGATAGTAGGGTTACTTCGATATAAAAGCCTGGATAGTAGGGTTGTGAGAAGGAACCTGGATGGTAGGGTTACTTCAAAATGAAAGCTTGGATAGTAGGGTTACTTCGATATGAATGCTTGGATAGTAGGGATGTGAGAAGGAACCTGGATAGTAGGGTTACTTCGATATGAAAGCCTGGATAGTAGGGCTGTGAGAAGGAACCTGGATGGTAGGGTTACTTCGAAATGAAAGCCTGGATAATATGGTTGTGAGAAGGAACTGGATAGTAGGGTTACTTCGATATGAAATCCTGGATAGTAGGGATTTGATAAGGAACCTGGATAGTAGGGCTGTGAGAAGGAACCTGGATAGTAGGGTTACTTCGATATGAAAGCCTGGATAGTAGGGCTATGAGAAGGAACTTGGATAGTAGGGTTACTTCGATATGAAATCCAGGATAGTAGGGTTACTTCGATATGAAAGTCTGGATAGTAGGGATGTGAGAAGGAACCTGGGTAGTAGGGTTACTTCGATATGAAAGCCTGGATAGTAGGGTTGTGAGAAGGAACCTGGATGGTAAGGTTACATCGAAATGAAAGCCTGGATAGTAAGGCTGTGAGAAGGAACCTGTATAGTAGGGTTACTTTGATATGAAAGCCTTGATATTAGGGCTGTAGAAAGGAACCTGGATAGTAGGGTTACTTCAATATGAAAGCCTGGATAGTAGTGCTGTGAGAATGAACCTGGATGGTAGGGTTACTTCGAAATGAAAGCCTGGATAGTAGGGCTGTGAGAAGGAACCTGGAGAGTAGGGTTACTTCGATATGAAAGCCTGGATAGTAAGGCTGTGGGAAGGAACCTAGATAGTAGGGGTACTTCGATATGAAATCCTGGATAGTAGGGATATGAGAAGGAACCTGGATAGTAGGGTTACTTCTATATGAAATCCTGGATAGTAGGGTTGTGAGAAGGAAATTGGATAATAGGGTTACTTCGATATGAAAGCCTGGATAGTAGGGTTGTGAGAAGGAACCTGGATGGTAGGGTTACTTCGAAATGAAAGCCTGGATAATAGGGTTGTGAGAAGGGACCTGGATAGTAGGGTTACTTCGATATGAAAGCCTGTATAGTAGGGATGTGAGAAGGAACCTGGGTAGTAGGGTTACTTCGATTTGAAAGCCTGGATAGTAGGGCTATTAGAAGGAACCTGGATAGAAGGGTTACTTCGATATGAAAGCCTGTATAGTAGGGCTGTGAGAAGGAACTTGGATAGTAGGGTTACTTCGATATGAAAGCCTGGATAGTAGGGATGTGAAAAGGAACATGGATAGTAGGTTTATTTCGATATGAAAGCCTGGATAGTGGGGCTGTGAGAAGGAACCTGGGTAGTAGGGTTTCTTCGACATGAAAGCTTGGTTAGTAGGGCTGTGAGAAGGAACCTGAATAGTAGGGTTACTTCGATTTAAAAGCCTGTATAGTAGGGCTGTGAGAAGGAACCTGGATAGTAGGGTTACTTCGATATGAAAGCCTGGATAGTAGGGCTGTGAGAAGGAACATGGATGGTAGGGTTACTTCGAAATGATAGCCTGGATAGTATGGCTGTGAGAAGGAACCTGGATAGTAGGGTTACTTCGATATGAAAACCTGGATAGTTGGGCTGTGAGAAGGCACCTGGATAGTAGGGTTACTTCGATATAAAAGCCTGGATAGTAGGGTTGTGAGAAGGAACCTGGATGGTAGGGTTACTTCGAAATGAAAGCCTGGATAGTAGGGTTACTTCGATATGAATGCCTGGATAGCAGGGATGTGAGAAGGAACCTGGATAGTAGGGTTACTTCGATATGAAAGCCTGGATAGTAGGGCTGTGAGAAGGAACTTGGATGGTAGGGTTACTTCGAAATGAAAGCCTGGATAATATGGTTGTGAGAAGGAACTGGATAGTAGGGTTACTTCGATATGAAATCCTGGATAGTAGGGATTTGAGAAGGAACCTGGATAGTAGGGCTGTGAGAAGGAACCTGGATAGTAGGGTTACTTCGATATGAAAGCCTGGATAGTAGGGCTATGAGAAGGAACCTGGATAGTAGGGTTACTTCGATATGAAATCCGAGATAGTAGGGTTACTTCGATATGAAAGTCTGGATAGTAGGGTTGTGAGAAGGAACCTGGGTAGTAGGGTTACTTCGATATGAAAGCCTGGATAGTAGGGTTGTGAGAAGGAACTTGGATGGTAGGGTTACTTCGAAATGAAAGCCTGGATAGTAGGGCTGTGAGAAGGAACCTGTATAGTAGGGTTACTTTGATATGAAAGACTTGATATTAGGGCTGTAGAAAGGAACCTGGCTAGTAGGGTTACTTCAATATGAAAGTCTGGATAGTAGGGCTGTGAGAAGGAACCTGGGTAGTAGGGTTACTTCGATATGAAAGCCTGGATAGTAGGGTTGTGAGAAGGAACCTGGATGGTAGGGTTACTTCGAAATGAAAGCCTGGATAGTAGGGCTGTGAGAAGGAACCCGTATAGTAGGGTTACTTTGATATGAAAGCCTTGATATTAGGGCTGTAGAAAGGAACCTGGATAGTAGGGTTACTTCAATATGAAAGCCTGGATAGTAGGGCTGTAAGAATGAATCTGGATGGTAGGGTTACTTCGAAATGAAAGCCTGGATAGTAGGGCTGTGAGAAGGAACCTGGATAGTAGGGTTACTTCGATATGAAAGCCTGGATAGTAAGGCTGTGAGAAGGAACCTAGATAGTAGGGTTACTTCGATATGAAAGCCTGGATAGTAGGGCTGTGAGAAGGAACCTTGATGGTAGAGTTACTTAGAAATGAAAGCCTGGATAGTAGGTCTGTGAGAAGGAACCTGGATAGTTGGATTACTTCGATATGAAAGCCTATATAGTAGGGTTGTGAGAAGGAACCTGGATAATAGGGTTACTTCGATATGAAAACTTGGATAGTTGGGCTGTAAGAAGGAACCTGGATAGTAGGGTTACTTCGATATGAAATCCTGGATAGTAGGGCTATGATAAGGAACCTGGATAGTAGGGTTACTTCTATATGAAAGCCTGGATAGTAGGGTTGTGAGAAGGAACTTGTATAATAGGCTTACTTCGATATGAAAGCCTGGATACTAGGGCTTTGAGAAGGAACCTGGATGGTAGGGTTACTTCGAAATGAAAGCCTTGATAATAGGGCTGTGAGAAGGAACCTGGATAGTAGGGTTACTTCGATATGAAAGCCTGTATAGTAGGGCTGTGAGAAGGAACCTGGGTAGTAGGGTTACTTTGATATGAAAGCCTATATAGTAGGGTTGTGATAAGGAACCTGGATAGTAGGGTTAATTCGATATGAAAGCCTGGATAGTAGGGCTATAAGAAGGAACCTGGATAGTACGGTTACTTCGATATGAAAGCCTGGATAATAGGGCTGTGAGAAGGAACTTGGGTAGTATGGTTTCTTCGACATGAAAGCTTTGATAGTAGGGTTGTGAGAAGGAACCTGGATAGTAGGGTTACTTTGATATGAAAGCCTGTATAGTAGGGCTGTAAGAAGGAACCTGGATAGTAGGGTTACTTCGATATGAAATCCTGGATAATAGGGTTGTGAGAGGGAACCTGGATAGTAGGGTTACTTCGATATGAAATCTTGGATAGTAGGGCTGTGAGAAGGAACCTAAATATAGTAGGGTTACTTCGATATGAAAGCCTGGATAGTCGGGCTGTGAGAAGGAACCTGGAAGGTAGGGTTACTTCCAAATGAAAGCCTGGATAGTAGGGTTGTGAGTAGGAACCTGGATAGTAGAGTTACTTCGATATGAAAGCCTGGATAGTAGGGCTATGAGAAGGAACCTGGATAGTAGGGTTACTTCGATATGAAAGCCTGGATAGTAGGGCTGTGAGAAGGAACCTGGATGGTAGGGTTACTATGATATGAAAGCCTTGACAGTAAGGATATGAGAAGGAACCTGGATAGTAGGGTTACTTCGATATGAAAGCCTGGATAGTAGGGTTGTGAGAAGGAACCTGGATGGTAGGATTAGTTCAAAATGAAAGCCTGGATAATAGGGATGTGAGAAGGAACCTGGATAGTAGGGTTACTTTGATATGAAAGCCTGGATAGTAGGGATGTGAGAAGGAACCTGGATAGTAGGGCTATGAGAAGGAACCTGGATAGTAGGGTTACTTCGATATGAAAGCCTGAATAGTAGGGCTATGAGAAAGAACCTGGATAGTAGGGTTACTTCGATATAAAATCCTGGATAGTAGGACTTTCAGAAGGAACCTGGATAGTAGGGTTACTTCGATATGAAAGTCTGGATAGTAGGGCTGTGAGAAGGAACCGGGGTAGTAGGGTTACTTCGATATGAAAGTCTGGATAGTAGGGCTGTGAGAAGGAACATGGGTAGTAGGGTTTCTTCGACATGAAAGCCTGGATAGTAGGGTTATGAGAATAAACCTGGATGGTACAATTACTTCGAAATCAAAGCCTGGATAGTAGGGTTGTGAGAAGGAACCTGGATAGTAGCGTTACTTCGATATGAAAGCATGAATAATAAGGCTGTGAGAAGGAACCTAGATAGTAGGGTTACTTCGATATGAAAGCCTGGATAGTAGGGTTGTGAGAAGGAACCTGGATGGTAGAGTTACTTCAAAATGAAAGCTTGGATAGTAGCGCTATGAGAAGGAACCTGGATAGTAGGGTTACTTCTATATGAAAGCCTGGATAGTAGGGTTGTGAGAAGGAACTTGGATAATAGGGTTACTTCGATATGAAAGCCTGGATAGTAGGGCTGTGAGAAGGAACCTGGATGGTAGGGTTACTTCGAAATGAAAGCCTGGATAGTAGGGCTGTGAGTAGGAACCTGGATAGTAGAGTTACTTAGATATGAAAGCCAGGATAGTAGGGCTGTGAGAAGGAACCTGGATAGTAGGGTTACTTCGATATGAAAGCCTGGATAGTAGGGTTGTGAGAAGGAACCTAGATGGTAGGGTTACTTCAAAATGAAAGCCTGGATAGTAAGGCTTTGAGAAGGAACCTGGATGGTAGGGTTACTACGATATGAAAGCGTGGATAGTAGGGATGTGAGAAGGAACCTGGATAGTAGGGTTACTTCGATATGAAAGCCTGGATAGTAGGGTTGTGAGAAGGAACCTGGATGGTAGGATTAGTTCGAAATGAAAGCCTGGATAGTAGGGCTGTGAGAAGGAACCTGGATAGTAGGGTTACTTTGATATGAAAGCCTGGATAGTAGGGATGTGAGAAGGAACCTGGATAGTAGGGCTATGAGAAGGAACCTGGATAGTAGGGTTACTTCGATATGAAAGCCTGGATAGTAGGGCTATGTGAAAGAACCTTGATAGTAGGATTACTTTGATATGAAATACTGGATAGTAGGACTTTGAGAAGGAACCTGGATAGTAGGGTTACTTTGATATTAAAGTATGGATAGTAGGGCTGTGAGAAGGAACATGGGTAGTAAGGTTTCTTCGACATGAAATCTTGGATAGTAGTGCTAAGAGAAGGAACCTGGATAGTAGGGTTACTTTGATATGAAAGCCATGATAGTAGGGATGTGAGAAGGAACCTGGATAGTAGGGTTACTTCGATATGGAAGCCTGGATAGTATGGCTGTGAGAAGGAACCTAAATATAGTAAGGTTACTTCGATATGAAAGCCTAGATAGTAGGGTTGTGAGAAGGAACCTGGATTGTAGGGTTACTTTGAAATGAAATCCTGGATAGTAGGGCTGTGAGAAGGAACCTGTATAGTAGGGTTACTTCGATATGAAAGCCTGGATAGTAGAGCTGTAGAAAGGAACCTGGATAGTAGGGTTACTTCGACATGAAAGCCATGATAGTACGGTTGTGAGAATAAACCTGGATGGTACAGTTACTTCGAAATGAAAGCCTGGATAGTAGGGCTGTGAGAAGGAACCTGGATAGTAGGTTTACTTTGATATGAAAGCCTGAATAGTAAGGCTGTGAGAAGGAACCTAGATAGTAGGGTTACTTCGATATGAAAGCCTGGATAGTAGGGTTGTGAGAAGGAACCTGGATAGTAGGGTTACTTGGATATGAAAGCCTGGATAGTAGGGCTGTAAGAAAGAACCTGGATAGTAGGGTTACTTCAATATGAAATCCTGGATAGTAGGGTTGTGAGAAGGAACCTGGATAGTAGGGTTACTTCGATATGAAAGCCTGGATAGTAGGGCTGTAAGAAGGAACCTGGATAGTAGGGTTACTTCGATATGAAATCCTGGATAGTAGGGCTATGAGAAGGAACCTGGATAGTAGGGTTACTTCTATATGAAAGCCTAGATAGTAGGGCTGTGAGAAGGAACTTGGAAAATAGGGTTACTTCGATATGAAATCCTGGATAGTAGGGTTGTGAGAAGGAACCTGGATGGTAGGGTTACTTCGAAATGAAATCCTGGATAGTAGGGCTGTGAGAAGGAACCTGGATAGTAGGGTTACTTCGATATGAAAGCCTAGATAGTAGGGTTGTGATAAGGAACCTGGATAGTAGGGTTACTTCGATATGAAAGCCTTGATAGTAGGGTTGTGAGAAGGAACCTGGATGGTAGGGTTACTTCGAAATGAAAGCCTGGATAGTAGGGCTATAAGAAGGAACCTGGATAGTAGGGTTACTTCGATATGAAAGCATGGATAGTAGGGCTGAGAGAAGGAACCTAGATGGTAGGGTTACTTCAAAATGAAAGCCTGGATAGTAGGGCTGTGAGAAGGAACCTGGATGGTAGGGTTACTACGATATGAAAGCCTGGATAGTAGGGATGTGAGAAGGAACCTGGATAGTAGGGTTACTTCGATATGAAAGCCTGGATAGTAGGGTTTTGAGAAGGAACCTGGATGGTAGGATTAGTTCGAAAAGAAAGCCTGGATAGTAGGGCTGTGAGAAAGAACCTGGATAGTAGGGTTACTTTGATATGAAAGCCTGGATAGTAGGGATGTGAGAAGGAACCTGGATAGTAAATCTATGAAAAGGAACCTGGATAGTAGGGTTACTTCGATATGAAAGTCTGGATAGTAGGGCTATGAGAAAGAACCTGGATAGTAGGGTTACTTCGATATGAAATACTGGATAGTAGGACTTTGAGAAGGAACCTGGATAGTAGGGTTACTTCGATATGAAAATCTGGATAGTAGGGCTGTGAGAAGGAATTGGGGTAGTAGGGTTACTTCGATATGAAATCCTGGATTGTAGGACTGTGAGAAGGAACCTGGATAGTAGGGTTACTTCGATATGAAAGTCTAGATAATAGGGCTGTGAGAAGAAACATGGGTAGTAAGGTTTCTTCGACATGAAATCCTGGATAGTTGGGCTGTGAGAAGGAACCTGGATAGTAGGGTTACTTCGATATGAAAGCCTGGATAGTAGGGATGTGAGAAGGAACCTGGATAGTAGGGTTACTTCGATATGAAAGCCTGGATAGTATGGCTGTGTGAAGGAACCTAAATATAGTAGGGTTACTTCGATATGAAAGCCTGGATAGTAGGGCTGTGAGAAGGAACCTGGATGGTAGGGTTACTTCGAAATGAAAGCCTGGATAGTAGGGTTGTGAGAAGGAACCTGTATAGTAGGGTTACTTCGATATGAAAGCCTGGATAGTATAGCTGTAGAAAGGAACCTGGATAGTAGGGTTACTTCGACATGAAAGCCTGGATATTAGGGCTGTGAGAATAAACCTGGATGGTACAGTTACTTCGAAATGAAAGCATGGATAGTAGGGCTGTGAGAAGGAAACTGGATAGTAGGGTTACTTCGATATGAAGCCTGAATAGTAAGGCTATGAGAAGGAACCTAGATAGTAGGGTTACTTCGATATGAAAGCCTGGATAGTATGGCTGTGAGAAGGAACCTGGATGGTAGAGTTACTACGAAATGAAAGCCTGGATAGTAGGGCTGTGAGAAGGAACCTGGATAGTAGGATTACTTCGATATGAAATCCTGGATAGTAGGGTTGTGAGAAGGAACCTGGATAGTAGGGTTACTTCGATATGAAAGCCTGGATGTTAGGGCTGTAAGAAGGAACATGGATAGTAGGGTTACTTCGATATGAAATCCTGGATAGTAGGGCTATGAGAAGGAATCTGGATAGTAGGGTTACTTCTATATGAAAGCCTGGATAGTAGGGCTCTGAGAAGGAACTTGTAAAATAGGGTTACTTCGATATGAAATCCTGGATAGTAGGGCTGTGAGAAGGAACCTGGATAGTAGGGTTACTTCGATATGAAAGCCTATATAGTAGGGCTGTGATAAGGAACCTGGATAGTAGGGTTACTTTGATATGAAAGCCTTGATAGTAGGGCTGTGAGAAGGAACCTTGATGGTAGGGTTACTTCAAAATGAAAGCATGGATAGTAGGGTTGTGAGAAGGAACCTGGATAGTAGGGTTACTTCGATATGAAAGCCTGGATAGTAGGGCTGTGAGAAGGAACCAAGATGGTAGGGTTACTTCAAAATGAAAGCCTGGATAGTAAGGCTTTGAGAAGGAACCTGGATGGTAGGGTTACTACGATATGAAAGCGTGGATAGTAGGGATGTGAGAAGGAACCTGGATAGTAGGGTTACTTCGATATGAAAGCCTGGATAGTAGGGTTGTGAGAAGGAACCTGGATGGTAGGATTAGTTCGAAATGAAAGCCTGGATAGTAGGGCTGTGAGAAGGAACCTGGATAGTAGGGTTACTTTGATATGAAATCCTGGATAGTAGGGATGTGAGAAGGAACCTGGATAGTAGGGCTATGAGAAGGAACCTGGATAGTAGGGTTACTTCGATATGAAAGCCTGGATAGTAGGGCTATGTGAAAGAACCTTGATAGTAGGATTACTTTGATATGAAATACTGGATAGTAGGACTTTGAGAAGGAACCTGGATTGTAGGGTTACTTTGATGTTAAAGTATGGATAGTAGGGCTGTGAGAAGGAACATGGGTAGTAAGGTTTCTTCGACATGAAATCTTGGATAGTAGTGCTAAGAGAAGGAACCTGGATAGTAGGGTTACTTTGATATGAAAGCCATGATAGTAGGGATGTGAGAAGGAACCTGGATAGTAGGGTTACTTCGATATGGAAGCCTGGATAGTATGGCTGTGAGAAGGAACCTAAATATAGTAAGGTTACTTCGATATGAAAGCCTAGATAGTAGGGTTGTGAGAAGGAACCTGGATTGTAGGGTTACTTTGAAATGAAATCCTGGATAGTAGGGCTGTGAGAAGGAACCTGTATAGTAGGGTTACTTCGATATGAAAGCCTGGATAGTAGAGCTGTAGAAAGGAACCTGGATAGTAGGGTTACTTCGACATGAAAGCCATGATAGTACGGTTGTGAGAATAAACCTGGATGGTACAGTTACTTCGAAATGAAAGCCTGGATAGTAGGGCTGTGAGAAGGAACCTGGATAGTAGGTTTACTTTGATATGAAAGCCTGAATAGTAAGGCTGTGAGAAGGAACCTAGATAGTAGGGTTACTTCGATATGAAAGCCTGGATAGTAGGGTTGTGAGAAGGAACCTGGATAGTAGGGTTACTTGGATATGAAAGCCTGGATAGTAGGGCTGTAAGAAAGAACCTGGATAGTAGGGTTACTTCAATATGAAATCCTGGATAGTAGGGTTGTGAGAAGGAACCTGGATAGTAGGGTTACTTCGATATGAAAGCCTGGATAGTAGGGCTGTAAGAAGGAACCTGGATAGTAGGGTTACTTCGATATGAAATCCTGGATAGTAGGGCTATGAGAAGGAACCTGGATAGTAGGGTTACTTCTATATGAAAGCCTAGATAGTAGGGCTGTGAGAAGGAACTTGGAAAATAGGGTTACTTCGATATGAAATCCTGGATAGTAGGGTTGTGAGAAGGAACCTGGATGGTAGGGTTACTTCGAAATGAAATCCTGGATAGTAGGGCTGTGAGAAGGAACCTGGATAGTAGGGTTACTTCGATATGAAAGCCTAGATAGTAGGGTTGTGATAAGGAACCTGGATAGTAGGGTTACTTCGATATGAAAGCCTTGATAGTAGGGTTGTGAGAAGGAACCTGGATGGTAGGGTTACTTCGAAATGAAAGCCTGGATAGTAGGGCTATAAGAAGGAACCTGGATAGTAGGGTTACTTCGATATGAAAGCATGGATAGTAGGGCTGAGAGAAGGAACCTAGATGGTAGGGTTACTTCAAAATGAAAGCCTGGATAGTAGGGCTGTGAGAAGGAACCTGGATGGTAGGGTTACTACGATATGAAAGCCTGGATAGTAGGGATGTGAGAAGGAACCTGGATAGTAGGGTTACTTCGATATGAAAGCCTGAATAGTAGGGTTTTGAGAAGGAACCTGGATGGTAGGATTAGTTCGAAAAGAAAGCCTGGATAGTAGGGCTGTGAGAAAGAACCTGGATAGTAGGGTTACTTTGATATGAAAGCCTGGATAGTAGGGATGTGAGAAGGAACCTGGATAGTAAATCTATGAAAAGGAACCTGGATAGTAGGGTTACTTCGATATGAAAGTCTGGATAGTAGGGCTATGAGAAAGAACCTGGATAGTAGGGTTACTTCGATATGAAATACTGGATAGTAGGACTTTGAGAAGGAACCTGGATAGTAGGGTTACTTCGATATGAAAATCTGGATAGTAGGGCTGTGAGAAGGAATTGGGGTAGTAGGGTTACTTCGATATGAAATCCTGGATTGTAGGACTGTGAGAAGGAACCTGGATAGTAGGGTTACTTCGATATGAAAGTCTAGATAATAGGGCTGTGAGAAGAAACATGGGTAGTAAGGTTTCTTCGACATGAAATCCTGGATAGTTGGGCTGTGAGAAGGAACCTGGATAGTAGGGTTACTTCGATATGAAAGCCTGGATAGTAGGGATGTGAGAAGGAACCTGGATAGTAGGGTTACTTCGATATGAAAGCCTGGATAGTATGGCTGTGTGAAGGAACCTAAATATAGTAGGGTTACTTCGATATGAAAGCCTGGATAGTAGGGCTGTGAGAAGGAACCTGGATGGTAGGGTTACTTCGAAATGAAAGCCTGGATAGTAGGGCTGTGAGAAGGAACCTGTATAGTAGGGTTACTTCGATATGAAAGCCTGGATAGTATAGCTGTAGAAAGGAACCTGGATAGTAGGGTTACTTCGACATGAAAGCCTGGATATTAGGGCTGTGAAAATAAACCTGGATGGTACAGTTACTTCGAAATGAAATCATGGATAGTAGGGCTGTGAGAAGGAAACTGGATAGTAGGGTTACTTCGATATGAAGCCTGAATAGTAAGGCTGTGAGAAGGAACCTAGATAGTAGGGTTACTTCGATATGAAAGCCTGGATAGTATGGCTGTGAGAAGGAACCTGGATGGTAGAGTTACTACGAAATGAAAGCCTGGATAGTAGGGCTGTGAGAAGGAACCTGGATAGTAGGATTACTTCGATATGAAATCCTGGATAGTAGGGTTGTGAGAAGGAACCTGGATAGTAGGGTTACTTCGATATGAAAGCCTGGATGTTAGGGCTGTAAGAAGGAACATGGATAGTAGGGTTACTTCGATATGAAATCCTGGATAATAGGGCTATGAGAAGGAATCTGGATAGTAGGGTTACTTCTATATGAAAGCCTGGATAGTAGGGCTCTGAGAAGGAACTTGTAAAATAGGGTTACTTCGATATGAAATCCTGGATAGTAGGGCTGTGAGAAGGAACCTGGATAGTAGGGTTACTTCGATATGAAAGCCTATATAGTAGGGCTGTGATAAGGAACCTGGATAGTAGGGTTACTTTGATATGAAAGCCTTGATAGTAGGGTTGTGAGAAGGAACCTTGATGGTAGGGTTACTTCAAAATGAAAGCCTGGATAGTAGGGTTGTGAGAAGGAACCTGGATAGTAGGGTTACTTCGATATGAAAGCCTGGATAGTAGGGCTGTGGGAAGGAACCTAGATGGTAGGGTTACTTCAAAATGAAAGCCTAGATAGTAGGGCTGTGAGAAGGAACCTGGATGGTAGGGTTACTACGATATGAAAGCCCGGATAGTAGGGATGTGAGAAGGAACCTGGATAGTAGGGTTACTTCGATATGAAAGCCTGGATAGTAGGGTTGTGAGAAGGAACCTGGATGGTAGGATTAGTTCGAAAAGAAATCCTGGATAGTAGGGTTGTGAGAAGGAACCTGAATAGTAGGGTTACTTTGATATGAAATCCTGGATAGTAGGGATGTGAGAAGGAACCTGGATAGTAGGGCTATGAGTAGGAACCTGGATAGTAGGGTTACTTCGATATGAAAGCCTGGATAGTAGGGCTATGAGAAAGAACCTGGATAGTAGGGTTACTTCGATATGAAATACTGGATAGTAGGACTTTGAGAAGGAACCTGGATAGTAGGGTTACTTCGATATGAAAGTCTGGATAGTAGGGCTGTGAGAAGGAATTGGGGTAGTAGGGTTACTTCGACATGAAATCCTGGATCGTTGGGCTGTGAGAAGGAACCTGGATAGTAGGGTTACTTCGATATGAAAGCCTGGATAGTAGGGATGTGAGAAGGAACCTGGATAGTAGGGTTACTTCGATATGAAAGCCTGGATGTTAGGGCTGTAAGAAGGAACATGGATAGTAGGGTTACTTCGATATGAAATCCTGGATAGTAGGGCTATGAGAAGGAATCTGGATAGTAGGGTTACTTCTATATGAAAGCCTGGATAGTAGGGCTCTGAGAAGGAACTTGTAAAATAGGGTTACTTCGATATGAAATCCTGGATAGTAGGGCTGTGAGAAGGAACCTGGATAGTAGGGTTACTTCGATATGAAAGCCTATATAGTAGGGCTGTGATAAGGAACCTGGATAGTAGGGTTACTTTGATATGAAAGCCTTGATAGTAGGGCTGTGAGAAGGAACCTTGATGGTAGGGTTACTTCAAAATGAAAGCCTGGATAGTAGGGTTGTGAGAAGGAACCTGGATAGTAGGGTTACTTCGATATGAAAGCCTGGATAGTAGGGCTGTGGGAAGGAACCTAGATGGTAGGGTTACTTCAAAATGAAAGCCTAGATAGTAGGGCTGTGAGAAGGAACCTGGATGGTAGGGTTACTACGATATGAAAGCCCGGATAGTAGGGATGTGAGAAGGAACCTGGATAGTAGGGTTACTTCGATATGAAAGCCTGGATAGTAGGGTTGTGAGAAGGAACCTGGATGGTAGGATTAGTTCGAAAAGAAATCCTGGATAGTAGGGTTGTGAGAAGGAACCTGAATAGTAGGGTTACTTTGATATGAAATCCTGGATAGTAGGGATGTGAGAAGGAACCTGGATAGTAGGGCTATGAGTAGGAACCTGGATAGTAGGGTTACTTCGATATGAAAGCCTGGATAGTAGGGCTATGAGAAAGAACCTGGATAGTAGGGTTACTTCGATATGAAATACTGGATAGTAGGACTTTGAGAAGGAACCTGGATAGTAGGGTTACTTCGATATGAAAGTCTGGATAGTAGGGCTGTGAGAAGGAATTGGGGTAGTAGGGTTACTTCGACATGAAATCCTGGATCGTTGGGCTGTGAGAAGGAACCTGGATAGTAGGGTTACTTCGATATGAAAGCCTGGATAGTAGGGATGTGAGAAGGAACCTGGATAGTAGGGTTACTTCGATATGAAAGCCTGGATGTTAGGGCTGTAAGAAGGAACATGGATAGTAGGGTTACTTCGATATGAAATCCTGGATAGTAGGGCTATGAGAAGGAATCTGGATAGTAGGGTTACTTCTATATGAAAGCCTGGATAGTAGGGCTCTGAGAAGGAACTTGTAAAATAGGGTTACTTTGATATGAAATCCTGGATAGTAGGGCTGTGAGAAGGAACCTGGATAGTAGGGTTACTTCGATATGAAAGCCTATATAGTAGGGCTGTGATAAGGAACCTGGATAGTAGGGTTACTTTGATATGAAAGCCTTGATAGTAGGGCTGTGAGAAGGAACCTTGATGGTAGGGTTACTTCAAAATGAAAGCCTGGATAGTAGGGTTGTGAGAAGGAACCTGGATAGTAGGGTTACTTCGATATGAAAGCCTGGATAGTAGGGCTGTGAGAAGGAACCTAGATGGTAGGGTTACTTCAAAATGAAAGCCTAGATAGTAGGGCTGTGAGAAGGAACCTGGATGGTAGGGTTACTACGATATGAAAGCCCGGATAGTAGGGATGTGAGAAGGAACCTGGATAGTAGGGTTACTTCGATATGAAAGCCTGGATAGTAGGGTTGTGAGAAGGAACCTGGATGGTAGGATTAGTTCGAAAAGAAATCCTGGATAGTAGGGTTGTGAGAAGGAACCTGAATAGTAGGGTTACTTTGATATGAAATCCTGGATAGTAGGGATGTGAGAAGGAACCTGGATAGTAGGGCTATGAGTAGGAACCTGGATAGTAGGGTTACTTCGATATGAAAGCCTGGATAGTAGGGCTATGAGAAAGAAATTGGATAGTAGGGTTACTTCGATATGAAATACTGGATAGTAGGACTTTGAGAAGGAACCTGGATAGTAGGGTTACTTCGATATGAAAGTCTGGATAGTAGGGCTGTGAGAAGGAATTGGGGTAGTAGGGTTACTTCGACATGAAATCCTGGATCGTTGGGCTGTGAGAAGGAACCTGGATAGTAGGGTTACTTCGATATGAAAGCCTGGATAGTAGGGATGTGAGAAGGAACCTGGATAGTAGGGTTACTTCGATATGAAAGCCTGGATAGTATGGCTGTGAGAAGGAACCTAAATATAGTAGGGTTACTTCGATATGAAAGCCTGGATAGTAGGGCTGTGAGAAGGAACCTGGATGGTAGGGTTACTTCGAAATGAAAGCCTGGATAGTAGGGCTGTGAGAAGGAACCTGTATAGTAGGGTTACTTCGATATGAAAGCCTGGATAGTAGAGCTGTAGAAAGGAACCTGGATAGTAGGGTTACTTCGACATGAAAGCCTGGATAGTAGGGCTGTGAGAATAAACCTGGATGGTACAGTTACTTCGAAATGAAAGCTGGATAGTAGGGCTGTGAGAAGGAAACTGGATAGTAGGGTTACTTCGATATGAAAGCCTGAATAGTAAGGTTGTTAGAAGGAACCTAGATAGTAGGGTTACTTCGATATGAATGTCTAGATAATAGGGCTGTGAGAAGAAACATGGGTAGTAAGGTTTCTTCGACATGAAATCCTGGATAGTTGGGCTGTGAGAAGGAACCTGGATAGTAGGGTTACTTCGATATGAAAGCCTGGATAGTAGGGATGTGAGAAGGAACCTGGATAGTAGGGTTACTTCGATATGAAAGCCTGGATAGTATGGCTGTGTGAAGGAACCTAAATATAGTAGGGTTACTTCTATATGAAAGCCTGGATAGTAGGGCTGTGAGAAGCAACCTGGATGGTAGGGTTACTTCGAAATGAAAGCCTGGATAGTAGGGCTGTGAGAAGGAACCTGTATAGTAGGGTTACTTCGATATGAAAGTCTGGATAGTATAGCTGTAGAAAGGAACCTGGATAGTAGGGTTACTTCGACATGAAAGCCTGGATATTAGGGCTGTGAGAATAAACCTGGATGGTACAGTTACTTCGAAATGAAAGCATGGATAGTAGGGCTGTGAGAAGGAAACTGGATAGTAGGGTTACTTCGATATGAAGCCTGAATAGTAAGGCTGTGAGAAGGAACCTAGATAGTAGGGTTACTTCGATATGAAAGCCTGGATAGTATGGCTGTGAGAAGGAACCTGGATGGTAGAGTTACTACGAAATGAAAGCCTGGATAGTAGGGCTGTGAGAAGGAACCTGGATAGTAGGATTACTTCGATATGAAATCCTGGATAGTAGGGTTGTGAGAAGGAACCTGGATAGTAGGGTTACTTCGATATGAAAGCCTGGATGTTAGGGCTGTAAGAAGGAACATGGATAGTAGGGTTACTTCGATATGAAATCCTGGATAGTAGGGCTATGAGAAGGAATCTGGATAGTAGGGTTACTTCTATATGAAAGCCTGGATAGTAGGGCTCTGAGAAGGAACTTGTAAAATAGGGTTACTTCGATATGAAATCCTGGATAGTAGGGCTGTGAGAAGGAACCTGGATAGTAGGGTTACTTCGATATGAAAGCCTATATAGTAGGGCTGTGATAAGGAACCTGGATAGTAGGGTTACTTTGATATGAAAGCCTTGATAGTAGGGCTGTGAGAAGGAACCTTGATGGTAGGGTTACTTCAAAATGAAAGCCTGGATAGTAGGGTTGTGAGAAGGAACCTGGATAGTAGGGTTACTTCGATATGAAAGCCTGGATAGTAGGGCTGTGAGAAGGAACCTAGATGGTAGGGTTACTTCAAAATGAAAGCCTAGATAGTAGGGCTGTGAGAAGGAACCTGGATGGTAGGGTTACTACGATATGAAAGCCCGGATAGTAGGGATGTGAGAAGGAACCTGGATAGTAGGGTTACTTCGATATGAAAGCCTGGATAGTAGGGTTGTGAGAAGGAACCTGGATGGTAGGATTAGTTCGAAAAGAAATCCTGGATAGTAGGGTTGTGAGAAGGAACCTGAATAGTAGGGTTACTTTGATATGAAATCCTGGATAGTAGGGATGTGAGAAGGAACCTGGATAGTAGGGCTATGAGTAGGAACCTGGATAGTAGGGTTACTTCGATATGAAAGCCTGGATAGTAGGGCTATGAGAAAGAACCTGGATAGTAGGGTTACTTCGATATGAAATACTGGATAGTAGGACTTTGAGAAGGAACATGGATAGTAGGGTTACTTCGATATGAAAGTCTGGATAGTAGGGCTGTGAGAAGGAATTGGGGTAGTAGGGTTACTTCGACATGAAATCCTGGATCGTTGGGCTGTGAGAAGGAACCTGGATAGTAGGGTTACTTCGATATGAAAGCCTGGATAGTAGGGATGTGAGAAGGAACCTGGATAGTAGGGTTACTTCGATATGAAAGCCTGGATAGTATGGCTGTGAGAAGGAACCTAAATATAGTAGGGTTACTTCGATATGAAAGCCTGGATAGTAGGGCTGTGAGAAGGAACCTGGATGGTAGGGTTACTTCGAAATGAAAGCCTGGATAGTAGGGCTGTGAGAAGGAACCTGTATAGTAGGGTTACTTCGATATGAAAGCCTGGATAGTAGAGCTGTAGAAAGGAACCTGGATAGTAGGGTTACTTCGACATGAAAGCCTGGATAGTAGGGCTGTGAGAATAAACCTGGATGGTACAGTTACTTCGAAATGAAAGCTGGATGGTAGGGCTGTGAGAAGGAAACTGGATAGTAGGGTTACTTCGATATGAAAGCCTGAATAGTAAGGCTGTTAGAAGGAACCTAGATAGTAGGGTTACTTCGATATGAAAGCCTGGATAGTAGGGTTGTGAGAAGGAACCTGGATGGTAGAGTTACTACGAAATGAAAGCCTGGATAGTAGGGCTGTGAGAAGGAACCTGGATAGTAGGATTACTTCGATATGAAATCCTGGATAGTAGGGTTGTGAGAAGGAACCTGGATAGTAGGGTTACTTCGATATGAAAGCCTGGATAGTAGGGCTGTAAGAAGGAACCTGGATAGTAGGGTTACTTCGATATGAAATCCTTGATAGTAGGGCTATGAGAAGGAACCTGGATAGTAGGGTTACTTCTATATGAAAGCCTGGATAGTAGGGCTGTGAGAAGGAACTTGGAAAATAGGGTTACTTCGATATGAAATCCTGGATAGTAGGGCTGTGAGAAGGAACCTAGATGGTAGGGTTACTTCGAAATGAAAGCCTAGATAGTAGGGCTGTAAGAAGGAACCTGGATAGTAGGGTTACTTAGATATGAAAGCCTGGATAGTAGGGCTGTGATAAGGAACCTGGATAGTAGGGTTACTTCGATATGAAAGCCTGGATAGTAGGGCTGTGAGAAGGAACCTGGATGGTAGGGTTACTTCGAAATGAAAGCCTGGATAGTAGGGCTGTGAGAAGGAACCTGGATAGTAGGGTTACTTCGATATGAAAGCCTGGATTGTAGGGATGTGAGAAGGAACCTGGATAGTAGGGTTATTTCGATATGAAAGCCTAGATAGTAGGGTTGTGAGAAGGAACATGGATGGTAGGATTAGTTCGAAATGAAAGCCTGGATAGTAGGGTTGTGAGAAGGAACCTGGATAGTACGGCTACTTTGATATGAAAGCCTAGATTGTAGGGATGTGAGAAGGAACCTAGATAGTAGGGTTGTGAGAAGGAACCTGGATAGTAGGGTTACTTCGATATGAAATCCTGGATAGTAGGACTGTGAGAAGGAACCTGGATAGTAGGGTTACTTCGATATGAAAGTCTGGATAGTAGGGCTGTGAGAAGGAACCTGGATAGCAGGATTACTTCGATATGAAAGCCTGGATAATAGGGTTGTGATAAGGAACCTGGATAGTAGGGTTACTTCGATATGAAAGCCTGGATAGTAGGGTTGTAAGAATGAACCTGGATAGTAGGGTTACTTCGATATGAAATCCTGGATAGTAGGGCTATTAGAAGGAACCTAGATAGTAGGGTTACTTTTATATGAAAGCCTGGATAGTAGGGCTGTGAGAAGGAACGTGGATTATAGGGTTACTTCAATTTGAAAGCCTGGATAGTAGGGTTGTGAGAAGGAACCTGGATGGTAGGGTTACTTTGAAATGAAAGACTGGATAATAGGGCTGTAAGAAGGAACCTGGATAGTAGGGTTACTTCGATATGAAAGCCTGTATAGTAGGGCTGTGAGAAGGAACCTGGGTAGTAGGGTTACTTCGACTTGAAAGCCTGGAGAGTAGGGATATTAGAAGGAACATGGATAGTAGGGTTACTTCGATAAGAAAGCCTGTATAGTAGGTCTGTGAGAAAGAATATGGATAGTAGGGTTACTTCGATATGAAAGCCTGGATAGTAGGGATGTGAGAAGGAGCCTGGATAGTAGGGTTACTTCGATATGAAATCCTGGATAGTATGGATGTCAGAAGGAACCTGGATAGTAGGGTTACTTCGATATGAAAGCCTGGATAGTATGGCTGTGAGAAGGAACCTAAATATAGTAGGGTTACTTGGATATGAAAGCCTGGATAGTAGGGCTGTGAGAAGGAACCTGGATGGTAGGGTTACATCGAAATGAAAGCCTGGATAGTAGGGCTGTGAGAAGGAACCTGTATAGTAGTGTTATTTCTATATGAAAGCCTGGATAGTAGAGCTGTAGAAAGGAACCTGGATAGTAGGGTTACTTCGACATGAAAGCCTAGATAGTAGGGCTGTAAGAAGGAACATGGATGGTAGGGTTGCTTCGAACTGAAAGCCTGGATAGTAGGGCTGTGAGAAGGAACCTGGATAGTAGGGTTACTTCGATATGAAAGCCTGGATATTAGGGCTGTAGAAAGGAACCTGGATAGTAGGGTTACTTCGAAATGAAAGCCTGGATAGTAGGATTTTGAGAAGGAACCTAGATAGTAGGGTTACTTCGATATGAAAGTCTGGATAGTAGGGTTGTGAGAAGGAACCGGGGTAGTAGGGTTACTTCGATATGAAATCCTGGATTGTAGGACTGTTAGAAGGAACCTAGATAGTAGGGTTACTTCGATATGAAAGCCTGGATAGTAGGGCTGTGAGAAGGAACCTGGATGGTAGAGTTACTTCGAAATGAAAGCCTGGATAGTAGGGCTGTGAGAAGTAACCTGGATAATAGGATTACTTCGATATGAAATCTTGGATAGTAGGGTTGTTAGAAGGAACCTGGATAGTAGGGTTACTTCGATATGAAGGCCTGGATAGTAGGGCTGTAAGAATGAACCTGGATAGTAGGGTTACTTCGATATGAAATCCTGGATAGTAGGGCTATGAGAAGGAACCTGGATAGTATGGTTACTTCTATATGAAAGCCTAGATAGTAGGGCTGTGAGAAGGAACTTGGATGGTAGGGTTACTTCGAAATGAAAGCCTGGATAATAGGGCTGTGAGAAGGAACCTGGATAGTAGGGTTACTTCGATATGAAAGCCTGGATAGTAGGGCTGTGAGAAAGAACCTGGGTAGTAGGGTTACTTCAATTTGAAAGCCTGGATAGTAGGGCTATTAGAAGGAACCTGGATAGTAGGGTTACTTCGATATGAAAGCCTGTATAGTAGGGCTGTGAGAAGGAACCTGGATAGTAGGGTTACTTCGATATGAAAGCCTGGATAGTAGGGTTGTGAGAAGGAACCTGGATAGTAGGGTTACTTCGATATGAAAGCCTGGATAGTAGGGCTTTGAGAAGGAACCTGGGTAGTAGGGTTACTTCGACATGAAATCCTGGATAGTAGGGCTGTGAGAAGGAACCTGGATTGTAGGGTTACTTCGATTTGAAAGCCTGTATAGTAGGGCTGTGAGTAGGAACCTGGATAGTAGGGTTACTTCGATATGAAAGCCTGGATAGTAGGGCTGTGAGAAGGAACCTGGATGGTAGGGTAACTTCGAAATGAAAGCCTGGATAGTAGGGCTGTGAGAAGGAACCTGGATAGTAGGGTTACTTCGATATGAAAGCCTGAATAGTAGGGCTGTAAGAAGGAACCTGGATAGTAGGGTTACTTCGATATAAAAGCCTAGATAGTAGAGTTGTGAGAAGGAACCTGAATGGTAGGTTTACTTTGAAATGAAAGCCTGGATAGTAGGGCTGTGAGAAGGAACCTGGATAGTAGGGTTACTTCGATATTAAATCCTGGATAGTAGGGATGTGAGATGGAACCTGGATAGTAGGGTTACTTCGATATGAAAGCCTGGATAATAGGGTTGTGAGAAGGAACCTGGATGGTAGGGTTTTTTCGAAATGAAAGCCTAGATAGTATGGCTGTGAGAAGGAACCTGGATAGTAGGGTTACTTCGAAATGAAAGCCTGGATAGTAGGGTTGTGAGAAGGAACCTGAATTGTAGGGTTACTTCGAAATGAAAGCCTAAATAGTAGGGCTGTGAGAATGAACCTGGATGGTAGGGTTACTTCGAAAAGAAAGCCTGGATAGTAGGGCTATGAGAAAGAACCTGGATAGTGGGGTTACTTCGATATGAAAGCCTGGATAGTAGGGCTGTGAGAAGGAACCTGGGTAGTAGGGTTTCTTCGACATGAAAGCTTGGATAGTAGGGCTGTGAGAAGGAACCTGGATAGTAGGGTTACTTCGATATGAAATCCTGGATAGTAGGGCTGTGAGAAGGAACCTGGATAGTAGGGTTACTTCGACATGAAAGCCTGGATAGTAGGGCTGTGAGAAGGAACCTGGATGGTAGGGTTACTTCGAAATGAAAGCATGGATAGTAGGGTTGTGAAAAGGAAACTGGATAGTAGGGTTACTTCGATATGAAAGCCTGAATAGTAGGGCTGTAAGAAGGAACCTGGATAGTAGGGTTACTTCGATATAAAAGCCTGGATAGTAGAGTTGTGATAAGGAACCTGAATGGTAGGGTTACTTCGAAATGAAAGCCTGGATAGTAGGGATGTGAGAAGGAACCTGGATAGTAGGGTTACTTCGATATGAAAGCCTGGATAGTAGGGATGTGAGATGGAACCTGGATAGTAGGGTTACTTCGATATGAAAGCCTGGATAGTAGGGCTGTGAGAAGGAACCTGGATGGTAGGGTTTCTTCGAAATGAAAGCCTGGATAGTATGGCTGTGAGAAGGAACCTGGATAGTAGGGTTACTTCGAAATGAAAGCCTGGATAGTAGGGTTGTGAGAAGGAACCTGAATGGTAGGGTTACTTCGAAATGAAAGCCTAGATAGTAGGGCTGTGAGAATAAACCTGGATGGTAGGGTTACTTCGAAATGAAAGCCTGGATAGTAGGGCTATGAGAAAGAACCTGGATAGTAGGGTTACTTCGATATGAAAGCCTGGATAGTAGGGCTGTGAGAAGGAACCTGGGTAGTAGGGTTTCTTCGACATGAAAGCTTGGATAGTAGGGCTGTGAGAAGGAACCTGGATAGTAGGGTTACTTCTATATGAAATCCTAGATAGTAGGGCTGTGAGAAGGAACCTGGATAGTAGGGTTACTTCGACATGAAAGCCTGGATAGTAGGGCTTTGAGAAGGAACCTGGATGGTAGAGTTACTTCGAAATTAAAGCCTGGATAGTAGGGCTGTGAGAAGGAACCTGGATAGTAGGGTTACTTCGATATGAAAGCCTGAATAGTAGGGCTGTGAGAAGGAACCTGGATAGTAGGGTTACTTCGATATAAAAGCCTGGATAGTAGGGTTGTGAGAAGGAACCTAGATGGTAGGGTTACTTCGAAATGAAAGCCTGGATAGTAGGGATGTTAGAAGGAACCTGGATAGTATGGTTACTTCGATATGAAAGCCTGGATAGTAGGGCTGTGAGAAGGAACCTGAATTATAGGGTTACTTCGAAATGAAAGCCTGGATAGTATGCCTGTGAGAAGGAACCTGGGTAGTAGGGTTACTTCGATATGAAATCTTGGATAGTAGGGATTTGAGAAGGAACCTGGATAGTAGGGTTGTGAGAAGGAACCTGGATAGTAGGGTTACTTCGATATGAAATCCGGGATAGTAGGGTTACTTCGATATGAAAGTCTGGATAGTAGGGCTGTGAGAAGGAACCTGGGTAGTAGGGTTTCTTCGACATGAAATCCTGGATAGTAGGGATGTGAGAAGGAACCTGGATAGTAGGGTTACTTCGATATGAAAGCCTGGATAGTAGGGATGTGAGAAGGAACCTGGATAGTAGGGTTACTTCGATATGAAAGCCTGGATAGTAGGGCTGTGAGAAGGAACCTGGATAGTAGGGTTACTTCGATATGAAAGCCTGGATAGTAGGGCTGTGAGAAGGAACTTAGATGGTAGGGTTACTTCGAAATGAAAGCCTGGATAGTAGGGCAATGAGAAGGAACCTGTATAGTAGGGTTACTTTGATATGAAATCCTGGATATTAGGGCTGTAGAAAGGAACCTGGATAGTAGGGTTACTTCAATATGAAAGCCTGGATAGTAGGGTTGTGAGAATGAACCTGGATGGTAGGGTTACTTCGAAATGAAAGCCTGGATAGTAGGGCTGTGAGAAAGAACCTGGATAGTAGGGTTACTTCGATATGAAAGCCTGGATAGTAGGGCTGTGATAAGGAACCTGGGTAGTAGGGTTTCTTCGACATGAAAGCTTTGATAGTAGGGCTGTGAGAAGGAACCTGGATAGTAGGGTTACTTCGATATGAAAGCCTGGATAATAGGGTTGTGAGAAGGAACCTGGATAGTAGGGTTACTTCGACATGAAAGCCTGGATAGTAGGGCTGTGAGAAGGAACCTGGATGGTAGGGTTACTTCGAAATGAAAGCCTGGATAGTAGGACTGTGAGAAGGAACATGGATAGTAGGGTTACTTCGATATGAAAGCCTGAATAGTAGGGCTGTGAGAAGGAACCTGGATAGTAAGGTTACTTCGATATAAAAGCCTGGATGGTAGGGTTGTGAGAAGGAACCTAGATGGTAGGGTTACTTCGAAATGAAAGCCTGGATAGTATGGATGTTAGAAGGAACCTGGATAGTAGGGTTACTTTAATATGAAATCCTAGATAGTAGGGATGTGAGAAGGAACCTGGATAGTAGGGTTACTTCGATATGAAAGCCTGGATAGTAGGGTTGTGAGAAGGAACCTGGATGATAGGGTTACTTCGAACTGAAAGCCTGGATAGTATGGCTGTGAGAAGGAACCTGGATAGTAGGGTTACTTCGATATGAAATCCTGGATAGTAGGGATTTGAGAAGGAACCTGGATAGTAGGGCTGTGAGAAGGAACCTGGATAGTAGGGTTACTTGGATATGAAAGCCTGGATAGTAGAGCTATGAGAAGGAACCTGGATAGTAGGGTTACTTCGATATGAAATCCGGGATAGTAGGGTTACTTCGATATGAAAGTTTGGATAGTAGGGCTGTGAGAAGGAACCTGGGTAGTAGGGTTTCTTCGACATGAATTCCTGGATAGTAGGGATGTGAGAAGGAACCTGGATAGTAGGGTTACTTCGATATGAAAGCCTGGATAGTAGGGATGTGAGAAGGAACCTGGATAGTAGGGTTACTTCGATATGAAAGACTGGATAGTAGGGCTGTGAGAAGGAACCTGGATAGTAGGGTTACTTCGATATTAAAGCCTTGATAGTAGGGCTGTGAGAAGGAACCTGGATGGTAGGGTTACTTGTTAATGAAAGCCTGGATAGTAGGGCTGTGAGAAGGAACCTGGATGGTAGGGTTACTTCGAAATGAAAGCATGGATAGTAGGGCAGTAGAAAGGAACCTGGATAGTAGGGTTACTTCGATATGAAAGCCTGGATAGTAGGGCTGTGAGAAGGAACCTGGATAGTAGGGTTACTTCGATATAAAACCCTGGATAGTAGGGTTGTGAGAAGGAACCTAGATGGTAGGGTTACTTCGAAATGAAAGCCTGGATAGTAGGGATGTTAGAAGGAACCTGGATAGTAGTGTTACTTCAATATGAAAGCCTGGATAGTATGGATGTGAGAAGGAACCTGGATAGTAGGGTTACTTCGATATGAAAGCCTGGATAGTAGGGTTGTGAGAAGGAACCTGGATGATAGGGTTACTTCGAACCGAAAGCCTAGATAGTATGGCTGTGAGAAGGAACCTGGATAGTAGAGTTACTTCGATATGAAAGCCTGGATAGTAGGGCTATGAGAAGGAACCTGGATAGTAGGGTTACTTCGATATGAAATCTGGGATAGTAGGGTTACTTCGATATGGAAGTTTAGATAGTAGGGCTGTGAGAAGGAACCTGGGTAGTAGGGTTTCTTCGACATGAAATCCTGGATAGTAGGGATGTGAGAAGGAACCTAGATAGTAGGGTTACTTCGATATGAAAGCCTGGATAGTAGGGATGTAAGAAGGAACCTGGATAGTAGGGTTACTTCGATATGAAAGACTGGATAGTAGGGCTGTGAGAAGGAACCTGGATAGTAGGGTTACTTCGATATTAAAGCCTGGATAGTAGGGCTGTGAGAAGGAACCTGGATGGTAGGGTTACTTGGAAATGAAAGCCTGGATAGTAGGGCTGTGAGAAGGAACCTGTATAGTAGGGTTACTTTGATATGAAAGCATGGATATTAGGGCTGTAGAAAGGAACATGGATAGTAGGGTTACTTTGATATGAAAGCCTGGATAGTAGGGCTGTGAGAATGAACCTGGATGGTAGGGTTACTTCGAAATGAAAGCCTGGATAGTAGGGCTGTGAGAAGGAACCTGGATAGTAGGGTTTCTTCGATATGAAAGCCTTGATAGTAGGGTTATGAGAAGGAACCTGGGTAGTAGGAGTACTTCGACATGAAAGCTTGGATAGTAGGGCTGTGAGAAGGAACCTGGATGGTAGAGTTACTTAGAAATGAAAGCCTGGATAGTAGGGCTGTGAGAAGGAACCTGGATAGCAGGATTACTTCGATATGAAAGCCTGGATAGTAGGGTTGTGAGAAGGAACCTAGATAGTAGGGTTACTTCGATATGAAAGCCTGGATAGTTGGGCTGTAAGAAGGAACCTGGATAGTAGGGTTATTTCGATATGAAATCCGGGATAGTAGGGCTATGAGAAGGAACCTGGATAGTAGGGTTACTTCTATATAAAATCCTGGATAGTAGCGCTGTGAGAAGGAACTTTGATAATAGGGTTACTTCGATATGAAAGCCTGGATACTAGGGCCGTGAGAAGGAACCTGGATGGTAGGGTTACTTCAAAATGAAAGCCTTGATAATAGGGCTGTGAGAAGGAACCTGGATAGTAGGGTTACTTCGATATGAAAGCCTGTATAGTAGGGCTGTGAGAAGGAACCTGGGTAGTAGGGTTACTTCGATTTGAAAGCCTAGATAGTAGGGCTATTAGAAGGAACCTGGATAGTAGGGTTACTTCGATATGAAAGCCTATATAGTAGGGTTGTGACAAGGAACATGGATAGTAGGGTTACTTCGATATGAAAGCCTGGATAGTAGGGCTGTGAGAAGGAACCTGGATAGTAGGGTTACTTCGATATGAAAGCTTGGATAGTAGGGTTGTGAGAGGGAACCTGGATAGTAGGGTTACTTCGATATGAAATCTTGGATAGTATGGTTGTGAGAAGGAACCTAAATATAGTAGGGTTACTTCGATATGAAAGCCTGGATAGTAGGGCTGTGAGAAGGAACCTGGAAGGCATGGTTACATCAAAATGAAAGCCTGGATAGTAGGGCTGTGAGTAGGAACCTGGATAATAGAGTTACTTCGATATGAAAGCCTGAATAGTAGGGCTGTGAGAAGGAACCTGGATAGTAGGGTTACTTCGATATGAAAGCCTGGATAGTAGGGCTGTGAGAAGGAACCTGGATGGTAGGGTTACTTCGAAATTAAAGCCTGTATAATGGGGCTGTGAGAAGGAACCTGGATGGTAGGGTTACTACGATATGAAAGCCTGGATAGTAGGGTTGTGAGAAGAAACCTGGATAGTAGGGTTACTTCGATATGAAAGCCTGGATAGTAGGGTTGTGAGAAGGAACCTGGATGGTAGGATTAGTTCGAAATGAAAGCCTGGATAGTAGGGATGTGAGAAGGAACCTGGATAGTAGGGTTACTTTGATATGAAAGCCTGGATAGTAGGGATCTGAGAAGGAACCTGGATAGTAGGGCTATGAGAAGGAACCTGGATAGTAGGATTACTTCGACATGAAAGCCTGGATAGTAGGGCTATGAGACGGAACCTGGATAGTAGGGTTACTTCAATATGAAAGCCTGGATAGTATGGCTGTGATAAGGAACCTAAATATAGTAGGATTAATTCGATATGAAAGCCTGGATAGTAGAGCTGTGAGAAGGAACCTGGATAGTAGGGTTACTTCGATATGAAAGCCTGGATAGTAGAGTTGTAGAAAGGAACCTAGATAGTAGGGTTACTTCGACATGAAAGCCTGGATAATAGGGCTTTGAGAATAAACCTGGATGGTACAGTTACTTCGAAATGAAAGCCTGTATAGTAGGGCAGTGAGAAAGAACCTGGATAGTATGGTTACGTCGATATGAAAGCCTGTATAGTAGGGCTGTAAGAAGGAACCTGGATAGTAGGGTTACTTCGATATGAAATCCTGGATAGTAGGGCTGTGAGAGGGAACCTGGATAGTAGGGTTACTTCGATATGAAATCATGGATAGTATGGCTGTGAGAAGGAACCTAAATATAGTAGGGTTACTTCGATATGAAAGCCTGGATAGTAGGGTTGTGAGAAGGAACCTGGAAGGTAGGGTTACATCGAAATGAAAGCCTAGATAGTAGGGCTGTGAGTAGGAACCTGGATAGTAGAGTTACTTCGATATGAAAGCCTGAATAGTAGGGCTGTGAGAAGGAACCTGGATAGTAGGGTTACTTCGATATGAAAGCCTGGATAGTAGGGTTGTGAGAAGGAACCTGGATGGTAGGGTTACTTCGAAATTAAAGCCTGTATAATGGGGCTGTGAGAAGGAACCTGGATGGTAGGGTTACTACGATATGAAAGCCTGGATAGTAGGGTTGTGAGAAGGAACCTGGATAGTAGGGTTACTTCGATATGAAAGCCTGGATAGTAGGGTTGTGAGAAGGAACCTGGATGGTAGGATTAGTTCGAAATGAAAACCTGGATAGTAGGGATGTGAGAAGGAACCTGGATAGTAGGGTTACTTTGATATGAAAGCCTGGATAGTAGGGATCTGAGATGGAACCTGGATAGTAGGGTTACTTCGATATAAAACCCTGGATAGTAGGGTTGTGAGAAGGAACCTAGATGGTAGGGTTACTTCGAAATGAAATCCTGGATAGTAGGGATGTTAGAAGGAACCTGGATAGTAGTGTTACTTCAATATGAAAGCCTGGATAGTATGGATGTGAGAAGGAACCTGGATAGTAGGGTTACTTCGATATGAAAGCCTGGATAATAGGGTTGTGAGAAGGAACCTGGATGATAGGGTTACTTCGAACCGAAAGCCTAGATAGTATGGCTGTGAGAAGGAACCTGGATAGTAGAGTTACTTCGATATGAAAGCCTGGATAGTAGGGCTATGAGAAGGAACCTGGATAGTAGGGTTACTTCGATATGAAATCCGGGATAGTAGGGTTACTTCGATATGGAAGTTTAGATAGTAGGGCTGTGAGAAGGAACCTGGGTAGTAGGGTTTCTTCGACATGAAATCCTGGATAGTAGGGATGTGAGAAGGAACCTAGATAGTAGGGTTACTTCGATATGAAAGCCTGGATAGTAGGGATGTAAGAAGGAACCTGGATAGTAGGGTTACTTCGATATGAAAGACTGGATAGTAGGGCTGTGAGAAGGAACCTGGATAGTAGGGTTACTTCGATATTAAAGCCTGGATAGTAGGGTTGTGAGAAGGAACCTGGATGGTAGGGTTACTTGGAAATGAAAGCCTGGATAGTAGGGCTGTGAGAAGGAACCTGTATAGTAGGGTTACTTTGATATGAAAGCATGGATATTAGGGCTGTAGAAAGGAACCTGGATAGTAGGGTTACTTTGATATGAAAGCCTGGATAGTAGGGCTGTGAGAATGAACCTGGATGGTAGGGTTACTTCGAAATGAAATCCTGGATAGTAGGGCTGTGAGAAGGAACCTGGATAGTAGGGTTTCTTCGATATGAAAGCCTTGATAGTAGGGTTATGAGAAGGAACCTGGGTAGTAGGAGTACTTCGACATGAAAGCTTGGATAGTAGGGTTGTGAGAAGGAACCTGGATGGTAGAGTTACTTAGAAATGAAAGCCTGGATAGTAGGGCTGTGAGAAGGAACCTGGATAGCAGGATTACTTCGATATGAAAGCCTGGATAGTAGGGTTGTGAGAAGGAACCTAGATAGTAGGGTTACTTCGATATGAAAGCCTGGATAGTTGGGCTGTAAGAAGGAACCTGGATAGTAGGGTTATTTCGATATGAAATCCGGGATAGTAGGGCTATGAGAAGGAACCTGGATAGTAGGGTTACTTCTATATAAAAGCCTGGATAGTAGGGCTGTGAGAAGGAACTTAGATAATAGGGTTACTTCGATATGAAAGCCTGGATACTAGGGCCGTGAGAAGGAACCTGGATGGTAGGGTTACTTCAAAATGAAAGCCTTGATAATAGGGCTGTGAGAAGGAACCTGGATAGTGGGGTTACTTCGATATGAAAGCCTGTATAGTAGGGCTGTGAGAAGGAACCTGGGTAGTAGGGTTACTTCGATTTGAAAGCCTAGATAGTAGGGCTATTAGAAGGAACCTGGATAGTAGGGTTACTTCGATATGAAAGCCTATATAGTAGGGTTGTGACAAGGAACATGGATAGTAGGGTTACTTCGATATGAAAGCCTGGATAGTAGGGCTGTGAGAAGGAACCTGGATAGTAGGGTTACTTCGATATGAAAGCGTGGATAGTAGGGTTGTGAGAGGGAACCTGGATAGTAGGGTTACTTCGATATGAAATCTTGGATAGTATGGTTGTGAGAAGGAACCTAAATATAGTAGGGTTACTTCGATATGAAAGCCTGGATAGTAGGGCTGTGAGAAGGAACCTGGAAGGCATGGTTACATCAAAATGAAAGCCTGGATAGTAGGGCTGTGAGTAGGAACCTGGATAGTAGAGTTACTTCGATATGAAAGCCTGAATAGTAGGGCTGTGAGAAGGAACATGGATAGTAGGGTTACTTCGATATGAAAGCCTGGATAGTAGGGCTGTGAGAAGGAACCTGGATGGTAGGGTTACTTCGAAATTAAAGCCTGTATAATGGGGCTGTGAGAAGGAACCTGGATGGTAGGGTTACTACGATATGAAAGCCTGGATAGTAGGGTTGTGAGAAGAAACCTGGATAGTAGGGTTACTTCGATATGAAAGCCTGGATAGTAGGGTTGTGAGAAGGAACCTGGATGGTAGGATTAGTTCGAAATGAAAGCCTGGATAGTAGGGATGTGAGAAGGAACCTGGATAGTAGGGTTACTTTGATATGAAAGCCTGGATAGTAGGGATCTGAGAAGGAACCTGAATAGTAGGGCTATGAGAAGGAACCTGGATAGTAGGATTACTTCGACATGAAAGCCTGGATAGTAGGGCTATGAGACGGAACCTGGATAGTAGGGTTACTTCAATATGAAAGCCTGGATAGTATGGCTGTGATAAGGAACCTAAATATAGTAGGATTAATTCGATATGAAAGCCTGGATAGTAGAGCTGTGAGAAGGAACCTGGATAGTAGGGTTACTTCGATATGAAAGCCTGGATAGTAGAGTTGTAGAAAGGAACCTAGATAGTAGGGTTACTTCGACATGAAAGCCTGGATAATAGGGCTTTGAGAATAAACCTGGATGGTACAGTTACTTCGAAATGAAAGCCTGTATAGTAGGGCAGTGAGAAAGAACCTGGATAGTATGGTTACGTCGATATGAAAGCCTGTATAGTAGGGCTGTAAGAAGGAACCTGGATAGTAGGGTTACTTCGATATGAAATCCTGGATAGTAGGGCTGTGAGAGGGAACCTGGATAGTAGGGTTACTTCGATATGAAATCATGGATAGTATGGCTGTGAGAAGGAACCTAAATATACTAGGGTTACCTCGATATGAAAGCCTGGATAGTAGGGTTGTGAGAAGGAACCTGGAAGGTAGGGTTACATCGAAATGAAAGCCTAGATAGTAGGGCTGTGAGTAGGAACCTGGATAGTAGAGTTACTTCGATATGAAAGCCTGAATAGTAGGGCTGTGAGAAGGAACCTGGATAGTAGGGTTACTTCGATATGAAAGCCTGGATAGTAGGGTTGTGAGAAGGAACCTGGATGGTAGGGTTACTTCGAAATTAAAGCCTGTATAATGGGGCTGTGAGAAGGAACCTGGATGGTAGGGTTACTACGATATGAAAGCCTGGATAGTAGGGTTGTGAGAAGGAACCTGGATAGTAGGGTTACTTCGATATGAAAGCCTGGATAGTAGGGTTGTGAGAAGGAACCTGGATGGTAGGATTAGTTCGAAATGAAAACCTGGATAGTAGGGATGTGAGAAGGAACCTGGATAGTAGGGTTACTTTGATATGAAAGCCTGGATAGTAGGGATCTGAGATGGAACCTGGATAGTAGGGTTACTTCGATATAAAACCCTGGATAGTAGGGTTGTGAGAAGGAACCTAGATGGTAGGGTTACTTCGAAATGAAATCCTGGATAGTAGGGATGTTAGAAGGAACCTGGATAGTAGTGTTACTTCAATATGAAAGCCTGGATAGTATGGATGTGAGAAGGAACCTGGATAGTAGGGTTACTTCGATATGAAAGCCTGGATAATAGGGTTGTGAGAAGGAACCTGGATGATAGGGTTACTTCGAACCGAAAGCCTAGATAGTATGGCTGTGAGAAGGAACCTGGATAGTAGAGTTACTTCGATATGAAAGCCTGGATAGTAGGGCTATGAGAAGGAACCTGGATAGTAGGGTTACTTCGATATGAAATCCGGGATAGTAGGGTTACTTCGATATGGAAGTTTAGATAGTAGGGCTGTGAGAAGGAACCTGGGTAGTAGGGTTTCTTCGACATGAAATCCTGGATAGTAGGGATGTGAGAAGGAACCTAGATAGTAGGGTTACTTCGATATGAAAGCCTGGATAGTAGGGATGTAAGAAGGAACCTGGATAGTAGGGTTACTTCGATATGAAAGACTGGATAGTAGGGCTGTGAGAAGGAACCTGGATAGTAGGGTTACTTCGATATTAAAGCCTGGATAGTAGGGCTGTAAGAAGGAACCTGGATGGTAGGGTTACTTGGAAATGAAAGCCTGGATAGTAGGGCTGTGAGAAGGAACCTGTATAGTAGGGTTACTTTGATATGAAAGCATGGATATTAGGGCTGTAGAAAGGAACCTGGATAGTAGGGTTACTTTGATATGAAAGCCTGGATAGTAGGGCTGTGAGAATGAACCTGGATGGTAGGGTTACTTCGAAATGAAATCCTGGATAGTAGGGCTGTGAGAAGGAACCTGGATAGTAGGGTTTCTTCGATATGAAAGCCTTGATAGTAGGGTTATGAGAAGGAACCTGGGTAGTAGGAGTACTTCGACATGAAAGCTTGGATAGTAGGGTTGTGAGAAGGAACCTGGATGGTAGAGTTACTTAGAAATGAAAGCCTGGATAGTAGGGCTGTGAGAAGGAACCTGGATAGCAGGATTACTTCGATATGAAAGCCTGGATAGTAGGGTTGTGAGAAGGAACCTAGATAGTAGGGTTACTTCGATATGAAAGCCTGGATAGTTGGGCTGTAAGAAGGAACCTGGATAGTAGGGTTATTTCGATATGAAATCCGGGATAGTAGGGCTATGAGAAGGAACCTGGATAGTAGGGTTACTTCTATATAAAAGCCTGGATAGTAGGGCTGTGAGAAGGAACTTAGATAATAGGGTTACTTCGATATGAAAGCCTGGATACTAGGGCCGTGAGAAGGAACCTGGATGGTAGGGTTACTTCAAAATGAAAGCCTTGATAATAGGGCTGTGAGAAGGAACCTGGATAGTGGGGTTACTTCGATATGAAAGCCTGTATAGTAGGGCTGTGAGAAGGAACCTGGGTAGTAGGGTTACTTCGATTTGAAAGCCTAGATAGTAGGGCTATTAGAAGGAACCTGGATAGTAGGGTTACTTCGATATGAAAGCCTATATAGTAGGGTTGTGACAAGGAACATGGATAGTAGGGTTACTTCGATATGAAAGCCTGGATAGTAGGGCTGTGAGAAGGAACCTGGATAGTAGGGTTACTTCGATATGAAAGCGTGGATAGTAGGGTTGTGAGAGGGAACCTGGATAGTAGGGTTACTTCGATATGAAATCTTGGATAGTATGGTTGTGAGAAGGAACCTAAATATAGTAGGGTTACTTCGATATGAAAGCCTGGATAGTAGGGCTGTGAGAAGGAACCTGGAAGGCATGGTTACATCAAAATGAAAGCCTGGATAGTAGGGCTGTGAGTAGGAACCTGGATAGTAGAGTTACTTCGATATGAAAGCCTGAATAGTAGGGCTGTGAGAAGGAACATGGATAGTAGGGTTACTTCGATATGAAAGCCTGGATAGTAGGGCTGTGAGAAGGAACCTGGATGGTAGGGTTACTTCGAAATTAAAGCCTGTATAATGGGGCTGTGAGAAGGAACCTGGATGGTAGGGTTACTACGATATGAAAGCCTGGATAGTAGGGTTGTGAGAAGAAACCTGGATAGTAGGGTTACTTCAATATGAAAGCCTGGATAGTAGGGTTGTGAGAAGGAACCTGGATGGTAGGATTAGTTCGAAATGAAAGCCTGGATAGTAGGGATGTGAGAAGGAACCTGGATAGTAGGGTTACTTTGATATGAAAGCCTGGATAGTAGGGATCTGAGAAGGAACCTGAATAGTAGGGCTATGAGAAGGAACCTGGATAGTAGGATTACTTCGACATGAAAGCCTGGATAGTAGGGCTATGAGACGGAACCTGGATAGTAGGGTTACTTCAATATGAAAGCCTGGATAGTATGGCTGTGATAAGGAACCTAAATATAGTAGGATTAATTCGATATGAAAGCCTGGATAGTAGAGCTGTGAGAAGGAACCTGGATAGTAGGGTTACTTCGATATGAAAGCCTGGATAGTAGAGTTGTAGAAAGGAACCTAGATAGTAGGGTTACTTCGACATGAAAGCCTGGATAATAGGGCTTTGAGAATAAACCTGGATGGTACAGTTACTTCGAAATGAAAGCCTGTATAGTAGGGCAGTGAGAAAGAACCTGGATAGTATGGTTACGTCGATATGAAAGCCTGTATAGTAGGGCTGTAAGAAGGAACCTGGATAGTAGGGTTACTTCGATATGAAATCCTGGATAGTAGGGCTGTGAGAGGGAACCTGGATAGTAGGGTTACTTCGATATGAAATCATGGATAGTATGGCTGTGAGAAGGAACCTAAATATAGTAGGGTTACCTCGATATGAAAGCCTGGATAGTAGGGTTGTGAGAAGGAACCTGGAAGGTAGGGTTACATCGAAATGAAAGCCTAGATAGTAGGGCTGTGAGTAGGAACCTGGATAGTAGAGTTACTTCGATATGAAAGCCTGAATAGTAGGGCTGTGAGAAGGAACCTGGATAGTAGGGTTACTTCGATATGAAAGCCTGGATAGTAGGGTTGTGAGAAGGAACCTGGATGGTAGGGTTACTTCGAAATTAAAGCCTGTATAATGGGGCTGTGAGAAGGAACCTGGATGGTAGGGTTACTACGATATGAAAGCCTGGATAGTAGGGTTGTGAGAAGGAACCTGGATAGTAGGGTTACTTCGATATGAAAGCCTGGATAGTAGGGTTGTGAGAAGGAACCTGGATGGTAGGATTAGTTCGAAATGAAAACCTGGATAGTAGGGATGTGAGAAGGAACCTGGATAGTAGGGTTACTTTGATATGAAAGCCTGGAGAGTAGGGATCTGAGATGGAACCTGGATAGTAGGGCTATGAGAAGGAACCTGGATAGTAGGGTTACTTCGACATGAAAGCCTGGATAGTAGGGCTATGAGAAGGAACCTGGATAGTAGGGTTACTTCAATATGAAAGCCTGGATAGTATGGCTGTGATAAGGAACCTAAATATACTAGGATTAATTCCATATGAAAGCCTGGATAGTAGGGCTGTGAGAAGGAACCTGGATAGTAGGGTTACTTCGATATGAAAGCCTGGATAGTAGAGCTGTAGAAAGGAACCTAGATAGTAGGGTTACTTCGACATAAAAGCCTGGATAATAGGGCTTTGAGAATAAACCTGGATGGTACAATTACTTCGAAATGAAAGCCTGTATAGTAGGGCTGTGAGAAAGAACCTGGATAGTAGGGTTACGTCGATATGAAAGTCTGTATAGTAGGGCTGTAAGAAGGAACTTGGATAGTAGGGTTACTTCGATATGAAATCCTGGATAGTAGGGCTGTGAGAGGGAACCTGGATAGTAGGGTTACTTCGATATGAAATCATGGATAGTATGGCTGTGAGAAGGAACCTAAATATAGTAGGGTTACTTCGATATGAAAGCCTGGATAGTAGGGTTGTGAGAAGGAACCTGGAAGGTAGGGTTACATCGAAATGAAAGCCTGGATAGTAGGGCTGTGAGTAGGAACCTGGATAGTAGAGTTACTTCGATATGAAAGCTTGAATAGTAGGGATGTGAGAAGGAACCTGGATAGTAGGGTTACTTCGATATGAAAGCCTGGATAGTAGGGCTGTGAGAAGGAACCTGGATGGTAGGGTTACTTCGAAATTAAAGCCTGTATAATGGGGCTGTGAGAAGGAACCTGGATGGTAGGGTTACTACGATATGAAATCCTGGATAGTAGGGTTGTGAGAAGGAACCTGGTTAGTAGGGTTACTTCGATATGAAAGCCTGGATAGTAGGGTTGTGAGAAGGATCCTGGATGGTAGGATTAGTTCGAAATGAAAACCTGGATAGTAGGGTTACTTTGATATGAAAGCCTGGATAGTAGGGATCTGAGATGGAACCTGGATAGTAGGGCTATGAGAAGGAACCTGGATAGTAGGGTTACTTCGATATGAAAGCCTGGATAGTAGGGCTATGAGAAGGAACCTGGATAGTAGGGTTACTTCAATATGAAAGCCTGGATAGTATGGCTGTGAGAAGGAACCTGGATAGTAGGGCTGTGAGAAGGAACCTGGATAGTAGGGTTACTTCGATATGAAAGCCTGGATAGTAGAGCTGTAGAAAGGAACCTAGATAGTAGGGTTACTTCGACATGAAAGCCTGGATAGTAGGGCTGTGAGAAAGAACCTGGATAGTAGGGTTACTTCGATATGAAAGCCTGAATAGTAAGGCTGTGAGAAGGAACCTAGATAGTAGGTTTACTTCGATATGAAATCCTGGATAGTAGGGCTGTGAGAAGGAACCTGGATGGTAGAGTTACTTCGAAATGAAAGCCTGGATAGTAGGGTTGTGAGAAGGAACCTGGATAGTAGGGTTACTTCGAAATGAAAGCCTTGATAATAGGGCTGTGAGAAGGAACCTGGATAGTAGGGTTACTTCGATATGAAAGCCTGTATAGTAGGGCTGTGAGAAGGAACCTGGGTAGTAGGGTTACTTCGATTTGAAAGCCTGTATAGTAGGGCTATTAGAAGGAACCTGGATAGTAGGGTTACTTCGATATGAAAGCCTATATAGTTGGGATGTGACAAGGAACCTGGATAGTAGGGTTACTTCGATATGAAAACCTGGATAGTAGGGCTGTGAGAAGGAACCTGGATAGTAGGGTTACTTCGATATGAAAACCTGGATAGTAGGGTTGTGAGAAGGAACCTGGGTAGTAGGGTTTCTTCGACATGAAAGCTTGGATAGTAGGGCTGTGAGAAGGAACCTGGATAGTAAGGTTACGTCGATATGAAAGCCTGTATAGTAGGGCTGTAAGAAGGAACCTGGATAGTAGGGTTACTTCGATATGAAATCCTGGATAGTAGGGCTGTGAGAGGGAACCTGGATAGTAGGGTTACTTCGATATGAAATCTTGGATAGTTTGGCTGTGAGAAGGAACCTAAATATAGTAGGGTTACTTCGATATGAAAGCCTGGATAGTAGGGATGTGAGAAGGAACCTGGAAGGTATGGTTACATCGAAATGAAAGCCTGGATAGTAGGGCTGTGAGTAGGAACCTGGATAATAGAGTTACTTCGATATAAAAGCCTGAATAGTAGGGCTGTGAGAAGGAACCTGGATAGTAGGGTTACTTCGATATGAAAGCCTGGATAGTAGGGCTGTGAGAAGGAACCTGGATGGTAGGGTTACCTCGAAATTAAACCCTGTATAATAGGGCTGTGAGAAGGAACCTGGATGGTAGGGTTACTACGATATGAAAGCCTGGATAGTAAGGTTGTGAGAAGGAACCTGGATAGTAGGGTTACTTCGATATGAAAGCCTGGATAGTAGGGTTGTGAGAAGGAACCTGGATGGTAGGATTAGTTCGAAATGAAAGCATGGATAGTAGGGATGTGAGAAGGAACCTGGATAGTAGGGTTACTTTGATATGAAAGCCTGGATAGTAGGGATCTGAGAAGGAAGCTGGATAGTAGGGCTATGAGAAGGAACCTGGATAGTAGGGTTACTTCGATATGAAAGCCTGGATAGTAGGGCTATGAGAAGGAACCTGGATAGTAGGGTTACTTCAATATGAAAGCCTGGATAGTATGGCTGTGAGAAGGAACCTAAATATAGTAGGATTAATTCGATATGAAAGCCTGGATAGTAGGGCTGTGAGAAGGAACCTGGATGATAGGGTTACTTCGAAATGAAAGCCTAGATAGTAGGGCTGTGAGAAGGAACCTGTATAGTAGGGTTACTTCGATATGGAAGCCTTGATAGTAGAGCTGTAGAAAGGAACCTAGATAGTTGGGTTACTTCGACATGAAATCCTGGATAATAGGGCTGTGAGAATAAACCTGGATGGTACAGTTACTTCGAAATGAAAGCCTGTATAGTAGGGCTGTGAGAAAGAACCTGGATAGTAGGGTTACTTCGATATGAAAGCCTGAATAGTAAGGCTGTGAGAAGGAACCTAGATAGTAGGGTTACTTCGATATGAAAGCCTGGATAGTAAGGTTATGAGAAGGAACCTGGATGGTAGAGTTACTTCAAAATGAAAGCCTGGATAGTAGGGTTGTGAGAAGGAATCTGGATAGTAGGATTACTTCGATATGAAATCCTGGATAGTAGGGTTGTGAGAAGGAACCTGGATAGTAGGGTTATTTCGATATGAAAGCCTGGATAGTAGGGTTGTAAGAAGGAACCTGGATAGTAGGGTTACTTCGATATGAAATCCTGGATAGTAGGGCTATGAGAAGGAACCTGGATAGTAGGGTTACTTCTATATGAAAGCCTGGATAGTAGGGATGTGAGAAGGAACTTGGAAAATAGGGTTACTTCGATATGATAGCCTGGATAGTAGGGCTGTGAGAAGGAACCTGGATGGTAGGATTACTTCGAAATGAAAGCCTGGATAGTAGGGCTGTGAGTAGGAACCTGGATAGTAGAGTTACTTCGATATGAAAGCCTGGATAGTAGGGCTGTGAGAAGGAACCTGGATAGTAGGGTTACTTCGATATGAAAGCCTGGATAGTAGGGCTGTGAGGAGGAACCTGGATGGTAGGGTTACTTCGAAATGAAAGCCTGGATAGTAGGACTGTGAGAAGGAACCTGGTTGGTAGGGTTACTACGATATGAAAGCCTGGATAATAGGGATGTGAGAAGGAACCTGGATAGTAGGGTTACTTCGATATGAAAGCCTGGATAGTAGGGCTGTGAGAAGGAACCTGGATGGTAGGGTTACTTGTTAATGAAAGCCTGGATAGTAGGGCTGCGAGAAGGAACCTGGATGGTAGGGTTACTTCGAAATGAAAGCATGGATAGTAGGGTTGTAGAAAGGAACCTGGATAGTAGGGTTACTTCGATATGAAAGCCTGGATAGTAGGGCTGTGAGAAGGAACCTGGATAGTAGGGTTACTTCGATATAAAAGCCTGGATAGTAGGGTTGTGAGAAGGAACCTAGATGGTAGGGTTACTTCGAAATGAAAGCCTAGATAGTAGGGATGTTAGAAGGAACCTGGATAGTAGGGTTACTTCAATATGAAAGCCTGGATAGTATGGACGTGAGAAGGAACCTGGATAGTAGGGTTACTTCGATATGAAAGCCTGGATAGTAGGGTTGTGAGAAGGAACCTGGATGATAGGGTTACTTCGAACTGAAAGCCTGGATAGTATGGCCGTGAGAAGGAACCTGGATAGTAGGGTTACTTCGATATAAAATCCTGGATAGTAGGGATTTGAGAAGGAACCTGGATAGTAGGGCTGTGAGAAGGATCCTGGATAGTAGGGTTACTTCAATATGAAAGCCTGGATAGTAGGGCTATGAGAAGGAACCTGGATAGTAGGGTTACTTCGATATGAAATCCGGGATAGTAGGGTTACTTCGATATGAAAGTTTGGATAGTAGGGCTGTGAGAAGGAACTTGGGTAGTAGGGTTTCTTCGACATGAAATCCTGGATAGTAGGGATGTGAGAAGGAACCTGGATAGTAAGGTTACTTCGATATGAAAGCCTGGATAATAGGGATGTGAGAAGGAACCTGGATAGTAGGGTTACTTCGATATGAAAGACTCGATAGTAGGGCTGTGAGAAGGAACCTGGATAGTAGGGTTACTTCGATATTAAAGCCTAGATAGTAGGGCTGTGAGAAGGAACCTGGATGGTTGGGTTACTTGGAAATGAAAGCCTGGATAGTAGGGCTGTGAGAAGGAACTTGTATAGTAGGGTTACTTTGATATGAAAGCCTGGATAGTAGGGCTATGAGAATGAACCTGGATGGTAGGGTTACTTCGAAATGAAAGCCTGGATAGTAGGGCTGTGAGAAGGAACCTGGATAGTAGGGTTACTTCGATATGAAAGCCTGGATAGTAGGGTTGTGAGAAGGAACCTGGGTAGTAGGAGTACTTTGACATGAAAGCTTGGATAGTAGGGCTGTGAGAAGGAACCTGGATGGTAGAGTTACTTAGAAATGAAAGCCTGGATATTAGGGCTGTGAGAAGGAACCTGGATAGCAGGATTACTTCGATATGAAAGCCTGGATAGTAGGGTTGTAAGAAGGAACCTAGATAGTAGGGTTACTTCGATATGAAAGCCTGGATAGTTGGGCTGTAAGAAGGAACCTGGATAGTAGGGTTACTTCGATATGAAATCCTGGATAGTAGGGCTATGAGAAGGAACCTGGATAGTAGGGTTACTTCTATATGAAAGCCTGGATAGTAGGGCTGTGAGAAGGAACTTGGATAATAGGGTTACTTCGATATGAAAGCCTGGATACTAGGGCCGTGAAAAGGAACCTGGATGGTAGGGTTACTTAGAAATGAAAGCCTTGATAATAGGGCTGTGAGAAGGAACCTGGATAGTAGGGTTACTTTGATATGAAAGCCTGTATAGTAGGGCTGTGAGAAGGAACCTGGGTAGTAGGGTTACTTTGATTTGAAAGCCTGGATAGTAAGGCTATTAGAAGGAACCTGGATAGTAGGGTTACTTCGATATGAAAGCCTGTATAGTAGGGCTGTGACAAGGAACCTGGATAGTAGGGTTACTTCGATATGAAAGCCTGGATAGTAGGGTTGTGAGAAGGAACCTGGATAGTAGGGTTACTTCGATATGAAAGCCTGGATAGTAGGGTTGTGAGAAGGAACCTGGGTAGTAGGGTTTCTTCGACATGAAAGCTTGGATAGTAGTGCTGTGAGAAGGAACCTAGATAGTAGGGTTACGTCGATATGAAAGCCTGTATATTAGGGCTGTAAGAAGGATCCTGGATAGTAGGGTTACTTCGATATGAAATCCTGGATAGTAGGGTTGTGAGAGGGAACCTAGATAGTAGGGTTACTTCGATATGAAATCTTGGATAGTATGGCTGTGAGAAGGAACCTAAATATAGTAGGGTTACTTCGATATGAAAGCCTGGATAGTAGGGTTGTGAGAAGGAACCTGGAAGGTAGGGTTACATCGAAATGAAAGCCTGGATAGTAGGGCTGTGAGTAGGAACCTGGATAGTAGAGTTACTTCGATATGAAAGCCTGAATAGTAGGGTTGTGAGAAGGAACCTGGATAGTAGGGTTACTTCGATATGAAAGCCTAGATAGTAGGGCTGTGAGAAGGAACCTGGATGGTAGGGTTACTTCGAAATTAAAGCCTGTATAATAGTGTTGTGAGAAGGAACCTGGATGGTAGGGTTACTACGATATGAAAGCCTTGATAGTAGGGTTGTGAGAAGGAACCTGGATAGTAGGGTTACTTCGATATGAAAGCCTGGATAGTAGGGTTGTGAGAAGGAACCTGGAAGGTAGGATTAGTTCAAAATGAAAGCCTGGATAGTAGGGATGTGAGAAGGAACCTGGATAGTAGGGTTACTTTGATATGAAAGCCTGGATAGTAGGGATCTGAGAAGGAACGTGGATAGTAGGGCTATAAGAAGGAACCTGGATAGTAGGGTTACTTCGATATGAAAGCCTGGATAGTAAGGCTATGAGAAGGAACCTGGATAGTAGGGTTACTTCAATATGAAAGCCTGGATAGTATGGCTGTGAGAAGGAACCTAAATATAGTAGGGTTAATTCGATATGAAAGCCTGGATAGTAGGGCTGTGAGAAGGAACCTGGATGGTAGGGTTACTTCAGAATGAAAGCCTAGATAGTAGGGCTGTGAGAAGGAACCTGTATAGTAGGGTTACTTCGATATGAAAGCCTGGATAGTAGAGCTGTAGAAAGGAACCTAGATAGTAGGGTTACTTCGACATGAAAGCCTGGATAGTAGGGCTGTGAGAATAAACCTGGATGGTACAGTTACTTCGAAATGAAAACCTGTATAGTAGGGCTGTGAGAAAGAACCTGGATAGTAGGGTTACTTCGATATGAAAGCCTGAATAGTAAGGCTGTGAGAAGGAACCTAGATAGTAGGGTTACTTCGATATGAAAGCCTGGATAGTAGGGCTGTGAGAAGGAACCTGGATGGTAGAGTTACTTCGAAATGAAAGCCTGGATAGTAGGGTTGTGAGAAGGAACCTGGATAGTAGGATTACTTCGATATGAAATCCTGGATAGTATGGTTGTGAGAAGGAACCTGGATAGTAGGGTTATTTCGATATGAAAGCCTGGATAGTAGGGCTGTGAGAAGGAACCTGGATAGTAGGGTTACTTCGATATGAAATCCTGGATAGTAGGGCTATGTGAAGGAACCTGGATAGTAGGGTTAATTCTATATGAAAGCCTGGATAGTAGGGATGTGAGAAGGAACTTGGAAAATAGGGTTACTTCGATATGAAAGCTTGGATAGTAGGGCTGTGAGAAGGAACCTGGATGGTAGGATTACTTAGAAATGAAAGCCTGGATAGTAGGGTTGTGAGAAGGAACCTGGATGGTAGGGTTACTACGATATGAAAGCCTGGATAGTAGGGATGTGTGAAGGAACCTAGATAGTAGGGTTACTTCGATATGAAAGCCTGGATAGTAGGGCTGTGAGAAGGAACCTGGATGGTAGGATTAGTTCGAAATGAAACCTGGATAGTAGGGTTGTGAGAAGGAACCTGGATAGTAGGGTTACCTTGATATGAAAGCCTGGATAGTAGGGATGTGAGAAGGAACCTGGATAGTAGGGCTATGAGAAGGAACCTGGATAGTAGGGTTACTTCGATATGAAAGCCTGGATAGTAGAGCTATGAGAAAGAACCTGGATAGTAGCGTTATTTCGATATGAAATCCTGGATAGTAGGACTTTGAGAAGGAACCTGGATAGTAGGGTTACTTCGATATGAAAGTCTAGATAGTAGGGCTGTGAGAAGGAACCGGGGTAGTAGGGTTACTTCGATATGAAATCCTGGATTGTAGGACTGTGAGAAGGAACCTGGATAGTAGGGTTACTTCAATATGAAAGTCTGGATAGTAGGGCTGTGAGAAGGAACATGGGTAGTAGGGTTTCTTCGACATGAAATCCTGGATAGTAGGGCTGTGAGAAGGAACCTGGATAGTTGGGTTACTTCGATATGAAAGCCTGGATAGTAGGGATGTGAGAAGGAACCTGGATAGTAGGGTTACTTCGATATGAAAGCCTGGATAGTATGGCTGTGAGAAGGAACCTAAATATAGTAGGGTTACTTCGATATGAAAGCCTGGATAGTAGGGTTGTGAGAAGGAACCTGGATGGTAGGGTTACTTCGAAATGAAAGCCTGGATAGTAGAGCCGTAGAAAGGAACCTGGATAGTAGGGTTACTTCGACATGAAAGCCTGGATAGTAGGGCTGTGACAATAAACCTGGATGGTACAGTTACTTCAAAATGAAAGCCTGGATAGTAGGGCTGTGAGAAGGATCCTGGATAATAGGGTTACTTCGATATGAAATCCTGAATATTAAGGTTGTGAGAAGGAACCTAGATAGTAGGGTTACTTCGATATGAAAGCCTGGATAGTAGGGCTGTAAGAAGGAACCTGGATGGTAGAGTTACTTCGAAATGCAAGCCTGGATAGTAGGGCTGTGAGAAGGAACCTGGATAGTAGGGTTACTTCGATATGAAAGCCTGGATAATATGGATGTAAGAAGGAACCTAAATATAGTAGGGTTACTTCGATACGAAAGCCTGGATAGTAGGGTTGTGAGAAGGAACCTAGATGGTAGGGTTACTTCGAAATGAAAGCCTGGATAGTAGTGCTGTGAGAAGGAACCTGTATAGTAGGGTTACTTAGATATGAAAGCCTGGATAGTAGAGCTGTAGAAAGGAACCTGGATAGTAGGGTTACTTCGACATGAAAGCCTGGATAGTAGGGCTGTGAGAATAAACCTAGATGGTACAGTTACTTCGAAATGAAAGCCTGGATAGTAGGGCTGTGAGATAGAACCTAGATAGTGGGGTTACTTCGATATGAAAGCCTGAATAGTAAGGTTGTGAGAAGGAACCTAGATAGTAGGGTTACTTCGATATGAAAGCCTGGATAGTAGGGTTGTGAGAAGGAACCTGGATGGTAGAGTTACTTCGAAATGAAAGCCTAGATAGTAGGGCTGTGAGAAGAAACCTGGATAGTAGGATTACTTCGAAATGAATTCCTGGATAGTAGGGTTGTGAGAAGGAACCTGGATAGTAGGGTTACTTCGATATGAAAGCCTGGATAGTAGGGCTGTAAGAAGGAACCTGGATAGTAGGGTTACTTCGATATGAAATCCTGGATAGTAGGGCTATGAGAAGGAACCTGGATAGTCGGGTTACTTCTATATGAAAGCCTGGATAGTAGGGTTGTGAGAAGGAACTTGGAAAATAGGGTTACTTCTATATGAAAGCCTGGATAGAAGGGCTGTGAGACGGAACCTGGATGGTAGGGTTACTTCAAAATGAAAGCATGGATAGTAGGGCTGTGAGTAGGAACCTGGATAATAGAGTTACTTCGATATGAAAGCCTGGATAGTAGGGTGTAAGAAGGAACCTGGATAGTAGGGTTACTTCGATATGAAAGCCTGGATAGTAGGGCTGTGAGAAGGAACCTGGATGGTAGGCTTACTTCGAAATGAAAGCCTGGATAGTAGGGCTTTGAGAAGGAACCTGGATGGTAAGGTTACTACGATATGAAAGCCTGGATAGTAGGGATGTGTGAAGGAACCTGGATAGTAGGGTTACTTCGATATGAAAGCCTGGATAGTAGGGTTGTGAGAAGGAACCTGGGTGGTAGGATTAGTTCGAAATGAAACCTGGATAGTAGGGCTGTGAGAAGGAACCTGGATAGTAGGGTTACTTTGATATGAATGCCTGGATAGTATGGATGTGAGAAGGAACCTGGATAATAGGTCTGTGAGAAGGAACCTGGATAGTAGGGTTACTTCGATATGAAAGCCTGGATAGTAGGGCTATGAGAAAGAACCTGGATAGTAGCGTTACTTCGATATGAAATCCTGGATAGTAGGACTTTGAGAAAGAACCTGGATAGTATGGTTACTTTGATATGAAAGTATAGATAGTAGGGCTGTGAGAAGGAACCGGGGTAGTAGTGTTACTTCGATATGAAATCCTGGATTGTAGGACTGTGAGAAGGAACCTGGATAGTAGGGTTACTTCGATATGAAAGTCTGGATAGTAGGGCTGTGAGAAGGAACATGGGTAGTAGGGTTTCTTCGACATGAAATCCTGGATAGTAGGGCTGTGAGAAGGAACCTGGATAGTAGGGTTACTTCGATATGAAAGTCTGGATAGTAGGGATGTGAGAAGGAACCTGGATAGTAGGGTTACTTCGATATGAAAGCCTGGAAAGTATGGCTGTGAGAAGGAACCTAAATATAGTAGGGTTACTTCGATATGAAAGCCTGGATAGTAGGGCTGTGAGAAGGAACCTTGATGGTAGGGTTACTTCGAAAGGAAAGCCTGGATAGTAGGGCTGTAAGAAGGAACCCATATAGTAGGGTTACTTCGATATGAAAGCCTGGATAGTAGAGCCGTAGAAAGGAACCTGGATAGTAGGGTTACTTCGACATGAAAGCCTGGATAGTAGGGCTGTGACAATAAACCTGGATGGTACAGTTACTTCAAAATGAAAGCCTGGATAGTAGGGCTGTGAGAAGGATCCTGGATAGTAGGGTTACTTCGATATGAAATCCTGAATATTAAGGTTGTGAGAAGGAACCTAGATAGTAGGGTTACTTCGATATGAAAGCCTGGATAGTAGGGCTGTAAGAAGGAACCTGGATGGTAGAGTTACTTCGAAATGCAAGCCTGGATAGTAGGGCTGTGAGAAGGAACCTGGATAGTAGGGTTACTTCGATATGAAAGCCTGGATAATATGGATGTAAGAAGGAACCTAAATATAGTAGGGTTACTTCGATACGAAAGCCTGGATAGTAGGGTTGTGAGAAGGAACCTAGATGGTAGGATTACTTCGAAATGAAAGCCTGGATAATAGTGCTGTGAGAAGGAACCTGTATAGTAGGGTTACTTAGATATGAAAGCCTGGATAGTAGAGCTGTAGAAAGGAACCTGGATAGTAGGGTTACTTCGACATGAAAGCCTGGATAGTAGGGCTGTGAGAATAAACCTAGATGGTACAGTTACTTCGAAATGAAAGCCTGGATAGTAGGGCTGTGAGATGGAACCTAGATAGTAGGGTTACTTCGATATGAAAGCCTGAATAGTAAGGTTGTGAGAAGGAACCTAGATAGTAGGGTTACTTCGATATGAAAGCCTGGATAGTAGGGTTGTGAGAAGGAACCTGGATGGTAGAGTTACTTCGAAATGAAAGCCTAGATAGTAGGGCTGTGAGAAGGGACCTGGATAGTAGGATTACTTCGATATGAAAGCCTGGATAGTAGGGTTGTGAGAAGGAACCTGGATAGTAGGGTTACTTCGATATGAAAGCCTGGATAGTAGGGCTGTAAGAAGGAACCTGGATAGTAGGGTTACTTCGATATGAAATCCTGGATAGTAGGGCTATAAGAAGGAACCTGGATAGTCGGGTTACTTCTATATGAAAGCCTGGATAGTAGGGTTGTGAGAAGGAACTTGGAAAATAGGGTTACTTCTATATGAAAGCCTGGATAGAAGGGCTGTGAGACGGAACCTGGATGGTAGGGTTACTTCAAAATGAAAGCCTGGATAGTAAGGCTGTGAGTAGGAACCTGGATAATAGAGTTACTTCGATATGAAAGCCTGGATAGTAGGGTGTAAGAAGGAACCTGGATAGTAGGGTTACTTCGATATGAAAGCCTGGATAGTAGGGCTGTGAGAAGGAACCTGGATGATAGGCTTACTTCGAAATGAAAGCCTGGATAGTAGGGCTTTGAGAAGGAACCTGGATGGTAGGGTTACTACGATATGAAAGCCTGGATAGTAGGGATGTGTGAAGGAACCTGGATAGTAGGGTTACTTCGATATGAAAGCCTGGATAGTAGGGTTGTGAGAAGGAACCTGGGTGGTAGGATTAGTTCGAAATGAAACCTGGATAGTAGGGCTGTGAGAAGGAACCTGGATAGTAGGGTTACTTTGATATGAATGCCTGGATAGTATGGATGTGAGAAGGAACCTGGATAGTAGGTCTGTGAGAAGGAACCTGGATAGTAGGGTTACTTCGATATGAAAGCCTGGATAGTAGGGCTATGAGAAAGAACCTGGATAGTAGCGTTACTTCGATATGAAATCCTGGATAGTAGGACTTTGAGAAAGAACCTGGATAGTATGGTTACTTTGATATGAAAGTATAGATAGTAGGGCTGTGAGAAGGAACCGGGGTAGTAGTGTTACTTCGATATGAAATCCTGGATTGTAGGACTGTGAGAAGGAACATGGGTAGTAGGGTTTCTTCGACATGAAATCCTGGATAGTAGGGCTGTGAGAAGGAACCTGGATAGTAGGGTTACTTCGATATGAAAGTCTGGATAGTAGGGATGTGAGAAGGAACCTGGATAGTAGGGTTACTTCGATATGAAAGCCTGGAAAGTATGGCTGTGAGAAGGAACCTAAATATAGTAGGGTTACTTCGATATGAAAGCCTGGATAGTAGGGCTGTGAGAAGGAACCTGGATGGTAGGGTTACTTCGAAAGGAAAGCCTGGATAGTAGGGCTGTAAGAAGGAACCCATATAGTAGGGTTACTTCTTTATGAAGACCTGGATAGTAGAGCTGTAGAAAGGAACCTGGATAGTAGGGTTACTTCGACATGAAAGCCTGGATAGTAGGGCTGTGAGAATAAACCTGGATGGTACAATTACTTCAAAATGAAAGCCTGGATAGTAGGGCTGTGAGAAGGATCCTGGATAGTAGGGTTACTTCGATATGAAAGCCTGAATATTAAGGTTGTGAGAAGGAACCTAGATAGTAGGGTTACTTCGATATGAAAGCCTGGATAGTAGGGCTGTAGGAAGGAACCTGGATGGTAGAGTTACTTCGAAATGCAAGCCTGGATAGTAGGGCTGTGAGAAGGAACCTGGATAGTAGGGTTACTTCGATATGAAAGCCTGGATAATATGGATGTAAGAAGGAACCTAAATATAGTAGGGTTACTTCGATACGAAAGCCTGGATAGTAGGGTTGTGAGAAGGAACCTAGATGGTAGGGTTACTTCGAAATGAAAGCCTGGATAGTAGTGCTGTGAGAAGGAACCTGTATAGTAGGGTTACTTAGATATGAAAGCCTGGATAGTAGAGTTGTAGAAAGGAACCTGGATAGTAGGGTTACTTCGACATGAAAGCCTGGATAGTAGGGCTGTGAGAATAAACCTGGATGGTACAGTTACTTCGAAATGAAAGCCTGGATAGTAGGGATGTGAGAAGGAACCTGGATAGTAGGGTTACTTCGATATGAAAGCCTGAATAGTAAGGTTGTGATAAGGAACCTAGATAGTAGGGTTACTTCGATATGAAAGCCTGGATAGTAGGGTTGTGAGAAGGAACCTGGATGGTAGAGTTACTTCGAAATGAAAGCCTAGATAGTAGGGCTGTGAGAAGGAACCTGGATAGTAGGATTACTTCGAAATGAAATCCTGGATAGTAGGGTTGTGAGAAGGAACCTGGATAGTAGGGTTACTTCGATATGAAATCCTGGATAGTAGGGCTGTAAGAAGGAACCTGGATAGTAGGGTTACTTCGATATGAAATCCTGGATAGTAGGGCTATGAGAAGGAACCTGGATAGTCGGGTTACTTCTATATGAAAGCCTGGATAGTAGGGTTGTGAGAAGGAACTTGGAAAATAGGGTTACTTTGATATGAAAGCCTGGATAGAAGGGCTGTGAGAAGGAACCTGGATGGTAGGGTTACTTCGAAATGAAAGCCTGGATAGTAGGGCTGTGAGTAGGAACCTGGATAGTAGAGTTACTTCGATATGAAAGCCTGGATAGTAGGGTGTAAGAAGGAACCTGGATAGTAGGGTTACTTCGATATGAAAGCCTGGATAGTAGGGCTGTGAGAAGGAACCTGGATGGTAGGCTTACTTCGAAATGAAAGCCTGGATAGTAGGGCTTTGAGAAGGAACCTGGATGGTAGGGTTACTACGATATGAAAGCCTGGATAGTAGGGATGTGTGAAGGAACCTGGATAGTAGGGTTACTTCGATATGAAAGCATGGATAGTAGGGTTGTGAGAAGGAACCTGGGTGGTAGGATTAGTTCGAAATGAAACCTGGATAGTAGGGCTGTGAGAAGGAACCTGGATAGTATGGTTACTTTGATATGAATGCCTGGATAGTATGGATGTGAGAAGGAACCTGGATAGTAGGGCTATGAGAAGGAACCTGGATAGTAGGGTTACTTCGATATGAAAGCCTGCATAGTAGGGCTATGAGAAAGAACCTGGATAGTAGCGTTACTTCGATATGAAATCCTGGATAGTAGGACTTTGAGAAGGAACCTGGATAGTATGGTTACTTTGATATGAAAGTCTAGATAGTAGGGCTGTGAGAAGGAACCGGGGTAGTAGGGTTACTTCGATATGAAATCCTGGATTGTAGGACTGTGAGAAGGAACCTGGATAGTAGGGTTACTTCGATATGAAAGTCTGAATAGTAGGGCTGTGAGAAGGAACATGGGTAGTAGGGTTTCTTCGACATGAAATCCTGGATAGTAAGGCTGTGAGAAGGAACCTGGATAGTAGGGTTACTTCGATATGAAAGTCTGGATAGTAGGGATGTGAGAAGGAACCTGGATAGTAGGGTTACTTTGATATGAAAGCCTGGAAAGTATGGCTGTGAGAAGGAACCTAAATATAGTAGGGTTACTTCGATATGAAAGCCTGGATAGTAGGGCTGTGAGAAGGAACCTGGATGGTAGGGTTACTTCGAAATGAAAGCCTGGATAGTAGGGCTGTAAGAAGGAACCCATATAGTAGGGTTACTTCGATATGAAAGCCTGGATAGTAGAGCTGTAGAAAGGAACCTGGATAGTAGGGTTACTTCGACATGAAAGCCTGGATAGTAGGGCTGTGAGAATAAACCTGGATGGTACAGTTACTTCAAAATGAAAGCCTGGATAGTAGGGCTGTGAGAAGGATCCTGGATAGTAGGGTTACTTCGATATGAAAGCCAGATTAGTAAGGTTGTGAGAAGGAACCTAGATAGTAGGGTTACTTCGATATGAAATCCTGGATAGTAAGGCTGTAAGAAGGAACTTGGATGGTATAGTTACTTCGAAATGAAAGCCTGGATAGTAGGGCTGTGAGAAGGAACCTGGATAGTAGGATTACTTCGATATGAAATCCTGGATAGTAGGGTTGTGAGAAGGAACTTGGATAGTGGGGTTACTTCGATATGAAAGCCTGGATAGTAGGGCTGTAAGAAGGAACCTGGATAGTAGGGTTACTTCGATATGAAATCCTGGATAGTAGGGCTATGAGAAGGAACCTGGATAGTAGGGTTATTTCTATATGAAAGCCTGGATAGTAGGGTTGTGAGAAGGAACTTGGAAAATAGGGTTACTTCGATATGAAATTCTGGATAGTAGGGCTATGAGAATGAACCTGGATGGTAGGGTTACTTCGAAATGAAAGCCTGGATAGTATGGCTGTGAGAAGGAACCTGGATAGTAGGGTTACTTCGATATGAAAGCCTGGATAATAGGGCTGTGAGAAGGAACCTGGATAGTAGGGTTACTTCGATATGAAAGCCTGGATAGTAGGGCTGTGAGAAGGAACCTGGATAGTAGGGTTACTTCGATATGAAAGCCTGGATAGTAGGGCTGTGAGAAGAAACCTGGATGGTAGGGTTACTTCGAATTGAAAGCCTGGATAGTAGGGCTGTGAGAAGGAACCTGGATAGTAGGGTTACTACGATATGAAAGCCTGGATAGTAGGGTTGTGAGAAGGAACTTGGAAAATATGGTTACTTCGATATGAAAGCCTAGATAGTAGGGTTGTGAGAAGGAACCTAGATGGTAGGATTAGTTCGAAATGAAAGCCTGGATAATAGGGCTGTGAGAAGGAACCTGGATAGTAGGGTTACTTTGATATGAATTCCTGGATAGTAGGGATATGAGAAGGAACCTGGATAGTAGGGTTACTTCGATATGAAATCCTGGATAGTAGGACTGTGAGAAGGAACCTGGATAGTAGGGTTACTTCGATATGAAAGTCTGGATAGTAGGGCTGTGAAAAGGAACCTGGGTAGTAGGGTTACTTCGATATGAAATCCTGGATAGTAGGACTGTGAGAAGGAACTGTGATAATAGGGTTACTTCGATATGAAAGTCTGGATAGTAGGGCTATGAGAAGGAACATGGGTAGTAGGGTTTCTTCGACATGAAATCTTGGATAGTAGGGTTGTGAGAAGGAACCTGGATAGTAGGGTTACTTCGATATGAAAGCCTGGATAATAGGGATGCGAGAAGGAACCTGGATAGTAGGGTTACTTAGATATGAAAGCCTGGATAGTATCGCTGTGAGAAGGAATCTAAATATAGTAGGGTTACTTCAATATGAAAGCCTGGATAGTAGGGTTGTGAGAAGGAACCAGGAGGGTAGGGTTACTTCGAACTGAAAACCTGGATAGTAGGGTTGTGAGAAGGAACCTGTATAGTAGGGTAACTTCGATATGAAAGCCTGGATAGTAGGGCAGTAGAAAGGAACCTGGATAGTAGGGCTGTGAGAATAAACCTGGATGGTACAGTTACTTCAAAATGAAAGCCTGGATAGTAGGGCTGTGAGAAGGATCCTGGATAGTAGGGTACTTCAATATGAAAGCCTGAATAGTAAGGTTGTGAGAAGGAACCTAGATAGTAGGGTTACTTCGATATGAAAGCCTGGATAGTAGGGCTGTAAGAAGGAACCTGGATGGTAGAGTTACTTCGAAATAAAAGACTGGATAGTAGGGCTGTGAGAAGGAACTTGGATAGTAGGATTACTTCAATATGAAATCCTGGATAGCAGGGTTGCGAGAAGGAACTTGGATAGTGGGGTTACTTCGATATGAAAGCCTGGATAGTAGGGCTGTAAGAAGGAACCTGGATAGTAGGGTTACTTCGATATGAAATCCTGGATAGTAGGGCTATGAGAAGGAGCCTGGATAGTAGGGTTATTTCTATATGAAAGCCTAGATAGTAGGGTTGTGAGAAGGAACTTGGAAAATAGGGTTACTTCGATATGAAATTCTGGATAGTAGGGCTGTGAGAAGGAACCTGGATGGTAGGGTTACTTCGAAATGAAAGCCTGGATAGTAGGGTTGTGAGAAGGAACCTGGATAGTAGGGTTACTTCGATATGAAAGCCTGGATAGTAGGGCTGTGAGAAGGAACCTGGATAGTAGGGTTACTTCGATATGAAAGCCTGGATACTAGGGCTGTGAGAAGGAACCTGGATAGTAGGGTTACTTCAATATGAAAGCCTGGATAGTAGGGCTGTGAGAAGGAACCTGGATGGTAGGGTTACTTCGAAATGAAAGCCTGGATAGTAAGGCTGTGAGAAGGAACCTGGACAGTAGGGTTACTACAATATGAAAGCCTGGATAGTATGGATGTGAGAAGGAACCTGGATAGTATGGTTACTTCGATATGAAAGCCTAGATAGTAGGGTTGTGAGAAGGAACCTGGATGGTAGGATTAGTTCGAAATGAAAGCCTGGATAATATGGTTGTGAGAAGGAACCTGGATAGTAGGGTTACTTTGATATGAATGCCTGGATAGTAGGGATGTGAGAAGGAACCTTGATAGTAGGGTGTGAGAAGGAACCTAGATAGTAGGGTTACTTCGATATGAAAGCCTGGATAATAGTGATATGAGAAGGAACCTGATAGTAGGGTTACTTTGATTTGAAATCCTGGATAGTAGGATTGTGAGAAGGAACCTGGATAGTAGGGTTACTTCGTTATGAAAGTCTGGATAGTAGGGGTGTGAAAAGGAACCTGGGTAGTAGGGTTACTTCGATATGAAATCCTGGATAGTAGGACTGTGAGAAGGAACTTGGATAGTAGAGTTACTTCGATATGAAAGTCTGGATAGTAGGGCTGTGAGAAGGAACATGGGTAGTAGGGTTTCTTCGACATGAAATCCTGGATAGTAGGGCTGTGAGAAGGAACCTGGATAGTAGGGTTACTTCGATATGAAAGCCTGGATAGTAGGGATGTGAGAAGGAACCTGGATAGTAGGGTTACTTCGATATGAAAGCCTGGAAAGTATGGCTGTGAGAAGGAACCTAAATATAGTAGGGTTACTTCGATATGAAAGCCTGGATAGTAGGGCTGTGAGAAGGAACCTGGATGGTAGGGTTACTTCGAAATGAAAGCCTGGATAGTAGGGCTGTAAGAAGGAACCTGTATAGTAGGGTTACTTCGATATGAAAGCCTGGATAGTAGAGCTGTAGAAAGGAACCTGGATAGTAGGGTTACTTCGACATGAAAGCCTGGATAGTAGGGCTGTGAGAATAAACCTGGATGGTACAGTTACTTCAAAATGAAAGCCTGGATAGTAGGTGTGATCGGTGGATCTGGAACTGACTGTTTAACGCTGGTTCGCGAAATGTCGCGGAAGCAAGAGTCGCCACCGTCTTTTATTTTCTCCAAATGGAAAGGACAAAAGCACAGTAAAATTCCTTAAAGAGATTGCTCTCGGTTCGGGAGGTAGGTTATAGAAAGGGACGGTGTTAGCACCCTTTCTATCCATGGTTATCCATGGGCTCTTAGATACTTGCTCATTGTGTTTTCAAAAATTGGTTTGTTTGCTTTTCAACTGTGGGTTTTAAAAAGTTTCTTTGAAAATTCCAGTTCGACTCTTGTATCGGTCCTCAAGAGTGTTTGAAAAATTGCTTTTGAAAGCTTTTTGAAAAGGTGTCAGTGTGAAAAGTATTTTTGATTTGTTTTGAAATTAGAGCAAGTATCTACGAGACCCTACCTACCCTAAGGAATTCGTCTGTGTAAATGTCCTTTAAAGTAGTGCCATCCCACCATTGAGAGGTAGGTAGCACCACCGTTGGAGGTGTTCGGGTCAATTCGAGGTTCGGGACATGGTGATCACCAGAGCAATGGGAAGACACCTTAGAAGCTACCCTCATGCCAGGTTCCCGGATCATGAGGACTTACTAAGACATCCTCTACTCGACGATCACCTTTCGAGGCAAGGCAACAGTGAGGCGTACCCTAGGGGTGGTGTGTGATTCGTGTGTCATGTTCAAATATTTTTGTCTTTCGTCATGTTATTGGTGATCTATGCGCTTGTTTTTATTTTTTGTCCATACATTCTTTCATGCCATTATTTAACAGTTAAAAATTGCGAAAAGTAAAAGATTCTAAGCTATTACAAAAGGCGCGGGTCCACATCGCCAAAATTTCTTGAACCCGATTTGACAGAAAAAATAAAGAAAGTAAAGAAAATAAAGAATTAAAAGTAAAATGCGAGAAATAAATTTACAAGGCCTTGGGAGAGATACATGAATATTAAAAGAAATAAAATGAACAGGCGGATAAGAATTAAAAGCGAGGGCGTTGGACCCTTTTTTGCAAAATTAAATTAAATGATGAAACTAATTAAAAAAAGAAAAGAAATTGTTTTTGGTACTTTTTTTTGGTATTTTATGATTTTAATGAGAAAAAGAATTAACTAAAATTAAACCTAATTCTACAATTTTTATTTGTTAAGAAAAGATTAAATTTTGACCTAAAATTAACCCTAATTAATTTACATGCAATTTTAATTTATAAAAATAAAAATAATATTTAATTATTAATTATTAATTATTATGGAGGAAAAGAAAAAGAGAATAAAAACTAATTAAACCCTAATTCTATAAGTTTTAGATTTTTATTAAAAAAGTTAAGATTAAAACCTAATTTAAAACTAATTAATTAACGGACTTTATTTACAAAAAAAATACTATTAAATAAATATATTTAATTTTTCATCTTTTCTGATTTTTTGTGTATTTTTTTATATATTATGAAAATAATTGAATTAATTAATAAAAACAATATTTGAAAGAAAGCAAAAATAATGAAAAATAAAGAAAGTAAAAAAATTGGCAAACCTAGGGGGGTATCTGTCCCCAAAGTGGAGGTGAAAGCCCAGCAATTTGAGCCCAATCATTCATGGCCTGGCTGACTTTTTCATGCCACGTGTGGGACCTTTGACTAGGGTCCATCATGCTTTCCAAATCTATGCCCTTGGATTGGTGAAATTGGACGCGTGGACGGCTGGATGGAGGGACGTATGATGATCCACAACGTTGAAACTGCATGTGAATATCAAATGAAAAATAACCTGGAAAGAGTGAAGACCTGGGGCTCGAACCCAGGTCATGAACGTTACCAGCGTATGCCTATACCACTGAGCCACCCAACGCGCGCTTAACATATAATAACGAATAAATAACAAAAACAAAAATTGGTTAGTGGCCTAAAAATATGAAAAAAAGCGCGCGCTGTATTCAAAGGAGCCAATCATTGCTGGCCATCGGGTCTTCTTCTTCCTCGTTCCTGAAATAAAAACAATGGGCAACGGTTTTGCAAACGTTCTTTTAGGCATGCTTTTGGAAAATAACGAATAGCTCAGTGATGCTCATAAATTGAGCGCGAGGGTGGATTCATGATCGTCCCATCATGCTTGTTTGAGTGGTCTAAGTCTTGAAGGCCAATTTTTCCTTAATTGAAAAACCCTAATCCAAGGTCCTGGAAACCCTAATGTTCAACAATGGCGAAATCGCATATGGGTGACAAAAAGACAATTAAACCATACGGTTAGCATCAGAATCTTACAATGAACATAAATCAAGCATTAAAAGTTAAAAAAGATGCATGAATTAAGATGCACGAATGAGAAATTTTTCTTGTACAGGTGAGATCGTTCTCACGTTTCTGGACACGAGAACTTGTGGTTTTTGATGCAAAATCCTTCTATGAAGCCTTAGCAAGCTAATGAGATCAAAATCCTGCCTTGAATCGCCCTAGAACTAGGTTTTCAGAATTGGAATTTTTGCCAAAAAAGCTTGAGTTTGATAATGGGGTTTTTGCGCAGCTCAGTGGTTCTTTGCATTAGGGTTGTGTTCTATACTTATGCAAGAGTGAATTAGGTCAAATAAAACACTCCAAATCCTTGGCATTCATGGTTTGGAAGATTTGATTTTTTTTTAGATCTTTTTTCAATATTTTCCATGCTATTTTGTATCAATCATGACCAATTCTCTTCAATTCTTTCCATATTTGATTATGCACGAATTTTTGAAGATATTATATGCACAAAAAGATTTGAAATAGTAGGTTAAGTATTTTTCATGTATTTAATTGATTTAAATGAATTATTATTAATAAAAATTCAAATAAATAAATAAAAAATGAAGAAAAACTTCCCTTTGGGCCAAGTGGTCGTGCACATGCCTTGGATAATGGATTATGGAAGAAAAATAGGCCCATTAGCAATTTTAGGTCATTTGAATCAATGTTGACTTTTCAAAATATCCAAAAATTTCCCAACTTCCACAAGGCATAACTTGCTCAAATTTTAAGCTTTGCTCATGTTCTTGGACATTTTGGAAAGGTCTTTGAGTCCTCTAACCAATGTCTTTAGTCCCATGTCATTTTGATTTACCAATATCAAGTTATGGCCTTTGACTTAAAGTCCTTTTTTGTTGACTTTTGAAAATGACCTATAATGTTGAAATTGATAACTTTTTGTGAGAGCATTTCTTGGACTTGAAGTATGAAGATGAGTTGTAGGAAATGTCTTTCGCTTCAAAATGAGCTTTGGATGGAATTTTTCTGATAATCCATGTGAAAGTTATGCCCTGGTCAATTTACAGTTGACTTTTTCAACTGTCCAAATAAGGAAACTTTTGCATTTTGATGATTTTTGAGCCAAGCTTTGAGAATCATGATCAAGCATTGATCAAATGATTTTTGTGGCTTCAAAATGATATGTTGATCAAAATTTTGAACTTTTGACTGTCAAATGACCATTTTGCCCCTACAGTTGACTGTAGTGCAATTAGGGTTTTGACTGTGCAATTTTGTGCTGAAAGTCTTGAAACTTGGTATGAGGATGCTTGACCATATTTATAGGCATGTGGGACTTGATTGGACCTTTGGAAACTTCATTTTCTTGATCAGAACCAAAACCCTAATTTTGACTGTTCAGGAGGCTTTTACACTGTGCAACCCTTGGGGAATTTTGAAGCATGACTTGGCAATTTCTTGAAGAATATGGGAGGGCAAATTTTGGGGTACAACAGTTGCCCCTGTTCAATCTTCTTAGACCTGAGGATGCAGATTGGCTGACGTGCCTTTCGTAATCCGAGGGTGGAAGATGATTGAACACTAGAGTGCCCAAAAATTTGCGCTCACATAGTAGCAGTGTGATGGAAATGGGCTTATAGATGCCATTTAGAGATTGATGAATAGGATGATGGGCTTATAGATGCCATCTGGATGTTGATCGCGTAAGAGATTCCTTAGCGAGAACTTGCGTACCTGCAAAAGAAAAATGAGTACCTGGCATGTTGCAGGAGCTGGCCTTCAGATGTTTTGTATAGATGTGTCCTGACTGGTTACAGGAGCTGGATCTGGAGCTTCAAACGGTGATGAATGAACCAGGGATGGTTACTACCTCAACAAGAACGGTGAGAGAACCTTGGATAACTTCAACTTCAACAGCAATCGTTGAGCAAATCTTGGTGGGAATTATCGTCTCCGCAACATTGGGGAGAGAACCATAGGAAATTATAATCTCAAAAGCGGTCGTTTGAGAAAAACCTGGGATGGAATTATCGTCTCCGCAACATTGGGGAGAGAACCATAGGAAATTATAATCTCAAAAGCGGACGTTTGAGAAAAACCTGGAATGGAATTATCGTCTCCGCAACAATGGGGAGAGAACCATAGGAAATTATAATCTCAAAAGCGGACGTTTGAGAAAAACCTGGAATGGAATTATCGTCTCCGCAACATTGGGGAGAGAACCATAGGAAATTATAATCTCAAAAGCGGACGTTTGAGAAAAACCTGGAATGGAATTATCGTCTCCGCAACAATGGGGAGAGAACCATAGGAAATTATAATCTCAAAAGCGGACGTTTGAGAAAAACCTGGGATGGAATTATCATCTCCGCAGCATTGGGGAGAGAACCATAGGAAATTATAATCTCAAAAGCGGACGTTTGAGAAAAACCTGGGATGGAATTATCATCTCCGCAACATTGGGGAGAGAACCATAGGAAATTATAATCTCAAAAGCGGACGTTTGAGAAAAACCTGGGATGGAATTATCATCTCCGCAACATTGGGGAGAGAACCATAGGAAATTATAATCTCAAAAGCGGACGTTTGAGAAAAACCTGGGATGGAATTATCATCTCCACAACATTGGGGAGAGAACCATAGGAAATTATAATCTCAAAAGCGGACGTTTGAGAAAAACCTGGGATGGAATTATCATCTCCGCAACATTGGGGAGAGAACCATAGGAAATTATAATCTCAAAAGCGGACGTTTGAGAAAAACCTGGGATGGAATTATCATCTCCGCAACATTGGGGAGAGAACCATAGGAAATTATAATCTCAAAAGCGGACGTTTGAGAAAAACCTGATAACTTCTACTGAGTCTTCATCAGAAAAATCTGTTTGGGGTCGATTTAGCTGGACTAGAGAAGGCCTTGGACTGGATAAGAAATCTTTGGAGTCGATTAACTGAACCGGTCTAGGTCTTGAAATATGATTGAGAATTTAGCTGAATCTTTCCTGAAAGGTAAAGGTCAGTCATATGCAATGCGTGATATGGATCAAGCAATGATGTTCTCAACATAAATGAGATTTGTAAGATATGATGCGTATATGCATGCTATAATGATGTATGTGATGTTTAGGAATGTATGTTTTCGTCTAGGAAAGTAAATCCTTGACGGGTGCCGGGAAGTCACTCCTGGGCTGATGTTGGAGAATAGATCTTTGCTTCCGCTAGGGATGATAGTTGCAAGAATACCAGTAGGAGAAGATAACTCCGTTGGGGAATAGACTTGGCGAATGGATTACTCTGCGGGGAGGGAATACTCTAGCTACCTTGCTGGGAACAAAACTCTGTGGGGAGCGAGGTACTTTGCTGAATTGTTGATAATAACTTGCTGGGGATAAGAAGACTCCTTCGAGGACGATCTTTCCGTGGATTTTAGCTGAGGATAACCCAGTTATATCCTGGTAAGGAAATAACTCTTTGAATAAAGCCGGGAGACGCGTTCGTGCTCTGTGAGGATAAGCTTCCAGAATCTACTGGGGATAAGCTTACTGCTTGGGGAGATGGATTCCAACTTTCCTGGGGAAACTGGATTAGACTCTCCTGGGGAAGTTTTGAATTGCGGGGGAAGTGATTCCTTTGAACGTTGATATGCCGCCGGGGAACAATCTTTAGGCCAAGACTGCCGGGGATGCTTGTTAAGAATACATATGCTGCTGGGGAATGTTGAGATCTACTGGAGGATACTCAACTTCCTTGAGATTTGATAACTCTGCTTTGGAGAAGAATGCACTGACTGCTGACTTACTCTTTGGGGAATTAATATGTACTGGTCATGTTCTTTAGCTGAACCTACCTTGGTTCCTTGGAGGATGGAACAATTAGATTACTAGACAACTCTTTATTGCCCCTGTTTCTAATGCTACCTGTAATTCATCCTTGGTATCGTATGCAAACATTCATGAGTTAGCAAATTATTGTCAATGCATATATCACAAATTGAACCTTGGACGTTCTTCGCAAAACAAAACAGAAAAAGAAAAACAATTGGCACTTTTAACTGAAAAGTATATTTGTATTGATTTTTGAATGGCCTGAAAATAAGCGTTTTGTGTACAAGAGGTTGACGTCCTAGTAAGAGGACGCCGCCGAACAAAAGAGTTTATACAAATTTTGTACAAGAGAATAAAACAGCTGTGTGAAATATGAATGATCCCACTGGGTTTCAACTCTGCTATTGCCTTTATAACTCTGAGCGTCTCATCACTTGATGACCTAAACGAAGATGAAGCTGACTGGTCGATGCCGTCTGAACTTGATGTAGATACCGGACTCTGGATGCAAGGTGATCAATGAGACATAGTATTATGCTTTATCCCTAATTTTTGCTTGGACCACCCTTTCGGGTTTTCAGTCCACCGGGATACCCATTTTTGCCCAAGCCGCCTTTTCAGGTTTTCGACTTGCCGGGTGTACAGATTTTTTCATTTCATCCCTTCATTTTTCCCGAACCCTTTTGGTTCGACGGGAAGCCCTAACTTTTGCCTAGGCATGTCAGCCTAGCGGGTCTTTTTTCATGCATAGTATCTTTTTACTATGTCTGCATTGGCGGGGTGAGGAAGGTCGTCACCATCCATGTTGGTCAATATCATTGCTCCTCCTGAGAACACATGCTTAACCATAAATGGCCCTTCGTACGTAGGGGTCCATTTTCCCCTTGGATCACTCTGAGGAAGGATGATTCTCTTGATTACCAGATCCCCAACTTGATATTCCTGAGGCCTGACCTTTTTGTTAAATGCCCTGATCATCCGTTTCTGATACGTATGACCATGGCAGATAGCAGCAAGTCTCTTTTCATCAATAAGGTTGAGCTGATCAAGTCGTGTCTGGATCCAATCATCCTCATTCAGATTTGCATCCTTCATTATCCGGAGAGAGGGTATCTGCACTTCGATCGGTAAGACTGCCTCCATACCATAAACCAAGGAGAAAGGAGTTGCCCCGGTTGACGTCCTAGCTGAGGTACGGTACCCATGTAGAGCGAACGGTAACATCTCGTGCCAATCTTTATAAGTCATTGTCATCTTCTGCACGATTTTCTTGATGTTCTTATTTGTTGCTTCTACAGCCCCATTCATCTTCGGTCTGTAAGGAGAAGAATTGTGGTGCTGTATTTTGAACTGCTCGCAGAGCTCAGCGATCATCTTGTTGTTCAGATTGGTACCGTTGTCTGTAATAATTCTTTCTGGGACGCCGTACCGACAGATCAGATTATGCCGAATGAACCGTGCCACAACGGTCTTGGTTACCGTAGCATAGGAAGCTGCCTCGACCCACTTCATGAAATAGTCAATCGCTACCAGGATGAAGCGATGCCCGTTAGATGCCGTAGGTTTAATCTCACCGATCATGTCTATGCCCCACATTGCAAACGGCCAAGGCGCAGTCAGAACATTCAGGGGAACTGGAGGAACATGCACCTTGTCTGCATAAATCTGACACTTATGGCATGTCCTGGAATGTTGGTAACAATCAGCTTCCATTGTGGACCAGTAATATCCTGCCCGAAGGATCTTCTTAGCCATAGTGTGTCCACTGGAATGTGTACCAAAGGTCCCTTCATGCAGCTCTTCCATGATCCTTTCTGCTTCAGTCTTATCCACACAACGCAGTAAGGTTGAATCATGGTTTCGCTTATACAAGATGTCGTTGCTAAGGAAGAACTTTGCTGTGAACCTCCTCAGGAACTTCTTATCATTGACTGAGGCACCTTCAGGGTATTCCTGAGCTTCCAAATATCTCTTCACCTCATGGTACCAAGGCTTCTCAGTCACTAATTCAGTCTCGAGATCGCAACAGTATGCCGGTTCGTCAAGTTTCCAGATAATGATCCGGGGAGCCTCATTATCCCATTTGACCTTAAACATAGAAGACATTGTAGTTAACGCGTCCGCCAGCTGATTCTCTTCTCTTGGAAAGTACTCAAAGGTTATCTCTGTGAAGTGGGGGATCAGGGTCAACACACAATCTCTGTAAGGAATCAGGTTTGGATGTTTCGTATCCCACTCTCCTTTGATCTGATTGATCACGAGAGCGGAATCTCCGAAGACACTCAGAAACTTGATCCTTAAGTCGATCGCAGCTTGGAGACCCATGATGCATGCCTCATACTCTGCCATGTTGTTGGTACAATTGAAACATAGTCGGGCAGTTAGTGGAGTATGAGTGCCTTGAGGTGATATGATTATGGCGCCGATACCATTTCCCAAAGCGTTGGAGGCTCCATCAAAGTGCATAGACCATCGGGATCCTGGTTCAGGTCCTTCATCCGGTCCAGGTACTTCACATTCAGTTACTATCATGATGCTTTCATCCGAAAACTCGAAATTCATTGACTGATAGTCATCTACGGCCTGATGTGCCAAGTGGTCTGCCAATACACTTCCCTTGATGGCTTTCTGGGTTGTGTACTGAATGTCGTATTCCGTCAAGATCATTTGCCATCTTGCAATTCTCCCAGACAGAGCAGGCTTTTCGAATATGTACTTTATAGGATCCATCTTTGAGATCAACAAGGTGGTATGAGTCAGCATATACTGTCTCAGCCGGCGAGCAGCCCATACCAAAGCGCAGCAAGTTTTCTCGAGCAGTGAGTATCGGGTCTCACAGTCGGTAAACTTTTTGCTAAGGTAATAAATGGCATGCTCTTTTCGGCCAGACTCGTCATGCTGCCCCAGCACACACCCCATTGAATTGTCAAGTACCGTCAGGTATAGTATCAGAGGTCTCCCTTCAACCGGTGGCATAAGGATAGGTGGTTCTTGGAGATACTCCTTGATTCTGTCAAAAGCAGCCTGACATTCATCATTCCAACGTACTACCTGATCTTTCTTCAGCAGCTTGAAGATTGGCTCACAGGTAGCAGTCAGGTGCGAGATGAACCGAGCAATGTAATTCAGGCGTCCTAAAAAGCCTCTGACTTCCTTCTCTATCCTAGGAACTGGAATCTCTTGAATATCTTTGACCTTGGCAGGGTCCACTTGAATACCCTTATCGCTTACAACGAAGCCTAGCAACTTTCCAGATCTTACCCCGAAGGTGCACTTGTTCGGGTTCAACCTCAGCTTGTATAGTTTCAACTGGTCAAACAACTTCTGCAGATGATCTAGGTGCTCTTCCTCAGTCTGGGACCTCGCGATCATGTCGTCAACATACACTTCTATCTCATGACGGATCATGTCATAAAATAAGGCAACCATGGCACGTTGGTAGGTTGCCCCAGCGTTCTTCAACCCGAATGGCATGACCTTGTAACAGAAGGTGCCCCACTGAGTAACAAATGTAGTCTTTTCCATATCTTCAGGTGCCATCTTGATCTGATTGTAACCTGAAAAGCCGTCCATGAAAGAGAACACCTTATGTTGAGCAGTATTATCAACAAGGACATCAATGTGAGGTAGGGGAAGTCATCCTTGGGGCTGGCCCTGTTCAGATCCCTGTAATCGACACACATTCTGACCTTACCGTCCTTCTTTGGTACCGGCACCACATTAGCAACCCACTGGGGGTAAGAAGTCACTGCAAGGAACCCAGCGTCAAACTGTTTCATAACCTCGGCTTTAATCTTCTCAGACATCTCTGGACGCATCCGACGGACCTTTTGCTTAACTGGAGGGCAGTCTTCCTTAGTTGGCAAGTGATGGACCACAATATCGGTATCCAACCCAGGCATGTCTTCGTAGGACCAGGCAAAGATCTCCATATAATCATGTAGCATCTTAGTCAACCGTTGCTTCACGCTGAGCTCTAGGTTGGCACCAATCTTTACCTCTTTCCTGTCTTCTTCAGTACCCAAGTTTATTGTTTCCACTGGCTCTTCATGGGGTTGAATTTCCCTTTCCTCTTGAAGTAACAGTCTTGCAAGCTCGCCAGGCACCTCGCAATCATCTTCACCTTCGTCTTCGGCTAAGTTGATCGGATTTTTGAAGTCATAACTGGCAGTAGCAGAGTCGTTACCAGTGAGATCCAGAGTGGATTGAAACCTGTATGAGTGAGTGTGTGTGTAAATACAGCTGTTTTGAAATATGTATAAAGGGAAAGAAAGACAGAAAAGGAGCATAAGATTTGTAATGTGAGAGAACGTCCAAGATTTTCATTTATGATATATGAAATGACAATTTATATGCCCTAAATAAAACCACGGTGCCTCGGGTAAGACACCGGGCCATATAGTTTATTTATTGTTTATTACAAATAACGAAACAAAGAAATTTATTACTGCGTCACAAAGGTAACAGGAGTATGGTCTTTGGCAATCCAATTGGTCAATCCGCCTTCGGTTGTCGGGTAGATCCAGCTATTGAATTCGGCTTCATCCACTTCGTTGTCTTCCCCAACAGCATTCACTCCTGGATTTGTAATGAACACAGGAGGTCTTCCGGTCTTCGCTTTCCGCATAGCTTTCTGACCCTCTGCAGTAAAACCCAGCCCAAATTTGTCAGTCTTCTGTGTAAAGTCTGGAAGCCTGCCCCAGTTAGCACATTCACCTTTCTGAACCACAGCCCGGGCATCCTTCAGAGAAGCCATCTTCAAAGGAACATTCTCTTCTACCGCTGTTTCTGCTGCCACTGAAATTGGAAGCACCTCCTCGAAATGCTGAAAGGGGGTTTCAATAAACTCCCCATCCATCTCAATGTATCTGAAGGAATTCATGTGGCTTACCATATACTCCTCCTCTCCTTGCACAGTGACGATCTTCCCTCTAACAGGGTACTTCAGCTTCTGGTGCAAGGTAGAGGTCACTGCCCCAACTTTATGGATCCAAGGTCGACCCAGTAGACAAGAGTATGATGGACGGATATCCATCACATAAAATGTAGAGTCAAACACCTGAGAGCCCACACGAATCGGAATGTCAACCTCTCCATGAACCATCCTTTTTGAACCGTCAAAGGCCCTGACGATGATATTGCTGGGTTTCAATTCCAGGCCTTCACAATCTAAACGGTCTAAAGCCTTCTTGGGTAGCACATTCAAGGACGAACCAGTATCCACCAATACATGTGCCAGAGTAGTGCCCCTGCATTCGATAGAGACATGCAGGGCATCATTGTGGTCTCTTCCCTTCACAGTCAGGTCAGCATCTGAGAAACCCAAGCCATTGTCTGCTGTCAGATTTGCTACGCAATCAGTGAACTGGACTGCAGAAGTCTCTTGTGGCACATGGGCCGTCTTGTGGAACGAGATCAAGGCCTTAGCATGGGCCTCGGAGCACAGCAATAAAGAGAGCATGGAGATTTTGGAGGGCGTGTGCCCCAGCTGTTCCACAACATTGAAGTCACTCTTCTTTATAATTTTCAAGATTTCCTCCATCTCTTGTTGGGAGGCCTCAGCAGTTATAGGTATAGGTGCCTCCATCTGGGAAGGCTCAACTTCAATTCCTTTGCCCCGAGCACTGGATGACTCGGCAGCAGGAGAAATAACTTGATCAGCAATATGAACAGGTACACTTGCAGGAGTTATAAGAAGTGGTCTTCGAGCAGCAGGCGGTGCAATGTCAGGCGAGAAGAGCCTGCCACTGCGGGTGACTTTGGCTGGGCCAGTGATATCACAGATGCTGGCGCCAGTGTTGAACTCTTGTTTAATCCCATTTACATACACATCTGCCCCATAATGCCAGGGGACAGCTTTATCAGATACGTAGGGAAGAGGTCCCGGAACAGTGATAACCACAGGTGCAACAGTCATGATTTGGACGGGCTTCTTCGGGAGAGCCTTGATTGGATTATTGAAGATGGTAACCACAGAAACTTCTTCCACCGGAACCAACTGAACAGCAGACTTCTTAAACAGAATCTCCTTGCTATCCATTAGACTTTGGATACCTAACTTTAGCATGGGATAACCAGATAGGGAAACAGCACAGAACAGGCAACCCTCACTGCAACCCGGAAATAAACCGGCCAGCAGTAGGTTCTTCTTGACAGTCTTCAGAGGAGTGGCTAAATCATCCACAGAAACAGCGTAAACATCTTCATCAACAGCATTTACCCCATGCTGAGGCATAGGAGCAGTAACCACATTCGGCCTCTCAGGCGCTTCAAACTGTATCTCCTTTGCGTCGATAAGGTCTTGCACCTTGCTCCTTAATGCCCAACAATCATCAGTGGAATGCCCCGGGCTATCAGAATGATAAGCACAACGAGCATTTGGGTTGTACTTGGGAGACGTAGTATTCGGAAACTTCGGAGCCTCTCTGACGGTTACTAAGTTGGTTGAGAGCAACTGTGGTAAGATCTGCGACAAGGTCATGCTCAAACGGGTAAACTCTCTCCGGGGTCTTTCAGCCCTTTGAGGATTGGTTGGCCGAGGAGCGGCAGCAGGCTTAGCAATCATTACCGCGCTGACAGATTGGCGGCGCTCAGATCTCTCTTGTCTCTTGGAACCGTATACAGCACTAGCCTCCTTCTTGAAGGGTTTTTTCTCAGAACTAGACGATGCACCCTTCGGAATCTTACCAGACTTTAACCCAGCCTCAATTCTTTCTCCAGTCAGAATCAAATCAGTGAACCCTGCAGACGAATTCCCGATAAGATGGTTGAAAAATGGCCCAGATAGGGTCCCCAAGAACATGTCTACCAACTCCCGATCAGTCAACGGAGGCTGCACCCTACCAGCCATGTCTCTCCACTTCTGAGCGTACTCTTTAAAACCTTCACTTGAACCTAACGACATACCCTGGAGTTGGGTACGTGTAGGGGCAAGGTCGGCATTATATTGATACTGCTTATAGAAAGCAGTAGCCAACTCCTCCCAGTTACGAACCTTGGTCCCATCCAGCTGATAGAACCATTCGAGATGAGTCCCTGAAAGACTCTCCTGGAAGAAGTGGATCCACAAATTCTTATCCGCTGAGTACGGTTGGATTTTCCGAACATAGGACCTGAGATATAGCTTGGGACAAGACGCCCCGTCATACTTAGAGAAATATGGTGCTTTGAACTTCCGAGGAATGATCACACCAGTAGACAAACCCAGATCTCCAAAATCCAGCCCAGGTACTTGTTGTATTTCCATAGCATTCAGCCTATCCTCTAGCTGCTTGTATCTGTCTTCTACAGGAGGATATTGCTCTTCATCAAAATCAGTCTCGTTGTCGGAGACTACCGGACTAGGAACCCTTGCCTCTTGAGGAGTACCCTTGCCAACAGAAGAACCAGCCTCTTCATTCTGCAAGGTGTTGCCAAACCTTCGGCCCGAGCTGAACAGAACAGTTCTTCTCTTCTTCTTCTTCTTCTCCTTCTTCAGGAGCATAGCCTTCAGCTCTTCTTGGCCTTGAGCCAAACCCTTGATTAATTCCTGAAATTGCGCATTCTGCGCCTGAAGAGCTTTGATGGATGTCTCAGTTGATGATGAGTCAGGATTCATGATGCTGAAATAAACAGCGAAGAACTGTAAGCAACCTGAAAAGAGGAAAAACCTGCTATGCACATGATGAATGATATGTATTTATGCAATGCATTCAAGGGTTCGAAAGTTCAAATTTGTTGTAGACAAAAAGGAACACACGTTATCATTAAGGAAATAATTGTTTAGTACATCAAAGCCTCATGGGCAAAATAATACAAAAGTAAATCAATCCCAAAATACACTGCGCATCCTCTTTGGAGCTATGTAAGTGTTGAGATTCCTCTCCTCATGCAACAGGCGGGTGAGCTCCAAGACCTTCTTTTCACTAGCATGTAGACTGGTCTCAAGAGAATTTCGTTCTTCCTTAAGCTGGATCCAGCTCTTCTGCATCTCTTCCCAGGATGTGGGCATATCAGGGTGCTGAATAGTGTAGGACACTTCTATTTCCAAGACCGGCTCTTTGATCACAGGGAGCATGTGAGGATATGGCATCACTAGTTTCTGGGAGCGGGCGCGTACCCACTTGAGATAAGGTTCCAATGGGATGGAGTTCCTGTGCCCCAGTGTCTTGCTGTCTATCCTACTTGGCATCCTCCAGGCTCTGATAAATCTCTGGCGAAGTCCTTGAGTATCGTTGTCGAAGTCAAAAACTATGTCAGGAATTAACATGTCATGAGGACCATCCCTCCGAGCATAACCAAACTGTCTCCAAGCCAGGCATGGGTTGTAAGTAATACCTCCTCTGATTCCAAGTAAAGGAACATTAGGGTACTCCCCGCAACGATCAATGATGGTGACATCCTCTCTGGACCTAGGGCACCAATGTATATCTGCATGTGTAAGAGTCATCAACCGCTGTGACCATCTCAAACCCCGCTCATTCTTCAAAACTGATTGTGGAAGGTGCGAAATAAACCACCTTCCCAGGAGAGGAGTGCAACACATAAGGACACCTCTTTTTCTCATGGTTCGAGTGTAACATGAGTGAAGGATGTCCCCCAGCAACGTAGGTATAGGATTCCTGGACATAAAGATCTGGACAGCACTGATATCTATAAGCTGATATGGGTTAGGGAACAACACCAAACCATAGACAAGGAGGGCCACAACCTCTTCAAAAGCTTGCAAGTCAAGGGAGTTCCAACATTCATGGGCCTTTTCAAACAGAAACCTGGCTAAGAACCCTTTGATACCACTTCTAACTTCCCAATGTCCCTTGAGGTCAGATGACTGTAGGTGCAAGGCTTTAGCAATCTCTTCAAGCTTAGGTTCCTTTTCCGTACCGTTGAAGGGTAGCTGATCAAGGATAGGGATCTTCAGGAGCCGGGAGAACTCCTCCAATGTAGGTACCAGCTGATAATCCAAGAAGGTGAAACAGTGATGCAGAGGGTCAAAGAATTGGAACAGGACCTTGATCATATCTTCCTCAATGTTGGTATTGACCAAGCTAATGAGACTTCCATGTCTTTCACTGAATGATGAGTTCTCGGGAATCCTGGATATAAGCTCCTTAAGCTGAGGAGGGATCCTTACAAGATTGATTTGAATTGTCTTTCTACGAACAGTTTCCATGTCCTACAAAACAAAAACAAAGATGAAGATTCGAACCCCTGAAATGGTTAGTCAATGCATATGATGCTGGATGATGTCATGATGCTATGATTAAACACACCACAGATATTTACAAAGACAAACATGTAAGGCACACAAGGCACACAAGACAAGCCCTTAAGGTTTAAGGCCAACATGGGGTCTGGGTAGTACCCTCTTGAAGTTTGTGGGTTCAACCTGTCCTATTAGAAGCAACCGGGTTCTAAGGGTCCCAATATCACGGGATTGCTTTCATTGTTCATCGTTTCGATTTAGCCACTGAACTGGCGACCAAAATATTCCAGGAAAGCAACCCTCAATTGAGTGTAGTATCGAGTATCAACCAACCTCGGACTGCACCAAAGTCGGTTATCTCACTACCCTAAAGAGGCCAAGATTGTTCAATTAAGGTTCCTAACGTCAGTTGATGCTTCACGACACCACGCGGAGGCCCCGTACTCTCCTTGACTGAACTCAAGGGTTACCGGTACACACCAAAGTGCCACATCAACGTAGCAGACTGTTTCAACCATGTCGGTATACCCCGCACAGTTCCCTCACAGCCTTGTTGCTACTTTCTAAGAAGGTATCCCCCAGATCCGGGTTAGGATCTATAGAACTCCCAAGCAACCCACAATTTAAAGCACACAAGGAAAGCAATTGAAAACACAGTTATGAACTAGCCCTAAGGTACACCTCACTTTAAGTTTCTATTCCCCAGCAGAGTCGCCAGTTCTGTGATCGGTGGATCTGGAACTGACTGTTTAACGCTGGTTCGCGAAATGTCGCGGAAGCAAGAGTCGCCACCGTCTTTTATTTTCTCCAAATGGAAAGGACAAAAGCACAGAAAAATTCCTTAAAGAGATTGCTCTCGGTTCGGGAGGTAGGTTATAGAAAGGGAAGGTGTTAGCACCCTTTCTATCCATGGTTATCCATGGGCTCTTAGATACTTGCTCATTGTGTTTTCAAAAATTGGTTTGTTTGCTTTTCAACTGTGGGTTTTAAAAAGTTTCTTTGAAAATTCCAGTTCGACTCTTGTATCGGTCCTCAAGAGTGTTTGAAAAATTGCTTTTGAAAGCTTTTTGAAAAGGTGTCAGTGTGAAAAGTATTTTTGATTTGTTTTGAAATTAGAGCAAGTATCTACGAGACCCTACCTACCCTAAGGAATTCGTCTGTGTAAATGTCCTTTAAAGTAGTGCCATCCCACCATTGAGAGGTAGGTAGCACCACCGTTGGAGGTGTTCGGGTCAATTCGAGGTTCGGGACATGGTGATCACCAGAGCAATGGGAAGACACCTTAGAAGCTACCCTCATGCCAGGTTCCCGGATCATGAGGACTTACTAAGACATCCTCTACTCGACGATCACCTTTCGAGGCAAGGCAACAGTGAGGCGTACCCTAGGGGTGGTGTGTGATTCGTGTGTCATGTTCAAATATTTGTCTTTCGTCATGTTATTGGTGATCTATGCGCTTGTTTTTATTTTTTGTCCATACATTCTTTCATGCCATTATTTAACAGTTAAAAATTGCGAAAAGTAAAAGATTCTAAGCTATTACAAAAGGCGCGGGTCCACATCGCCAAAATTTCTTGAACCCGATTTGACAGAAAAAATAAAGAAAGTAAAGAAAATAAAGAATTAAAAGTAAAATGCGAGAAATAAATTTACAAGACCTTGGGAGAGATACATGAATATTAAAAGAAATAAAATGAACAGGCGGATAAGAATTAAAAGCGAGGGCGTTGGACCCTTTTTTGCAAAATTAAATTAAATGATGAAACTAATTAAAAAAAGAAAAGAAATTGTTTTTGGTACTTTTTTTTGGTATTTTATGATTTTAATGAGAAAAAGAATTAACTAAAATTAAACCTAATTCTACAATTTTTATTTGTTAAGAAAAGATTAAATTTTGACCTAAAATTAACCCTAATTAATTTACATGCAATTTTAATTTATAAAAATAAAAATAATATTTAATTATTAATTATTAATTATTATGGAGGAAAAGAAAAAGAGGATAAAAACTAATTAAACCCTAATTCTATAAGTTTTAGATTTTTATTAAAAAAGTTAAGATTAAAACCTAATTTAAAACTAATTAATTAACGGACTTTATTTACAAAAAAATACTATTAAATAAATATATTTAATTTTTCATCTTTTCTGATTTTTTGTGTATTTTTTTATATATTATGAAAATAATTGAATTAATTAATAAAAACAATATTTGAAAGAAAGCAAAAATAATGAAAAATAAAGAAAGTAAAAAAATTGGCAAACCTAGGGGGGTATCTGTCCCCAAAGTGGAGGTGAAAGCCCAGCAATTTGAGCCCAATCATTCATGGCCTGGCTGACTTTTTCATGCCACGTGTGGGACCTTTGACTAGGGTCCATCATGCTCTCCAAATCTATGCCCTTGGATTGGTGAAATTGGACGCGTGGACGGCTGGATGGAGGGACGTATGATGATCCACAACGTTGAAACTGCATGTGAATATCAAATGAAAAATAACCTGGAAAGAGTGAAGACCTGGGGCTCGAACCCAGGTCATGAACGTTACCAGCGTATGCCTATACCACTGAGCCACCCAACGCGCGCTTAACATATAATAACGAATAAATAACAAAAACAAAAATTGGTTAGTGGCCTAAAAATATGAAAAAAAGCGCGCGCTGAATTCAAAGGAGCCAATCATTGCTGGCCACCGGGTCTTCTTCTTCCTCGTTCCTGAAATAAAAACAATGGGCAACGGTTTTGCAAACGTTCTTTTAGGCATGCTTTTGGAAAATAACGAATAGCTCAGTGATGCTCATAAATTGAGCGCGAGGGTGGATTCATGATCGTCCCATCATGCTTGTTTGAGTGGTCTAAGTCTTGAAGGCCAATTTTTCCTTAATTGAAAAACCCTAATCCAAGGTCCTGGAAACCCTAATGTTCAACAATGGCGAAATCGCATATGGGTGACAAAAAGACAATTAAACCATACGGTTAGCATCAGAATCTTACAATGAACATAAATCAAGCATTAAAAGTTAAAAAAGATGCATGAATTAAGATGCACGAATGAGAAATTTTTCTTGTACAGGTGAGATCGTTCTCACGTTTCTGGACACGAGAGCTTGTGGTTTTTGATGCAAAATCCTTCTATGAAGCCTTAGCAAGCTAATGAGATCAAAATCCTGCCTTGAATCGCCCTAGAACTAGGTTTTCAGAATTGGAATTTTTGCCAAAAAAGCTTGAGTTTGATAATGGGGTTTTTGCGCAGCTCAGTGGTTCTTTGCATTAGGGTTGTGTTCTATACTTATGCAAGAGTGAATTAGGTCAAAGAAAACACTCCAAATCCTTGGCATTCATGGTTTGGAAGATTTGATTTTTTTTTAGATCTTTTTTCAATATTTTCCATGCTATTTTGTATCAATCATGACCAATTCTCTTCAATTCTTTCCATATTTTATTATGCACGAATTTTTGAAGATATTATATGCACAAAAAGATTTGAAATAGTAGGTTAAGTATTTTTCATGTATTTAATTGATTTAAATGAATTATTATTAATAAAAATTCAAATAAATAAATAATAAATGAAGAAAAACTTCCCTTTGGGCCAAGTGGTCGTGCACATGCCTTGGATAATGGATTGTGGAAGAAAAATAGGCCCATTAGCAATTTTAGGTCATTTGAATCAATGATGACTTTTCAAAATATCCAAAAATTTCCCAACTTCCACAAGGCATAACTTGCTCAACTTTTAAGCTTTGCTCATGTTCTTGGACATTTTGGAAATGTCTTTGAGTCCTCTAACCAATGTCTTTGGTCCCATGTCATTTTGATTTACCAATATCAAGTTATGGCCTTTGACTTAAAGTCCCTTTTTGTTGACTTTTGAAAATGACCTATAATGTTGAAATTGATAACTTTTTGTGAGAGCATTTCTTGGACTTGAAGTATGAAGATGAGTTGTAGGAAATGTCTTTCTCTTCAAAATGAGCTTTGGATGGAATTTTTCTGATAATCCATGTGAAAGTTATGCCCTGGTCAATTTACAGTTGACTTTTTCAACTGTCCAAATAAGGAAACTTTTGCATTTTGATGATTTTTGAGCCAAGCTTTGAGAATCATGATCAAGCATTGATCAAATGATGTTTGTGGATTCAAAATGATATGTTGATCAAAATTTTGAACTTTTGACTGTCAAATGACCATTTTGCCCCTACAGTTGACTGTAGTGCAATTAGGGTTTTGACTGTGCAATTTTGTGCTGAAAGTCTTGAAACTTGGTATGAGGATGCTTGACCATATTTATAGGCATGTGGGACTTGATTAGACCTTTGGAAACTTCATTTTCTTGATCAGAACCAAAACCCTAATTTTGACTGTTCAGCAGGCTTTTACATTGTGCAACCCTTGGGGAATTTTGAAGCATGACTTGGCAATTTCTTGAAGAATATGGGAGGGCAAATTTTGGGGTACAACAGTAGGGCTGTGTGAAGGATCCTGGATAGTAGGGTTACTTCGATATGAAAGCCTGAATAGTAAGGTTGTGAGAAGGAACCTAGATAGTAGGGTTACTTCGATATGAAAGCCTGGATAGTAGGGCTGTAAGAAGGAACCTGGATGGTAGAGTTACTTAGAAATGAAAGCCTGGATAGTAGGGCTGTGAGAAGGAACCTGGATAGTAGGATTACTTCGATATGAAATCCTGGATAGTAGGGTTGTGAGAAGGAACTTGGATAGTGGGGTTACTTCGATATGAAAGCCTGGATAGTAGGGCTGTAAGAAGGAACCTGGATAGTAGGGTTACTTCGATATGAAATCCTGGATAGTAGGGCTATGAGAAGGAACCTGGATAGTAGGGTTATTTCTATATGAAAGCCTGGATAGTAGGGTTGTGAGAAGGAACTTGGAAAATAGGGTTACTTCGATATGAAATTCTGGATAGTAGGGCTGTGAGAAGGAACCTGGATGGTAGGGTTACTTCGAAATGAAAGCCTGGATAGTAGGGTTGTGAGAAGGAACCTGGATAGTAGGGTTACTTCGATATGAAAGCCTGGATAGTAGGGTTGTGAGAAGGAACCTGGATAGTAGGGTTACTTCGATATGAAAGCCTGGATAGTAGGTCTGTGAGAAGGAACCTGGATAGTAGGGTTACTTAGGTATGAAAGCCTGGATAGTAGGGCTGTGAGAAGGAACCTGGATGGTAGGGTTACTTCGAAATGAAAGCCTGGATAGTAGGGCTGTGAGAAGGAACCTTGATAGTAGGGTTACTATGATATGAAAGCCTGGATAGTAGGGATGTGAGAAGGAACCTGGATAGTATGGTTACTTCGATATGAAAGCCTAGATAGTAGGGTTGTGAGAAGGAACATGGATGGTAGGATTAGTTCGAAATAAAATCCTGGATAATAGGGCTGTGAGAAGGAACCTGGATAGTAGGGTTACTTTGATATGAATGCCTGGATAGTAGGGATGTGAGAAGGAACCTAGATAGTAGGGTTATGAGAAGGAACCTAGATAGTAGGGTTACTTCGATATGAAAGCCTGGATAGTAGGGATATGAGAAGGAACCTGGATAGTAGGGTTACTTCGATATGAAATCCTGGATAATAGGACTGTGAGAAGGAACTTGGATAGTAGGGTTACTTCGATATGAAAGTCTGGATAGTAGGGCTGTGAAAAGGAACCTGGGTAGTAGGGTTACTTCGATATGAAATCCTGGATAGTAGGACTGTGAGAAGGAACTTGGATAGTAGGGGTACTTCGATATGAAAGTCTGGATAGTATGGCTGTAAGAAGGAACATGGGTAGTAGGGTTTCTTCGACATAAAATCCTGGATAGTAGGGTTACTTCGATATGAAAGCCTGGATAGTAGGGATGTGAGAAGGAACCTGGATAGTAGGGTTACTTAGATATGAAAGCCTGGATAGTATCGCTGTGAGAAGGAAGCTAAATATAGTAGGGTTACTTCGATATGAAAGCCTGGATAATAGGGCTGTGAGAAGGAACCAGGAGGGTAGGGTTACTTCGAACTGAAAACCTAGATAGTAGGGTTGTGAGAAGGAACCTGTATAGTAGGGTAACTTCGATATGAAAGCCTGGATAGTAGGGCTGTAGAAAGGAACCTGGATAGTAGGGCTGTGAGAATAAACGTGGATGGTACAGTTACTTCAAAATGAAAGCCTGGATAGTAGGGCTGTGAGAAGGATCCTGGATAGTAGGGTTACTTCGATATGAAAGCCTGAATAGTAAGGTTGTGAGAAGGAACCTAGATAGTAGGGTTACTTCGATATGAAAGCCTGGATAGTAGGGCTGTAAGAAGGAACCTGGATGGTAGAGTTACTTCGAAATAAAAGCCTGGATAGTAGGGCTGTGAGAAGGAACTTGGATAGTAGGATTACTTCAATATGAAATCCTGGATAGTAGGGTTGTGAGAAGGAACTTGGATAGTGGGGTTACTTCGATATGAAAGCCTGGATAGTAGGGCTGTAAGAAGGAACCTGGATAGTAGGGTTACTTCGATATGAAATCCTGGATAGTAGGGCTATGAGAAGGAACCTGGAGAGTAGGGTTATTTCTATATGAAAGCCTGGATAGTAGGGTTGTGAGAAGGAACTTGGAAAACAGGGTTACTTCGATATGAAATTCTGGATAGTAGGGCTGTGAGAAGGAACCTGGATGGTAGTGTTACTTCGAAATGAAAGCCTGGATAGTAGGGCTGTGAGAAGGAACCTGGATAGTAGGGTTACTTCGATATGAAAGCCTGGATAGTAGGGCTGTGAGAATGAACCTGGATAGTAGGGTTACTTCGATATGAAAGCCTGGATACTAGGGCTGTGAGAAGGAACCTGGATAGTAGGGTTACTTCGATATGAAAGCCTGGATAGTAGGGCTGTGAGAAGGAACCTGGATGGTAGGGTTACTTCGAAATGAAAGCCTGGATAGTAAGGCTGTGAGAAGGAACCTGGATAGTAGGGTTACTACGATATGAAAGCCTGGATAGTAGGGATGTGAGAAGGAACCTGGATAGTATGGTTACTTCGATATGAAAGCCTAGATAGTAGGGTTGTGAGAAGGAACCTGGATGGTAGGATTAGTTCGAAATGAAAGCCTGGATAATAGGGCTGTGAGAAGGAACCTGGATAGTAGGGTTACTTTGATATGGATGCCTGGATAGTAGGGATGTGAGAAGGAACCTTGATAGTAGGGTTGTGAGAAGGAACCTAGATAGTAGGGTTACTTCGATATGAAAGCCTGGATAATAGTGATATGAGAAGGAACCTGGATAGTAGGGTTACTTTGATATGAAATCCTGGATAGTAGGACTGTGAGAAGGAACCTGGATAGTAGGGTTACTTCGATATGAAAGTCTGGATAGTAGGGCTGTGAAAAGGAACCTGGTAGTAGGGTTACTTCGATATGAAATCCTGGATAGTAGGACTGTGAGAAGGAACTTGGATAGTAGAGTTACTTCGATATGAAAGTCTGGATAGTAGGGCTGTGAGAAGTAACATGGGTAGTAGGGTTTCTTCGACATGAAATCCTGGATAGTAGGGCTGTGAGAAGGAACCTGGATAGTAGGGTTACTTCGATATGAAAGCCTGGATAGTAGGGATGTGAGAAGGAACCTGGATAGTATGGTTACTTAGATATGAATGCCTGGATAGTATCGCTGTGAGAAGGAAGCTAAATATAGTAGGGTTACTTCGATATGAAAGCTTGGATAGTAGGGTTGTGAGAAGGAACCTGGATGATAGGGTTACTTCGAACTGAAAACCTGGATAGTAGGGTTGTGAGAAGGAACCTGTATAGTAGGGTAACTTCGATATGAAAGCCTGGATAGTAGGGCTGTGAGAAGGAACTTGGATAGTAGGATTACTTCAATATGAAATCCTGGATAGCAGGGTTGTGAGAAGGAACTTGGATAGTGGGGTTACTTCGATATGAAAGCCTGGATAGTAGGGCTGTAAGAAGGAACCTGGATAGTAGGGTTACTTCGATATGAAATCCTAGATAGTAGGGCTATGAGAAGGAACCTGGATAGTAGGGTTATTTCTATATGAAAGCCTGGATAGTAGGGTTGTGAGAAGGAACTTGGAAAATAGGGTTACTTCGATATGAAATTCTGGATAGTAGGGCTGTGAGAAGGAACCTGGATGGTATGGTTACTTCGAAATGAAAGCCTGGATAGTAGGGCTGTGAGAAGGAACCTGGATAGTAGGGTTACTTCGATATGAAAGCCTGGATAGTAGGGCTGTGAGAAGGAACCTTGATAGTAGGGTTACTTCGATATGAAAGCCTGGATACTAGGGCTGTGAGAAGGAACCTGGATAGTAGGGTTACTTCGATATGAAAGCCTGGATAGTAGGGCTGTGAGAAGGAACCTGGATGGTAGGGTTACTTCGAAATGAAAGCCTGGATAGTAAGGCTGTGAGAAGGAACCTGGATAGTAGGGTTACTACGATATGAAAGCCTGGATAGTAGGGCTGTGAAAAGGAACCTGGGTAGTAGGGTTACTTCGATATGAAAGCCTGGATAATAGTGATATGAGAAGGAACCTGGATAGTAGGGTTACTTTGATATGAAATCCTGGATAGTAGGACTGTGAGAAGGAACCTGGATAGTAGGGTTACTTCGATATGAAAGTCTGGATAGTAGGGCTGTGAAAAGGAACCTGGGTAGTAGGGTTACTTCGATATGAAATCCTGGATAGTAGGACTGTGAGAAGGAACTTGGATAGTAGAGTTACTTCGATATGAAAGTCTGGATAGTAGGGCTGTGAGAAGTAACATGGGTAGTAGGGTTTCTTCGACATGAAATCCTGGATAGTAGGGCTGTGAGAAGGAACCTGGATAGTAGGGTTACTTCGATATGAAAGCCTGGATAGTAGGGATGTGAGAAGGAACCTGGATAGTATGGTTACTTAGATATGAATGCCTAGATAGTATCGTTGTGAGAAGGAAGCTAAATATAGTAGGGTTACTTCGATATGAAAGCCTGGATAGTAGGGTTGTGAGAAGGAACCTGGATGATAGGGTTACTTCGAACTGAAAACCTGGATAGTAGGGTTGTGAGAAGGAACCTGTATAGTAGGGTAACTTCGATATGAAAGCCTGGATAGTAGGGCTGTGAGAAGGAACTTGGATAGTAGGATTACTTCAATATGAAATCCTGGATAGCAGGGTTGTGAGAAGGAACTTGGATAGTGGGGTTACTTCGATATGAAAGCCTGGATAGTAGGGCTGTAAGAAGGAACCTGGATAGTAGGGTTACTTCGATATGAAATCCTGGATAGTAGGGCTATGAGAAGGAACCTGGATAGTAGGGTTATTTCTATATGAAAGCCTGGATAGTAGGGTTGTGAGAAGGAACTTGGAAAATAGGGTTACTTCGATATGAAATTCTGGATAGTAGGGCTGTGAGAAGGAACCTGGATGGTATGGTTACTTCCAAATGAAAGCCTGGATAGTAGGGCTGTGAGAAGGAACCTGGATAGTAGGGTTACTTCGATATGAAAGCCTGGATAGTAGGGCTGTGAGAAGGAACCTTGATAGTAGGGTTACTTCGATATGAAAGCCTGGATACTAGGGCTGTGAGAAGGAACCTGGATAGTAGGGTTACTTCGATATGAAAGCCTGGATAGTAGGGCTGTGAGAAGGAACCTGGATGGTAGGGTTACTTCGAAATGAAAGCCTGGATAGTAAGGCTGTGAGAAGGAACCTGGATAGTAGGGTTACTACGATATGAAAGCCTGGATAGTAGGGATGTGAGAAGGAACCTGGATAGTATGGTTACTTCGATATGAAAGCCTAGATAGTAGGGTTGTGAGAAGGAACCTAGATGGTAGGATTAGTTCAAAATGAAAGCCTGGATAATAGGGCTGTGAGAAGGAACCTAGAATGTAGGGTTACTTTGATATGAATGCTTGGATAGTAGGGATGTGAGAAGGAACCTTGATAGTAGGGTTGTGAGAAGGAACCTAGATAGTAGGGTTACTTCGATATGAAAGCCTGGATAATAGTGATATGAGAAGGAACCTGGATAGTAGGGTTACTTTGATATGAAATCCTGGATAGTAGGACTGTGAGAAGGAACCTGGATAGTAGGGTTACTTCGATATGAAAGTCTGGATAGTAGGGCTGTGAAAAGGAACCTGGGTAGTAGGGTTACTTCGATATGAAATCCTGGATAGTAGGACTGTGAGAAGGAACTTGGATAGTAGAGTTACTTCGATATGAAATTCTGGATAGTAGGGCTGTGAGAAGGAACATGGGTAGTAGGGTTTCTTCGACATGAAATCCTGGATAGTAGGGCTGTGAGAACGAACCTGGATAGTAGGGTTACTTCCATATGAAAGCCTGGATAGTAGGGATGTGAGAAGGAACCTGGATAGTAGGGTTACTTAGATATGAAAGCCTGGATAGTATCGCTGTGAGAAGGAAGCTAAATATAGTAGGGTTACTTCGATATGAAAGCCTGGATAGTAGGGCTGTGAGAAGGAACCTGGATGGTAGGGTTACTTCGAACTGAAAACCTGGATAGTAGGGTTGTGAGAAGGAACCTGTATAGTAGGGTAACTTCGATATGAAAGCCTGGATAGTAGGGCTGTAGAAAGGAACCTGGATAGTAGGGCTGTGAGAATAAACCTGGATGGTACAGTTACTTCAAAATGAAAGCCTGGATAGTAGGGCTGTGAGAAGGATCCTGGATAGTAGGGTTACTTCGATATGAAAGCCTGAATAGTAAGGTTGTGAGAAGGAACCTAGATAGTAGGGTTACTTCGATATGAAAGCCCGGATAATAGGGCTGTCAGAAGGAACCTGGATGGTAGAGTTACTTCGAAATGAAAGCCTGGATAGTAGGGCTGTGAGAAGGAACTTGGATAGTAGGATTACTTCGATATGAAATCCTGGATAGTAGGGTTGTGAGAAGGAACTTGGATAGTGGGGTTACTTCGATATGAAAGCCTGGATAGTAGGGCTGTAAGAAGGAACTTGGATAGTAGGGTTACTTCGATATGAAATCCTGGATAGTATGGCTATGAGAAGGAACCTGGATAGTAGGGTTATTTCTATATGAAAGCCTGGATAGTAGGGTTGTGAGAAGGAACTTGGAAAATAGGGTTACTTCGATATGAAATTCTGGATAGTAGGGCTGTGAGAAGGAACCTGGATGGTAGGGTTACTTCGAAATGAAAGCCTGGATAGTAGGGCTGTGAGAAGGTACCTGGATAGTAGGGTTACTTCGATATGAAAGCCTGGATAGTAGGGCTGTGAGAAGGAACTTGGATAGTAGGGTTACTTCGATATGAAAGCCTAGATAGTAGGGTTGTGAGATGGAACTTGGATGGTAGGATTAGTTCGAAATGAAAGCCTGGATAGTAGGGCTGTGAGAAGGAACCTAGATAGTAGGGTTGTGACAAGGAACCTAGATAGTAGGGTTACTTCGATATGAAAGCCTGGATAGTAGGGATATGAGAAGGAACCTGGATAGTAGGGTTACTTCGATATGAAATCCTGGATAGTAGGACTGTGAGAAGGGACCTGGATAGTAGGGTTACTTCGATATGAAAGTCTGGATAGTAGGGCTGTGAGAAGGAACCTGGGTAGTAGGGTTACTTCGATATGAAATCCTGGATAGTAGGACTGTGAGAAGGAACTTGGATAGTAGGTTTACTTCGATATGAAAGTATGGATAGTAGGGCTGTGAGAAGGAACATGGGTAGTAGGGTTTCTTCGACATGAAATCCTGGATAGTAGGGCTGTGAGAAGGAACCTGGATAGTGGGGTTACTTCGATATGAAAGCCTGGATAGTAGGGATGTGAGAAGGAACCTGGATAGTAGGGTTACTTAGATATGAAAGCCTGGATAGTATCGTTGTGAGAAGGAAGCTAAATATAGTAGGGTTACTTCGATATGAAAGCCTGGATAGTAGAGCTGTGAGAAGGAACCTGGATGGTAGGGTTACTTCGAACTGAAAACCTGGATAGTAGGGCTGTGAGAAGAAACCTGTATAGTAGGGTAACTTCGATATAAAAGCCAGGATAGTAGGGCTGTAGAAAGGAACCTGGATAGTAGGGTTACTTCGACATGAAAGCCTGGATAGTAGGGCTGTGAGAATGAACTTGGATGGTAGGGTTACTTTGAAATGAATTCCTGGATAGTAGGGCTGTGAGAAGGAACCTGGATAGAAGGGTTACTTCGATATAAAAGCCTGGATAATAAGGCTGTGAGAAGAAACCTAGATAGTAGGGTTACTTCGATATGAAAGCCTGGATAGTACGGCTGTGAGAAGGAACCTGGATGGTAGAGTTACTTCGAAATGAAAGCCTGGATAGTAGGGCTGTGAGAAGGAACCTGGATAGTAGGATTACTTCGATATGAAATCCTGGATAGTAGGATTGTGAGAAGGAACCTGGATAGTATGGTTACTTCGATATGAAAGCCTGGATAGTAGGGCTGTGAGAAGGAACCTGGATAGTAGGGTTAATTCGATATGAAATCCTGGATAGTAGGGCTATAAGAAGGAACCTGGATAGTAGGGTTACTTCTATATGAAAGCCTAGACAGTAGGGTTGTGAGAAGGAACTTGGAAAATAGGGTTACTTCGATATGAAAGCCTGGATAGTAGGGCTGTAAGAAGGAACCTGGATGGTAGGGTTACTTCGAAATGAAAGCCTGGATAGTAGGGCTGTGAGTAGGAACCTGGATAGTAGAGTTACTTCGATATGAAAGCCTGGATAGTAGGGCTGTGAGAAGGAACCTGGATAGTAGGGTTACTTCGATATGAAAGCCTGGATAGTAGGGCTGTGAGAAGGAACCTGGATGATAGGGTTACTTCGAAATGAAAGCCTGGATAGTAGGGCTGTGAGAAGGAACCTGGATGGTAGGGTTACTACGATATGAAAGCCTGGATATTAGGGATGTGAGAAGGAACCTGGATAGTAGGGTTACTTCGATATGAAAGCCTAGATAGTAGGGTTGTGAGAAGGAACCTGGATGGTAGGATTAGTTCGAAATGAAAGCCTGGATAGTAGGGCTGTGAGAAGGAACCTGGATAGTAGGGTTACTTTGATATGAATGCCTGGATAGTAGGGATGTGAGAAGGAACCTGGATAGTAGGGTTACTTCGATATGAAAGCCTGAATAGTAGGGCTATGAGAAAGAACCTGGATAGTAGGGTTACTTTGATATGAAATCCTGGATAGTAGGACTTTGAGAAGGAACCTGGATAGTAGGGTTACTTCGATATGAAAGTCTGGATGGTAGGGCTGTGAGAAGGAACCGGGGTAGTAGGGTTACTTTGATATGAAATCCTGGGTTGTAGGACTGTGAGAAGGAACCTGGATAGTAGGGTTACTTCGATATGAAAGTATGGATAGTAGGGCTGTGAGAAGGAACATGGGTAGTAGGGTTTCTTCGACATGAAATCCTGGATAGTAGGGCTGTGAGAAGGAACCTGGATAGTAGGGTTACTTGATATGAAAGCCTGGATAGTAGGGATGTAAGAAGGAACCTGGATAGTAGGGTTACTTCGATATGAAAGCCTGGATAGTATGGCTGTGAGAAGGAACCTAAATATAGTAGGGTTACTTCGATATGAAAGCCTGGATAATAGGGCTGTGAGAAGGAACCTGGATGGTAGGTTTACTTCGAAATGAAAGCCTGGATAGTAGGGCTGTGAGAAGGAACCTGTATAGTAGGGTTACTTCGATATGAAAGCCTGGATAGTAGAGCTGTAGAAAGGAACCTGGATATTAGGGTTACTTCGACATGAAAGCCTGGATAGTAGGGCTGTGAGAATAAACCTGGATGGTACAGTTACTTCGAAATGAAAGCCTGGATAGTAGGGCTGTGAGAAGGAACCTGGATAGTAGGGTTACTTCGATATGAAAGCTTGAATAGTAAGGTTGTGAGAAGGAACCTAGATAGTAGGGTTACTTCGATATGAAAGCCTGGATAGTAGGGTTGTGAGAAGGAACCTGGATGGTAGAGTTACTTTGAAATGAAAGCCTGGATAGTAGGGCTGTGAGAAGGAACCTGGATAGTAGGATTACTTCGATATAAAATCCTGGACAGTAGGGTTGTGAGAAGGAACCTGGATAGTAGGGTTACTTCGATATGAAAGCCCTGATAGTAGGGCTGTAAGAAGGAACCTGGATAGTAGGGTTACTTCGATATGAAATCCTGGATAGTAGGGCTATGAGAAGGAACCTGGATAGTAGGGTTATTTCTATTTGAAAGCCTGGATAGTAGGGCTGTGAGAAGGAACTTGGAAAATAGGGTTACTTCGATATGAAAATCTGGATAGTAGGGCTGTGAGAAGGAACCTGGATGGTAGGGTTACTTCGAAATGAAAGCCTGAATAGTAGGGCTGTGAGAAGGAACCTGGATAGTAGGGTTACTTCAATATGAAAGCCTGGATAGTAGGGCTGTGAGAAGGAACCTGGATAGTAGGGTTACTTCGATATGAAAGCCTGGATAGTAGGGCTGTGAGAAGGAACCTGGATGTTAGGGTTACTTCGAAATGAAAGCCTGGATAGTAGGGCTGTGAGAAGGAACCTGGATAGTAGGGTTACTACGATATGAAATCCTGGATAGTAGGGATGTGAGAAGGAACCTGGATAGTAGGGTTACTTCGATATGAAAGCCTAGATAGTAGGGTTGTGAGAAGGAACCTGGATGATAGGATTAGTTCGAAATGAAAGCCTGGATAGTAGGGCTGTGAGAAGGAACTTGGATAGTAGGGTTACTTTGATATGAATGCCTGGATAGTAGGGATGTGAGAAGGAACCTAGATAGTAGGGTTGTGAGAAGGAACCTGGATAGTAGGGTTACTTCGATATGAAAGCCTTGATAGTAGGGATATGAGAAGGAACCTGGATAGTAGGGTTACTTCAATATGAAATCCTGTATAGTAGGACTGTGAGAAGGAACCTGGATAGTAGGGTTACTTCGATATAAAAGTCTGGATAGTATGGTTGTGAGAAGGAACCTTGGTAGTAGGGTTACTTCGATATGTAATCCTGGATAGTAGGACTGTGAGAAGGAACCTGGATAGTAGGGTTACTTCGATATGAAAGTCTGGATAGTAGGGCTGTGAGAAGGAACATGGGTAGTAGGGTTTCTTCGACATGAAATCCTGGATAGTAGGGCTGTGAGAAGGAACCTGGATAGTAGGGTTACTTCGATATGAAAGCCTGGATAGTAGGGATGTGAGAAGGAACCTCGATAGTAGGGTTACTTCGATATGAAAGCCTGGATAGTATGGCTGTGAGAAGGAAGCTAAATATAGTAGGGTTACTTCGATATGAAAGCCTGGATAGTAGGGCTGTGAGAAGGAACCTGGATGGTAGGGTTACTTCTAACTGAAAGCCTGGATAGTAGGGCTGTGAGAAGGAACCTGTATAGTAGGGTAACTTCGAAATGAAAGCTTGGATAGTAGGGCTGTAGAAAGGAACCTGGATAGTAGGGTTACTTCGACATGAAAGCCTGGATAGTAGGGCTGTGAAAATGAACCTGGATGGTAGGGTTACTTCGAAATGAAAGCTTCGATAGTAGGGCTGTGAGAAGGAACCTGGATAGATGGGTTACTTCGATATGAAAGCCTGGATAGTAAGGTTGTGATAAGGAACCTAGATAGTAGGGTTACTTCGATATGAAAGCCTGGATAGTATGGCTGTGAGAAGGAACCTGGATGGTAGAGTTACTTCGAAATGAAAGCCTGGATAGTAGGGCTATGAGAAGCAACCTGGATAGCAGGATTACTTCGATATGAAAGCCTGAATAGTAGGGTTGTGAGAAGGAACCTGGATAGTAGGGTTACTTCGATATGAAAGCCAGGATAGTAGGGTTGTAAGAATGAACCTGGATAGTAGGGTTACTTCGATATGAAATCCTGGATAGTAGGGCTATGAGAAGGAACCTGGATAGTAGGGTTACTTTTATATGAAAGCCTGGATAGTAGGGCTATGAGAAGGAACTTGGAAAATAGGGTTACTTCAATTTGAAAGCCTGGATAGTAGGCCTGTGAGAAGGAACCTGGATGGTAGGGTTACTTCGAAATGAAAGCCTGGATATTAGGGCTGTAAGTAGGAACCTGGATAGTAGGGTTACTTCGATATGAAAGCCTGGATAGTAGGGCTGTGAGAAGGAACCTGGATAGTAGGGTTACTTCGATATGAAAGCCTGGATAGTAGGGCTGTGAGAAGGAACCTGGATGGTAGGGTTACTTCGAAATGAAAGCCTGGATAGTAGGGCTGTGAGAAGGAACCTGGATAGTAGGGTTACTTCGATATGAAAGCCTAGATTGTAGGGTTGTGAGAAGGAACCTGGATGGTAGGATTAGTTCGAAATGAAAGCCTGGATAGTAGGGTTGTGAGAAGGAACCTGGATAGTAGTGCTACTTTGATATGAAAGCCTAGATAGTAGGGATGTGAGAAGGAACCAAGATAGTAGGGTTGTGAGACGGAACCTGGATAGTAGGGTTACTTCGATATGAAAGCCTGGATAGTAGGGATATGAGAAGGAACCTGGATAGTAGGGTTACTTCGATATGAAAGCCTGGATAGTATGGCTGTGAGAAGGAACCTGGATGGTAGAGTTACTTCGAAATGAAAGCCTGGATAGTAGGGCTATGAGAAGCAACCTGGATAGCAGGATTACTTCGATATGAAAGCCTGGATAGTAGGGTTGTGAGAAGGAACCTAGATAGTAGGGTTACTTCGATATGAAAGCCAGGATAGTAGGGTTGTAAGAATGAACCTGGATAGTAGGGTTACTTCGATATGAAATCCTGGATAGTAGGGCTATGAGAAGGAACCTGGATAGTAGGGTTACTTTTATATGAAAGCCTGGATAGTAGGGCTATGAGAAGGAACTTGGAAAATAGGGTTACTTCAATTTGAAAGCCTGGATAGTAGGCCTGTGAGAAGGAACCTGGATGGTAGGGTTACTTCGAAATGAAAGCCTGGATATTAGGGCTGTAAGTAGGAACATGGATAGTAGGGTTACTTCGATATGAAAGCCTGGATAGTAGGGCTGTGAGAAGGAACCTGGATAGTAGGGTTACTTCGATATGAAAGCCTGGATAGTAGGGCTGTGAGAAGGAACCTGGATGGTAGGGTTACTTCGAAATGAAAGCCTGGATAGTAGGGCTATGAGAAGGAACCTGGATAGTAGGGTTACTTCGATATGAAAGCCTAGATTCTAGGGTTGTGAGAAGGAACCTGGATGGTAGGATTAGTTCGAAATGAAAGCCTGGATAGTAGGGTTGTGAGAAGGAACCTGGATAGTAGTGCTACTTTGATATGAAAGCCTAGATAGTAGGGATGTGAGAAGGAACCTAGATAGTAGGGTTGTGAGACGGAACCTGGATAGTAGGGTTACTTCGATATGAAAGCCTGGATAGTAGGGATATGAGAAGGAACCTGGATAGTAGGGTTACTTCGATATGAAAGCCTGGATAGTATGGCTGTGAGAAGGAACCTGGATGGTAGAGTTACTTCGAAATGAAAGCCTGGATAGTAGGGCTATGAGAAGCAACCTGGATAGCAGGATTACTTCGATATGAAAGCCTGGATAGTAGGGTTGTGAGAAGGAACCTGGATAGTAGGGTTACTTCGATCTGAAAGCCAGGATAGTAGGGTTATAAGAATGAACCTGGATAGTAGGGTTACTTCGATATGAAATCCTGGATAGTAGGGCTATGAGAAGGAACCTGGATAGTAGGGTTACTTTTATATGAAAGCCTGGATAGTAGGGCTATGAGAAGGAACTTGGAAAATAGGGTTACTTCAATTTGAAAGCCTGGATAGTAGGCCTGTGAGAAGGAACCTGGATGGTAGGGTTATTTCGAAATGAAAGCCTGGATATTAGGGTTGTAAGTAGGAACCTGGATAGTAGGGTTACTTTGATATGAAAGCCTGGATAGTAGGGCTGTGAGAAGGAACCTGGATAGTAGGGTTACTTCGATATGAAAGCCTGGATAGTAGGGCTGTGAGAAGGAACCTGGATGGTAGGGTTACTTCGAAATGAAAGCCTGGATAGTAGGGCTGTGAGAAGGAACCTGGATAGTAGGGTTACTTCGATATGAAAGCCTAGATTGTAGGGTTGTGAGAAGGAACCTGGATGGTAGGATTAGTTCGAAATGAAAGCCTGGATAGTAGGGTTGTGAGAAGGAACCTGGATAGTAGTGCTACTTTGATATGAAAGCCTAGATAGTAGGGATGTGAGAAGGAACCTAGATAGTAGGGTTGTGAGACGGAACCTGGATAGTAGGGTTACTTCGATATGAAATCCTGGATAGTAGGGATATGAGAAGGAACCTGGATAGTAGGGTTACTTCGATATGAAATCCTGGATAGTAGGACTGTGAGAAGGAACCTGGATAATAGGGTTACTTCGATATGAAAGTCTGGATAGTAGGGCTGTGAGAAGGAACCTGGGAAGTAGGGTTACTTCGATATGAAAGCCTGGATAGTAGGGATGTGAGAAGGAACCTGGATAGTAGGGTTACTTCGATATGAAAGTCTGGATAGTATGGCTATGAGAAGGAAGCTAAATATAGTAGGGTTACTTCGATATGAAAGCCTGGATAGTAGGGCTATAAGAAGGAACCTGGATGGTAGGGTTACTTCGAACTAAAAGCCTGGATAGTAGGGCTGTGAGAAGGAACTTGTATAGTAGGGTAACTTCGATATGAAAGCCTGGATAGTAGGGCTGTAGAAAGGAACCTGGATAGTAGGGTTACTTCGACATGAAAGCCTGGATAGTAGGGCTGTGAGAATGAACCTGGATGGTAGGGTTACTTCGAAATGAAAGCCTGGATAGTAGGGCTGTGAGAAGGAACCTGGATAGAAGGGTTACTTCGATATGAAAGCCTGGATAGTAAGGCTGTGAGAAGGAACCTAGATAGTAGGGTTACTTCGATATGAAAGCCTGGATAGTAGGGCTGTGAGAAGGAACCTGGATGGTAGAGTTACTTCGAAATGAAAGCCTGGATAGTAGGGCTATGAGAAGGAACCTGGATAGCAGGATTACTTCGATATGAAAGCCTGGATAGTAGGGTTGTGAGAAGGAACCTGGATAGTAGGGTTACTTCGATATGAAAGCCAGGATAGTAGGGCTGTAAGAATGAACCTGGATGGTAGAGTTACTTCGAAATGAAAGCCTGGATAGTAGGGCTATGAGAAGGAACCTGGATAGCAGGATTACTTCGATATGAAAGCCTGGATAGTAGGGTTGTGAGAAGGAACCTGGATAGTAGGGTTACTTCGATATGAAAGCCAGGATAGTAGGGCTGTAAGAATGAACCTGGATAGTAGGGTTACTTCGATATGAAATCCTGGATAGTAGGGCTATGAGAAGGAACCTGGATAGTAGGGTTACTTTTATATGAAAGCCTGGATAGTACGGCTATGAGAAGGAACTTGGAAAATAGGGTTACTTCAATTTGAAAGCCTGGATAGTAGGGCAGTGAGAAGGAACCTGGATGGTAGGGTTACTTCGAAATGAAAGCCTGGATAGTAGGGCTGTGAGACAGAACCTGGATAGTAGGGTTACTTCGATATGAAAGCCTGGATAGTAGGGTTACTTCGATATGAAAGCCTAGATAGTAAGGTTGTGAGATGGAACCTGGATGGTAGGATTAGTTCGAAATGAAAGCCTGGATAGTAGGGCTGTGAGAAGGAACCTGGATAGTAGTGCTACTTTGATATGAAAGCCTAGATAGTAGGGATGCGAGAAGGAACCTAGATAGTAGGGTTGTGAGAAGGAACATGGATAGTAGGGTTACTTCGATATGAAAGCCTGGATAGTAGGGATATGAGAAGGAACCTGGATAGTAGGGTTACTTCGATATGAAATCCTGGATAGTAGGACTGTGAGAAGGAACCTGGATAGTAGGGTTACTTCGATATGAAAGTCTGGATAGTAGGGTTGTGAGAAGGAACCTGGGTAGTAGGATTACTTCGATATGAAATCCTGGATAGTAGGACTGTGAGAAGGAACCTGGATAGTAGGGTTAATTCGATATGAAAGTATGGATAGTAGGGCTGTGAGAAGGAACATGGGTAGTAGGGTTTCTTTGACATGAAATCCTAGATTGTAGGGTTGTGACAAGGAACCTGGATAGTAGGGTTACTTCGATATGAAAGCCTGGATAGTAGGGATGTGAGAAGGAACTTGGATAGTAGGGTTACTTCGATGTGAAAGCCTGGATAGTATGGCTGTGAGAAGGAAGCTAAATATAGTAGGGTTACTTCGATATGAAAGCCTGGATAGTAGGTCTGTGAGAAGGAACCTGGATGGTAGGGTTACTTCAAACTGAAAGCCTGGATAGTAGGGATGTGAGAAGGAACCTGTATAGTAGGGTAACTTCGATATGAAAGCCTCGATACTAGGGCTGTAGAAAGGAACCTGGATAGTTGGGTTACTTCGACATGAAAGCCCTGATAGTAGGGCTGTGAGAATGAACCTGGATGGTAGGGTTACTTCAAAATGAAAGCCTGTATAGTAGGGCTGTGAGAAGGAACCTGGATAGAAGGGTTACTTCGATATGAAAGCCTGGATAGTAAGGCTGTTTGAAGGAACCTAGATAGCAGGGTTACTTCGATATGAAAGCCTGGATAGTAGGGATGTGAGAAGGAACCTGGATGGTAGAGTTACTTCGAAATGAAAGCCTGGATAGTAGGGCTATGAGAAGGAACCTGGATATCAGGATTACTTCGATATGAAAGCCTGGATAGTAGGGTTGTGAGAAGGAACCTGGATAGTAGGGTTACTTCGATATGAAAGCCAGGATAGTAGGGCTGTAAGAATGAACCTGGATAGTAGGGTTACTTCGATATGAAATCCTGGATAGTAGGGATATGTGAAGGAACCTGGATAGTAGGGTTACTTCGATATAAAATCCTGGATAGTAGAGTTGTGAGAAGGAACCTGGATAGTAGGGTTACTTTTATATGAAAGCCTGGATAGTAGGGCTGTGAGAAGGAACTTGGATAATAGGGTTACTTCAATTTGAAAGCCTGTACAGTAGGGCTGTGAGAAGGAACCTGGGTAGTAGGGTTACTTCGATTTGAAAGCCTAGATAGTAGGGCTATTAGAAGGAACCTGGATAGTAGGGTTACTTCGATATGAAAGCCTGTATAGTAGGGTTGTGAGAAGGAATCTTGATAGTAGGGTTACTTCGAAATGAAAGCCTGGATAATAGGGCTGTAAGAAGGAACCTGGATAGCAGGGTTACTTCGATATGAAAGCCTGTACAGTAGGGCTGTGAGAAGGAACCTGGGTAGTAGGGTTACTTCGATTTGAAAGCCTAGATAGTAGGGCTATTAGAAGGAACCTGGATAGTAGGGATACTTCAATATGAAAGCCTGTATAGTAGGGCTGTGAGAAGGAATCTGGATAGTAGGGTTACTTCGATATGAAAGCCTGGATAGTAGGGATGTGAGAAGGAACCTGGATAGTAGGGTTACTTCGATATGAAAGCCTGGATAGTAGGGCTGTGAGAAGGAACCTGGGTAGTAGGGTTTCTTTGACATGAAAGCTTGGATAGTAGGGCTGTGAGAAGGAACCTGGATAGTAGGGTTACATCGATATGAAAGCCTGTATAGTAGGGCTGTAAGAAGGAACCTGGATAGTGGGGTTACTTCGATATGAAAGCCTGGATAGTAGGGCTATAAGAAGGAACCTGGATAGTAGCGTTACTTCGATATGAAAGCCTGGATAGTAGGGCTGTAAGAAGGAACCTAAATATAGTAGGGTTACTTCGATATGAAAGCCTGCATATTAGGGATGTGGAAGGAACCTGGATGGTAGGGTTACTTCGAAATGAAATCCTGGATAGTAGGGTTGTGAGAAGGAACCTGGATAGTAGGGTTACTTCGATATGAAAGCCTGGATAGTAGGGCTGTGAGAAGGAACTTGGATAGTAGGGTTACTTCGATATGAAAGCCTAGATAGTAGGGCTGTGAGAAGGAACCTGGTTGGTAGGGTTACTTCGAAATGAAAGCCTGGATAGTAGGGCTGTGAGAAGGAACCTGGATAGTAGGGTTACTTCGATATGAAAGCCTGGATTGTAGGGATGTGAGAAGGAACCTGGATAGTAGGGTTACTTCGATAAGAAAGCCTGTATAGTAGGGTTGTGAGAAGGAACCTGGATTGTAGGATTACTTTGAAATGAAAGCCTGGATAGTAGGGCTGTGAGAAGGAACCTGGATAGTAGGGTTACTTTGATATGAAAGCCTGGATAGTAGGGATGTGAGAAGGAACCTGGATAGTAGGGTTGTGAGAAGGAACCTGGATAGTAGGGTTACTTCGATATGAAAGCCTTGATAGTAGGTCTTTGAGAAGGAACCTGGATAGTAGGGTTACTTCAATATGAAATACTGGATAGTAGGACTGTGAGAAGGAATCTGGATAGTAGGGTTACTTCGATATAAAAGTCTGGATAGTAGTGAAGTGAGAAGGAACCAGGGTAGTAGGGTTTCTTCGACATGAAATCCTAGATAGTAGGGTTGTGAGAAGGAACCTGGATAGTACGGTTACTTCGATATGAAAGCCTGAATAGTAGGGATGTGAGAAGGAACTTGGATAGTAGGGTTACTTCGATATGAAAGCCTAGATAGTAGGGCTGTGAGAAGGAACCTGGATAGTAGGGTTACTTCGATATGAAAGCCTGGATAGTAGGGCTGTGAGAATAAACCTAGATGGTAGGGTTACTTCAAAATGAAAGCCTGGATAGTAGGACTGTGAGAAGGAACCTGGATAGTAGGGTTACTTCGATATAAAAGTCTGAATAGTAGGGCTCTGAGAAGGAACCTGGGTAGTAGGGTTTCTTCGACATGAAATCCTGGATAGTAGGGTTGTGAGAAGGAACCTGGATAGTAGGGTTACTTCGATATGAAAGCCTGAATAGTAGGGATGTGAGAAGGAACCTGGATAGTAGGGTTACTTCGATATGAAATCCCAGATAGTAGGGCTGTGAGAAGGAACCTGGATAGTAGGGTTACTTCGATATGAAAGCCTGGATAGTAGGGCTGTAAGAAGTAACCTGGATGGTAGAGTTACTTAGAAATGAAAGCCTTGATAGTAGGGCTATGAGAAGGAACCTGGATAGTAGGATTACTTCGATATGAAAGCCTGGATAGTAGGGTTGTGAGAAGGAACCTGGATAGTCGGGTTACTTCGATATGAAAGCCTGGATAGTAGGGCTGTAAGAAGGAACCTGGATAGTAGGGTTACTTCGATATGAAATCCTGGATAGTAGAGTTATGAGAAGGAACCTGGATAGTAGGGTTACTTCTATATGAAAGCCTGGATAGTAGGGCTATGAGAAGGAACTTGGATAATAGGGTTACTTCGATATGAAAGCCTGGATAGTAGGGTTGTGAGAAGGAACCTGGGTAGTAGGGTTTCTTTGACATGAAAGCCTGGATAGTAGGGCTATGAGAAGGAACCTGGATAGTAGGGTTACTTCGATATGAAAGCCTGTATAGTCGGGCTGTGAGAAGGAACCTGGATAGTAGGGTTACTTCGATATGAAAGCCTGGATAATAGGGCTGTAAGAAGGAACCTGGATGGTAGGGTTACTTAGAAATGAAAGCCTGAATAGTAGGGCTGTGAGAAGGAACCTGGATAGTAGGTTTACTTCGATATGAAAGCGTAGATAGTAGGGATGTGAGAAGGAACCTGGATAGTTGGGTTACTTCGCATGAAAGCATGGATATTATGGCTGTGAGAAGGAACCTGGATGGTAGGGTTAATTCTAAATGAAAGCCTGGATAGTAGGGCTGTGAGAAGGAACCAGTATATTAGGTTTACTTCGATATGAAAGCCTGTATAGTAGGGCTGTGAGAAGGAACCTGCATAGTATAGTTGTGAGAAGGAACATGGATAGTAGGGTTACTTCGATATGAAAGCCTGGATAGTAGGGATATGAGAAGGAACCTGGTTAGTAGGGTTACATCGATATGAAATCCTGGATAGTAGGGCTGTGAGAAGGAACCTGGATGGTAGGGTTACTTCGAAAAGAAAGCCTTGATAGTAGGGTTGTGAGAAGGAACTTGGATAATAGGGTTACTTCGATATGAAAGCCTGGATAGTAGGGCTGTGAGAAGGAACATGGGTAGTAGGGCTTCTTCGATATGAAAGCCTAGATAGTAGGGCTGTGAGAAGGAACCGAGATAGTAGGGTATTTCGATATGAAAGCCTGGATAGTAGGGTTGTGAGAAGGAACCTGGATAGTAGGGTTACTTCGATATGAAAGCCTGAATAGTAGGGCTGTGAGAAGGAACCTGGATAGTAGGGTTACTTCGATATGAAAGCCTGGATAGTAGGGCTGTGAGAAGGAACCTGGATAGTAGGGTTACTTCGATATGAAAGCCTGGATACTAGGGATGTGAGAAGGAACCTGGATGGTAGGGTTACTTCGAAATGAAAGCGTAGATAATAGGGGTGTGAGAAGGAACCTGGATAGTAGGGTTACTTCGATATGAAAGCCTGTATAGTAGGGATGTGAGAAGGAACCTGGATAGTAGGGTTACTTCGATATGAAAGCCTGAATAGTAGGGTTGTGAGAAGGAAACTAGATAGTAGGGTTACTTCGATATGAAAGCCTGGATAGTTGGGTTGTGAGAAGGAACCTGGGCAATAGGGTTTCTTCGATATGAAAGCCTGGATAATAGGGCTATGAGAAGGAACCTGGATAGTAGGGTTACTTCGATATGAAAGCCTGGATAGTAGGGTTGTGAGAAGGAACCTGGATAGTAAGGTTACTTTGATATGAAAGCCTAGATAGTAGGGTTGTGAGAAGGAACCTGGGTCGTAGGGTTACTTCAAAGTGATAGTGTAGATTAGTTGACTCGTTTGTTTTTGGGAAATGAGTTTCCGTTAGTCGTCTGCAGATGTGACTTGTATAACTACTGGATTTGTTGAAGCTAATCGTCTTTTCCTGGAAAGATATCAAGGTTACTTATATGCGATGCATGAAATGCAGGGTGAGATGATGTTCTCAAAATAAATGAGATTATGCTATGTATGGTATGTATGCGTATGTCATGATGTATGTTCATGAAATACTATCGAGGTATTCTCGCGTTTTGGAAAATAGATCCCTGACGGTTGTTGGAGATTTGTAAGTATTCTGTCGGTACGAGATGCTGGAGAATAACTCTGCGGGGACCAACTCAGGGGAAGAGACACTCTGTTGGTAGACCTGCTGACCTGGAGGAATACACTCAGTTGGGGATGAAATTCCGTTTCTGGAGGTGATGAGCTATGTTGGAGATTGAGCTTCTGTATCTGTAAAAATAAACTCCGCTTGGGGGATGAAATTTACTAACTCGCCCGCGATTATGAACCTCGGCTAGGGTGGTTACGTCCTGTTTCAGGATAGTTGATATCAACGCCTTTGGATACTTTCACTCTGTGGGGAGTGTATGTACCAATAATTATATTCCCAAGCTGGCTCTATCCCGGTACCTGCTGGGCAGAGTAATTGTAGGGTTTGGCACTTCTTATTTTTGCCCCTGTTTCTGGAATTATGAGTAATTGTCTTTTGTTTCTTATGTAAATATTTATGAGCAACAATCATTTTCAAATGCATATATCAAAAATAAATCATTGGACTTTCTTGCAAAACAAAACAGAAAAAGAAAAATGAATTGAAGTTTCTTGTGAAAATGATTTGTATTGATTTTTGAAGTTTGCCTATAATAGGCGTTTTTGTACAAAGAGGCTGACGCGCTAGTAAGAGAATGCGACCGAAAGATAGAAATTATACAACTTGTGTAGAAGAAAGAAAAACAGCCATGTGAAACGACCCCATTGGGTTCCAACTCGGCTATTGCATTTATATCATCAAGCGTCTCATCACTTTTCTATTTGGCCGAAGGTTGATCAGATTGGTTGGCGCCGTCCGAGCTTGATAGTCGATACTGAAGTCTGGTCGCAAGATGATCCAATGAGAGATAGTGATACGCTTCAATCCCTAACTTTTACCTGGACCGCCCTTTCGGGTTTTTAGTCCACCGGGATACCCTTTTTTGCCCAAGCCGCCCTTTCGGATTTTCGATTTTCCAGGTGTACATATTTTTCATTTTCATCCCTTGCTTTTGCCCGAACCCTTTTGGTTCACCGGGAAGCCCTTATTTTTTCCTAGGCCTGTCGACCTAGCGGGTCTTTGATTTAGGCGTAGTATCTTTTCACTATGTCTGCATTGACAGGGTGAGGAAGGTCGTCACCGTCCATGGTGTTTAGAATTATAGATCCCCCCGAGAAAATGTTCTTAACCACAAATGGCCCTTCGTACGTGGGGGCCCATTTTCCCCTGGGATCATCTTGCGGCAGTATGATGCATTTGATCACTAAATCCCCGACTTGATATTCTTGGCGTCTGACTTTGTTGTTAAAATCCTTGATCATTCGCTTTTGATACGTTTGACCATGGCAGATAGCAGTAAGTCTTTTTTCATCGATTAGATTTAACTGATCAAGTCGGGTTTGGATCCAGTCGTCTTTGTTCAAACCCGTATCCTTCATAATCCTGAGAGAAGGTATTTGGACTTCGATGGGTAGGACTGCCTCCATGCCATATACCATAGAGTAGGGTGTTGCCCTTGTCGACGTCCGTGTTGAGGTACGGTACCCATGATGAGCGAATGGTAACATCTCATGCCAATCCTTGTATGTCACCATCATCTTCTGTACAATCTTCTTGATGTTCTTGTTAGCTGCTTCAACAACGCCATTCATCTTCGGCCGGTAGGGAGAAGAGTTATGATGTTGTATCTTGAACTTTTTACAGAGCTCGGTGATCATTGTGTTGTTGAGATTCGTACCATTGTCAGTAATAATTCTCTTTGGCACACCATATCGACAGATCAGGTTATGTCGGATAAACCGCGCCATAACGTTATTGGTTACTGTAGCAAAGGAGGCTGCCTCAATCCACTTTGTGAAGTAATCAATGGCTACTAAGATGAAGTGATGTTCATTGGAAGTGGTGGGCCTGATTTCTCAATCATGTCGATACCCCACATTGCAAAGGGCCACGGAGCTGTCAAGACGTTCAAGGGGACCGGAGGCACATGCACCTTATCAGCGTAGATTTGGCATTTATGACAAGTTCGAGAGTGCTGATAACAATTGGCTTCCATAGTGGACCAGTAATATCCTGCCTGTAGGATCTTCTTAGCCATGGTATGTCCACTAGAATGGGTTCCGAAGGTGACTTCGTGTAGATCTGTCATGATCCTCTCCGCTTCACTCTTGTCTACACACAGTAATAGTGTGGAGTCATGGTTGCATTTATAGAGGATTCCATTACTGAGGAATAACTTTGCAGCGAACATTCTCAGAAACTTCTTATCATTGACAGATGCCCCTTTGGGATACTCATGAACCTCGAGATACCTTTTGACTTCGTGAAACCAGGGTTTGTCTGCCACTTCTTCGGTACCGATCTTACAACAGTGTGCTTGTTCATCCAACCTCTCAATGGTAATTTGGGGAGCTTCATTGTCCCACCTAACCTTGAACATAGAATAAATGGTAGCTAGCGCGTCCGCTAACTGGTTCTCCTCTCGTGGGAAATGTTCGAAGGTTATCTCTTCAAAATGCGGAAGTAGTGTCAGTACATACTATTTGTACGGGATGAGATTCGGGTGCTTCGTATCCAACTCGCCTTTGATCTAACTTATTACTAGAGCGGAATCCCCGAATAAACTCAAGAACTTGATCCTTAGGTCGATAGCAGCTCGAAGACCCATAATGCACGCTTCATACTCCGCCATGTTGTTGGTACAGTTGAAACATAATCGGGCAGTGAACGGAGTATGACAGCCCTCGGGAGATATGATTATAGCGCCAATGTCGTTACCCAGTGTGTTTGAGGCTCCATCGAAATACATAGACCATCGGGATCCTTCCTCAGGTCCTTCATCCGATCCAGGTCATTCGTAGTCAGTCACCAACATAATATTCTCACCCGGGAACTCGAAATTTATGGATTGGTAGTCATCCACGGCCTGATGAGCCAAATGATCAGCCAATACACTACCCTTTATTGCTTTTTGGGTTGTATATTGTATGTCGTATTCAGTTAAGATCATTTTCCACCTTGTTATCCATCCGGAGAGAGGAGACTTCTCGAAAATATACTTGATTAGATCCATCTTCGATATCAACAAGGTAGTGTGAGTCAGCATACACTGTGTCAGTCGGCGAGTAACCCATTCCAAAGCGCAACAAGTTTTCTCGAGCAATGAGTATCGTGTTTCACAGTCGGTAAACTTTTTGCTAAGGTAGTATATTACATGCTCTTTTCGACCAGACTCGTCACGCTGCCCCAACACACACCCCATTGAATTATCTAACACTATCAAGTATAATATCAAAGGTCTTTCTTCAACTGGAGCCATCAGAATTGGCGGTTCTTGAAGGTATTATTTAATTCTTTTGAAAGTGGTATGACATTCATCATTCCACTTTACCACTTGTTCTTTCTTCAGAAACTTGAAGATTGGCTCACAAGTAGCGGTCAAATATGAAATGAACCTGACGATGTAATTCAGACGTCCCAAGAAGCCTCTAACTTCCTTCTCTGTACGGGGAGCTGGCATTTCTTATATGGATTTTACCTTCACAGGGTCTACCTGAATACCCTTGTCACTGACAATGAAACCCAGAAGCTTACCAGACCTTACCCCGAAGGTGCACTTGTTCGGGTTCAACCTCAGCTTATATATCTTCAACCTGTGGAACAACTTTTGGAGATGATCAAGGTGCTCTTTCTCAGTCTGAGGCCTAACTATCATGTCATCAACATAAACTTCGATCTCATGGTGAATCATATCGTGGAACAAAGCGATCATGGCGCGCTGATAGGTTGCCCCGACGTTCTTCAACCCAAAAGGCATCACCTTGTAGCAAAAGGTGCCCCACTGTGTAACGAAGGTTGTCTTCTCTATGTATTCAGGAGCCATCTTGATCTGGTTGTAGCCAGAGAAACCATCCATGAAGGAGAAGATTTTGTGTTGCACGGTGTTGTCGACAAAAACATCAATGTGAGGAAGTGGGAAGTCATCTTTGGGGCTTGACCGATTCAGATCTCTATAATCAACATACATCTGTACCTTACTATCCTTTTTAGGCACCGGCACAACATTGGTAACCCACTGTGGATAGGAAGTGACAACTAAGAATCTTGCGTCAAATTGTTTCATGACCTCTGCCTTGATCTTCTCTGACATTTCAGGGTGCACACGAAGGACCTTCTGTTTAATCGGAGGACAATCTTCTTTAGTCGGCAGGCGATGTACCACAATATTAGTGTCCAAACCAGGCATGTCCTCATAGGACAAGGCGAAGATCTCAACATAGTCGTGCAACATCTGTATCAACCTCTGTTTAACGCTAAGCTCCAGATTTGCACCTATTTTAACCTCTTTTCTGTCTTCCTCAGTACCCAAGTTCACTGTCTCAAACGACTCTTCATGGGGTTGTATGGCCCTTTCTCCCTGCTGTAATAGTCTAGCGAGTTCTCCAAGCACCTCACAATCATCCTCACCTTCGTCCTCGGCTTGGTTGATCATATTTTTGAAGTCATAACTGGCAATAGCAGAGCTGTTATCAATGGGATCCCGAGTGGATATGGATCTGCATTATGATACGTGAGTGTGTGTAAGAGAATAGCTATTTCGATAAAGTGAAAAATAGAAAAGAAAAACAGAGAGCGCAAAATTTGTATGCAAGAAACATCCAATGCTTTATTAATGATATATGAAATGACGAATAATAGCGCTCACAAGTAAAGCCAATGTGCCTCGGGCAAGGCACAAGGCCGTAAAGTTTTAAATTGTTTATTACAAATCTCAAAACAAGTAAGTTAATTACTGCGAAATAAAAGAAACAGGTATAAAGTCCCTAGTCGTCCAGTTACTTGGTCCACCGTTGGTCATTGGGTAGATCTAGCTGTCAATCTCTGAGTCCTCCTCGCTGTCTTCAATGGCGTTAATTCCCCGATTACTGATGTGTAGTGAAGGTCTTCCAGCCCGAGCGCCGAATAGCCCTTTGAGCCCCTATAATAAAGCCCAAACCAAATTTGTCAGTTTTGTGAGTGAAATCAGGGAGCTGACCCCAATTGGCACACCCACCTTCTTCAACTACGGCCCTGGCGTCCTTGAGAGAAGCCATCTTCAGAGGAGGTTTGCTGCTGGTAGTAGTTTCAGTCGATGCCAAGATCTGAGGGACCTCTTTGAAGTTTTGACAAGGAGTTTCTATGAATTCCCCATGCATATCTACATAGCGGAAGGAATTGAGGTGGCTCACCATATACTCCTCTTCACCCCGTACAATGACAATTTTCCCTTTCACCGAATACTACAGCATTTGGTGGAGTGTGGAAGTAACTGCCCCAGCTTCAAGGATCCAAGGACGACCCAGCAAACAAGAATACGATGGCCTAATATCCATCACGTAGAAGGTGGACCCAAAAGTCTGAGAACCCACTTTAACAGGGACGTCCACCTCCCTGTGCACCATTTTCTTCGATCCGTCAAAAGCCCTTACCACAATGTTACTAGGCTTTAGAGTCAAACCCTCGCAATCCAACCGTTCCAGCGCCTTCTTCGACAGAACATTCAGCAAAGACCCAATATCTACAGCACATGAGCCATAGTGGTGGCCCTGCACTTAATCGAGACATACAGAACATCATTATCCTTCTTTCCCTTTGGTGTCAATTCTGCATCTGAAAAATCCAGCCCATTATCAACAGTCAGGCTGGACACATAATCTTTGAACTGATCAGCTGAAGTCTCTTGTGGAACATGCGTAGTTTTGAGGAATGCAATCAAAGCCTTCGCATGGGCCTCAGAGAACAACAGCAAAGACAACATGGATATCTTCAATGGGGTCTGCCCCGGCTTCTCGACCACATTGTAGTCGCTGTTCTTAATGATTTTCAGTATTTCCTCCATTTCTTGCTTAGAGGCTTCCATAACAATTTTCCTAGGCGCCTCCGTCCGGGCAGGCTCACCTAAAATTTCCTTGCCGCGGGTATCAGACAATTTGTCGACAGGGGTAATAACTGGAGTAAGAACAGGAACTGTAGTTGATGTACTAGCAGAACCAACAGATGGAATGACGATAGGTTTGTTGGCAGTCTTAGAGGAAATCTCGGGGGAACAGACCCTTCCACTTCGGGTAACTTTTCTAGTTCCTACAATGTTACCAATATCAGGATCAACTTATTTGTCTTTCAAATCTTGTTTGATTCCATGATAGTACACATCGGCACCATAATGCCATGAGACAACTTTGTCCGAGACATACGGGACAGGACCAGGAACAGTGATTATCAATGGAGCAATTCTTGGAGCAGATGTAATCCTAATAGGTCTTCTCGAGGAAACCTTGGAAGGATTGGCAGAAATGGCTATAATGGAAATATCTTCAGATGGAACAACGGGAACCAAAGTTTTCTTGAACAAAATTTCTTTGCTATCTATCAAGCGTTGAACACCTAATTTCAGCAAACGGCAACCAGAAGGTAGAAACGAACACATGTGGCAACCTTCACCACAACTCGGAAATAAACCGACCAATAGAAAAAATTTCTTGATAGTCATGAAAGGAGTAGAAACTTCATCAACAGAGGTAACGAACAAATCAGTGCCAACAACATTAACTCCACGACCGTGTTTAGGCATGGGAGCAGTTATGACATTTGGCTTCTCCGGAGCATCAAACTATATTTCCTTGGCTTCAATCAAGCCTTGTACTTTGTTTCTCAGAGCCCAACATTCATTTGTATCGTGGCCAGGACTCTCAGAATGATAGGCACACCGGGAATTTGGATTATATTAGGAAGATGTAGTATTTAGATTCTTGGGAGCCTCTTTCAAGGTTGCCAAGTTGGATCTCAGAAGATGAGGTATAACTTAAGCCAATGTCATGTTGATGCGTGTAAACTTCTGTTATGGTCTTTCCACCCTTTGTTGATTGGTGCGTTGTGGAGCAACTGCAGCTCTAGGTATCATCACGGCACTTACCGTCTGACGATGTTCAACCATGTTTTGGCCCCTCGGGCTATAGATGGAACTAGCTTCTTTCTTACCAACAAATGGCTTCTTTACAGAGCTTGAAGAGGCATATTTATGTATCTTGCCACTCTGAATCCCAGCTTCTACTCTTTCTCCAATTGGAATCAGCTGGGTGAAACCAGCTGACGAGCTGCCAATCAAATGATTAAAAAATGGACCAGATAGCGTCCCTAGAAACATAGCAACCAGCTCCCTATCAGACAAAGGGGGTTGTACCCTCCCAGCCAAGTCTCTCCACTTTTGTGCATAATCTTTAAAGCCTTCACTTGCACCCATGGACATACTCTAAAGTTGAGTACGAGTAGGAGCAAGGTCGGCGTTGTATTGATACTGCTTGTAGAAAGCAGCAGCCAGATCTTCCCAGTTTCGGACATTTGCCCCCTCCCATAGGTAGAACCATTCGAGCTGAGTCCCTGATAGACTATCTTGAAAGAAATGAACCCACATATTTATATCAGCGGTGTGGGGCTAGATCTTTCTGACATAAGAACGGAGATGGAGTTTTGGGCAGGACACCCCATCATATTTAGCAAAAATTGGAGCTTTGAACTTCTGTGGGATGACCATTCCCGACACCAATCCCAATTGTTCGAAATCCAGTCCAGGTATATTCTGAACATCCATAGCACTCAGACGATCTTCCAACTACTTGTATCTATCCTCAGCAGGAGGATATTGCTTATCATTGTAATCGGTATCGTTGTCAGAAACTGCGGGACTAGGATCCTTCTCTTCTTCCTGATTCTCCCCTTCCTTAGATAAAGAGGTCAGATCGACTTGTCGCTTCAGAGGCTCTCCAAACCTTCTGCCCATATTCAGAATACCGGCATCCTTCTTCTTTTTATTTTTCTCTTTCAAGATGAGGGTTTTCAGATCCTTCTGCCCTTTTTCCAGAATGATGAACATTTGTTGGAACTGGGAATTCTGTGCCTGAAGGTCCTTGATGGTTTGCTCAGAAGACATTTCATGCTGAAATAAACAGCGAAGAAGATGAGAAACCTGTAATGGTACATGTACATGCAATGTTATGAATGGGATGCGCATGCAATGATTTCAAAGACTTTGGGAAATTTAAATTTGCAAACCAAAATAAACAAATATTTTATTAGCTGAAATTGAAGTTCAAATGTCTTTTAGGCATTACAATTAAAAGCAAATCTAAACTAGAAAAGAAATCAAAATTCCCATGGATGCTTCCTCTTTGTGTCGAGATAATCATTGAGTCCTCTTTCTTCATGGAGCTGCTTTGTGAGCTCTAAAACCTTCCTTTCCTGAGCATGGAACTGATCCTTGTAAGTATCCTGCTCCTCTTTCAACTGAATCCAAGACCTCTGTAATTCCCCAAGATCAGTGGGCATATAAGGATAGAGAATTGTGTAAGGAATACCCCCTTCAGTAGTAGGTTCCATAATCACTGGTAAAATAGCCACATAGGGCATCATAAGTTTCTGGGCACGAGCTCGTACCCACTGGAGGTAAGGTTCCATAGGAATGGAAGTCTTTGGCCCCAAAGCCCTGGTTCCAGATCGGTTTACCATACCCTAAGCTCGTATGAACCTCCGGCGATACTCGTGAGTGTCATCCTCATAGTTTAATACAATGCCCTCGATAAGTAACTCATGGAGACCATCCCTTTGAGCGTAACCAAATTGTCGCAGAGATAAACAAGGATTGTAGGCTATACCCCCTCTGATACCAAGTAATGGGACATTAGGGTACTCCCCGCAGCGGTCAATAATAGCATTGTTTTCCATAGCTCGAGAACACCAAAGAATATCCATGTGAGCGAGTGACATTATCCTTTGCGACCAACCTAAACCTTCTTCATTCTTCAGTATGAACTTAGGGAGGTGAGAAATAAACCACCTCAACAGCAAGGGCATGCAACACATAAGAACCCCTCTTCTCTTCATGGTATGAGTATGGAGAGTGTGCAAAATATCTCCGAGCAAGGTAGGCACGGGGTTGTGGGAGAGGAAGATCTTGATGGTATTCACATCTATGAACGATTCTGGATTAAGGAATAGGACTAAACCAAAGATTAGAAGATCCAAAACCTCCTCAAAATCCTGAAAATCCATATCATCCCAAAACAACTGGGCCTTGTCTATCAGAAACTTAGATAGAAAACCCTTGACTTCGCTTCTGGTTTCCCAATTGGATACCACGTCGGCCCGTTTCAGATACAAAGCTAAGGCAATGACTTCTGGCTTAGGAACTTCTTCTAGACCTGTGAAGGGTAACTATTCAAGAATGGGTATATCTAATAGCTAAGAGATTTCTTCCAAGGTAGGCACCAACTGATAGTCTGGAAAGGTGAAGCAGTGGTGCTTGGGATCGAAGAACTGAAAAAGTACACTCATCATCTTTTCATTAAAGTTTGAAGTAACCAGGTTGAGAAGTTGACCATGTCTCTTAGTGAACGCAAAAGTTTCAGAAACCCTTGATACTAGCTCTTTGAGTTGGGAAGGTATCTTCACAAAGCTGATTCGTATAGTGTTCCTACGAACGGAAGCCATGATTTGTAAAACAAAACAAAGATGAATTCCCTTGGTCTTTGAAATGGTTAGTGCGATAAGAATGGATGCTATGTTATGATGCATGATGTCATGATAAACCACAGGTATAGCAAACACAGGTATAGCAAACACAGTCAAATCACACAAAGTCATTAGGTTTAAGGCCTGCATGAGGTTAAAGGTTATACCCTCTTGAAGTTTAGTTGGTTTCAAACCTGTCTTAAAAAGTAACCGGGTTCTAAGGGATCTCAATATCACTGACCATCCTTTATCGGGCATTGTCTCAGCTCAAGCAATCTTTTCTTGCGGCCGAAATATCCCGAAAGTATGATCTCAATGAGTGTAGCATCGAGTATCAACCAATCCTCAGCTCTACACCGAGGCCGGCTATCTCACTACTTTCTAATGGTCGAGTTTGTTCAACTAAGGTTCTAAGGTCCGTTAGTGCTTCACGACACCACGCGGAGGCCCCGTATTCTCCTCGTTTCCCCACGAAGGATATCGATACCAACCAAAGTGTCACACCAACACAGCCATCTCTTAAACCATATCGGTATATGTCGTACAGTCTCCATGATCTATTGTTGTTTACCTAATAAGTGTCCCCAGATCCGGGCCTAGGATCTATAGTAACCCAAGCAAGACCCCTTAAGAATAAAGCAAACAAACAAGCAAGAAATTTGAAATGACCTAGATCCTAAGGTATACCCCACTCTATGTATTCCCCAGTAGAGTCGCCAGTTCTGTGATACGGTGACAGAACTGACTGTTTATACTGGTTTGCGTTTTGAGTTTTTTGTTCGCAAAATGTCGCGGTAAGCAAGAGTCGCCACCGACTTTTATTTCATCCAATCATGGAAAAGGAAAAAGAACAGAAAAAACCTTTTTTTCGAGATTTCTGAGTACGGGGGTAGATTATAGAAAGGAAAGGTGTTAGCACCCTTTCTATCCATGGTTTTCCATGGGCTCTTAGGTACTTGCTAATCTTTTTAAAATTGCTTGTGTGTGCTTGTTTTGAAAAAACGTTTTACTTCATGATAACCCTTGTATCAGTCCTCAAGGGTGTGAAGAAGTTGTTTTTGAAAATTTGTTTTGAAAGGTGTTTGTGTGAGAAGTTTTATTGAGCAAGTAATTAAGATTCTACCCACTCGAAAAAATATTGTTCGTTCTCGTTTCCTTTAGACAACGTTATCCTACTATTTAAGGAGTAGGTAGCCCCGTCATTGGATTTTGTAAGGGACGTTCGAAAGGGACAAGTACAGTCACCTAAGCAATGGGTTGGAAACTTTAGTAATGACCCTAGAGTCTTAAGATCTTTCCGAGGCAACATTTTCGAGGCAACATTCGAATGGGACAATTGATCTTTTAGACAGGAGGGCAACCACTAAAATCTCCTATGCTTAAATGACTATTTTACCGAAGGCAACCAAAGTGAGGCAAACCCTAAGAGTGGATATGTGCATGTGAATTTTTCAGTTATTTAGTCTTTGCACATTTAGGTGATCTACCGTTTTAATTTCAAGTAATCTTTCCATACAATCATATTAGCATACATCTAGACAGTTAAATATTTGCAGGAACTTAAAATGTGAGAAAATAAACCTATCTATTACAAGGCTTTGACAGTTACATAATCATCTTGACCGAAAATAAAAATGCGGAAGTTTAAAACCCTAGTTACTATTACATCCTCGAAACAATTACATAAATAATAATCGAAACGGTAATTAAGATGCGTGAAGAATTAAATGCAAAGATGGTTAAAAACCCTAAAAATCTAATTGATGAAAATACTTAGGTTATTTTTGAGAAAAAGATTAATTAGGTTATGTAGAAAATTAACCCTAATTTCTAATTATATTAATTATGAAGAGGAATTAAATTGCCCTAAATTAATTAAACTAAATTAGTTAGAAAAAATATTTTTTTATGAAAGAAAAATATTTTTGGTGTTTTTATGATTTTTTTGATTAAATAAAAAATTGTGTTTGATGTTAATTAAAATAATTAAGGAAATAATTAAAGGAATTAAAAAATAAAAAAAAAAAGAATAGAAAAAAAAGAGAAGAATGGGCCTGTGTTATGCTGATTGGGGGGTGCAGTTCTGGATTTGATGGGCCCAAGATTGGTGGCCGAGGTGCCCTACGTGGGTTCCAGCGCAATTGTCTTTTGAGAGTCCACCATACACTGCCTTTGCTGGACCGTTGGATCTGAATAATGGACGATTTACTGGCTGGATCTTGTGAGCGTATGGTATAGGCCTGAGCGTGAGATGCATGGAATCTGTGTAAGATAAATCAGAAAACATGAAAATGTTTGGACCTGGGATCGAACCCAAGTCCTTATACTCACCAATAACGCGCTCTTCCACTGGGCTATGCTGCTTTGTTGTACAAATAATGAAAACACAATATAATATAACAAAACAAGTGGGTTAGTGGGAAAAAGACAAAACACGCGCGCTGATTTGAATAGCCCAATGAGGTGGTGACAAATCACCTTCTTCTACCTCCAGCCCATCGTTTTAGGTATATAACCTATACCTACAGACCATGTCTGTCGCTAAAACCTGCGCGCTTCAAACATCAAAAATATACATGATAAATGAATTCAAAGACCAGGGATCGATCGGTCTTGATGCCACGATCATCCCAGTATCCAATTCTTGGCCTAATTTTTCCTGTATCAAGAAGCCCCAAAACGTGGATTTAAACCCTAGCTATGGCGTTCATTAGTATGAAGATGTGAAAAACACAAGAAGGGGGGTTGAATTGTAAAACTTGAAATCAAATGCAGACAACACGTTATTTTTATCCTGGTTCGTTTCATCTCAAACTACTCCAGTCCACCCGTCAAGGTGATTTCGCCTCTCTCCAACGAGGTCTTAATCCACTATATTCAACTGAATACACAACTGATTTAACAACTGTTAAAGCCTTCTTGAGTCTAACCACAGACCAGTTTATCTCAAGGAAGTTTTCTTATAGATAAATGAACAAATGTGTGTTTGATGTTTTCTTACAAAACTATATATCACAATTGTGATAATACACAATATTAAGCTTAAGATGAAACTAGATTGCTAGAGCTATAGAGTAAGAGTGGTTGAAGGCTTTAGCAAAAATGAGAGCATGCGTGAGGATGATTAGCTTAGAGGTGTATATGCGTGTAGAGTATTAGCCATTTCTTTTCTCACTAACTTGTTTAAGTAGCCTAGAAATAGATACGTTGCTGTACATAAATCCATTTCAATGCTCATAACGTTCTTTCCTTTTTGAGAAGATCTTTGTCTTGGAATAAAGTCGTTGGTAGTTAATCTGTCTTGAATGCATAGTAACATTGACACTTCAGAGTGTTCTGCTAATGATAATCAGAGTGTTCTTGGCTTTAGCTTATTCTGACGCTTCTGAGTGTTGATGACATGGTTAGGATCTTGATCAGAGTCAGAGTATGTTATGCGCAGATTCTGTTCATCAGGCTTCAGCGTATAGCACATGTTGTTTGATCTTCTGATGCTGACATATCTTCTGATGTTGATGTTGATACTGATATTCTGATGCTGATTCCATCAGAGTTTCTGTGAATACACAACATAATTTTAAGTAGCATATATGTCTTATAAATCTTACAATTTATTTAATCTTGTATTTTGTTATCATCAAAACTCTAACTGAGGGTTGTAGAATCAAACTATGTTCTAACAATCTCACCCTTTTTGATGATGACAAAAACCGGATTTTTTCAATTAAAATAAAATGATGAAAGGTATCAGAGTTTAAGGATAGAGAGGAAATGGTATCAGAGATAATCAAATAACGAATAAAAGGTATCAGAGATAAGAATATAAGGAATAAAAAGTATCAGAGTAATGAAGAGAAAAACTCCCCCTGAGTTGATTACTTCCCTTTAATTCCATGAGACCTTGAGCATCAGAACTTTATTGAACTTTCTTTGAGCATCAGAACTTTACTTTATCAGAGTTCATCAGATTCTTGTACCTGTAAGCTTTTCAGAAGAAAGAAATTCAAATATATCAGAATGTTTGAGACTTTTGTCTCAGTAATCCGTTATTGAAAAATATCATTCTTTCTCCCCCTTTTTGTCAGTTATCAAAAAGGCACAAATAATTAGAGTTAAAATGATCAGAGCAAAAAGAGCGTTAATCTCTTCAGATAAATCAAAACCATTCTCCTTGAGACTGTTGAAATCCACTATTATTTCTGACAGAACTTCAAGGTTCTTAATTGGAGTGAGAAGCATTCTGAGAGGTACTTCATATTGTTCAGAAGAAGCTATTTTCTGGGAACCTGAAGAAGGAATGCTGGAAGAAGACATGTTCACACGAGGTTTTTGAAAAAGATTGAAAGGTTTTCTTGAGAAAGTAAGAACACAGAAAATAGAAATATTGAGAGAAAACGAAAGTAAGGGTAAAAAGTGTGAATGGTGTGAAGTGTTTAAATAGATTTCAAAAAAGTTTTTGAAAACATAAACGTTTAAGAGAGAGAAATAAATAATGATTATTAGCATTTAATGATAGCTGATTTTAGGGGATTCATAAAGATACTTGAACGGTTACCCATGACATGTGTCTCAATGCATCCAATCATCACTTTGCCTTTTCAGAAACGTGAACGCGTGTTCAGCCTCAGAAGACAGCTGATGACTGGATGACACTTGTTTGCTTGAGTGAACAGCACTTCGATCCTTGAACTGAAGCGCTCAGATCTTCATGGATAGATTCTGATACAATCTGCATTTCTAAAATTCTGAAAGAGGATTGATCAGAAGTTCATAGAGAAATAAACACAATTCTGAAGGTTAATATATAAAATTAAAACAGTTTTATTCTAGACAGAGCTTCATGCTGAGATGTTTCAGAATGAAGTTGAATCTATCTTCAGAAAGTGGTTTTGTGAAAATATCAGTCCATTGATCGTCTGTGTCAATGAATTTTAAATTTAAAATCCCTTTCTGAATATAGTCCCTAATACAATGATGTTTTATTTCTATATGCTTAGCCCTAGAATGCAAAATTGGATTTTTACTTAAGCAAATAGCAGAAGTGTTATCACAGAGGATAGGAATGTTACTCTCAAATATCTGGAAGTCCTCAAGTTGACTTTTCATCCAGAGCATTTGTGTGCTGCATCCAGCTGATGTTATGTATTCAGCTTCTACTGTTGATAGAGCAATTGTGGATTGTCTTTTGCTGGACCATGAGATCAGATTTTCTCCCAGAAACTGGAAGCTTCCAGAAGTGCTTTTACGTTCAACTCTGTCTCCAACAAAGTCAGCATCACAGTATCCTACTAAGCTGTAATCACTTGATTTTCTATAAAACAGACCCAGATTAGTAGTACCTTTCAGATACTTGAAAATTCGCTTAACAACTGTTAAGTGAGATTCTCTAGGATCTGATTGGAATCTTGCACAAATGCATACACTGAATAAAATACCAGGCCTTGAAGCTGTCAGATAAAGAAGAGAACCAATCATACCTTTATAGACCTTCTGTTCTACCTTTTTGCTTACCTCTTCTTTTTCCAGAATGCACGTGGGATGCATTGGAATCTTTGATGGCTTACATTCTGAGAAATCAAATTTATTCAAAAGTTCTCTGACATATTTTCTCTGATGAATGTAAGTTCCTTCTGGGGTTTGATTGATCTGAATGCCCAGAAAGAATTTTAGTTCCCCCATTAGGCTCATCTCAAATTCTGCCTGCATACACTTAGCAAACTTCCTTCCCAGAGAGGGTTTAGTAGATCCAAAAATGATATCATCAACATAAATCTGACATACCAAGATGTCATTCTTAACTGTCTTACAGAATAAGGTTGTGTCCATTTTCCCTATGGTGAATTTCTTTTCTAACAAGAAGTTACTCAGTCTTTCATACCAAGCTCTGGGAGCTTGTTTCAGACCATACAGTGACTTCTTTAGTTTGAAAACATATTCTGGATTTTTTGAACTTTCAAAACCAGGGGGTTGGTGCACATATACCTCTTCTTCTATATAGCCATTTAAGAATGCACTCTTAACATCCATATGATACAGAGTGATGCCTTTATTTACAGCAAATGAAATTAAAAGTCTGATAGATTCTAACCTGGAGACTGGAGCAAAGGTTTCTGTATAGTCTATCCCCTCTTGCTGACTATAACCTTGTGCTACCAATCGTGCCTTGTTTCTGATGACTTCACCTTGTTCATTCAGTTTGTTTCTGAACACCGATTTTGTCCCAATGACGTTGAATCCTTTTGGTTTAGGAACTAGATCCCATACGTCATTCCTTGTGAATTGATTCAGCTCCTCTTACATTTCTAGAATCCAGTCATTGTCCAGAAGTGCTTCATCAACCGTTGATGGTTCAATTAGAGAAACAAGTCCCATGAGGGATTCTTTAGAGTTTCTGAAACTGGCTCTTGTTCTGATTGGATCTTCCTTTCTTCCTAAGATTGTTTCTTCTGGGTGATCCATGCTGCTTCTGGATGGTCTTTTCTGAAGTTGATCAACAGAAGGTGCTGAATTGCTTTCAGTGCCTCTTTCTGATGTTGAGGGAGTGTCTTTGTTGAGAGCTTCTAATGACTTGTCTTCAGTACCTATGAATTCAACTTCCATACCTGCAAGTAATTCATTTTGCTTTGACTTTTGAGAGTCAAGCTTATCATCAAAACAAACACTGATTGATTCTTCAACAATCTGTGTTTCTGTATTGTATACTCTGTACCCTCTTGAGCATTCAGAGTATCCTAACATAATACACTTTTGTGCTTTAGAGTCAAACTTGTTCAAATAATTTTTAGTATTCAAAATAAAATAAGTACATCCAAATGGATGAAAATATGAAATGTTGGGCTTTCTGTTCTTCCATAATTCATATGGAGTCTTTTCCAGAATAGGTATTATAGAGATTCTATTCTGAATGTAGCACGCTGTGTTTATTGCCTCTGCCCAGAAGATCTTAGCAACGTTAGTCTCATTGATCATGGTTCTGGCCATTTCTTGCAATGTTCTGTTCTTTCGTTCTACAACTCCATTTTGCTGGGGAGTTCTAGGACAAGAGAAATCATGAAGAATGCCTTTGTCATTAAAAAATGATTCAAAATCTTTGTTTTCAAACTCTCCACCATGATCACTTCTGACTTTGACGATTCTAAGATCCTTTTCATTCTGAACTTGGTTGCAGAAGGTGACAAACACAGAGTGTGACTCGTCCTTGTGTCTTAAGAACTTTACCCATGTCCATATTCTATAGTCATCTACGATTACTAACCCATACTTCTTACCACTGACTGAGGCAGTTTTAACTGGTCCAAATAAGTCAATGTGCAGAAGTTCTAATGGCTTAGAGGTGGAAACAACATTTTTAGATTTGAAAGCTGGTTTTGCAAACTTGCCTTTCTGACATGCTTCACACAGAGCATCTGAATTAAACTTCAGGTTAGGAAGTCCTCTGACCAGATTGAGTTTGTTAATCTGAGATATTCTTCTCATACTAACATGCCCCAATCTTCTGTTCCAGATCCATTGCTCGTTGTTAACAGACAGAAGACACTTTACATTCTGACTTTTCAGTTCAGAAAGTTTTATTTTATAAATGTTGTTTCTCCTCTTTCCATTAAATAGGATAGTCCCATCTTTCTGACTAACAGCTTTGCATGAATTTTGATTAAAGATTATATCATAACCGTTATCACTTAATTGACTTATGGATAACAGATTATGCATTAATCCATCTACTAATAAAACATTACTTATAGAGGGAATATTTCCATTACCTACTGTTCCAGAGCCAATGATCTTTCCCCTCTGATTGCCTCCAAATCCTACGTGGCCTCCAGGCTTAAGTTCCAGGCTTTGGAACATATGATTTCTTCCCTTCATGTGTCGTGAGCAGCCAGAGTCCAGGTACCATGACTGGTGTTTCTGCTTTGCTGCTAAAGATATTTGCAACATGTATTATTTTATCCTTAGGTACCCATATTTTCTTGGGTCCTGAATTATTAGTTTTACCAAAACTCTGGTTGAATTTTGGTTTGACAGAATAATTACTACTAGTATATTTGATGTCGTATGTGTGCCCATATACAAAGTGTGAGTTAAGTGGAGTTTGTTTTATAACTAAATCCATGGCATTCTTTGGTGTTGGTACCTTACCTTGGTATCCTATTCCTTTTCTGCCATTTCTGCTAACTCCATAGATCATTGAAGCCATTTTGCTTCTATCTATGTTTTTAGCTAGAAACTTCTGAAAACTGTGATCATACTCCTTGATGATCTCATCAGCACTGCTGGGAGTTTCAGGAATTGTTTCATTCTGAGAGTTTTGCAATAGATTTTCTAATTTTGAAACTTTATCTTTCAACTCAGAATTCTCCAATTTGAGACTCTCAGTTTTATCAGAGTCATAAGCAAGATTCCTTTTTAGGTCTCTGAATTTGACTCTGATCTGCTGATATCTTTCCAGAATTTCATTAAGGCTTTCAGCTAGTTCAGCCTTAGTAAAATTAATAGCAAAGTCAGGAAATACCTCTTTTGTGTCTGATTCAGAGTCTGATTCAGAAGCTTCACTGTCTTCTGTTATGTTTTCCATGAGAGCTATGTTTGCTCTCTCATCATCTGATTCTGAGTCAACTTCAGATGTGTCAGAGTCATCCCATGTAGCCATGAGGCTTTTCTTCTTTTCCTTGCCAAACTTCTTTTTGGGCTTTTCCCTCTGAAGCTTTGGGCAGTCACTCTTGTAGTGTCCTTGCTCGTTATATTCATAGTAGATGATGTCTTTGTTATTTGGCTTTCTGCTTCCCGAAGAGCCTTCAGATCTTCTGTGTCCAGAGGAGGATTCTGACCTTCTGTATCTGGAGGAGGATTCATTCTGATTCTCTGATCTTCTTGGATTCCTGAACTTTCTTTGCCTCTGCTTCCACAGTTGGTTCACCCTTCTGGAGAGGAGAGACTGTTCATCTTCTTCTAATGAGGACCCATCAGAGGTTTCTTTTACAGCCAACAAAACTTTGGAGTCAGATTATCTGTTAGATTTTAAAGCTAATGGCTTACCTTGCTTTTGAGGTTCATATGCTTCTAGCTCTATCTCGTGACTTCTGACGGAGCTGACAAGTTCCTCCAGAGAGATTTTGTTGAGATCCTTAGCTAGCTTCAGCGTTGTGACCATTGGCCTCCACTGTTTTGGCAAGCTTCTGATGATCTTATTAACATGATCAGCAGTAGAAAACCCTTTGTCCAGAACTTTGAGACCAGCAACCAGAATTTGAAATCTTGAGAACATCGTTTCAATTGATTCACTTTCTTCCATCTTGAATGTCTCATACTTCTGAATGAGCGCAAGAGCTTTAGTTTTTTTAACTTGAATTTTGCCTTCATGCGTCATTCTCAGAGAGTCAAACATATTCTTTACAGTGTCTCTGTTTGATATCTTTTCATATTCAGAGTAAGAGATGGCGCTGAGAAGAATTGTTTTGGCTTTGTGATGATTTCTGAAATCACGCTTTTGTTGATCAGACATTGCTTTCCTGTCAATCTTCTGACCACTTGCATTCACTGGGTGCGTGTATCCATCAGTCACCATATCCCACAGATCAGCATCATGGGCCAGAAAGAAGCTTTCAATTCTGTCTTTCCAATAATCAAAGTTCTCTCCATTAAAGACTGGAGGTTTGCCACTGAATCTGTCTCTTTCTTCATTGTTGTCATTGCTGATGTTTTGATGTGGTCCTGCCATTGTGTTTTTCTAACGCTGGATCTTGTATTGACACGGTTAAGTGTTATGATCTCAGAACCAGGCGCTCTGATGCCAATTGAAGATGTGAAAAACACAAGAAGGGGGGTTGAATTGTAAAACTTGAAATCAAATGCAGACAACACGTTATTTTTATCCTGGTTCGTTTGATCTCAAACTATTCCAGTCCACCCGTCAAGGTGATTTTGCCTCTCTCCAACGAGGTCTTAATCCACTATATTCAACTTAATACACAACTGATTTAACAACTATTAAAGCCTTCTTGAGTCTAACCACAGACCGGTTTATCTCAAGGAAGTTTTCTTACAGATAAATGAACAAATGTGTGTTTGATGTTTTCTTATAAAACTATATATCACAATTGTAATAATACACAATATTAAGCTTAAGATGAAACTAGATTGCTAGAGCTATAGAGTAAGAGTGGTTGAAGGCTTTAGCAAAAATGAGAGCATGCGTGAGGATGATTAGCTTAGACGTGTATATGCGTGTAGAGTATTAGCCATTTATTTTCTCACTGACTTGTTTAAGTAGCCTAGGAATAGATACGTTGTTGTCCATAAATACATTTCAATGCTCATAACGTTCTTTCCTTTTTGAGAAGATCTTTGTCTTTGAATAAAGTCGTTGGTAATTAATATGTCTTGAATGCATAGTAACGTTGACACTTCAGAGTGTTCTGCTAATGATAATAAGAGTGTTCTTGGCTTTAGCTTATTCTGATGCTTCTGAGTGCTGATGACATGGTTAGGATCTTGATCAGAGTCAGAGTATGTGATGTGCAGATTCTGTTCATCAGGCTTCAGCGTATAGCACATGTTGTTTGATCTTCTGATGCTGACATATCTTCTGATGCTGATGTTGATACTGATATTCTGATGCTGATTCCATCAGAGTTTCTGTGAATACACAACATAATTTTAAGTAGCATATATGTCTTATAAATCTTACAATTTATTTAATCTTGTATTTTGTTATCATCAAAACTATAACTGAGGGTTGTAGAATCAAACTATGTTCTAACACAGTATACGCGTTAAAACATCAATTAAACCTAACCAATACGTTGCAAACATGATAACAAACACATATATGCCATTAAAACATGTTCATGATGCGTGAATCATAGTAATCGAATTTAGAAAAACAGGGCAAATCGTGGGACTGCTACGTGATGTTTTTGGACCTAGGGAAGCTTGCAATTGATTGGGACACGTTCCTGGGATGTCCAGCAAGCTATTGGTAATGTTAGAACGGCTTGACATGGCCTCTAGAATGGAAATCGAATCACCACTTTTCTTTGAAATTTTGAAGTTTTGTTCTGCCTCTCTTCACGACTACAACCTTTTTCTCATGCCTTATACATTTCCAATATATATCTAAGAATGAATTAGGGTTATAAAATTGTGTTGAATCTTCGCAATTATGAGAGATTTGATTTGATTTCCATGCTACATGTAAACTTGTTATTTTGAGCCAAATTATCCCTTTCTTGTACCAATTATGCTTGATTCGTTTTGGTCTTGATATCTCAGCATATTTTGATTTCCAACCTGTCCAAAAACCAAATCAAAACATATATTTTCTATTATTCACCAATTATTTGATTTAATTCAATTTTTAATTAATAAAAAATCAAAATAAATTAAAAAATGAAGCAAATAATGTGTGGCTGAATATTTGGGTCGTGGACCATATTATAAGTGAGGTGCAAGCATAAAAAGTTAGGCCCATTTGGCAAAAAATGCATTTTTGAGCACATTTGACTTTTGGCAATTTTGCAAAAAAGGTCAACTTTGACAAGGCATATCTCCTCCAATTTTAACACTAGAGAGGTGTTCATTGACTTTTTAGAAAGCTTAGGATGTCCCCTAAGCAACATTTTTTGTCTCATCTCAATTGAGTCTTCCATGTTCATGTAAAAAGCTTTGATCCAAAAGGTGTTTTTGTTGACTTTTCAAAAGGACCCATAATGTAGAAATTCATATCTTTTTATGAGTGCATATTTTGAACTTGCGGAATGAATATGAGTTATAGGGAATTGCATCCTCTCCAAAATTAGCTTTGGATGGAAAATTTATGATAAAGCATGTGGAAGTTATGCTTGGTCAAAGTTTGGTTGACTTTTCCTGAGAAACCCTAATTTAGCAACTTTTGGGTTTTCATGAATTTGGAGCATTCCTTGGGGAATCATGACCAAACCTTGATAAAATGATGAAAGTCACTTCAAAATTTTAATGTTGACCAAAAATCTTGAAGTTTGACTGTATGTGGGTCACAATTGACTTTTGACCTAATATAGTCGATTCTCAAGCATTTGAGCAGTTGACCGAGAAAACTTCTTGTGCAAGGCATGAAACTTGACATGGAGGGTCTTGAGATCATATTAGGACCATGGAGAGCATATGAGGTCTTTGGAGTCCACCTATCTTGATGAAAATGGAAACCCTAATTTGAGACACCCTGCCTTAGGAGAGAGCTTGTCTGGTCAACTCTTGGGCAAACATGAGCAACTTGAGGATCTCTAGGAGTATGTATTGAGTAAAATGAGAGAGAAAATTTTAGGGTACAACAATAACCATACAATTACCTTCAAGAATCGTGCCCTATATTTCTCCATAGAAGTCCAGTTTCAGAGCTCTGCAACTCAACTTCAATAGGTAGATTTCTCCATCAATTCTTCAAAACTTTGATATCATTATGATGCTCTCATTGCCCTGGTTCTAGTCGCAACACTTACTTTTATTTTAAAACATGTTTTGACCATGAAATTTCAAATCCTTTTTCAAAACTTTCCTTCCAAATTGCTTGAGCTACAATTTATATAAATTTATCACGAAGGTGTGGTTGTCTTCATCTTGAAGAGACAAAGCGAATGACATAGGTCTAAGCTTCTGATTTTACAGTTTGAGAGACCTACAATTCACATTGGCTGGAGGTTAAAGATGACCAACGTGCCATCTTCCAACCAATGAAGGCGCGCCATATGTTTTTTTTTAAATCTGATTTAATTAATGATTCAGTACTTTATTCACTAATGACCATGATATGCACAACGCGCCAGATCCCTTAGATTTGATTGCTAACGCGTTTTGACTCTCATCCAATGGTCCAATTATTTTTAACTTTATTTATCTTTTCTGATTTTTATATTTAATCGCTTTAAATTTCAAAAAAATTATAGAAAAGTCATTTTTAGTCCAAAAAATCTAAAACAATTATGAAAAATATTTTTGATTTTTCTCTTTCTGATTTTTATTTTTTCATAATTTTATTTTGTGTTTTGATAATTTTTATTAATTTTCAATTTATTTGAATTGTTTTAAATATTGAAAAATACTTTTATGCATTTTTAAATTCTTAAAAAATTATGGAATGATCCAATGATATTGTGACAAATATTGGTGACCTCATTTATTTTTTATTTCTTACTTTGTTATTTTTTATCATTTTTGGTTTATTTTACTCATTTCTTTTAATTTTAAAAATGGTTTCTGACTTTAAAAAATTACCAAAAATTTTATAAAATTATTTTAGTTCATTTTTGACTTTTCTATGGTCTTACTTTTTATTTCTTGATTAATTTGAACGTAGTTGATATTTTTTTCTTTTATTTCTATTTTTAAAACATTTTTAAACCTTTTTAATGTATATACTAAATGCAATATTATTTTGTGATTATTTTCTGGCTGATCTTAAGTTGAAATTTTGATTATGAACTTTGTAAACATCATTGGATCCATGGTGTTGAGTTTAACTCCATAAAAATGGATGCATAATTTTAATAATAGTTTGATTGAAATTTAATTCAAATGTGGTTTGTATTCTTTCCCATCCCTCTTCATCTTATCCCTTTCTTATTGCACTAAGTGTTATTGGAGTATGATCTCTATATCATGTCTCAAAACAAATGGTGAATAGATTGCTATTGACCAACCTCAAAATATGTGCGACTTCTACATAAGTCCACTTACGATTGCTTAACATAGTGCTAAATTTTGTCCTGATTCGAATAGATGATCATTCGTGGCCTAAACCTATGTTTGCAAGCCCAAGTATGTTAATTTGATCTCTTTGATCCAATAACCTTGAGATTCATTGTGTGGAGGCTTTGGTTCTATCAATCCTCTAATGGATCTACAACACTTTTGGTCAATGCGGATCACTTAAACATCGTTGATAAATAAATGGTACTTTTGAGGATTCCAAATGGATGATATACTTGACAAAAAACAAATTCAACTTGTTGTGTGGAGGCTTTGGTTCTACCAATCCTCTAATGAGTTCCAAATACAAGTTTCAAGATGGTCATCCAACTAACAACTAATTATTAAATTGTTTTTACTTTATGCTTTTATCTTTTTATGCTTTATGTACCATTTACTTTAAGCATTACATTTCATGTTATTTTTATTTTGCTCACTTGAGCTTTACTTTTCTCTTCTAAGACACCTAATAATCAACATGAATCATAAAAACCTGTAATGATACTTGGACTATTTGGATACTATCCTTGGCATTATGGAGCATTGGACTTTTTGGACTTAGGATTAGAAACCTTGGCCTATGTTGGACCTTGTGACCTTAATTGATATTTTGTCTGGAGTTCTTGAGGTTTACCTCAAGACATTGGGTTGTTTGTTTTTTTTGTGTAGGTTATTGTGATTACATTCTTTGTCTGTAATTTGGAATTCACCCGTATGCAGCCGTTACTCTGCCCAATTTTTTTAGAATACTTAATCCACTTGAAGTTTGGTTCTCTTAAGAGGTCTAGTATTTTTGCTTACTTGGTTTCAATCCAAAGAATGAGAATTTTATATTGACTCATAATGTAAAGTATTGACTTCTTGTTGGGTAGATGGTTCATATCCCTATCTTTTATCTTATGCTTTAGGATAGTCTCTTGTTCTCCTCCCATTTTCTTTAATTTCAAAAATCTTCTTCCTCCTTTTGAAAATTCTTCTTGTTTTTAAACTTGAACCACTTTCATAATAAACTTGGACTTAGGTCTATGCGTATTCAACACCTTTTCATAAATAAACTTCAATCAACTTAATAATACCTTGACATTTTTGTGAAAATACTAAAAGTCAATCAATCTCATTTCAAACCATTTTTCCACTTTGGCTTTTATTTTAAAACCTTTCTCAAAAGATTAGACTCTTGTCAATCCTTGTAGTGATGCAAACAACTATACTTCTATAATATGTAGTGAAGAGAGATATTTTCCACTTGGGTGTTGATTAAGGCATAGTTGATTTTAAAATCCAAGCCATATCCTCCTGTTTGAGATGATACAAATTCTCCTTTCTCATGATTGTGGGTAGTAAGTATGTTTTCCACACGGACAATGACGATGATGTTTTATCTTATAAAATCAATTAGCATACTTGTGTTTTAAATTTTTTTAAAAGAGGAACTACGTGTACCCTGATCCCCTATTGCACAAAAGGTGGTACGTAGGCACTAAAGGTTCGCAACCGCGACGGGTGCAAAAATCATAAAAATATATTTCTTTTCTCACCCCCGCCATCTATTTTTTATACAGCATTTTATAGACAAAATATACAGATTTTACTAAGAGGTTCCTACTGAGTATCGTAGATGTTTAGGGTTCTAATACCTTCCCTTTCCATAACCAACCCCCTTACCTTGAATCTTTCCCCCCTCTTTTTGGGTTACTCACTCTTTTCTCATTCCTTTGGAAACAATAAAGCGCGGTGGTGATTTTTATTTTGATTTGTATAAGTCTAGCCAATCCAATGGCTTAGTCTTAAACATTTCTACCGCTACAAAAAAAATTGCGACTTCACTGGGGAAAGATTGACCTCTTGCTGGTCCATCCCTAAGTGGGTTGAACCTATCTTTGTTTATATCTGTATATGTGTTATTGTTGTTTATGTGTTATATGTTATATATATGTTTATCTGGATTTTCCTGGTTTTCAGGGTGCTTGGTGATTACTCATGAGTCCTATACCTGATTTGGGCAAACTTTAATATAGGACGGGCGGTATAGTCATGTTAACTTTGAGGGAGTAATCCCAAAAAAGGAGGCATGAGATCCCCCACTCAGTGGAGGCCCATTTGATTGTAGTATCGTTTACTGAGTAACCGAGAAGACATACTGCTTTCGACCTGGGAGCCTGCTGAAGCTGAGGACCATAGAATACCTAACCCATCTTGTCCTTTTAGGTGTAGCGCGAAAGCTATGACGAAGTAATTAGGAAATAGTTGTCAAGCGATACTATGCTAGGACGAGTTTTTCTTGAGAATATTACTAATTACCGAGTTAATCGGGAAGTTGGTAATATCCGAAGGAAGGATGTAGACTCTGGGAACCTCTAGAACCTTGTTTGGTAGGTGATAAATTTTAGGCGAACACCTTATGGGTAGTACCTTCGACCTCATGCTCGTGACGTTGAACCTATGAACCCTATATGTGTGATCTTGTGTGTGATTGTTGCATCATGCATCCATGCACTCATAAGCATCTTTTGAAGAAATTTTATTTCAAGGGACTTAAAATTTGACCATTTGTGAATATCTCAGGTACTTTTTGACCATGGATCCTGGAAAAAGAAAGACCAGAAAATACAGTTTCAAGGATCCCAAGATAGATGAGTTGATTAGTCTAATTCCCGAGATTGAGTGTTCTGAAAATTTTCGGAAGAAGTGTGGATCCATCATTCCTCTTATGAAGCTTAGGATGAAGGAGGGTATTCTCTCGACCTTGATCCAGTTCTATGATTCGATGTATCATTGTTTTACTTTCCCCGACTATCAGTTGATGCCTACACTAGATGAGTATTCTTATATGTTGGATTTACCTGTTACCGGTCGTGTTCCTTTTACTAGTTTGGAGGGTGAGCCAAAACCACATGATATTGCTTCTTTGATCCATCTGGGGAAGCCTGAGGTGGAAGCCCATATGACTATTGTTGTACCCCAAAATTTACCCTCTTTATTTCGACATTTTTGGCTTACATTTCATTATTACATACACGCATATCATTGATTCTCTGGTTATGGGATCAAGGTATATTTATCAAGCTTCGTTAGGTTACAAGTGACGTTTATTTCGCCAATGGATGTTCTCTGAGTATTTTTCATGCTGAAGATCGGTTTGTTGTTTCGCAGCGATTCGGGGTTCAAAGATTCACAAGTCCAACCCGGCGCATCATATTCAGGTGTTCTTTCGCCAAGATATCCCTGATAACATATTCTCAAATTCAGGTTCGGCTCGAGAGCCAATTCTTTAAAGAAGGTCTCCGAATGTGCGATTTATCTTGAAGAAATATGGTGAAAAAGTGTGCTGAAAGTGCAGTTTTTACGCACTAAAAAATTCATAACTTGAAGATCGTGGCTCCTTTTGAACCAGTTCTGGTGGCCAAAATTCCGTCTTGACGTCATCTATGTTTTCATCTCTCACAGATGGAAGCCAATTTCAATCAGAAGGTCTTCAAAAATGCGGATTTACCAAGTATTTTTGTACAGAAAATTTGTGACAGAAGTTTATTTGCGTCATGTTCAGAAAATCATAACTTGGCCGATTTTCATCGTATTGAGTTGGTTCCAGCACCAAAATTTCACAAATTGAGTTGACTAATTTTTCAGAAGAGGTATCAAGTTCGAACCATATCCAAAAGACCTTCTTTTTTTGCCCAGAGTGCGCATGACGTGCCGAAAATCCTGAATGCTGAATATTATTTCATCTGAGTTAAAACTTCAAAAATTCATAACTCGGTCAATTTTTATCGGATCGGGTCCATCTTTTTACACAAGGTCACTAACTCAGAGACCTACAACTTTTCTTCCCAAGTCGAGACCAGGTTCTGCTCCGATCAATACCAGTTTTTTATTGAAGAACGTGTTTGAGTTGACATTAGAGCCCAAAATAAGTTTGTTTGAGCCAAAACATAAAAAATTCATAACTAATTCACCATTTATCTGATTGAGCCCATTTTCGGGCAGGAGTTAGTTCTCGATATCGGCTACATGTTTTTTACATTTAAACTTCAAAAATTGCATTTAAGCCCCTGCGATTTAACCCAGAATGTGACGGACTCAAGTGAATAAAAATCTGCACTATTGCTTGTGGTTATTGGAGGCCCAATTGCACATTCAAAACCCATTTTTTCCCTCTAATTTCCATGATATAATCTCATTTTTTTCATACAAACAAGGAAAAAAAAACCTTTTCCACAAACCTGTCAAAATATCAAATTCCTTCAAGAACCCTAAAAACCTTAAAATCCTTGTTACAAACAAACATCTCACTACAAACAAGTCATCTTTGTTACAAACCCCCATCTCACTACTTCTCCAGTAAGGGTAAGACCGATTTGATCTCCATGATCAAAAGGATGTAGAAGCATTCATACATGTCATATCGATTTTAACATTACAAAATTTCATATATATATTTTCTTTGTATTTCATGGTATAGTAATTTATTTAATATGTTCATGAGATTCAACACTGCAAATTTAGACAGGGTCTCATGCAGAGTTATTACAAAACACTGATGTCGGATCATAAGAACCACCAATGCATGGCAAGGTAGATATCCTAAGGAGGTTAAGGGCGTGAGTTCAACACCCACCCCTATTGATTTTGGTTTTCTTTCATTCTATTTATCCTTTTACCTATTTTCATTCTTTCTGTTTAAAACCTTTTTTTCATAAAACTTAACATTTTTCACAAACCCTTGATTTTTCCTAATAAAGTCAAATAATTAATTTTAGGTTTTTAATTTAATTTTAGATTTTAATTTAATTTTATGTTTTTAATTTCATTGTTTGTTTTTGGTTTCTAACCAATTTGTCTTTTTCAATCTTAAATTCACTTAACCACAAAACTTTTTTCACAAACCTTTTTTTTACAAAAAAAAAAACTAATTTAATTTTTAGGTTAATTAATTTTAGATTAATTAACATTTTTTTAAAACTTTTTTTAATTCGAACTAATTAGGATTTAGGTATTTTAATTAACTTTTTTCAAAATTAACATTTTTTTATTAATTAAAATTAATTAGGTTTTTTTAGGTTTACTTAATTAATTATCACAAATCATTTTTATCATAAAAAATCACCAAAACATTTTCTTTTTTATTTTCATCTTATTTTTATTTTCCTAGATAAAGTGTATATGGTGCGTTCAACTGTAATAGCGTAGCTTTTTTTCCCCCGCTTTTTTATCATTATCATGTAATTACTTCCGGGATGTAATAGTTTTAGGATTTTTTTTCCGTACTCTTCACTATTATGTAACTTCCCCAAAGCTCTGTAATAGCTTAGGTTTACATTTCCACATTTATCTCCTGCTACTATATTTTATGCAATGCTTAGATTAATAGGATTGTATGGAAAGATAAAAATGAACGATAGAAAACCCTAATTGCAAGATAAATATAACTACAAAAACATATTGTTGCACACTTGCACCCCTAGGGTACTCCCCACTTGGTTGCCTCGGAAAAAAATGGTCATGTCCCTCGAACGTAGGGTTATCTTAGAAAAAGACCCTCAATCTAAAAGTCATCATAAAGATCATAGTCCCTTAATGTCCCTCAAGTTTCCTACGAGAGATGATCTTGTCCCTTGATGTTGCCTACAAATATATGATGACAGTCCCTTCGAACTGCTAAGGTATCCCTATATGTTGCCTTATATGACCATAACGATGACCCGCGCTTGTCCCTCATACATCTAACGATATGGCTACCTACTCACTAATAGTAAGATAACATTATCTAAAGGATAAGGAGAAAAGAACGACCTTTTCGAGTATAAGTAGATAAGTTCTTAGATGCTTGCTCAAAACAACTTTTTGCATCTACACAAAAATACTTCAAAACACTTTCAAAAACATTCTCCTTGTCAACACTCTTGAGGACTTATACAAGAGTTATCACAAAGCGAATCGCCGCACTAAGGAATTTTCAAAACAAATTTCAAAACACACAAAGCACAAGCAATTTTTAAAACATGAGCTAGCATCTAAGAGCCCGTGGAAAACCACGGATAGAAAGGATGCTAACACCTTCCCTTTCTATAATCTACCCCCCGTACTCAGAAACATCTCGAAAAAGGTTTTTTCCTGTTATTTTTATTTTTCCTTTGTTGGACGAAATAAAAGTTAGTGGCGACTCTTGCTTACCGCGACATTTGCAAACAAAAAATGCAAACCAGTATTAACAGTCGGTTCTGCCACCGTATCACAGCTACTAAAGGGAGGATTAGAGGATTACCAGCCCAGTTCTTATTGGAGAAAGCTCGTTACTTTTCCAGGATGAAGAGTACAGTCACTTTCGAGGCCATCTTTGCTCTACTTGCTTACGGGTTGTTTTTATTTCCTAATATGGATAAGTTTGTTGACATTAATGCTATCAGGATCTTCAGGATTGGAAACCCAGTTCCTACATTGTTGAGTGGTACTTATTACTCTATTCATCTTCGGAATTCTTATCATGGGGGGATGATTCTCTGTTGCACGCCTTTGTTATACTGGTGGTTTATCTCTCATATTCCTCAGTTTGATGCTTTCTGGGATGTCAAGAAGGAACCCGGTTGGGCTCCTAAGATCATGGCACTTACTCACTCGGATATATATTGGTATCATCGAGATTTCCAGGATGTAGAGATTGTTGACAGTTATGGTAGTTTCCCCAATATACCTCTTCTTGATACAAAGGGAGGAATTAACTATAACCCTATTATTGTACCCCAAAATTTTCCCTCCTCTTTCCACAAGAAATCACAGCTTCGGGCTTTTCCTGATTTTTCAGATTGGCTTAAGAATCGGTCAAACAGACTTTTCTCATCAGTCAGACAAAATTAGGGTTTCCATTAACTTTTGAATCAGTCCAAGCAGATTATTAGGGTTTCTATTTATTTGGTTGAGTTTGGCTCAGGGTTTGATCAAGCAGACGCTTCTTTGACAATAAATCAAGAATTAGGGTTTGCACACGCATTTTCAGAATAATTTGAATCCACAGTGTCTTAATTGGCTGTTACACTGATTTGACGTTTGCTCAAGATTTCTGTTTGTTTCTCAAGGTCTAAACATCTAGGATATGGGCTGAGGCTTCTGATTGAGAGTTTGAAGTGTTGGTCTAATCAGTGAAATGAAAGGCGTATGGACATTTGTTTTGATTGACTGTGCAATACATATGGTTAATTGGGACGCCGAGTTTATTATTTATTAATGCGAAGTTGCAAGACTACGGTGTTTATTAATTATTTATTTTATCTAAGTTAGAATAATTGGGATTTACTTCCAGTTATTTTAATTCAAGAAACTTAAATAATTAAATAGACAGTGAATTAAAAGAGATTAACTGACAAAAGATTTTGTATTCACTTTTAATTGTTGTTACAAGTGTTATTTGAATACAGTAAATTTATTTACAGTATTTATAATAATGTTTATTACAAACAATTGAAAGAGAAAATAAATCTATCCTAAGTCTTCATCTTCTACTGCTGCTCCCCTTTGCTCAACTGATATTTATCTGCAAAGACAAAAAAGGAAGAAATCAGTACAGATAAATTAAAGGAATTTTCAGACAGTTAATCAGAAACTCATCATTAAAGGTTTTGGTCGGAATCAGTTTATTCATCCTCTCTGCAAATCGCAAGAAGATGTCTCTTCTTGGTTCACAAAGAGGAAAGCAATTTATTTGCAAGCATATGAATTATTTTGCCAAATGCACAAAGCTGCATAAATTCAAATTGCAAAGTGTCAACAAAAATATCAACCAAGCTGCAAAAATCCAAACTGAGTTACACTATCAAACTAGGCAAACCAAATCCAAAGAAAGGCAAACTAAGTTGTCAACCAAACTGTCCAAAAACTGTCAAAGCTGTCAAAGAAGATACAAAAAAATATCAAAGCTATCAAAAACTGTCAACAAGTACACAAAAAGCAAAAGGCATAAAATCTGGAAGATATGCAGAGGAAAGCCAAAGATGCAAGCAAGCTTGTGAAAAGTACATTTTTATTCATCATTATCCAGGCCAAAATCTTTTCAGAAAAGAAAGATATTCTAAGCAAAGATATGCTTTCTGTGGAAAGAGAAAGAGAGAGAGAAGTAGAAGGCTCTTACAGTGGGCAGGCTTAAGACAAAGAGATATAAAACAAAGAGTATCAGAACAGTTCAAAAGGAGGCAGAACACCACATAGAAAAAAAAAATATACCACAAACTGTAACATTGCAAAAGCCAAGAAAAAACAACAGCCTGCCTCAAGCTTGCTCCAAACCTGCCCAAAGCCATACAAGTCTGCATAAGCCACAGCCTGCTTGTTACCAAAAAATTGCCTTCAAACCCCAAACCTGTTACAGCATATCAGCCTGTATCAAAAACCCTTCAAGCCAAACTGCACAAATAAACCTGTTTCAAACAGCCTGCCTGTTACATAACACAAGCCTCAGGCCTGCATAAAACACAAACATGTGTTCAAACTCAATAACCTGCATAAGCTTCAACAAACCTGCTAAAATCCTGTAACCTAAAGCCTTTATTCAAACAAAACACAAGCAAGTCCAAACCAAATATCCAAAGCAAAAACAAAAGCCCTCAGAACCATGTTCATCACAGGGCCAAAATAGCCAAACTTACTCCAAGCTTGTACCAAACTCAAAACAAAGCCAAAAGCCCTCAGAATAAGATTCATCATAGGGACAACATCATACATATCAGTAACAACAGTAGCAAATACCCTCAGAATCAATCTCAACATTGAAAATCATCAAAAATCCAAGCATCTCAGAATAAGGCAACATCATCAAAAGCAATATACAGAAATCAAAGCATTCTCAGATATTATCATCATTGAAAAGCCAACACAGCATCAAGAGAGGAAAAGCAACTCAGAAGCAAAGCCAAAAGCATCTCAGATATCATTTTCATTAAAAGAAAGCATCCTCAGAGCCAAGCTCATCACAGGATCAAACAAAAGCAAGCATCCTCAGAGCCAAGCTCGTCACAGGATCAAATAAAAGCAAGCAATCAGAGGCAAGCAATCAGAAGAGGAAAAGAAGCTATCCTAGGGTTTTCAGATACTCATCACTAAACCAAACAAAGGCTAAAAGATACGAGGTTACCAGAAAAGCCAGCAAGCCCTCGTCATCATACTCCCTCGCCTTGGCCGCCTGAGGATACCGTCGTCCACTCCTCTGTCTCCAAAACCCTAAAGGTAGTATTTTTCTCTTTCCTTTTTCTGCTTCGCACCTCACACCACACGAACATCAAAGGTCAAAACATGTAAGAGGTAAAACATGCAAGAGATAAGTCTTTGAAACCCTAAAACATGAAAAGCAGAAATCAATACCTTCTTTTTTCATCACTGCCTGAGCGATCTTAGGGAGGAGAAGGTGGAGGTGGTATCCTAGTGGCCGGAGGCGAAGTGGAGGACATCAGAAGCCATTGTTGGAGAAGGATGAAGAGGCGAAGAAGAGAAACGGCGCCGCTCATCAAGCACTGTAAAACCTTGTTCTGGACAAACAAACTCAAACCCTAAACAAATTTGCCAAATGCGTTGGGCCTGTCCCTCATAGAAACTGCCAAAGCCCAATCTCATTTCAGGCGTGTGCACCCCCCTCTTTTTTGTGTTAATCCATTTTTATTTTACATTAATGGGCCATAATCCCTAAGGCCCATTTAAACCTTTTTTTATTTTTTACAAATCAACCATTTTTTTTTATCACTTTACTTTTTCTTTTTTTTATATACATAACTTAAACTAATATTTTTTTTGTTAAATAAAAATGATACATTAACTTTTTTTGCTTTATACAAAATTTTCTTAAAATACCTTTTTATACATAAAAATAGAGTTTACTAAGTTTCTTGTGTTAGAAGTTTTTTTAACTAAAACTCTTGTTCATATATAAAAACCAAAAATACATAAAAAAATAGATTTTATTAAGTTAATTGATTTTCTCTTTAAAACCTTTTTTTGTTTATATAACACTAACAAAAAATAAATAATAATACTTAATACATTAGGTTAATATTTTCATCATTTGTAAATAATCACATGCATGGCACAATACTTTTGTTTATCTTTGATTCTTATACTTTGCTATATTTTTACATTGAGAATGCGATGATTCGATTTGGTTGTAAATAATATTTGGACACTACTATCCTGATAAGACTCATCCCCATTTGTAAATATGTGTACCCTCATCCCCGGATACTTATTTGTAATAGTTTAGACTTTAAATTCCCGCAATTTATCGCTTTCTATATACTGTATAGTAATTAGGGTTTGTATGCGAAGATTCAAAATCAACCGCTAGATAACCTAATACAAGACAAATGCATGAAAATCAATACACAATTCACACTTGCACCCCTAGGGTAATCCCGCTTGTTGCCTTCCAAAATGGGCCATGTTTGCATGTCAAGTACTTTGGCAAAACAAGAACAAACAAAATTATCATAGTCCCTCGATGACGCTTTCGAAGTTGCCTAAACAAAATGATCATAGTCCCTCAAGAAAATTGCCAAAATACTTGACACTATTGCATTCATGGTCTAAAACAATGACCCGTGCCCGTCCCGTTAACATCCTAACACAAGGTTGTTCACCAAATACAATGGTGAAACAACACTGTTAAAAGGGTTAAAAACATGAGAAAGATCTTTGAGTAAATTTAGGGGTAGACAACTCTTAGTTACTTGATCAAACTTGTAAAACACACTTGCCTACTTTCAAAACACACTCCATAACACAACTTTCAAAACAACTTTCAAAAACATTGAAACATCTTCTCAAAAAGACAAACACCTTTGTAAAACATTCGAGTAAAGAATTGTTACAATGGTTGCCTAGACAAGGCATCTTTTTTCAAAACATTTTCAAAACCACACACACACAAACACCATTTCAAACAATTGAAAATCAAGGCAAGTGATCTAAAACAAGTAACTAAGAGCCCATGGATAACCATGGATGAAAAGGGTGCTAGCACCTTCCCTTTTCATAATCTACCCCCCGAACCCACGAAAACATCTCAAAGGTTTTTCCTGTGCTTTTTAACCTTTCCTTAGGATAAATAAAAAGTCGGTGGCGACTCTTGCTAAACCGAACAAGTGTGAATACAAACGCAAAACCTCAAGTCAGTTCTCCCACTGTATCACACCTATTCTTGCACGACGACAGCTTGGTTATCTGATGAGGGGTAAGCCAAATAGTATTCATTTGAGTAGTTTCTTTCTGAAGGAGGGAGAAGACCATAAGGAAGCTAGGGAGAAGATTGTGAAGGCCTGGCGTCACATTCATAAGAAGAGTAGGAAAGATTTGGGACAAAGAGGGGCTGTTTCTTTGGAACCTTATTTCAGTGGGTCCAAACGAGAGCTATTCAGTTGAAGATGTCGTGTTCTCGGGAAACACCTATGCCTGATTTGTTTGCGAAGACCACTCCTCCCTTATTGGATGATATAGAAGAGATATATCTTGCTTTGGTCAGGATGCAGCAGGAAAAGGATGCTTGGAAGAATAAGTGCCAAGCCTTAGAGATTTCCTATAGAGCAGACTTGAAGGAGAATGATGACTTGATTGAGATCCTTGAGAGTCGAGCGGTAGAGACCATGGAGAGGCATGGGGATTTATTTTCTCCTAAGCCTCAGTCAGATGTTAGTTGCTCAATTCCCGATTCAGGTGATTGGAAGGAGATTGCCACCAGATATTCGGAAGAAAACCAGAGGTTGAAGGCTCAGATTGCCAGACTTACAGGGAAGTGTCAGCGTATAGAGTGATCTCCATCAGCTTTACTTCTTAGGGTTTTAGACTTTATTTTCATCTTGTACTTGGGATTGTTGATCCTTGTAACCTATTTTGAAGTTATTATAATAAAAATTTTCAGTATTTCAAATGTGTTATTACGTTGATATTTTCAATGTGTCTATAAATCTTTAAGTCCCTTGAAATATTAATAATAAAAATAAATCATGTGCACCATATATCATGCATCATATTGCACATATTTATTGCATTTATTATGCATAACCAGGTGTCTTACCAAGCTTCTTTACTTCGTTCAGCAAGTTGTCTCACCACTACAACACTCGGGTTTATTTCAGAAGGAAGATGGACAACTTAGAACAAGAGAATCGCGAGTTGCGCGAGGAGGTTTCTGCTTTGAAGTCCGGCATGGCCAATCTTACTACTCTGATGGAATCTCTGGTGGCTGCTCAGAATCAGCCACCGAGTGTTCAACGTCAACCAACAAGGGCTAATGCTGAAGCTCTGATTATTCCTGTGTCTGCTACCTCAGTTGTTGTTCAGAATCACATGCCTCAAGGTTATCCATGGGGAATGCCAGAGAACTTTGCACCTGAAGGTTTCAATCTTGGTCCTCAAGAAGCTTCAGTTGTTCAGACTACTGTTACTTCTGCACCTCTTGTGGTGCATGTTGCTCCTATTGCACCTCCTTCGGTGAATGTGGTTCCATTTCTTAATGATGATATGTGTCGCCCTTTTCCTCCACCAAGTGAAGACTTGGGTCTTTATGATAGAATGGATGATTTTCAAGAGCTTTTTGACAAGATGCAATGGGAGATGAAGGCCTTCTGTGGAAGAGTTATTCCAGCAGAACGTGAATGAATTATGCTTGGTCTCGAATGTTAAGATACCTGCAAAGTTTAAAGTCCCAGAGTTCAAGAAGTACAAGGGCAATACTTGCCCCCGTGATCACCTGGTGATGTATATAAGGAGAATGTCTACCCATACTGATGATCAGCGTCTGTTGATTCACTTTTTTCAGGATAGTTTGACTGGTGCGGTGCTGAAGTGGTATATGAGTTTGGACAATGTCAATATCCATACTTTCAATGACTTAGGAGAAGCATTTATCATACAATACAAATACAACATGGACATGGCACCTGACCATGATTAACTCAGGGCCATGGTTCAGAAAGACAGGGAATCATTCAAAGAATATGCACAGAGATGGCGTGAGGTAGCCTCCCAAGTGATTCCTCCCATGGAAGAGAAGGAGATGACTAAGATTTTCTTGAAAACTCTGGGTGCTTTCTACTATGAAAGGATGGTAGCAAGTGCGCCAAGTGACTTTACTGAAATGGTAGGCATGGGTATCCATTTAGAATAGGCTGTAAGAGAGGGTCGTTTAACAAAGAGTGAAGGTTCTGAAAGTGCGAAGAATCCATATTATGGGTTTACCAAGAAGAAGGAAGGAGATACAAATGCTGTCACACAAGAAAGGAGAGTTAATCCACCTAGAAGAAATTATCAGCATCATCAGCAAGTTGCCTCAATTACCCCGATTGTTGGTATAGCTCCAACCACTGTTGCTTATCAGAGACCATCCCAGCAGGGGAATCAAGGGTATAATCAAAGAATGGAGAGTTATGACCCTATCCCTATGAGTTATACAGAGTTACTACCGGCGTTAATTCAGAAGAAGTTGGTTCAGACCCGACCACCTCCCGTTGTACCATCACCCTTGCCTTGGTATTACAAAGAAGAACAAACATGTGCTTTTCATCAGGGAGCACCAGGGCATAATGTTGAGAATTGCTATCCTTTGAAGACTGAGGTGAAGAAATTGGTGAAGTCTGGTATTCTATCTTTCAAGGATGTGGGCCCTAATATGAAAGACAATCCTCTATCCAAGCATGGAGAAGGAAACGTTGTGAATATGGTGGCTGATTATCCTGGTGACTTTCAGATTTTTGATGTTAATTTGGTTAGAGGAGATTTGGTGAAAATACACGCAGACCCCTGTGAATTTAGTTACTATACGCATGACCATGCCGATTGTGCTATTTGCAGTACAAATATACAGGGTTGTGATAAGATAAAAGCTGATTTGCAAGAGATGATGGATGAGGGCCTCATCCACATAATCAGGCCTAGAGCAGAGTATGAAGAGGAAGTGAACATGGTTTCTAGATGTCTGGGAGAGTTCATAATTTTTGATGTGAGTATATGAATGATGATCTTGTACAATTGCATGCTACGTTCTGCCACATGACTGGTCAGGTGGAACATCAGTATGGATCTTGTCAAATTTGTTGCCAGGACTCCCGGGGATGTTCAATCGTGAGGAAAGGTGTTCATTTATTGTTAGATAATGGAACAATCAAGGTTACAGGTCAAAGGGATGATTACCGTTAAGTTGATATGATTGAGGTTTGTTTGGATGAAGAAGAGTCGAATGCTGAGTATTCCTCTGAAGATGAGTTATTCTCCTCAGATGAAGATTTGTTTTCCATAGATGACTCCATAATGACTGATTATGTTGAAGAAGGGGTAAACGTCATTGTGCCTTGTTTTGGTGCACCCTCCCATTTTAAAGTTGAGTATTATAGAAAGCCGGCTATTACTCCATTGGTGATTAGTTTGTCGGGTCCTGTCACCTACAAGTCAGATAAGGCTGCACCCTACAAATATAACGCTACAATATTAGAGAATGGTGTGGAAGTTCCCATCCAGCCAATGCCTGATGTTGGAAATATTGTTGAGACTAGCAGAGTGACCCGCAGCGGTCGTGTATTTGCACCAGTTTTTCGTGGAGATGTTAGCGTTGGAAAGAAAATTGCTTAAAATATTGAACCCAAGAAGGTTACGGGTGAATCTAGTGGAACTACGCTAGAGAAAGAAGTGGATGATATTTTGAAGATAATCAATATGAGCGACTACAGAATTGTAGATCAACTACTGTAGACTCCTTCAAAAATATTTATCTTGGCTTTATTAATGAACTTCTCTGCTCACAGAGAATCTTTGATGAGGGTATTGGACCAAGATTTTGTAGAAAGTGATATGCCTGTAGACCAATTCAGCAGTTTAGTAGGGAACATTATGTCATGTAATAACCTGAGTTTCTGCGACGATGAATTTCTAGATGAAGGAAGGAATCATAACTTGGCCCTCCACATCTCCATGAACTGCAAGAATGACTCACTATCCAATGTGCTGATTAATAATGGATCCGCTTTAAACGTTATACCAAGGAGTACACTTATGAAGTTGAAATATCAAGGAACGCCCATGCGCCCAAGTGGCATCATTGTGAAAGCGTTTGATGGATCAAGGAAATCTGTTATTAGTGAAGTGGACTTTCCCATTCATATAAGCCCACATTTGTTTCAGATTACTTTCCAGGTCATGGATATTGTACCTGCTTATAGTTACTTGCTGGGACGGCCGTGCATACATGAGGCAGGGGCTGTCACTTCAACTTTACACCAAAAGCTGAAGTTTGTACGTGAAGGAAAAATGGTGATTATAAATGGAGAACAGGCATTATTGATATCTTATTTGTCCTCTTTCAGCATTGTAGAGGCGGATGAAGCTGCCGTCGGAACCCAGTTCCAAGATTTATCCATTGATAATATAAGAGGAAATTAGAATTCCATGGTTTCACTTAAGGATGTGAAACAAGTTGTGCGTAATGGTCATAGTGGGGTATGGGGACAAATTGTGGATCCACCTGTAAATAAGAACAGAGCTGGCTTGAGGTTCTCTTTGAAGAATGACAAAGGTAAGAGCATGAAGCCAAAGTCTGCTACAGGCAAGTATCAAGACATCTTCTGTAGAGAGAGTTATCTTTATCCAACTGTTCCCGGGATTAATGCCATTGTGGAAGATGAAGCTGAGTCGAAAATGCCAAATTACGTGATGCATGGAGTTAGGGTTCAGAACTGGATCACCATTGACGTTCCCTCTTGCATAAAAGTTATTTGTCTTGTTAATACTTTTGAAAAGCTTTCGCTCTTCCCAAGGTGGAAGTATTAATATTGTATGGGCTTATCTGTTTGTTGTGACTTTTAAAATCAATAATAAAAGTTGTCTTTATTTCCCAAATTGCGTCTTTATTTTCTGCTTTTTCTTGGAAAATGGTAATCATAAAAAACCTTTCAAAATAATAATAACTGAAATTCAATCTGCATGATCACTTTTTATATGTGTCAGTTTCTAAAAACAATCATAAATCGTATGTGCAGATTAATTTAAAAACCTGTTGAATATAATGAACCTACACCCTCTCCCAACTTTGAATTTCCTGTGTATGGGACCAAAGAAGAATACTATGATGAGATTCCAGAAGAGGTCTCACGGTTGCTTGAGCGCGAGGAGAATGTCATTCAGCCATATAAAGAGCCATTGGAAGTAATCAATTTAGGTTCAAAAGAAGATCCGATGGAAGTCAAGATCGAAGCATTGTTACATCCTGATGTGAAGAGCATTTTGATTAAGATGTTAAAATATAATGTGGACATTTTTTCTTGGTCTTACCAAGATATGCCTGGTCTAGATACAGATATTATAGAGCACCGTTTGCCGTTGAAGCCAAAGTTTCCGCTAATCAAACAGAAATTGTGAAGAACTCACCCAGTTATGGTAGTAAAGATCAAAGAGGAAGTTCTAAAGAAGATTAATGCCGGTTTTCTTGGGACATCAGTGTACCCTCAATGGATTTCCAATATTGTCCCAGTACCTAAGAAAGACGGAAAAGTTCGCATGTGCGTAGATTACAAAGATCTAAATAAAGCTAGTTTAAAACATGATTTTCCATTGCCACACATTGATATGTTAGTGGATAGAACAACAAAATTCAAATTTTTATCGTTCATGGACGGATTTTCCGGGTATAATCAAATAAGAATGGCTCCAGAGGACATGGAAAAAATAACTTTTATCACACCCTGGGGAACATTTTGTTACACAGTGATGCCCTTCAGGTTGAAGAATGCTGGTGCAACGTACCCGAGGGCTATGCCAACCCTATTCCATGATCTGATGCATAAGGAAATTGAGGTATTTGTTGATGATATGATTGCTAAATCCCAGACTGAAGAAGGGCATGTAGAATATTTGTTTAAGTTGTTTCAGCGTTTGAGGAAGTATCGTCTCCGCTTGAATCCAAATAAATGTACCTTCGGTGTTCGATCAGGGAAATTGTTGGGTTTCATTGTTAGCCAAAAAGGAATTGAAGTTGACCCTGATAAAGTCAAAGAAATTCAAGAGATGCTAGCGCCAAGAACTGAAAAGCAAGTCAGAGGGTTCCTCGGGTGTTTGAATTATATTTCCAGATTCATTTCTCACATGACTGCAACGTGTGAACTGATCTTTAAGTTGTTAAAAAAGATCAAGGTTGTGTGTGGGCGGATGACTGCCAAAGGGCATTTGAAATTATTAAACAATATATGCTTGAACCTCCTATCTTGCTCCCTCCTGTTGAAGGAAGATCGTTGATTATGTATCTGACAGTGTTAGATAATTCCATGGGTTGTATTCTGGGACAACAAGATGAAACGGGTAGGAAAGAGTATGCCATTTATTATCTCAGTAAAAAGTTTACTGATTGCGAGCCGCGATATTTCATGTTGGAAAAGACATGTTGTGCTCTGGCCTGGACGGAAAAACATTTGCGGCAATATATGTTGAATTACACTACTTGGTTGATCTCCAAAATGGATCCAATCAAGTACATTTTTGAAAATACTACTCTTACTAGGAGAATTTCTCGCTGGCAGATGTTGTTATCTGAATATGATATCGAATACTGCACTCAAAAAGCTATTAAGAGCAGCGTGTTGGTAGATTATCTTGCTCACCAATCAATTGATGATTATCAGTCTATGAAGTATGATTTTCCCGATGAGGATGTGATGTTTCTAAAAGTGAAAGATTGTGATGAACCATTGCCCGAGGAAAGTCCTGATCCTAAATATCGTTGGAGTATGATATTTGATGGAGTTGTGAATGCTTATGGTAAAGGAGTTGGCGCTGTGATTGGAACTCCACATGGATCACATATTCCTTTTACTGCAAGATTGACATTTGATTGTACTAATAATATGGCAGAATATGAAGCTTGCATCATGGGTCTCGAGAAAGCTATTTATCTAAGAATTAAAATTTTAGATGTGTATAGCGATTCAGCTTTGGTAATAAATCAGATCAAAGGAGAATGGGATACTCGTCACCCCGGCTTGATCCCTTATAAAGATTATACTAGAAGATTGTTAGCCTTCTTTAATAAAGTTGAATTCCATCACATTCCTAAAGATGAAAATCAAATGGCGGATACTCTGGCAACTCTGGCTTCTATGTATCAAGTAAATGCTTGGAATGATATACCTCGAATTATAGTTCGGCCACTGGATAGGCCCGCTCATGTGTTTACAACGGAGGAGGTAGCAGATGTAAAACCTTGGTATTATAATATCAATCATTTTCTTCAAACTCAGGAATACCCGATTGGTGCTTCAAATAAAGATAGAAAGACATTGAGAAGATTGGCTGGCAGTTTCTTCCTCAGTTAAAATGTGTTGTACAAAATAAATTATGACATGGTCTTACAAAGATGCATGGATAGACATGAAGAAGACATGTTGATGCATGAGATTCATGAAGGTTCATTTGGCACTCATGCTAATGGACATTCGATGGCTAAAAAGATGCTAACGGCAGGTTACTATTGGCTAACAATGGAATCTGATTGTTACAAATTTGCAAAGAAGTGTCATAAATGCCAGATTTATGCGGACAAGGTTCATGTGCCTCTGACACTTCTCAATGTGATCTCTTCCCCATGGCCTTTCTCTATGTGGGGTATTGACATGATTGGGATGATAGAACCCAAAGTTTCGAGGACACCGTTTTATCTTGCTAGCAATTGATTACTTCCCCAAATGAGTGGAAGCAGCTTCATATGCTAATGTTACTAAGAAGGTGGTAGTGCGCTTCATTAAGAATAATCTTATATGTCGGTATGGTGTGCCGAGCAGAATTATCACTGACAATGGCTCGAATCTGAACAACAAGATGACAACAGAACTTTGTGACGAATTCAAGATTGTCCATCACAATTCATCTCCGTACAGGACGAAGATGAATGGGGTTGTTGAAGCTGCTAATAAGAATATCAAGAAGATTATCCAGAAGATGGTTGTTACTTATAAGGATTGGCATGAAATGCTCCCTTTTTCTTTGCATGGATATCAAAGATCTGTCCGCACTTCAATAGGAGCAACCCCGTTCTCCCTTGTGTATGGAATGGAAGTAGTACTCCCAATCAATGTTGAGATTCCCTCTTTGCGAGTGATAATGGAAACCAAGTTGTCAGAGGATGAATGGGTCCATAACAGGTTTGACTAATTGAATTTGATAAAAGAGAAGAGAATGACAGCTTTGTGTCATGGACAGTTATATCAGAAGAGAATGAAGAAAGCTTTTGATAAGAAGGTCAAGCCTCGTGAATTCAGAGAAGGAGACCTCGTGCTCAGGAAGATCATGTCTTTTAACGTTGATTCTAGGGGCAAGTGGAATCCCGATTTTGAAGGCCCATATGTTGTCAAGAAAGCCTTCTCTGGCGGTGCATTAATCCTTGAAACTATGGATGGCGAGGAGTTCCCACGTCTCATGAATGTTGATGCCGTAAAGAAATACTTCGCCTAAAGAAATAAAAGAACAGCTCGCTAAGTTAAAAACTCGAAAGGGTGGCTTAGGCAAAAAAAGAGCGTCTCGGTAGACTGAAAACCCGAAAGGGCTGTCTAGGCAAAAATTAGAGACATAAACAGAATAAATTTTCTGCTAATTTGAAAACCCGCAAGGTCATCTTAGGCAAAAGTTAGGGACTTTCTTGGCGAGTAACTACATCAAACAAGACTTGATCATTGAAGCAACAATCTTATTGGATCCTCATCATACTTCAACAGAAGCTGCTGCTCAGGATTTCAAAAGTTGTTAGAGGGGATAGTGGTCATTGTATCTCAATGTATTTTTACCCAATTCTTTGTATTTCTTATTTTATTTAGCTTGCAAAGACTCCATTTATTATTGATAATAATTTTCAAAGTGAAAATATTAAATAACAAAATTGATCTTCAAAAAGAATTTACAATTTTCTTTTACTTTAGATTTTGTGATGCAAGAGAAAAACGAAAGTTGTGATCCCAGGAATGGATAAACTCCAGTTGTTTTAAGAAGTTTTTGTGTCCCCCGGGAAGGTTTACTCAGGATGTTTTCGCTGTATTGGGTTTGTGACTCTAGTGTCCCCAGTAAAGTCTCGGTTTATTCTTCTTCTTTTCTGAGTTTGCATGATTTGAAGACTCAATCCAAGATTTCTCCAGTGAAGATTTCGCTTGTTTGATATAAGTTATTTCTTCCCAGAGAAGTTGGTACAATAGTTACTCTCGAAGAACAGTGTCTCCAGTTTCTCCAGTGAACAACGTATATCGGTTCCCCATTTAGAATGTGGTTTTGACCTCCCCAATGAAGTCAACACGAAATCCCCAGTTAATGTCTCGATGATGCAGGCATTATATGCCTTAGTGAAGTTTGTATGTTTTTCCTCCTTCAAAATGGACCTGAATTCCCCAGTGAATGTTTTGATGATTTGGTGTCCATCTTCTTTACTTGAAATTAGTTTTTCAATCTCAAATAGAAGTGTTACATTTGAAAACATTTATTTCCTCGATGAAGTCTGAGTGCTACTCCTTGGTGAAGCCTGGAGAAGGATGTTATATCCATGTATCTGTATTGTTTCGTCAATATACTATGTTTCTCCCGAGTAAAGTTAAGCCATGCAGTAGGACTTTGTTTCCTCAGTTGGTGCCTATTTCTTCTGTTGGGATGATCGTCTTAGATGTGTTTTGGCCGAGTGTGGTAGGCCCTCGAGTCGGTTTTGTTTGTGTATTCCCAGTGTTATATATTTGTTTCATCAGCATATACATGATAACACTCATATATTCGTACATACATCATACATATTTAAATTTAGCAAATCATTGTTCATCCGCATTCATTAATGTTTTATGGACATATTACCCTATTTTGCAGAGTTGTGTTGTCCTCTCTCCAATAGAGTGTCAGTCATAAGCAGAAATTGTGTATTCTTTCAATTTCCCCACCGAGTTATCCCTCGTGGAATATTTTTTCTTTAGCCTTCCTACACATCTCTTTGTCTGGATAGATTGGATTTCCCTTTTGAGTTTATTTCTCAAAGGATGTATTTTGGTAGACCGTTTTACTCTAGTTTATTTCTGGATTGAATCTTTGTTTCCCAACATTTTTATTACTTTGGATGTCTGTAAGATTCGAGTTTTGGTTTGAGAATGTGCATTTATTTTTCACGAGAAGACTTTTATCTCCTCAGCAGGAATACGTTGGCATTTCCCCAGGAAGCCATTGTGCTTTCCCCAGGAAGCAATGACATTTCCCCCCGGAAGTCGTTTTACAATCATTCCTACAACAGCAAGTATCAGGTCTATTTATTTGAGACAACTTATATACTTCCCTTTCCAAACGGAATGCCTTGGTTAAAGAAGAAGTATAGATTCGTTCTATGTGAAACACCTAAATTTTGGGAAAAACTTATTATCTTTTTGCTACCTCTAGTGAATGTTGGTAGCTCATTGTCAGTGAACGGTGGTGCTATGATACTCTCTTTCTACCTTCAGTGAAAGTTGTTAGATCACCTTTAGTGAAAGTTGGTGCTTATTATCTTTTTGCTACCTTCAGTGAACATTGGTAGTTCATCGTTAGTGAACGGCGGTGCTATGATATTCTCTTTCTACCTTCAGTGAAAGTTGGTAGATCACCTTCAGTGAAACTTGGTGCTTATCATCTTTTTTCTATCTTCAGTGAATGTTGGTAGTTCATCATCAGTGAACGGCGATGCTATGATATTCTCTTTCCACCTTCAGTGAAAGATGTTAGATCATTGGCAGTGAAAGTCGATGATTATTATCTTTTTGCTACCTTTAATGAATGTTGGTAGTTCATCGTTAGTGAACGGATGTGCTATGATATTCTCTTTCTACGTTTATTTAAAGTTGGTAGATCACCTTCAGTGAAAGTTGGTGCTTGTTATCTTTTTGCTACCTTCAGTGAACGTTCGTAGTTCATCGTCAGTGAACGTTGATAATTTCTCCTCTCTACCTTCAGTGAACGTCGGTAGTTTCTCCTTCAATAGAAGTTGGTGTTTCCTTTGATTTTTTATCATCCTCTACAATTTGGGTCTTTTGATCCACCAGCGATTCATTTTCCTGGTCGGGTTTTTCTTTTGCTTCTTTTTTTATATCCCCAGTGGTGTTTTGCGTCCCATTGATTCTGTTCATATGCATTCATAAGCATTACATGGCATCTTAGGGCCAAAAATAGGGTTTGTTTTATATTTAAGCATCTTCAATCGCGTCGACACAAAGGATTTTAACCTTCGTATCTCCGGATAGAAGAAACTTAAATAAGCGCAGCTGTTGTACCCCAATTTTTCCCCCTAAGATCCCTTCATCATACCATTTTGATTCAATCACAACAAGATCACATTAGGGCTTGTGGTTTTTCTTCCTATCTTTAGCTTTGCTCTTTGAGGAATCACCAAGCACCTTGATTTGTTTTCTTTTGTGATCATGAATATTTTGTCTTGATTTTCCTTCTAATTAATAAAATACAATGTTGGTTTGTCTTACTTGTTGATAATGTAGGTAAAGGTAATGTGGCTTAGCTAGTTGATCCATGGGTTCATGAGTTTATTTACATGCCCTAGTAAATAAATCTTGATAAATTAAAACCTCACCATTGAAGTTATTTTGAAAGGGATGGCATGTCAAGGTTATTTTGGTTCACTATATTAACAAATTATTAAGATTGATTCAAAAGTGCAAGGGGTTGATTGAAGAAGTTGTCATGGTGGGACAAGGTCTTGTTCCCATTGGTCACAAGTGCATATTTATATAAATTATCAAGATATGTAAGTTGTTTTGGTGGCTATGAATTCTCATTTTCATCCTCAATAACTTCTATTTACATAAAGCAAGAGTGTTGGTACAAGGAGGTGGTTCAAAATTGTCAAGGTTCCTCAAAGCATTTTCTTGATCTAGGAGCTAGGGTTTTGAACTTCAAAGAAGTATATCTTGCTCATCTTTAGGTATTTTAGAGTGATTCCAAAGACATCCTTCTCTTCAAAGGGTTATTATTAACAAATCAGTTCAAAAGTTTCAAGGAGTTTTCATGTGGAAGAAACTTGATAATGAGGAAAGATTACTAGTCCTCCAGATGAACCCCCAATTTCTCATGTGTGACTTCAAATGATCATAACTTAGTCAATTTTTATCACCTTGAGCCTATTCTTTTTCCATAGTGATCTTGAGTATGTGAATGTTATGCCTTCTTTTATGTGCAAAGTGATAAAATGGATGGAAGATGCCCCAAGGATACAAAAGAGTATAGGTCATTTCATGATTTTTTGCCAACTTCAACAATTCATAACTCTCTCAATTTTTGGAGATTTTGAATGGTTAAAGTTTCAAAGTGTCATTTAAGAGGTCTATTTAATGCCATCTTTTTTGGTCAAGAGCAAATTCCAAGTGGAAGGCCATGTTTGGATGCAAAACATTATAGGTCACTTTTGAAGAAAAATTTGAAATATTTCTAAGTATGGAAAGTCAACCCTTTTTCTCCAACTTTGACTCAATGCAACTTTCAGCTCAAGCATCCATTCGGTTCCATTCTTTTTCCATTGCAAATCTTGTAACATCATAATTCTAAAGCATCAAGAACCATGCCCTAAGACCCATTGAGCTGAGAATTCCATTGATTTGAACTTGGTAACTTGAAACTGAAGTTTCTTCAAAAGTCAGAATTTGAAATCATTGATTTAGCTTCTAAACACTTTGTTTCTGTGTGTTTTTGCCTCTAAACATGTTTAGTGAACTTCCATAAGTGATTAGCACAGAAAAACGCATGTTTTGGATGATTTTTGATCAAATTAGAAGTCACACTTTTCTTGTTTGTAACTTCACACGATTTCCCTCCAAACTTCATCATTTCACACGCTTGGACATTCCATTTGATTCCATATAAATAGAGGGTCATCCCTCATTCATTTTATCAAGCTTGGATAACCAAAATCACCCTGCCAAACTTGTTCCATAACTCAAATTTCTCAACTTCGAAATCTATTTTCAAGTCTTTTTCAATCCAATTTTTCTATCAATTTACCTTCCTTGATCTTCCCTGAAGCTAACCATACAATTACCTTCAAGAATCATGCCTTATATTGCTTCATAGAAGTCCAGTTTCAGAGCTCTGTAACTCAACTTCAATATGTAGTTTCTCCATTAATTCTTCAAAACTTTGATATCATTGTGATGCTCTCATTGCCTTGGGTCTAGTCGCAACACTTACTTTTATCTGGAAACATGTTTTGACCATGAAATTTCAAATCCCTTTTCAAAACTTTCCTTCCAAATTGCTTGAGCTACAATTTATATAAATTTGTCGCGAAGGTGTGATTGTCTTCGGCTTGAAGAGGCAAAGCGAATGGCATAGTGTAATGTGGTGGGAGAACTGACTTGGTTGTTTTGCATTTGATTGCAATTGTTGCGGTTAGCAAGAGTCGCCATTGACTTTTCTTTTATCCAAAAGGAAAGGCTGAAAAGAACATAAAAGACCTTTGAGATGTTTTATTGAGTTCGGGGGGTAGGTTATGAAAAAGGGAAGGTATTAACACCCTTTTCATCCGTAGTTATCTATGGTCTCTTAGTTGCTTGCTAGATCACTTGATTTTGTTTGAAAATGTGATGTGTGTGGTTTTTGAAAGTATTTTGAAAATGTGTCATCATTTGGGCAAACATTGTAACGATTCTCTTTCGTAAGAATGTATACAAAGTGTTTATCCTTTGAAAATGTTTTTAAGTTTGAAAGTTGTTTTTGAAAGTGTTGGTGTTTGTTTTGAAAATAGCAAGGATGTTTTGGTTTGAAAATGAGCAAGCAACTAGGAACATTCTACCTACTCAAAAGTCTTTCATGTTTATTTCCTCTTTCCTTTGACATTGTTATGTTACCATTGATTTGGTAACTAATCCTATCTTTGGATGTAAAAGCGACGGGCAAGGGTCATCGTATAGCCATGATTAGCAATGTTGTAAGATTTAGCATTTCCTTTAAGGGACTAAGATCGTTTTTGAAAGACAACTTTGATAACGTCATCGAGGGACTATGATCTTGTATTTTGTTTGTTTTTGCTAAGATACCTCACATGCATAATATGGCTATTTTATAGAGCAACAAAGTGGATTTACCCTAAGGGTGTAGGGTGCAAGTTGTCTTTTTCATGTTTGATTTGTCTTGATTAGGGTTTGCTATTTGTTGGTTTTAATCTTTCCATACAAACCATAATTACTAGCATTTGTATATAAAGTATTAAATTATGGAAAAATAAAAAACTAAGCTATTACATCATTAGGGGAGGGGGTGTGAAAAATTTACAAATGGGGAAATTGCAAGAAAATTAAATCTAAATAATTATTACAACCATATTGAATATTGTACAAAAAATGAACAAATAAAAATGCAGGAATGTAAATGTAAAAAGAAATGTGATTTTTGTTGGTTTTCATGAAAAGGTTTTTTGACCTAGTTAACTAAAATAAAATAATTAACTAAAAATAAGAAAATTAAAATTAAGTTAGTAAAATAAATTAATTTAAAGAGAACAATATTTTTAGGTTTTTTTTTTTGTGAATTTGATTAAATTAGTAAATAAAATTAATTAAATAAAAATCCTAAGTTCTAAATTGATTTTAATTTACAAGAAAATAATATATAATAATTAAGACTAATTATCTAAGTATTTTAAAAAAGGTAAATTAATTTATTAAAGAAAATGTTTTTTTATTCTTTTGATTTTATAAAACAAAATAAACAAAATAAGTGTAAAGATAATAAATAAAATATTTTTTTGGATTTTTATTAATAACAATGAAAATAATAATAATAATAATAATAATAATAATAATAATAATAATAATAATAATAATAATAATAATAATAATAATAATAATAATAATAACAATAATAATAATAACAAAGAAAATAAAAATATAAAAGAAAGAAAATGGGTCAGGATGTGTGAAAATGAAACAAGGAGTATGAGATAAGCAAAAATGCTAGGCCCATGGGGGTTGAGGCCCAAGCGTCTGATTCAACAAAAAATGAAAAATGAAAAAAAATTGTGAAAATTGCAAAAGGTCTCGCTGGGGCTCAAACCCAGGACCTTCTAATACGCGCGCGCTTCTTGTACCACTGGGGTGACCTGTTTCATCCGTTCATATAATAAAAGCTTAAATATATATTAGAAACTTCTTCCTGAAGACAACTCCATCTTCAACCTTGCGCCTAGCCAGACCACCTGCATCTTGTTCATTTCTCATCCATTTGCAAAAGTATAAATATGAATCTTGTGGCAAATTTCCTCACGATTTCAGAAATGTAAAGCATCGAAACTATAGATCAAAGACAAACATGAATTTTATTGGCCCTAACCTGAAATCCTAATGTTTCCAGAAACTTCAATCTTAAAATTCTCTAAGCTCAAGCAACATAAATGAAAACTATGGACATGGTTAGCTTTAGGGCAATGATATCTACATTTTTCATTCACAAATTAAACATTAATGATGCCTATATGAAGAGTTCAAAAGTCAGAACACTCATCTTGCAAGAGGGTATCGTGTTTTAAGTTTGAGTAGCTTTTGAGGAGTTATAATGATTAGGTTAGCTTCCTCAATTTCTCAGGAAGCTAATGTGACGCTTGGCTTGAGCTGAAAGTGGCTGAGGAGTTCTGGAGAAGTCAACTTGCAGAGCTCTATTTTTGGTTATGGAGTTTGATGAAGATGGAGTTACATTTATAAAATAGGGCCAGGGATATGTTATATTTGATGTGTAGGAGCTTTGTGATTGATCAGGAAGAAAAACACACGAGGGAAATGAGAGATATAAGTTTAAGGTCAGAATTATGCACCAATGGAGTTTCATGTGCAAATTCTAGCTTGAGGGAGTTCTGGTGTATTTCAGGGTGCTTAAGCTCGTCGTCTAGCTCACAGATAGTACCTCTATTTATAAGCAACAAGTTTGGAAGCTTGTTGTTGATCAGAATTGAAAATCACAAGTTTAAGCATAACATGTGATTTTTTGAGAAATCCAAGTTTCAAAGTCTTGTGTACTTGCTAAGATAGAGTGGTTATGCTTTAAACACACTTGATTCTGACTTTGAAGATGGAGTGTGATTATAGGGAACAAGTTAGAGGCTCAAGAATTGACTTTTTGCATAAAGCTTGCTTTTCAAGAATTGTATTTTTCACTTTCTTCCCAAAATGGCAATGTGAATTGGATAAAGCTTAAACCACTTGGATTATAACTCAAAAGTTTGTGTAATCCATTAATGATGGATATATACACAAGTTAGAAGGTCTTTAAAGAAAGATTATGCAGCCTAACATTGAAATTGCATTCTTGTTCATCATGAAAATGACCTATAATTCAAGAATGCAATGCCAACTTCATTCCTTCTATTCTCCTTGATCAAAGATGATCTCAAGGAGTTCTTGGATATTTTAGAAAGCTTGTAATATACTATACAACCCCTCTCTGAATCACTTTTGAAAATTCCCCTTGGAACTATGTGAAAAATTGCCATGAAGTTAGGTCAAAATCCTGCCTAAACTAGGGCAAAATTTCACTAAGTCTCCAAGTTTCATGAACATGTATTCACAAAATAATAACTTGAAATCCATGCATTTCTAGGAGAAGTTGTGTAAATAAATGTTTTAGATCTCATTGGGATCTACAACTTTCACTTTGAAAGTTTCCTTTGAATCATCTTGCATCATGGTGAAAAAATGGCTCAAAGTTTTGAAAAAACATGAAGTTTTCAACACAGAAAAATTTCTGTTTGGAAACTTTGAATTTTCAAAATGGAATCTTGACTTTTTGATTTCTTGATGAATAAGTTTCATATTTTGACATGTTTTGATGAATTGTGATCTTTGACACTTGATTTTGACCAAAAAGTTAAAGTTTGACTTTTCAGTGTACAGTTGACTTTTGATCAGTTGACTGAAAATCAACTATCAATCAATTGATCTTGAGGGATGTTTTAAATCATGCCATTGGGTTAAAATGATGCAATTGAATCCTTGAGATTATGTCTCAATCCAATTAACCATTTTCTAGGTCAAAAACAATAAAAAATTGCCCTTTCTCAGTCAAAACCCTAATTTAGACCATTTTGCCCTTTTGATGATCTGATCAAATTTCTTGAGGAGTTATGGTCCAAAATTAATCAAATGACATATATGAGTTCACAATGTTGATATGGGTAAAAAATTATGAAGTTTGACCGTAAATTGACAACAGTTGACTTTTTCCCCAATATAGTTGATTTTTAGGTCAACTACTCAATTGACTGAGCAAAAATGTGATCCAAGACTTGAAACTTGACATGAGCAATCTTGGGGGGCCATAATGATCCATGAAATTCATATGAAAAATTAAAAGTTCAATTATCCTTGTGCGATCTCAAACCCTAATTTCAAGCATCAGTGCTTAAGGAGGTGTCTTGAGCTGGTCAACCCTTGTGTAGTCTTGAACCAAAGGAGATCTTGTGAGAAAATACTTGATAAATGAGAGGGAAAATTATGGGGTACAACAACTGCCCCTGTTCAATCTTCTTAAACCTGAATAGTTAGATTGGCGGATCTGCCATTCGTGACTTGAAGGTGGAAGATGATTGGACACTAGAGTGCCCAGAAATTTGCACTCGAAGATGAAATGGGAATGGGCTTATAGATGCAATTTGGAGGAATGATGGATATTTATCGGAGATGGGCTTGTAGATGCCATCCAAAGGTGACTGTTGACAGAAAATGGACTAAGTTTGAACTTGATTTCAACTGCAAAAGAATCGGAATAAATCTTGGAGCGATTTATCTGAACCAGAAGTGTTCCTTTGGAAAGTATCAAGATAAACCATTGAGGGTTTTAAACTGAACCAAAAGAGATCTTTAATATTCTTTAACTGGAAAGAATCAGAGTAAATATTTGAGAGATTTATCTGAACCAGAGAAAGTGTCTGCGGGAATGAATCAGAACAAACCGTTGAGAGATTTAAACTGAACCGGCAGGGATCTGGAGAAGAATCAGAGTAAATATTTGAGCGTTTATATCAACCAGAGAAAGCATCTACGGGAAAGAATCAGAATAAATCGTTGAGAGATTTAAACTGAACCGGCAGGGATCTGGAGAAGAATCAGAATAAATCATTGAGAGATTTTATCTGAACTAGAGAAGACGTATGCGGGACAGAATCGGAATAAACTATTGAGAGATTTAAATTGAACCGGCGGGGATCTGGAGAAGAATCAGAACAAATCATTGAGAGATTTATCTGAACCAGAGAAGACGTCTGCGGGAAAGAATCAGAATAAACCATTGAGATTTATTTGAACGAGCATGGATCTGGAGAAGAATCGGAACAAATCATTGAGAGACTTATCTGAACCAGAAAAGACGTATGCGGGAAAAATCAGAATAAATCGTTGAGAGATTTATGTGAACCAACAGTGATATGGAGAAGAATCAGAAGAAATCATTGAGATTTATCTGAACCAGAGAAGATGTCTGCGGGAAAGAATCAGAATAAATAGTTGTTAATCTTATCCTGAAAAGGGTAAAATGTTAGCTGAAACACAAATTTATGTTGCATGAAATGTATGATGCAATGTATTTGTTTTATCAATGTTTATGATATGTGAATGAAATGTTTGCGCATGTAAGCTGATTTTTTATTTGATCGAGGAAAATAAATCCTTGAATGCTGCTAAGGGTATCTTGAATTTCCATGTCTTGAAGTTGAAGTACTGACGAACTTTTGTTGAGAGAAGTAAATTCCGTTGTAAGGGAAATGCCATGTACTGCTTGTAAGATTTGCTTAGGGAATCCTGAGAATTTGATGATTTCTACTAGGGATTAATAATTTGAAATTTGTTCCACTGGGGATCCAAATGACGTACTGTGGGGATTACTTATGGAATAGCCTAGAGACGTTTTCCTGTCCTTTCAAACTAACAGTAATTGTCTTTCTCATTTTGTTTATTTGTAAACAGTAATTATGTTCAAATGCATATGTTTATCAATGAATCATTGGACGTTTTTACAAACAAAACATAATCATAAAGACAAATAGTTTTTTGTACTTTCGGAGAGATATCTTTGTATTGACTTTGAATAAGTATTTTGTACAAAGGAGACAAACATTATAGTAAGAGAATGGTGCCATAAAACAAGAAAAATTTATACAAAAAAAACAGTTATGTGTAATAATCCCATGGGGTTCCCATTCTGCTATAGCCTTTATATCTCTTAATATCTTGTCTATTCGTTGCTTCGTCCGAAGATGATTGAATTGATCAGAAACTTCGAGTTTGTCAATGGAAGTCAAATGTTATCCATTAAGTGATCCGACGGGACATAGTCATACGCTTTAATTCCCTAACTTTTTCTTGGACCGCCCTTTCAGGTTTTCAGTCCACCGGGAAAACCTTTTTTTGCCCAAGTCGCCCTTTCGGGTTTTCAACTTGCCGGGTATACTTTTTTTTATTTTATCCCTGATTTTTTTCCCGAACCTTTTTGGTTCGCCGGGATACCCCCTTTTTTGCCTAGGTGTGTCAACCTAGCGGGTCTCTTATGCATAGTATCTTTTGACTATGTCCGTGTTCACAGGGTGTGGCAGGTCGTCCCCATCCATGGTGGTCAAGATCATCGCCCCACCGGAGAATATGTTCTTGATTACAAACGGTCCTTCATAGGTAGGAGTCCATTTTCCCCTGGGATCACTTTATGGAAAAATTATACGTTTGATTACTAGATCCCCCCTTGATATACTTGGCGTATGACTTTCTTGTTGAAAGCCTTGATCATCTGTTTTTGATACATTTGACCATGGAAAACAGCAGTAAGTCTCTTTTCATCAATTAAGTTCAGTAGATCAAGTCGAGTTTGAATCCAATCGTCTTCATTCAACCCTGCATCTTTCATAATCCTCAGAGAGGGGATCTAAACCTCAATAGGCAAAACAACTTCCATGCCATATACCAAATAATAGGGTGTTGCCCCAGTTGATGTGCAAGCCGTGGTACGATACTCGTGGAGAGCGAATGGTAGAATCTCATGCCAGTCTTTGTATGTGACCGTCATCTTTTGTATGATCTTTTTAATGTTTTTATTTGCACCTTCGACAGCACCATTCATCTTTGGTTGGTAGGGAGAAGAATTGTGATGCTGGATTTTGAATTGCTCGCACAAGGCGGTGATCATAGTGTTGTTGAGATTTGTACAATTATCAGTGATGATCCTTTCCGGGATACCGTACCGACAAATGAGATTTTGCTTGATGAAGTTGGAAACGACATTCTTGGTAACGGAGGTGAAGGAAGCTACTTCAACTCACTTGGTAAAATAGTCAATGGCAACCAAGATGAAGCGGTGTCCATTGGAGGTTGTAGGCTTGATCTCTCCAATCATATCAATTCCCCACGTAGCAAAGGGCCAAGGAGCCATCAAGACATTCAAAGGAGCCGGAGGTACGTGCACCTTGTCAGCATAAATTTGACACTTATGACAGGTCCGAGAGTGTTGATAGCAATCTGCTTCCATGGTAGACAAAATAATAGCCTGCCTGTAGGATTTTCTTCGCCATCGTATGCCCACTGGAGTGAGTGCCAAAAGTACCTTCATGTAATTCAGCCATGATCCTTTTCGCTTCAACCTTATCCACACACCGAAGCAGAATGGAGTCATGATTACGTTTGTACAGGATGCCATTACTCAGGAAGAACTTAGCAGAGAATCTTCTTAAGAACTTCTTATCATTGATTGAAGCTCCTTTTGGATATTATTGAGCCTCAAGACGACTCTTGACTTCATGAAACCAAGGTTGGTCCACTACCTCTTCAGTATTAATCTCGTGACAGTGTGCCGGTTCATCCATTCGTTCGATGGTGATTTGGGGAGCTTCATTATCCCCATTAAGTTTAAACATAGATGACATTGTGGCTAGAGCGTTTGCTAGCTGATTTTCTTCTCGCGGGAAATGCTCGAAGGTAATCTTCTCAAAATGTGGTAGCAATGTCAAAACATGTTCTTTGTAAGGGATAAGGTTTGGGTGCTTAGTGTCCCATTCCCCTTTGATCTGACTGATGACCAAAGCTGAATCTCCAAATACGTTTAAGGATTTGATTCCCAAGTCTATGGCAGCTCTGAGACCAAAGATGCATGCTTCGTATTCCGCCATGTTGTTTGTATAATTGAAGCAAAGTCTGGCGGTAAATGGAGTATGACACCCTTCTAGAGATATGAGTACAACGCCGATACCATTACCAAGTGCATTGGATTCCCCATCAAAGAACAAGGTCCATCGGGATCCTTGTTCAGGTCTGTCATATGGTCTGATTTCTTCACAGTTGTCTAATGTCATGATGTCTTCATCCGGGAATTCAAACTTCATGGATTGATAATCTTCTATAGCTTGGTGAGCGAGATGGTCAGCTAGCACACTTCCCTTTATAGCTTTCTGGGTAGTGTACTGTATGTCGTATTCTGTTAGGATCATCTTCCATCTAGCTATCCTCCCAGACAGAGCAGGCTTTTCGAAGATGTATTTTATCGGATCCATCTTAGATATCAACAAGGTAGTATGAGTCAGTATATACTGTCTTAGCCGATGAGCAGCCCATGCCAGAGCGCAGCAAGTTTTCTCGAGTAGTGAATATCTAGTTTCACAGTCGGTAAACTTTTTGCTCAGGTAGTAAATAGCGTGCTCTTTTCGGACAGACTCGTCATACTGCCCCAATACACACCCCATTGAGTTCTCTAAAACGGTCAGATACATGATCAGTGGCCTTCCCTCGACTGGTGGTATCAAAACAGGAGGCTCTTGTAAGTACTCTTTGATTTTGTCAAAAGAAACCTGGCATTCATCGTTCCATCTGACTATTTGATCTTTCTTCAATAGTTTGAAGATTGGCTCACAAGTAGCTGTTAGGTGAGAAATGAATATGGAAATATAGTTCAGGCACCCCAAGAATCCTCTGACTTCCTTCTCAGTACAAGGAGCAGGCATTTCTTGTATTGCTTTAACCTTGGCATGATCAACCTCAATGCCTTTGTAACTGACGACAAAACCTAAAAGTTTACCGGACCGTACTCCGAATGTGCACTTATTTGGATTCAACCTTAACTTGTACTCCTTCAATCTCTCAAACAACTTTTGCAAGTGATCAAGGTGCTCTTCTTCAGTTTGTGAGCAGGCTATCATATCGTCTATGTAGACCTCTATTTCATGAAGTATCATGTCATGAAACAAAGCTACCAATTGCCCTAGCATTCTTCAGTCCGAGTGGCATCACTTTGTAGCAGAATGTGCCCCACTGTGTGAAAAATGTATTTTTCTCCATGTCCTCAGGTGCCATTTTGATTTGGTTATAACCTGAGAATCTGTCCATGAAGGAAAACACTTTGTGATGGGCCGTATTGTCAACCAGGATATCTATGTGGGGGAGTGGAAAATCATCTTTAGGGCTGGCCCTATTCAAATCTCTATAGTCCATGCATATTTGTACTTTGCCATCCTTTTTAGGCACGGGAACAATGTTGGCAACCCATTGGAGATAGGAAGTGAAAGCCAGGAATATAGCATTGAATTGTTTCATGACTTCCACTTTGATCTTCTCTAACATACCAGGTCTCATGCAGCAGACTTTTTGTTTTACTGGCGGACAGTCTTCTCTTGTAGGGAGACGATGTACCACGATGTCTGTATCGAGTCCCGGCATGTCTTCATATGACCAGGCAAAGATCTCGACATAATCACGTAATAGCTGAATCAGACGCTCCTTGGCACTGGGCTCTAGATTGGCACCCACCTTGATTTCTTTTTTATCCTCCTCGGTACCCAAGTTGATTGTATCCATTGGTTCCTCATGAGGCTGAAAAGCTCTTTCCTCTTATTGTAGTAGTCTGGCCAGTTCCCCTGGTACTTCACAATCTTCCTCACCTTCGTCTTCGGCTTGGTAGATTAGATCCTCAGAGTCATAAAAGGCCATAGCAGTATCGTTACCCGTGGGATCCGGAATGGAGGGGTACCTACATTTGTGAGTGTGGGTGTGTGTAAGGGTATAGCCATCCTTAAAAATAAAATGTAAATGAAAAACAATGAGCACAAAAGTTTGTATGCGAAAAAACGTCCATGATTCATTGAATGTCATATGAAGATGAAATAAAAACCCTTACAAATGAATCGTTGTGCCTCGGGTAAGGCACACGGTTTTAAATGTTATATTGTTTGTGAATATTACAAGTCCAACAGAAATGTAAAGATAAATTACTGAGGGATGAAAGTTATTGGGATAAAGTCTCTGGCTTCCCAATTGCGAAGCCCTCCGTTGATAGTAGGAAAGATCCAATCCTCCAAGCTGCAATCCTCTTCACCATCTTCCACCGCATTGACCTCTCGGTTGCTAATCTTCAAGGGTAGCCCTCTAGCACGTGCACGGTGCACAGCCTTCTGAGCACTTGAAGTGAACCCTAAGCCAAACTTGTCAGATTTATATGGAATATCCAGAAGTTTCCCCCAGATGGTGCATCCACCCCCTCTACTACTGCTTTGGCGTCCTTCAGAGATGACATTCGGAGCGGAGGTCTCGTAATCTTGGGAATATGGGATACAGTCTTGGTTACTGCTACCTCTTGGGGAACCTCTTCGAAATGTTGAAAAGGAGTTTCAATGAACTCGCCGTCTAATTCCATATACCGGAAGGAATTGAGGTGGCTAATCATGTACTCTTCCTCTCCATGGACAGTGATAATCTTTCCCTGGACCGGATATTTCAGCATATGGTGCAGTGTAGAGGTGACAGCACCGGCATTATGGATCCACGGCCGTTCTAGCAGACAGGAGTAAGAGGGGCGGATTTCCATTACATAGAAGGTTGAGTTGAAAGTTTGAGTCCCAACCTTTATGGGGATATCCACCTCCCCGTGCACCATCCTCTTTGAGCCATCAAATGCCCTTACAACTACGTTATTGGGTTTCAACGCCAGTCCTTCACAATATAGTCTATCGAGAGCTTTCTTCGGTAAAACATTCAAAGATGAACCAGTGTCCACCAAGATATGGGCCAGAGTTGTTCCTTTATATTCCACAGAGACATGCAATGCCTCGTTGTGCTTTCTTCCCCTTGGTGTCAGATCATCATCCGAGAAGCCTAGGCTATTATCCGCCATCAAGCTGGCCACGCAATCTTGAAATTGGTCAGCCGATGTCTCTTGAGGCACATGGGCTATCTTTAGGAACTTTACCAAAGCTTTCGCATGTGCCTCGAAACACAGCAACAATGCCAGCATGGAGATTTTGGAGGGAGTTTGCCCCAACTGTTCTACTACTTCGTAGTCGCTCTTCTTTATTATTCTCAGGATCTCCTCCATTTCCTTCTTGGAGGTTTCGGGGATAGTCAGTGGTTGAGCCTTCATCCGAACAGGCTCAACCATAATAACTTTTCCTCGAGTTTCGGCAGTAGGAGTTTTGGTAGGGATAACAGCAGGAGTTGTGTCGTCTTCGTCAATAGGAGTACTTACAGGTATAATTATTGGTACAGAAGTAACCTTTGGAGCAGCCACGGGTCCAAAAACTGCCTTTGGGGGGGCAATTTCTGGAGAGAAGATTCTACCGCTTCGGGTAATCTTACTGGTTCCTGCAATATTGCTAATGTCGGAGTCTTCTTCTTCGGAGTTTATTTCTTCGGCGGCCAGCCCATCTTTTTTGATGCCATGGTAATAAATGTCCCCACTGTAATTCCACGACACAGTTTTGTCTGATTCATACGGGACTGGCCCAGGTATTGTGATTATAAGAGGAGTGGTTTTTGGAACCGATGTAATCCTAACGGGTCTTTTGGGGACCCTGGAAGAATTGGAGGAGATGGTGATGATTGAAACGTCTTTAACGAGAACAGGTGAAACAGGAGTACTTTCAAACATAATCTCTTTGTTGTCTATCAAGCGTTGAATGCCTGTTTTCAACAAAGGGCAAACAGTTGGTGAGGATAAGCAGAGATGGCAGTCTTTATTACAACCCGGGAATACACCGGCTTTTAACAAATTTATCTTAATGATTGGGAGTGGAGTCAAGAGTTCATCGATTGTGGTAACAAACAAATCTTCTTCAACAGCATTAGTGTGGTGACCATGTCTAGGCATAGGAGAAAAATGACATTTGGCTTCTCGGGTGCATCAAACTCAATCTCTTTTGCATCTATAAGGTCTTGAATTTTGTTTTTCAAGGCCCAACAGTTATTAGTGTCATGACCCAGACTTTCGGAATGATATGCGCATCTGGCATTTGGGTGATAATGAGGGGACATTGTATTGGGGTTCTTTGGAGCTTCTTTTAAAGTTGCCAAATTGGATTTCATAAGATGCGGTAAAACCTAGGCTAGAGTCATATTGATTCTGGTGAATTGTCGGACTGGCCTCTCCACCCTCAGTTGATTACTTCTTGGTTGATCAGATGTTGGCTTTGGGATCATGACAGCCCCCACCATTGGTCGGTGCTCGGCTCTCCCTTGGTTCCATTATGGATACACAACAGCTACTTCTTTCTTCCCAGTGAAAGGCTTTCTCAGAACTGTAAAGGCAGATGAATCCTTCTGAATCTTTCCACTTTTTATGCCAGCTTCCACTCTCTCTCTGGTTAGTACTAACTCAATAAATCCTGCAGATGAGCTTCCAATCAGATGGTTGAAGAAAGGGCCTGATAGAGTGCCTAAGAACATATCCACCGACTCCCTTTAAGACAGAGGGGGTTGAACTCTCCCAGCTAGATCTCTCCACTTCTGCGCGCAATCCTTGAAACCCTCATTGGAAGCCATGGTCATACTCTGAAGTTTAGTACGGGTAGGTGCCAAATCTGCATTATATTGGTATTTCTTATAGCAAGTTGCGGCAAGATCTTCCCAGTTATGGACATTGGCCCTTTTCAATTGGTAAAACCAATCGAGTTGTGTTCTAGATAGGCTATCTTGGAAAAAATGCACCCACAGGTCTTTATCGACGGAGTGCGGCTGGATTTTTCTCACATGATTGGAGGTGCATCTTAGGACATGACACCCCATCATGTTTTGCAAATAACTACACTTTGAACTTTGGTGGGATCACAATTCCAGACACTAGTCCCAATTCTTCAAAGCCTAGACCTGGCACGTTTTGTATTTCCATAGCGCTCAAACGCTCTTCAAGATGTCTGTACTTATCATCTGCTGGAGGATACTGTTCCTCGGAGTAGTCTTCCTCTTCTTCCTCCTCTTCAAATTCTGACGAAACCGCTGTTTCCTTTCCTTTCCCTTCTCCTTCACCGGAGGTTGTTGTGAAATTCAAGGTTCTTCTAGTTTGTCCCTAAAACCTTCTCCCCATGTTCAAAAACACAGTGAGTTTCTTTGTTTTATTCTTTCTCTCTTCAGCTAACAAAGTCTTCAACTATTCTTGCCCCTTGGCTAGGGTCATGAGTAATTGTTGAAACTGCGTGTTTTGAACTTGAAGATCTTTGACTGTCTGTTCGAGATCCATCTCACTGAAATAAACAGTAGAGAGATGAGGAAACTTGTTTCAAAAGACATGTTTATGTTATGATGAATGATATGTGCATATGTAATGTTTTCAAGGATTTTTAAAGGTTCAAGAGATGTGGGCATGTCAGGATGTAGGATAGTGTATGGAACTTCTCCTTCCTTAACAGGCTCAATGATCACCAGAAGAATGGAAGGATAAGACATCATAAGACTTTGAGTGAGGGTTCATACCAACTTGAGGTAACGCTCAAGAGGGATGGAATTCTTGTGTCCCAAAGTCTTGCTATCCACCTTGTTTATCATCCTCCATGCTCGGATGAACCTTTGGCGAAGACCTTGATCGGCATGGTCGTAGTCGAATACCAAGCCTTGAATCAACATCTCATGCGGGCCATCCCTTTGGGTATAACCAAATTGTCTTAGAGCTAAGCATGGGTTGTAGGTGATGCCTCCCCTAATTCCAAGTAGAGGGACATTAGGGAATTCCCCACAATGGTCAACAATGATAACATTCTCTTTGGATCGGGAGCACCAATGAATATCTGAATGTTTGAGCGTCATTAACCTTTGTGACCACCTTAATCCTTGCTCATTCTTTAAGACTAGTTGGGGAAGATGAGAAATAAACCATCTTGCCAGGAGAGGAGTGCAACACATAAGGACACCTCTTTTCCTCATTGTGCGAGTGTGAAAAGAGTGTAGGATATCCCCTAGCAATGTAGGCACCAGATTGCGTGACATGAAAATTTTGATGGCACTCACATCTATATGTTGGTCAGGATTGGGAATCAAAACCATCCCATAGATGAGGAGAGCCACAATTTCCTCAAAAGATTGCAAGTCTAATGAATTCCAACAGCTTTGGGCTTTCTCAAACAGGAACTTTGTTAAGAAGCCTTTGACACCAATTATGTTTTCCCAACAAGTTGTGACATCAGATGAGTGCAAGTGCAGAGCTTGAGAAATCTCTTCTGGCTTTGGGTCTCTTTTCGTACCGTCGAAAGGTAGTTTATTGAAAATGGGAATCCTCAAGAGTTGAGAGAATTCTTCCAAAGTGGGCACAAGCTGATAGTCGGGAAATATGAAGCAATGGTGCAAAGGGTCAAAGAACTAGAAGAGCACCTTTATCATATCCTCATCTGTGTTGGAGGTGACCAAGTTGAGTAGACGACCATGCCTCTCGGTGAATGGAGAGTTCTCAAGGATCCTTGAAGCTAGCTCCTTAAGTTGTGGAGGAATTCTTACAAGGTTGACTTGGATAGTTTTCCTGTGAAGTGAATCCATATCCTACAAAACAAGAACAAAGATGAATCTCCAAAACCCTTGAAATGATTAGTGAATGCATATGATGTCCATGATGTTATGTACAAGTATGCATATACAAGCAAAACAAACAAGTTCTTAGTTTAGGCTTGCATGGGGTTTTATAGGTAAGTACCCTCTTGAAGTTTAGTTGGCTTAAACCTGTCCTAACAATAGTAACTGGGTTCTAAGGAGCTCAATATCACTGGATTGTTTCCTTGGTCATTGTTTCAGCTCAAGCCTCTTTAATGGCGACCGAGATATCCCAAGAAACCAACCCTTAATGAGTGTAGTATCGAGTATCTATCAACTTCGGACTGCACCAAAGCTGGTCATCTCACTACATCCTAAAGGCCAAGTTGGTTAAGTAAAGGGTTCTAGAAGTTTATTAGTGCTTCATGACATTACTCAGCGGCCTCGTATTCTCTTTGATTGACTCAAAGGCTACCAGTACCCATACAAATGTCGCACTAACATAGTTATTGCTTAGACCATGTCGGTATACCCCGCACAGTTTCCACAATGTATTGCTATTTACCTATAATGTATCCCAAATCCGGGTGGAGGATTCAAACCCAAACAAAGAACCATAATGTAAAGTAAACAAGTCAAACAATGTAAGCAAATAAATGTGATCTAGCCCTAAGGTCACCCCACTTTATAAATATTCCCCAGCAGAGTCTCCAGTTTTGTGATACGGTGGGAGAACTGACTTGAAGTTTTTGCGTTTTATCGCAAATGTTGCGGTAAGCAAGAGTCGCCATCGACTTTTCTTTTATCCAAAAGGAAAGGTGAAAAAGCACAGGAAAGACCTTTGAGATTGTTTCTCGAGTTTGGGGGGGTAGATTATGAAAAGGGAAGGTATTAACACCCTTTTCATCCATGGTTTTCCATGGGCTCTTAGTTACTTTCTAGATCACTTGCTTTTGTTGTTTGAAATTGTGTTTGGTGTGGTTTTGAAAGTATTTTGTAAAAGAGGCCATTTGTTTAGGCAATATTTGTAATGATTCTCGTTCGTAAGAATGTATACAAAGATGTTTGTCTTTTTTGAAAATGTTTTCAATGTTTTTAAGATGTTTGGAAATGTGTGTGTTTGTTTTGAAAATAGCAAGGATAGTTGTTTGGAAATAGAGAAAGTAACTAGAAGTAATCTACCTACTCAAATGTATTTCTTGTTCATTTTCTATTCCTTTGACATTATTGTCTTACCATTGATTTGGTAAGCAACCCTATCTTTGGATGTGAACGGGACGGGCGTGGGTCATCGTATAACCATGATTAGAAATATTGTAAAGTATCTTAGAATTGTTGAGGGACCAATATCATTTTGTAAGGCAACTTTGAGTAGCGTCATCGAGGGACTATGATTTTATACTTGTTTGTTTTGCCAAGATACTTCGCATGCATAATATGGTCATTTTTATATAAGGCAACCAAGTGGAGAAACCCTAAGGGTGCTTGTGTGCAAGTGTGTTATTTTCATGCTTTGATTTTGTCTTGGATTTATGGTTTTCTATTTGATTTGTTTTTATCTTTCCATACAAACCATAATTACTAGCATGATATATAAAAAGCGGTAAATTGCGTAATTTAAAGATTACTACGCTATTACAACATTTTTATGGGAGGGGGAATACAAATTATGAATGGGGATTTGCAATAATGTAAATCTAATTAAGCTATTACAACCAAATCGAATTTGTACGAATATTTGAATAAATAAGATACAATATAAATTAAATGTGCAATGGTATGTATATGCAAGAAAAAGATTTGCTTTATTTTTCATGTGCAAAAGAGTTTTTACTTAAATCTAATAAACTTAAGGAAAAGAGATTAATTCTTGAAAACCAAAGTTAACCCTGATTTCTAGTTTAAAAGAAAATAAAGTTCTTTAGGTATTATTTTTATGTATTTTTTGTATTTAAAAATAATAAATAATATTTTATGAAAATATTTAGTTTTTATATGTCAAAATAAATATTTACAAGTATGAATAAAAAAAGGAATAAAATAGTTAAACTAAATCTATTATATTTGCAAGTTTATTTAAGAAAGAAATAATTAGTATATAGTTTAATAAAAATATTTTTTCATGTGAAAATAAAATAAAATAAACAAAAATGCAAAATCATCATGTTTTATATTTTTTATGATTTTTAAGTGTTAAAGAATATATTTTAATAAAACAAATATGAAAATAAAATAAATAATAAAAAGATTGGGCCAGGGGTGCTGCAAGCAAACAGGGGGTAGTGTGTTAGAAAAAAAATAGAAAGCCCAAGAATCAAGCTCATACTACCAAAAAAAATACAAAGCTGAAGCTGAAAAAATGAGAAAAAATGTAAAAGGTAGCGCCAAGGTTTGAACCCATGACCTGGGCATGCCAGCGCGCTACCTTGCCACTGGGGTGGCTGTACATCCGTTAGCTTATGTGAAACAAGAAAAACATAACATAAAATGCTTCCTTGGCCCTGTACTTCGTCTTCTTTCTCTAGCTAGCCGGATCTCCTATAACTCTTTCACCTCTCAACAAAAATGGAAATTGATAACATGAATGTTATAGCATTTTGTCTCACGATTCTAAACATGTGCATAACTAAAACTATAAGTCCAAGATTAAAGAGAATTTTAATGTCCCTAATTCTTAACCTAATTTTTACAAAAATTTGAACTCCAAAATTCTCTACACATAATGAACAGAAATGGAATCTATGCACATGGTTGGCTTCAGCACTATAATGTCTACATTTTCCTTTTACAAATCGTGGCCAATGGATGCTTGTATGAAGAGATAAAAGTTGGAGTTTTTACCTCTTTCAGTTGAGATCGTGAATGGAGTTTGAGTGAGATTTATGAAGGCCTGAAGGTTCCTTTAGCTTGCTTGAACCTCCCTGAGTGTGTTCCAATCCTTGCCTTGCTTTGGAAGTCCCTGGAACTCTCTATCCAAGTCAACCAGCAAGCTTGGTAAACAACAATGGTAGATGAAGAAGGAGGAGTTACAGTGCAGGGATGATGGTCTGGATCACTTAGATATGAAGTAGGTAAAGTGTTTGAATGATTAAAACTTGAAACGCACGAGCCAATTTGTGGATTGCTATGCTTATGTTCAAACTGCAAGTTTTTGACAGGTTTTTAGTGAGAGGGTGCTCTGGAGTGTTTTACGCCTTTTGCAATCCTCTTCTCAACTGTAATATGTTTGTGTATTAGTATGGAAAAGGTTTCAAGTCAGCTCTTCAACAGATTTGTGAGTTGTAGGCTTTTTGCACACTTTCTTGCTTTTGAAGCAAAGTGAAGAGACAAGTCTCCTCATGCTTGTACTGGACTGCTTGGAGTTGGTATAAGCTCTATACAAATTTCTTTAGGTTTGTAGGACTTGTGTGTGCAGAGAAGACAGGTCCAATGCTCAAGAATTGAAAATTTGCAAAAGTTAAGCTTTTCCAAAATGGCAATGGCAACTTTGTGCCATTTATGGAATTAAAGCTTGGACAAAGACCCTTGGGCTTAGATTAAGGCTTTGTCAACTGAGTAAGCATTAAATTATGAATTGAGAAACAAGTTTGATACCTGTAAATCAAGAATTAGGCCGCATAAGTTCAGATTTGAATTTTGTTCTTCATGAAATGGCTTGAATTCAAAGTGAGAAATTGCCAACTTCATCTCTTCGATTCTCCCTACTCAAAAATGATCTTAAGGAGTTCTTGGGAATTTTGGAAAGCTTGAAATATGCTCTATAACTCATATTTGAAAACAAATTCAAGATTCCCCTTAGAACTATGTGAAAATTGCCATGAAGTTGGGTAAAAAACCTGCCTAAATTAGGGCAAAATTTCACTAAGTTATTTTAGTTCATGGGCATGTATTTATAAAATTATATCTTGAGATCCAAGCATCTTTAAGGAAAAATGTGTGAATAAAAGTTGCAGATTTCATGGAGATCTACAACTTTCATGCTGGGAATTTCCTTTGAATCATCTTGTATCATGGTGAAAAAATGGCTTAAAGTTGAGAAAAAATAAGAAATTTTCTATACTTAGAAAAATTTCTAAGTTAAGAAAATTTCAAATTTTAAAACCAAATCTTCAATATTTGATTCCTTGATGAACAAGTTTCACATTTTGACATGTTTTGATGAATTATGATCCTTGGCACTTGATTTTGACCAAAAAGACAAAGTTTGACTTTTCAGTATACAGTTGACTTTTGATCAGTTGACTACAAATTTCATCTGTCAACCCAATGAAATTGCAATGTTTTGAACCATGCTATTAGGTCAAGATGATACAAATTAAACCTTGAAATCATGCTTCAAATCAATTGGTCATTTTCTAGGTCAAAAATCAGAAATTGTCCTTCCTTAGTCAAAACCCTAATTTTGACCATTTTGCCCTTTTGATGATTTGATCAAATTTCTTGAGGAATTGTGATCCAAACTTGATCAAATGATACATATGAGTCTAAAATGTTGATGTGGGTCAAAAAAAATGAAGTTTGACTGTAAATTGGCCATGGTTGACTTTTTTCCCAATACAGCTGATTTTTAGGTCAATTGTCCAATTGACTGATAAAAAATGTGGTCCAAAGCTTGAAACTTGTCATGAGTAATATTAAGGGTCCATAATTATATTTGAAAGTCATATGAAGCATTGATATCCCAAAAATCCCTGGGAAAACTCAAACCCTAATTTTGGGTCATCAGTGTGAGATGAGATGTCTTGAGCTGACCAAATCCTAATTTAGTCTTGAGTCAAAGAGATCTTGTGAAAGTTGAATCTAAATGAGTATCAAGATGGAATCCATGTCTGAAGCGTATCTGAACTGTATCTGAAAGTTGAATCTGAATGAGTATCAGGATGGCATCCATGTCTAGAGTGTATCTAAATTGTATCCGAACTTGAAATCTGAATGATTATCAGAATGACATCTGTGTCTGGAGCGTATCTGAATTGTATCTGAAAGTTGAATCTGAATGAGTATCAGAATGGCATCCATGTCTAGAGCGTATCTGCACTGTATCTGATTGCATATTGTTAATGGTAGTTGTTAATCTTATCCTGAAAAGGGTAAAATGTTACCTGAAACACAAAGTTATGTTGCATGAAATGTATGATGCAATGTATTTGTTTTATCAATGTTTATGATATGTGAATGCAATGTTTGCGCATGTAAGCTGATTTGTTGTTTGATTAAGGAAAATAAATCCTTGAATGTTGCTGAGGGTATGTTGAATTTCCATGTCTTGAAGTTGAAGTACTGACGAACTCTTGTTGAGAGAAGTAAATTCCGTTGTAAGGGCAACGCGATGTACTGCTTGTAAGATTCGCTAGGGGAATCCTGAGAATTTGATGATTTCTACTAGGGATTAATAATTTGAAATTTGTTTCGCTAGGGATCCAAATGACGTACTGTGGGGATTACTTATGGAATAGCCTAGAGACGTTTTCCTGTCCTTTCAAACTAACAGTAATTGTCTTTCTCATTTTTTTTATTTGTAAACAGTAATTATGTTCAAATGCATATGTTTATCCATGAATCATTGGACGTTTTTGCAAACAAAACATAATCGTAAAGACAAATAGTTTTTTGTACTTTCGGAGAGATATCTTTGTATTGACTTTGAATAAGTATTTTGTACAAAGGAGACAAACATTCTAGTAAGAGAATGGTGCCATAAAACAAGAAAAAATTATACAAAGAAAGATAGCTATGTGTGATAATCCCATGGGGTTCCCATTCTGCTATAGCCTTTATATCTCCGAATATCTTGTCTATTTGTTGCTTCATCCTAAGATGATTGAATTGATCAGAAACTTCGAGTTTGTCAGTGGAAGTCAAATCTTATTCGTTAAGTGATCCGACGGGACATAGTCATACACTTTAATTCCTTAACTTTTGCCAGGACCGCCCTTTCGGGTTTTCAGTCCACCGGGAAACCCTTTTTTGCCCAAGTCTCCCTTTCGGGTTTTCAACTTGCCGGGTATACATTTTTTTTATTTTATCCCTAATTTTTGCCCGAACCTTTTTGGTTCGCTGGGATATCCCTTTTTTTCCTAGGTGTGTCAACCTAGCGGGTCTCTTATACGTAGTATCTTTTGAATATGTCTGCGTTCGCAGGGTGTGGCAGGTCGTCCCCATCCATGGTGGTCAAGATCATCGCCCCACCAGAGAATATGTTCTTGATTACAAACGGTCCTTCATAGGTAGGAGTCCATTTGTCCCTGGGATCACTTTGTGGCAAAATGATATGTTTGATTACTAGATCCCCCACTTGATATACTTGGCATCTGACTTTCTTGTTGAAATCCTTGATTATCCATTTTTGATACATTTGACCATGGCAAATAGCAGTAAGTCTCTTTTCATCAATTAAGTTCAGTTGATCAAGTCGAGTTTGAATCCAATCGTCTTCATTCAACCCTGCATCTTTCATTATCCTCAGAGAGGGGACCTGAACCTCAATAGGAAAAACAGCTTCCATGCCATATACCAAAGAATAGGGTGTTTCCCCAGTTGATGTGCGGATTCGTAGTATGATACCCGTGGAGAGCGAATGGTAGCATCTCATGCCAGTCTTTGTATGTGACCATCATCTTTTGTATGATCTTTTCAATGTTTTTATTTGCAACTTCGACATCACCATTCATCTTTGGCCGGTAGGGAGAAGAATTGTGATGTTGAATTTTGAATTGCTCGCACAAGGCGGTGATCATAGTGTTATTGAGATTTGTACCATTGTCAGTGATGATCCTTTCGGGTATACCGTACCGACAAATGAGATTTTTCTTGATGAAGCGGGCAACGACATTCTTGGTAACGGAAGTGAAGGAAGCTTCTTCAACCCACTTGGTAAAATAGTCAATGGCCACCAGGATGAAGCGGTGTCCATTAGAGGTTGTAGGCTTGACCTCTCTAATTATACTAATTCCCCACATAGCAAAGGGCCAAGGAGCCGTCAAGACATTCAGAGGAATCGGAGGTACGTGCACCTTGTCAGCATAAATTTGACACTTATGATAGGTCCGAGAGTGTTGATAGCAATCTTCTTCCATGGTAGACCAATAATAGCCTTCCTGTAGGATTTTCTTCGCCATCGTATGCCCACTGGAGTGAGTGCCAAAAGTACCTTCATGTAATTCAGCCATGATCCTTTCCGCTTCAACCTTATCCACACACCGAAGCAGAATGGAGTCATGATTACGTTTGTACAGGATGCCATTACTCAGGAAGAACTTAGAAGAGAATCTTCTTAAGAACTTCTTATCATTTATTGAAGCTCCTTTTTTATATTCTTGAGCCTCGAGATAACTCTTGACTTCATGAAACCAAGACTGGTCCACTACCTCTTCAGTATTAATCTCGTGACATTGTGCCAGTTCATCCATTTGTTCAATGGTGATTTGGGGAGATTCGTTATCCCCATTAAGTTTAAACATAGATGACATTGTGGCTAGAGCGTCTGCTAGCTGATTTTCTTCTCGCGGGAAATTCTCGAAGGTAATCTTCTCAAAATATGGTAGCAATGTCAAAACATTTTCTTTGTAAGGGATAAGGTTTGGGTGCTTAGTGTGCCATTCCCCTTTGATCTGACTGATGACCAAAGATGAATCTCCAAACACGTCTAAGGATTTGATTCCCAAGTCTATGGCAGCTCTGAGACCAAAGATGCATGCTTAGTATTCCACCATGTTATTTGTACAATTGAAGCAAAGTCTGGCAGTAAATGGAGTATGACACCCTTCTGGAGATATGAGTACAGTGGCGATACCATTACCAAGTGCATTGGATACCCCATCAAAGAATAGTGTCCATCAGGATCCTTGTTCAGGTCTGTCATATGGTCTGATTTCTTCACAGTTGTCTAATGTCATGATGTCTTCATCCTTGAATTCAAACTTCATGGATTGATAATCCTCTACAGCTTGGTGAGCAAGATGGTCAGCTAGCACACTGCCCTTTATAGCTTTCTGGGTAGTGTATTGTATGTCGTATTCTGTCAGGATCATCTGCCATCTAGCTATCCTCCTAGACAGAGCAGGCTTTTTGAAGATGTATTTTATCAGATCCATCTTAGATATCAACAAGGTAGTATGAGTCAGCATATAGTGTCTTAGTCGGCGAGTAGCCCAGGCCAAAGCGCAGCAAGTTTTCTCGGGCAGTGAATATCTGGTTTCACAGTCGGTAAACTTTTTGCTCAAGTAGTAAATAGTGTGCTCTTTTCGGCCAGACTCGTCATGATTCCCCAATACACACCCCCATTGAGTTCTCTAAAACGGTCAGATACATGATCAGTGGTCTTCCCTCGACTGGTGGCATCAAAACAGGAGACTCTTGTAAGTACTCTTTGATTTTGTCAAAAGCAACCTGGAATTCATTGTTCCATCTGACTACTTGATTTTTATTCAATAGTTTGAAGATTGGCTCACAAGTAGTTGTTAGGTGAGAAATTAATCAGGCAATATAGTTCAGGCGCCCCAAGAATCCTCTGACTTCCTTCTCAAGACTAGATTAGGGTTTGACCAGCTCAAGACATCTCATCATGCACTGATGACCCAGAATTAGGATTTGGGATTACACGGGGATTTTGGGACTATCAATGCTTCATATGACTTTCAAACATAATTATGGACCCCTAAGATTACTCATAACAAGTTTCAAGCCTTGAATCACATTTTTTATCAGTCAATTGGACAGTTGACCTAAAAATCAGTTGTATTGGGGAAAAGGTTAACCATGGCCAATTTACAGTCAAACTTCATAATTTTTTATCCACATCAAAATTTTAGACTCACATTTATCATTTGATCAAGTTTGGACCACAATTCCTCAAGAAATTTGATCAAATCATCAAAAGGGCAAAATGGTCAAATTTAGGGTTTTGACTGAGAAAGGACAATTTCTGATTTTTGACCTAGAAAATGACCAATTGGTTTGAAGCATGATTTCAAGGATTCAAATTGTATCATCATGACCTAATAACATGGTTCAAAACATTGCAATTTCATTGGATTGACAGATGAAATTTGCAATCAACTAATCAAAAGTCAACTATATACTGAAAAGTCAAACTTTGACTTTTTGGTCCAAATCAAGTGCCAAGGATCACAATTCATCAATACATGTCAAAATATGAAACTTGTTCATCAAGAAATCAAATATTGAAGATTTTGTTTTGAAATTTGAAATTTTCTTAACTTAGAAATTTTTCTAAGTATAGAAAAAATTTTATTTTTTCTCAACTTTAAGCCAAAAATTTCCACCATGATACAAGATGATTCAAAGAAAATTCCCAACGTGAAAGTTATAGAACTCCATGAAATCTACAAATTTTCTTCACACATTTTTCCCTAAAGATGCTTGGATCTCAAGATATAATTTTATGAATACATGCTCATGAACTAAAATAACTTAGTGAAATTTTGCCCTAATTTAGGCAGGTTTTTGACCTAACTTCATGGCAATTTTTCACCTAGTTCCAAGAGGAATCTTGAAATTCATATTAAAGATGAGTTATAGATCACACTGCAAGCTTTCCAATATGTCCAAGAACTCCTTGAGATCAATTTTGAATAGGTAGAATCGAAGAGATGAAGTTGGCAATTTCTCACTTTAAATTCAAGCCATTTCATGAAGAACAAAACTCCAATCTGAACCTATGCTGCCTAATCCTTGCTTTACAGGCCTCAAACTTGTTTCTCACTTTATAATTTAATGCTTACACAGATGATAAAGCCTTAATCCAAGCACAAGAGTCTTTGTCCAAGCTTTAATTCCATAAATGGCACAAAGTTGCCATTGCCATTTTGGAAAAGCATAACTTTTGCAACTTTACATTTCTTGAGCATTGGACCTGTTTTCTCTGCACATACAAGTTCTATAAACCAAATACAAGTTGTCTAGGATTTGTACCAACTCTAAGCAGGCCAGTACAAGCATGTGGAGACTTGTCTCTTCAATTTTCTTAAAAAGCAAGTAAGGTTGCAAAAAGGCTACAATTGAGAAATATGTTTTGCAGTGGATTAAAAACCTTCTCTATACTAATACACAAACACATTACAACTTAGAACACGGTTGCTCAAGGCCAGAAACACTCCCAAACTCCCTATCACCCAAAACCTGTCAAAAAACTTTCAGTTGGAGCATAGCATAGCAATACACAAATCCACTCGTGCGTTTCAAGTTTTAATCATCCAAACACTTTACCTACCTCATATCTAAGTGTTCCAAGTCATCATCCCTCCACTGTAACACCTCCTTCTCCATCTTATATTATTGTTTTTCAAGCTTGCAGGTTGACTTGTATAGAGAGTTTCAGACACTTTCAAAGCAAGGTAAGGATTGGAACACACTCAGGGAGGTTCAAGCAAGCTAAAGGAATCTTCAGGCCTTTATAAATCTCACTCAAACTCCATTCACGATCTCAGTTGAAAGAGGTATGAACTCCAACTTTTATCTCTTCATACAGGCACCCATTGGCCACGATTTGTGAAAGGAAAATGTAGATATTATTGTGTTAAAGCCAACCATGTGCATAGATTTCATTTCTGATCACTATGTATAGAGAATTTTAGCTTTCAAATTTCTTTAAAAATTAGGTTTGAAATTAGGGACTTTGAAATTTGTTTTGATCTTTGATTGTTAGCTTACATGATTTACATGATTGAAATCATGGGAATGAATACTATCATTTTCATGTTGGATGTTTCCATTTTCATGGAGAAATGAGAAAGATACAGGGGTTCTGGCTAGCTTGAGGAAGAAGATGAAGTACAGGGCTAGGAGTGGTTTTGTGTTATGTATATTTTATTTCATTTAGACTAACAGATGTACATCCACCCCAGTGGGAAGGCAGCGCGCTGAGAATGCCAAGGTCATGGGTTCGAGTCATGGTGCCTACCTTTTTGCATTTTTACACTTTTGTTCATTTTTTTTATTTGTGGCAGCGCTGGGCCTCCCATTCTTGGGCCTTCTTATTTTTTATAACATATTACCCCATGTTTACTTGCAGCACCCCTGGCCCATGTATTTTTATTATTCATTTTTATTTTCATTTCTATTTTATTAAATATATTTTCCTTAATATTAAAAATCATAAAAAATTTAAAAATGCTAAATTTATATTTTGGTCCATTTTATTTTATTTTTTCTCATAGAAAATATTTTATTTTAATTACATATCATATATATACTTTCTTTAATAAACTTGTAAATAAAAAAATAGAATTAGGTTAATTATTTATTCTTTTTCTCACACTTGTAAATATTTATTTTGACATATAAAAAGACCAAATATTTTAATGAATGTTATTTATTATTTTAAGACAAAAATACACAAAAAAAATAATACTTAAAGAGCTTTATTTTCTTTTTACATTAGAAATTAGGGTTAACTATTTTTCAAGAAATAATTTCCTTTTTTTATATTTTTAGGATTAGGTCAAAGTTCTTTTGCATATGAAAAATAAAACAATTTCTTTTCCTTGCATATACATAATATTGCATATTTAAATATTGTATATTGTTTATTCAAATATTCGTACAAATTCGATTTGGTTGTAATAGCTTAATTAGATTTACATTATTAAAAATCTCCATTCAAAATTTGTATTCCCCCCTCCCATAAAATGTTGTAATAGCATAGTAATCTCTAAATTACGCAACTTACCGCTTTTACATACCATGCTAGTAATTAGGGTTTGAATGGCAAGATAAAAAAAATCAAATAGAAAACCCTAAATCCAAGACAAAATCAAAGTATGAAAATAACACACTTGCACACAAGCACCCTTAGGGTTTCTCCACTTGGTTGGCTTTTAGAAAAATAGCCATATAACGCATGCGAAGTATCTTGGCAAAACAAACAAATATAAGATCATAATCACTCGATGACGCTATTCTAAGTTGCCTTACAAAATGATCTTAGTCCCTCAAAAAATGCTAAGATACTTTGCAACATTGCTAATCATGGTTATACGATGACCCACGCCCGTCCCGTTTACATCCAAAGATAGCGTTGCTTACCAAATCAATGGTAAGACAACAATGTCAAAGGAATAGAAAATGAACAAGAAAGACATTTGAGTAGGTAGATTGCTTCTAGTTACTTGCTCTATTTTAAAACAATTATCCTTGCTATGTTCCAAAGCACACACACATTTCAAAAAAATCTTACAAACATTGAAAACATTTTCAAAAAGACAAACATCTTTGCATACATTCTTACGAACGAGAATCATTACAAAGATTGCCTAAACAAATGGCCTCTTTTACAAAATACTTTCAAAAACCACACAAAACATAATTTCAAACAACAAAAGCAAGTGATTCAGCAAGTAACTAAGAGCCCATGGAAAACCATGGATGAAAAGGGTGCTAATACCTTCCCTTTTCATAATCTACCCCCCCAAACTCGAGAAAAAATCTCAAAGGTCTTTCCTGTGCTTTTTCACCTTTCCTTTTGGATAAAAGAAAAGTCGGTGGCGACTCTTGCTAACTGCAACATTTGCGAACACAAACACAAAAACCTCAAGTAAGTTCTCCCACCGTATCACAGAACTTGCGACTCTGCTGGAGATTTTTATAAAAAGGTGGGGTTACCTTAGGGCTAGATCACATTTAGTTGCTTACATTGTTTGACCTGTTTGCTTTACATTATGGTTCTTTGTTTGGGTTTGAATCCTCCACCCGGATTTGGGATACATTATAGGTAAATAGCAATACATTGTGGAAACTGTGTGCGGTACACCGACATGGTCTAAGCAATATCTATGTTAGTGTGACATATTTGTGGGTACCGGTAGCCTTTGAGTCAATCTAATAGAATACGGGGCCGCTGAGTGATGTCATGAAGCACTAATAAACTTCTAGAACCCTTTACTTGACCAACTTGGCCTTTAGGATGTAGTGAGATCACCGGCTTTGGTGCAGTCCGAAGTTGGTAGATACTCGATACTACACTCATTAAGGTTTGTTTTCTTGGGATATTTCGATCACCATTAAAGAGGCTTGAGCTGAAACAATGACCAAGGAAACAATCCGGTGATATTAAGCTCCTTAGAACCCGGTTACTATTATTAGGACAGGTTTGAGGGAACTAAACTTCAAGAGGGTACTTACCTATAAAACCCCATGCAAGCCTAAACTAAGAACTTGTTTGCTTTTCTTGTATATGCATACTTGTACATAACATCATGGACATCATGAACATCATATGCATTCACTAACCATTTCAAGGATTTTGGAGATTCATCTTTGTTCTTGTTTTGTAGGATATGGATTCACTTCGCAGGAAAACTATCCAAGTCAACCTTGTAAGAATTCCTCCACAACTTAAGGAGCTAGCTTCAAGGATCCCTGAGAACTCTCTATTCACCGAGAGACATGGTCGTCTACTCAACTTGGTCACCTCCAACACAAATGAGGATATGATGAAGGTGCTCTTCTAGTTCTTTGACCCTTTGCATCATTGCTTCATATTTCCCGACTATCAGCTTGTGCCCACTTTGGAAGAATTCTCTCAAATCTTGAGGATTCCCATTCTCAATCAACTACCTTTCAACGGTACGGAAAGAGACCCAAAGCCAGAAAATATTGCTCAAGCTCTACACTTGCACTCATCTGATGTCACAACTCGTTGGGAAACCAGAATTGGTGTCAAAGGCTTCTTAGCAAAGTTCCTGTTTGAGAAAGCCCAAAGTTGTTGGAATTCATTAGACTTGCAAGCCTTTGAGGAAATTGTAGCCCTCCTCATCTATGGGATGGTTTTGTTTCCCAATCCTGACCAACTCATAGATGTGAGTGTCGTTAAAATCTTCATGTCACGTAATTTGGTGCCTACATTGCTAGGGGATATCCTACACTCTTTTCACACTCGCACAATGAGGAAAAGAGGTGTCTTTATGTGTTGCACTCCTCTCTTGGAAAGATGGTTTATTTCTCATCTTCCCCAACCAGTCTTAAAGAATGAGAAAGGTTCAAGGTGGTCACAAAGGTTAATGACGCTCAAACATTCAGATATTCATTGGTGCTCCCGATCCAAAGAGAATGTCATCATTGTTGACCGTTATGGGGAATTCCCTAATGTCCCTCTACTTGGAATTAGGGGAGGCATCACCTACAACCCATGCTTAGCTCTAATACAATTTGGTTACGCCTGAAGGGATGGCCCGTACAAGATGCTAATTCAAGGTTTGGTATTCGACTACGACAACGATGATCAAGGTCTTCACCAGAGATTCATCCGAGCTTGAAGGATGCTAAACAAGGTGGATAGCAAGACTTTAGGACACAAGAATTCCATCCCTCTTGAGCCTTACCTCAAGTGGGTACGAACCCGCGCTCAAAGTCTTATGATGCCTTATCCTTCCATTCTCCCAGTGATCATTGAGCCTGTTAAGGAGGGAGAAGTTCCATACACTATCCTACATCCTGACATGCCCACATCTCTTGAAGACCTACAAAGGGATTGGATATAGCTCAAAGGTGAGAGATATACTTTCGAATCCCAATTCTACGCAAGCGAGAAGAAGGTTTTGGAACTCACTAGGCCTCTTCATGAGGAGCAGACTCTAAATGCCTACATAGCACCAAAGAGGATGTGCACTACTTTTTTATCTTAGAGTTTTGTATTATTTTTCCCAAGGGGAATTGATGTATTCAAACTTTATCTTATTAATATAACGTGTGTTTCCTTTTTGCCTAAAACGAACTTGAATCCTTAAAATCCTTGAAAACATTGCATATGCACATATCATTCATCATAACATAAACATGTCTTTTGCAAAGAGTTTCCTCATCTCTCTACTGTTTATTTCAGTAAGATGGATCTCGAACAGACCGTCAAAGATCTCAAAGCTCAAAACACGCAATTTCAACAGTTACTCATGACCCTAGCCAAGGGGCAAGAAAAGTTGAAGACTCTGTTAGCTGAAGAAAGAAAGAAGAAAACAAAGAAAGCCAATGGCGTTTTAAACATGGGGAGAAGGTTTCAAGGACAGACTAGAAGAACCTTGAATTTTGCAACAACGTCTGGTGAAGGAGAAGGGAAAGCAAAGGAAACAGCGGTTCCGTCAGAATCTGAAGAGGGGGAAGAAGAGGAAGACTACTCTGAGGAACAGTATCCTCCAGCTGATGACAAGTACAAACATCTTGAAGAGCGTTTGAGCGCTATGGAAATACAAAAAGTGTCGGGATTAGACTTTGAGGAATTAGGACTAGTGTCAGGAATTGTGATCCCACCTAAATTCGAAGTTCCTTTCTTCGCAAAATATGATGGGGTGTCATGTCCTAAGATGTATCTCCGATCATATGTGAGAAAGATCCAGCCGCACTCCGCCGATAAAGACTTATGGGTGCATTTTTTCCAAGATAGCCTATCTGGAATACAACTCGATTGGTTTTACCAACTGGAAAGGGCCAACATCCACAACTGGGAAGATCTTGCCGCAGCTTTCTATAAGCAATATGAATATAATGCTGATTTGGTGCCTACCCGTACTCAACTTCAGAGTATGGCTATGGCTTCCAATGAGGGTTTCAAGGATTACGCGCAGAAATTGAGAGATCTAGCTCGGAGAGTGCAACCCCCTCTGTCTGAAAGGGAATTGGTGGACATGTTCTTAGGAACTCTATCGCGCCCTTTCTTCAACCATCTGATTGAAAGCTCATCTGCAGGATTTACTGAGTTAATACTGACCAGAGAGAGGGTGGAAGCAGGCATAAAAAGTGGAAAGATTCAGAAGGATTCATCTGCCTCTACAGCTTGAGGAAGCCTTTCATTGGGAAGAAAGAAGTAGCTGTTGTATATCCACAAAGGAACCAAGGGAGAGCCGAATGCCGATCAATTGTAGGGGCTGTTATGATCCCAAAGCCTACATCTGATCAACCAAGAAGTAATCAACTGAGGGTGGAAAGACCGGTCCGGCAATTCACCAGAATCAATATGACTTTGTCCCAAGTATTACCGCATCTTCTGAAATCTAATTTGGCAACTTTAATAGAAGCTCCAAAAAAATCCAACACAGCATCCCCTCATTATCACCCAAATGCCCGTTGCGCATATCATTCTGAAAGTTCGGGTCACGACACTAACAACTGTTAGGCCTTGAAAAACAAAATTCAAGACCTTATAGAGGCAAAAGAGATTGAGTTTGATGCGCCCGAGAAGCCAAACGTCATTTCTGCTCCTATACCCAGGCATGGTCACAACACCAATGCAATTGAAGAAGATTTGTTTGTTACCACAGTTTATGAACTCGTGACTCCACTCCCAATCATTAAGATAAACTTGTTGAAAGTCGGTCTATTCTCGGGTTGTAATGAAGACTTCCACCTCTGCTTATCCTCACCAACTATTTTCCCTTTGTTGAAAACAGGCATTCAACGCTTGATAGACAACAAAGAGATTTTGTTTGAAAGTACTCCTGTTTCACCTGTTCATGTCGAAGACGTTTCAATCATCACCATCTCCACCAATTCTTCCAGGGTCCCTAACAGACCCGTTAGAATTACACCGGTTCCAAAAGCTACTCCTCTTATAATCACAATGCCTGGGCCAGTCCCGTATGAATCAGACAAAACTGTGTCGTGGAATTACGGTGGGGATATCTACTACCATGGCATCAAACAAGATGGGCTGGCCACCGAAGAGATAAACTCTGAAGAAGAAGACTCTGACATTAGCAATGTTGCCGGAACCGGTAAGATTACCCGAAGCGGTAGAATCTTCTCTCCAGAAACTTCCCCCCTAAAGGAAGTTTTTGGACCCGTGGTTATTCCAAAGGTTACTTTCGTACCAATAATCATCTCTGCAAGTGCTCCTATTAACGAAGACGATACAACCCATGTTGTCATTCCTACCAACACTCATGCTGCTGAAACTCGAGGAAAAGGTATTCAAGTAGAGCTTGTCCGAACGAAGGCTCAATCACTGACTATCCCCGAGGCCTCCAAGAAGGAAATAGAGGAGATCCTGCAAATAATAAAGAGGAGCGACTACAACGTAGTTGAACAGTTGGGGCAAACTCCCTCCAAGATATCCATGCTGGCATTGTTACTGTGTTCCGAGGCACATACGAAAGCCCTGGTGAAGTTCCTAAAGATAGCCCATGGGCCTCAAGAGACATCTGCTGACCAATTTCAAGATTGTGTGGCCAGCTTAACAGCGGACAACGGCCTAGGCTTCTCAGATCCTGATCTGACACCAAGGCGAAGAAAGCACAACGAGGCATTGCATGTCTCTGTGGAATGTAGAGGCACAACTCTGGCCCATGTCTTGGTGGACACTGGCTCATCTTTGAATGTTTTACCGAAGAAAGCTCTCGATAGACTGGACTACGAAGGACTAACACTGAAACCCAGTAACATAGTCGTGGGGGCATTTGATGGCTCAAAGAGGATGGTCTACGGGGAGGTGGATATCCTCATAATGGTTGGGACTCAAACTTTCAACTCAACCTTCTATGTAATGGACATATGCCCCTCTTACTCCTGTCTGCTAGGACGGCCGTGGATCCATAATGTTGGCGTTGTCACCTCTACACTGCACCAGATGTTGAAATATCCGGTCCAGGGAAAGATTATCACTGTCCACGGAGTGGAAGAATATATGATTAGCCACCTCAATTCCTTCAGGTATGTGGAATTGGACGGCGAGTTCATTGAAACTCCTTTTCAACATTTCGAGGAAGTCCCCCAAGATGTAGCAGTAACCAAGACTGTGTCCCAGATTCCCAAGATTACAAGACCTCCACTCCGGATGTCATCTCTGAAGGACTCCAAGGAAATAGTAGAGGAGGGTGGATGCACCATCTGGGGGCAACTTCCGGATATTCTGTATAAATCTGACAAGTTTGGTTTAGGGTTCACTTTAGGTGCTCAGAAGGTTGTACGTCGTGCCCGTGCTGGAGGGCCACCCTTGAGGATTAGCAACCGCGAGGTCAATGCAGTGGAAGATGGTGAAGAAGATTGCAGCTTGGAGGATTGGATATTTCCAACTGTCAACGGAGGACTTCGCAATTGGGAGGCCAGAGACTTTGTCCCAATAACTTTCATCCCTCAGTAATTTATCTTTACATTTCTGTTGGACTTGTAATATTCACAAACAATGCGCACATTTAAAACCTTGTGTCTTGCCCGAGGCACAATGGGCCATTTGTAAGGGTTATTATTTCATCTTCATATAACATTCAATGAATCATGGACGTTTTTCGCATATAAACTTTTGTGCTCATTGTTTTTCTTTTACGCTTTATTTTTAAGGATGGTTATACCCTTACACACACCCACACTCACAAATGCAGGTACCCCTCCATTCCGGATCCCATGGGTAACAATATTGCTATGGCCTTTTGTGACTCTGAAGATCTAATCTACCAAGCTGAAGATGAAGGTGAGGAAGATTGTGAAGTACCAGGGGAACTGGCCAGACTACTATAACAAGAGGAAAGAGCCATTCAGCCTCACGAGGAACCTGTGGATACAATCAATTTGGGTACCAGGGAGGATAAAAAAGAGGTCAAGGTGGGTGCCAATCTAGAGCTCAGTGTCAAGGAGCGTCTGATTCAGTTGTTGTATGATTATGTTGAGATCTTTGCCTGGTCATATGAAGACATGCCAGGACTTGATACAGACATCGTGGTACATCGTCTCCCTACAAGAGAAGATTGTCCGCCAGTAAAACAAAAAGTCCGCCGCATGAGACCTGATATATCAGAAAATATCAAAGCGGAGTTCATGAAGCAATTCAATGTTGGATTCTTGGTTGTCACTTCCTATCCCCAATGGGTTGTCAACATTGTTCCCGTACCTAAAAAGGACGGCAAAGTACGGATGCGCGTGGACTATAGAGATTTGAATAGGGCAAGACCTAAAAATGATTTTCCACTTGCCCATATTGATATCCTGCTTGACAATACGGCACAACACAAAGTGTTTTCCTTCATGGACGGATTCTCAGGTTACAACCAAATCAAAATGGCACCTGAGGACATGGAGAAAACTACATTTGTCACACTGTGGGGCACATTTTGCTACAAGGTGATGCCATTTGGACTGAAGAATGTTGGGGCAACCTATCAACGCACCATGGTAGCTTTATTTCACGACATGATACATCATGAAATAGAGGTCTACATAGACGATATGATAGCCAGATCACAAACAGAAGAGGAGAACTTAGGTCACTTGCAAAATCTGTTTGAGAGACTGAAGAAGCACGAGCTAAGGTTCAATCCAAACAAGTTCACATTCGGAGTACGGTCCGGTAAACTCCTAGGCTTTGTCGTCAGTAACAAGGGTATTAAAGTAGATCCTGCCAAAGTTAAAGCAATACAAGAGATGCTTGCTCCTCGTACTGAGAAGGAAGTCAGAGGATTTTTGGGACGCCTGAACTATATTGCCAGATTCATTTCTCACCTAACGGCTACTTGTGAGCCAATCTTCAAACTATTGAAGAAAGATCAAGTAGTCATATGGAATGATGAGTGTCAGGTTGCTTTTGACAAAATCAAATAGTACTTACAAGAGCCTCCTGTTTTGATGCCACCAGTCGAGGGAAGACCGTTGATTATGTATCTAACTGTTTTAGAAAACTCAATGGGGTGTGTGTTGGGGCAGCATGACGAGTCTAGCCGAAAAGAGCACGCTATTTACTACCTGAGCAAAAAGTTTACTGACTGTGAAACCAGATATTCACTGCTCGAGAAAACTTGCTGCGCTCTGGCATGGGCTGCTTGCCGGCTAAGACAGCATATGCTGACTCATACTACCTTGTTGATATCTAAGATGGATTCGATAAAGTACATCTTCAAAAAGCCTGCTTTGTCTGGGAGAATAGCTAGGTGGCAGATGATCCTGACAGAATACGACATACAGTATACTACCCAGAAAGCTATAAAGGGCAGTGTGCTAGCTGATCATCTTGCTCATCAGGCTGTAGAAGACTATCAGTCCATGAAGTTTGAATTCCCAGATGAAGACATCATGACATTAGACAACTGTGAAGAAATCAGACCATATGACAGACCTGAACAAGGATCCCAATGGACCCTGTTCTTTGATGGGGCATCCAATGCACTTGGTAATGGTATCGGCGTTATACTCATATCTCCAGAAGGGTGTCATACTCCCTTTACTGCCAGACCTTACTTCAATTGTACGAACAACATGGCAGAATATGAAGCATGCATCTTTGGTCTCAAAGCTGCCATAGACTTGGGAATCAAATCTTTAGATGTGTTTGGAGATTCAGCTTTGGTCATCAGTCAGATCAAAGGGGAATGGGACATTAAGCACCCAAACCTTATCCCTTACAAAGAACATGTTTTGACATTGCTACCATATTTTGAGAAAATTACCTTCGAGCATTTCCCGTGAGAAGAAAATCAGCTAGCAGACGCTCTAGCCACAATGTCATCTATGTTTAAACTTGACTGGGATAACGAGGCTCCCCAAATCACCATCGAACGAATGGATGAACCAGCACATTGTCACAAGATTAATACTGAAGAGGTAGTGGACCAGCCTTGGTTTCATGAGGTCAAGAGGTATCTCGAGGTTCAAGAATATCCAGAAGGAGCTTCAATCAATGATAAAAAGTTCTTAAGGAGATTCTCTGCTAAGTTCTTCCATAGTAATGGCATCCTGTACAAACACAATCATGACTCCATTCTGCTTCAGTGTGTGGATAAGATTGAGGCTAAAAAAATCATGGCTGAATTACATGAAGGTACTTTTGGCACCCACTCCAATGGGCAGACGATGGCAAAGAAAATCCTATGGGCAGGCTATTATTTGTCTACTATGGAAGCCGATTGCTATCAGCACTCTCTGACCTTTCATAAGTGTCAAATTTATGCTGACAAGGTGCACGTACCTCCAGTTCCTCTGAATGTTTTGACGGCTCCTTGGCCCTTTTCTATGTGGGGAATTGATATGATTGGAGAGATCAAACCGACAGCCTCCAATGGACACCGCTTCATCCTGGTGGCCATTGACTACTTTACCAAGTGGGTTGAAGCAGCTTCCTTCGCGTCCATTACCAAGAATGTTGTTGCCCGCTTCATCAAGCAAAATCTCATGTGCCGGTACGGTATCCCGGAAAGGATCATCACTGACAATGGTACAAATCTTAACAACACTATGATCACCGCCTTGTGCAAGCAATTCAAGATTCAGCATCACAATTCTTCTCCCTATCAACCAAATATGAATGGTGTTGTCGAGGCTGCAAATAAAAACATTAAGAAGATCATACAAAAGATGACAGTCACGTACAAAGACTGGCATGAGATATTACCATTCTCTCTCCACGGGTACTGTACCACGGCTCGAACGTCAACCAGGGCAACACCTTATTCTTTGGTTTACGGCATGGAGGTTATTCTACCTATTGAGGTTCATATCCCCTCTCTGAGAATTATGAAGGATATAGCATTGAATGAAAATGATTGGATCTAAACTCGACTTGATCAACTGAACTTAATTGATGAAAAAACTTACTGCTGTTTGCCATGGTCAAATGTATCAAAAACGGATGATCAGGGCTTTCAACAAGAAAGTCAAACGCCAACTATATCAAGTTGGGGATCTAGTGATCAAACGTATCGTTTTGCCACAAATTGATCCCAGAAGCAAATGGACTCCTACCTAGGAAGGATCATTTGTAATCAAGAACATATTCTCTGGTGGGGCAATGATCTTGACCACCATGGATGGCGACGATCTGCCACACCCTGCGAACGCGGATATAGTCAAAAGATACTACGCCTAAGAAACCCGCTAGGTTGACACACCTAGGCAAAAAAAAAGGGCATCCGGCGAACCAAAAAGGTTTGGGCAAAAATTAGGGATAAAATATAAAAAAATCTGTACACCCGGCAAGTTGAAAACTCGGAAGGGCGACTTGGGAAAAAAAGGGTTTTCCAGTGGACTGAAAACACGAAAGGGCAGTCCAAGCAAAATTTAGGGAATTAAAGCGTATGACTATCGGATCGCTTAACGGACAACCTTTGACTTCCACTGACAAACTCGGAGTTTCTGATCAATTCAATCATCTTCGGACGAAGCAACAAACAGACAAGATATTCGGAGATATAAAGGCTATATCATAATGGGAACCCCATGGGATTATTACACATAGCTATCTTTATTTGTATAAATTCTTTGTTTTATGGCACCATTCTCTTACTAGAATGTTTGTTTCCTTTGTACAAAATACTTACTCAAAGTCAATACAAAGATATCTCTTTGAAAGTACAAAAAACTATTTGTCTTTTCTTTACGATTGTGTTTTGTTTGCAAAAACGTCCAATGATTCATTGATGAACATATGCATTTGAACATAATTATTGTTTACAAACAAACAAAATGAGAAAGACAATTACTAATAGGTTGAAAGGACAGGAAAACGTCTCTAGGCTATTCCATAAGTAATCCCCACAGTACGTTATTTAAATCCCCAGCGGAACAAATTTGAAATTATTAATCCCCAGTAGAAATTGTCAAATTTCTCAGGATTCCCCAAGCAAATCTTATAAGCAGTACATGGCGTTGCCCTCACAACAGAATTTACTTCCCTTAACAAGAGTTTGTCAGTACTTCAACTTCAAGACATGAAAATTCAACATATCCTCAGCAGCATTCAAGGATTTATTTTCCTCAATCGAACAACAATACAACAAATCAGCTTACATGCGCATGCATTGCATCCACATATCATAAACATTGATAAAGCAACTACATTGCATCATACATTTCATGCAACATAACTTTGTGTTTCAGCTAACATTTTACCCTTTTTAGGATAATATTAACAGCTACCATTAACAATATGCAATCATGATACAATACAGATACGCTCCAGACATGGATTCCATTCTGATACTCATTCAGATTCAGACTTTCAGATACAGTACAGATACGCTCCAGACACGGACGCCATTCCGATACTCATTCAGATTTAGACTTTCAGATACAGTACAGATACGCTCCAGACACGAACGCCACTCTGATACTCATTCAGATTCATACTTTCAGATACAGTATGGATACGCTCCAGACACGAATGCCATTCTGATACTCATTCAGATTCAATTTTCAGATACGATCCAGACACGGATGACATTCTGATACTCATTCAGATTCAACTTTTGATACAATTCAGATACGCTCCATACATGGATTCCATTCTGATACTCATTCAGATACAGTACAGATATGTTCCAGACACTGACACAATTCTGATACTTATTCTTTCAGCTCACAACTTACAATTCAACAAACATTCTTGGATGGCATCTACAAGCACATCTCCAACAAGACTCAATCACCTCTCCAAATGGAATCTTTAATCCTATTCCCTCAACTACACATCGTCAAGTGCAAATTTATGGGCACTCTAGTGTCCAATCATCTTTCACCTTCAGTCACGAATGGCAAAACTCGTCAATCTAACTCTTCAGGTTTAAGAAGATTGAACAGGGGCAGCTGTTGTACCCCAAAATTTTCCCTCTCATTTATCAAGACTTTTCTCACAAGATCTCTTTGACTTAAGACTGGATTAGGGTTTGACCAGCTCAAGACATCTAATCATTCACTGAAGACCCAGAATTATGATTTGGGATTGCACAAGGATTTTTGGACTATCAATTCTTCATATGAATTTCAAACATCAATATGGACCCCTAAGATTACTCATGACAAGTTTCAAGCCTTGAATCACATTTTTGATCAGTCAATTGGACAGTTGACATAAAAATCAGCTATATTGGGGAAAAAGTCAACCATGGCCAATTTACAGTCAAACTCCATAATTTCTTATCCACATAAACATTTTAGACTCACATGTATCATTTGATCAAGTTTGGACCACAATTCCTCAAGAAATTTGATCAAATCATCAAAAGGGTAAAATAGTCAAATTTAGGGTTTTGACTGAGAAAGGGCAATTTCTGATTTTTGACCTAGCAAATGACCAATTGGTTTGAAGCATGATATCAAGGGTTCAAATTTTATCATATTGACCTAATAACATGGTTCAAAACATTGCAATTTCTTTGGATTGACAGATGAAATTTGCAGTCAACTGATCAAAAGTCAATTGTATACTGAAAAGTCAAACTTTGACTTTTTGGTCAAAATCAAGTGCCAAGGATCACAATTCATCAAAACATGTAAAAATGTGAAACTTGTTCATCAAGAAATCAAATATTGAAGATTTTGTTTTGAAATTTGAAATTTTCTTAACTTAGAAATTTTTCTAAGTATAAAAAATTTCTTATTTTTTCTCAACTTTAAGCTAAATTTCCACCATGATACAAGATGATTCAAAGAAAATTCCCAACATGAAAGTTGTAGATCTCCATGAAATCTACAAATTAGATTCACACATTTTCCCTAAATATGCTTGGATCCTAAGATATAATTTTATAAATACATGCTCATGAACTAAAATAACTTAGTGAAATTTTGCCCTAATTTAGGCAGGTTTTTGACCTAACTTCATGGCAATTTTTCACCTAGTTCTAAGAGGAATCTTGAAATGAATTTCAAAGATGAGTTATAGAGCACATTGCAAGCTTTCCAAAATGTCAAATAACTCCTTCAGATCATTTTTGAATAGGCAGAATCGAAGAGATGAAGTTGGCAATTTCTCACTTTAAATTCAAGCCATTTCATGAAGAACAAAACTCCAATCCGAACCTATGTTGCCTAATCCTTGCTTTACAGGCCTCAAACTTGTTTCTCAATTTATAATTTAATGCTTACACAGATGATAAAGCCTTAATCCAAGCACAAGAGTCTTTGTCCAAGCTTTAATCCATAAATGGCACAAAGTTGCCATTGCCATTTTGGAAAAGCATAGCTTTTGCAACTTTACATTTCTTGAGCATTGAACCTATTTTATCTACACACACAAGTCCTATAAACCAAATACAAGTTTTCTAGGATTTGTACCAACTCCAAGCAGGCCAGTAGAAGCTTGTGGAGACTTGTCTCTTCACTTTTCTTAAAAATCAAGTAAGGTTTCAAAAAGGCTACAACTGAGAAATCTTTTGTGCAGTGGATTAAAAACCTTCTCTATACTAATACACAAACACATTACAACTTATAACACGATTTCTCAAGGACAGAAACACTCCCAAACTCCCTATCACCCAAAACCTGTCAAAAAACTTGCAGTTGGAGCATAACATAGCAATACACAAATCCACTCGTGCGTTTCAAGTTTTAGTCATCCAAACACTTTACCTACCTCATATATAAGTGTTCCAGGCCATCATCCCTCCACTGTAACACATCCTTCTCCATATGCCATTTTTGTTTTTCAAGCTTGCAGGTTGACTTGGATAGAGAGTTTCAGACACTTTCAAAGCAAGGTAAGGATTGGAACACACTCAGGGAGGTTCAAGCAACCTAAAGGAATCTTCAGGTCTTCATAAATATCACTCAAACTCCATTCACGATCTCAGCTGAAAGAGGTAAGAACTCCAACTTTTATCTCTTCATACAGGCATCCATTGGCCACGATTTATGAAAGGAAAATGTAGATATTATTGTGCTAAAGCCAACCATGTGCATAGATTTCAATTCTTATCATTATGTATATAGAATTTTAGAATTCAAATTTCTGTAAAAATTAGGTTTGAAATTCGTTTTGATCTTTGATTGTTAGCTTACATGATTTACATGGTTGAAATCGTGGGAATGAGTACTATCATTTTTATGTTGGAAGTTTCCATTTTCATGGAGAATTGAGAAAGATGCAGGGGTTCTGGCTAGCTTGAGGAAGAAGATGAAGTACAGAGCTAGGAGTGGTTTTGTGTTATGTATATTTTATTTCATTTAGACTAACGGATGTACAGCCACCCCAGTGGCAAGGCAGCGCGCTGCGAATGCCAAGGTCATGGGTTCGAGCCTTGGTTCCTGCCTTTTTGCATTTTTACACTTTTGTTCATTTTTTTTTATTTCTGGAAGCGCTGGGCCTCCCATTCTTGGGCCTTCTTGTTGTTTCTAACAAAATACCCCATGTTTACTTGCAGCACCCCTGGCCCATGTATTTTTATTATTCATTTTTATTTTCATTTCTATTTTATTAAATATATTTTCCTTAATATTAAAAATCATAAAAAATATAAAAATGCTAAATTTATATTTTGGTCCATTTTATTTTATTTGTTCTCATAGAAAATATTTTATTTTAATTACATATCATATATATACTTTCTTTAATAAACTTGTAAATAAAAAAATAGAATTAGGTTAATTATTTATTCTTTTTCTCACACTTGTAAATATTTATTTTGACATATAAAAAGACCAAATATTTTTATGAATGTTATTTATTATTTTAAGACAAAAATAGACAAAAAGTAATACTTAAAGAGCTTTATTTTCTTTTTACATTAGAAGTTAGGGTTAACTATTTTTCAAGAAATAATTTCCTTTTTTTATATTTTTAGGATTAGGTCAAAGTTCTTTTGCATATGAAAAATAAAACAATTTCTTTTCCTTGCATATACATAATATTGCATATTTAAATATTGTATATTGTTTATTCGAATATTTGTACAAATTCGATTTTGTTGTAATAGCTTAGTTAGATTTACATTATTGCAAATCCACATTCACAATTTGTATTCCTCCCTCCCATAAAATGTTGTAATAGCGTAGTAATCTCTAAATTACGCAATTTACCGCTTTTACATACCATGCTAGTAATTAGGGTTTAAATGGCAAGATAAAAACAAATCAAATAGAAAATCCTAAATCCAAGACAAAATCAAAGCATGAAAATAACACACTTGCACACAACCACCCTTAGGGTTTCTCCACTTGGTTGCCTTTTAGAAAAATAGCCATATTACGCATGCGAAGTATCTTGGCAAAACAAACAAATATAAGATCATAGTCCCTCGATGACTCTATTCTAAGTTGCCTTACAAAATGATCTTAGTCGCTCAAAAAATGCTAAGATACTTTGCAACATTTCTAATCATGGTTATAAGATGACCCACGTCCGTCCCGTTTACATCCAAAGATAGGTTTGTTTACCAAATCAATGGTAAGACAACAATGTCAAAGGAAAAGAAAATGAACAAGAAAGAAATTTGAGTAGGTAGATTGCTTCTAGTTACTTTCTCTATTTTAAAACAACTATCCTTGCTATTTTCCAAAGCACACACACATTTCAAAAAAATGTTACAAACATTGAAAACATTTTCAAAAAGACAAACATCTTTGCATACATTCTTACGAACGAGAATAATTACAAAGATTGCCTAAACAAATGGCCTCTATTACAAAATACTTTCAAAAACCACACAAAACACAATTTCAAACAACAAAAGCAAGTGATCCAGCAAGTAACTAAGAGCCCATGGAAAACCATGGATGAAAAGGGTGCTAATACCTTCCCTTTTCATAATCTACCCCCCGAACTCAAGAGAACATCTCAAAGGTCTTTCCTGTGCTTTTTCACCTTTCCTTTTGGGTAAAAGAAAAATCGGTGGCGACTCTTGCTAACCGCAACATTTGCAAACACAAACGCAAAAACCTCAAGTCAGTTCTCCCACCGTATCACACTCATCAATAAATTTCATTTGCTTTTTGTCAAGTACATCATCCATTCAAAATTCTCAAGGCAACAATAAATGATCAATGATGTTTAAGTGATTCACTTTGACCAAAGTTAATGAAGATTCATTAGAGGATTCATAAGACTAAAGCCTCCTCGAAGTTATTGGATCAAAGGATTCAAATAAACATACTTGGGCTTACAAACATGGGTTTGGGCAACGAATGATCATTTCTCGAGTCAGGACAAAATTTAGCGCTATGTTAAGCAATCGTAAGTGGACTTATATAGAAGTCACACCTATTTTGAGGTTGGTCAATAGCAATTTATGTGTCCTATGCTAGGAGAGATGATATGTACATCATCATCTAACAACATATGACACAAGAAGAAGGGGATAAGATGAAGAGGGATGGGAGAAGGATTAAACCACATTTTAACAAAAAAAAATCAAACTATTCTTAAAATCATTCATCCATTTTTATGGAGTTAGACTTAACACCATGGATCCAATGATGTTAATAAAGCTCATGATCGAAATTTCATAGTCCAAGATCAGCCAGAATATATACAAAAAATAAAACTATATTTAAAATAAAGAAAAAGGTTTTTAAAAAATGATTTTAAAATGAAAATAAGACGGGAAAATGGCAATTATATTCAAATCAACCAAGAAAAATTAAATGAGGTCATAGAAAAATTATAAATATACTCAAATGTTTATATAAAATTTTTGGTAACTTTTTAAAGTCAAACTATTTTTAAACTAATTAAAATTACTCAAATAAATGGAAAAAGGGTCAAAAATAGTAGAAGTCAAAATAAAATTCTAAAAAAAATTCAGAAGGTCAGAAATAATGGAAATGATGTTGATGAATTTTTTCAGAATTTAAAAATGTTCAAAAGTATTTTTTTAAGTAATTAAAAACAAAGTAAAACAAATAAAAATTATAAAAAATACCAAATCTAAAAATAAAATTATGAAAAAATAAAGTTCAGAAAGAGAATATTTGAATATATTTTTGTGAATTTTTTCATAATTTTTGAACCAGAAATGAATTTTCTATGATTTTTTTAAGTTTAAAACAATTTAAATATAAAAATCAGAAATAAAAAATAAAGTGAAAAAAATATGGACCAATGGATGAGAATCAAAACGCGTTAGTAAGCTAATCCAATGGATCAGATGCATTGTGCATATCATAGTGTTTAGTGGAATAAACACAAGATCATTAATTAAATCAGATTTTTGAAAAATAAGCGTGGCACGCTTTCATTGGTTGATAGATGACATGTTGGTCATCTTCAACCTCCAGCCAGCAAAATCTGCAGGTTTCAGAAATTGTAAAATTAGTGAACGAGACCGGTACCATTCGCTTTGTCTCTTCAAGACGATTCCAATGGTACTTTCGCAAAAAATTTATATAAGTTGTAGCTCAGTCGTTTTAGAAGAGAAGTTTTGAAAAGGGATTTAAAATTTCCTGGTCAAAATGTGCTTCCAATTGAAAACAATTGTTGCGACTAGAATTAGGATGATGAGAGCTTCATAATAGTATCAAAGTTTGAGAGAATTGGTGAAGGAATCTACCTATTAAAGTTAAGTTGCAGAGCTCTGAAACTTGACTTAGCTAGCACGATTCAGGGAGTTTTAGAGCTTAATACTTCTTCTGTTAGCTTCAGTGAGGTTCAAGGAAGATGAATGGACAAAGGAAAATGATTGAGAAAGGTTGTAAGAGCAAATTAGAAGTTGCATAAAGTTTGGTTCAAGAGGGAGTTTGACAGGGTGATTCTGGCTCTTTAAGCTTGAGAAAATGAATGAGGTATGGCCCTCTATATATAGGGAAGTTGATTGAATGTTCAAGCGTGTGAAATGATGAAGTTTGGAGGGAAATCGTGTGAACCTGATACACGAGTAAGGTGTAATCTGTTTTGCATTAAAACTCATCCAATCCTTGCGTTTTAAGGCTCTAATCCACTTTAGTAAGTTGGTTAAACATTGTTTAGACCAAAAACTCGTGCTAATTTGATGTTTAGAAGACACAACATGAATTTCAAATTCTGACTTATGAAGAAACTTCAGTTTCAAGTTACCAAATTCAAATCAATGGCACTCTCAGCTCAAGTAGTCTTAGGACATGATTTTTGAAGCTTTAGAAAGATGAGATCACAAGCTTTACAATGTGAAAATAATGAATCAAATGGATTCTTGAGCTGAAAATTGTAATGAGTCAAAGTTGAGATAAAAAGTTGACTTTCTATACTTCAAAAATTTCTAAGTTTTTCATCAAAAATGACTTATAATGTCTTGCATCCAAACATGGCCTTCCACTTGAAATTTTCTCTTGAACAAAAAAGATGGCATAAAGTAGATCTCTTGAATGGAATTTTTAGACTTAGACCATTTAAAAGCACCAAAAATTGAGAGAATTGTGACTTGTTGAAGTTGGCAAAAATTCATGAAATGACCTATAATCTTTTGCATCCTTAGGGCATCTTCTATCCATTTTCACATTTTGCACTTAAAAGAAGGGTTGAATTCCATATCTTTAAGATCATTATGGAAAAATAATAGGCTCAATGAGATAAAAATTGACCAAGTTATGATCTTTTGAAGTCACATAAGAGAATGTGATGATTCAAATAGAAGACTTGTAATCTTTCTTCATCATTAGGTACCTTCCACACAAAATTTCCTTGAAACTATTGAAGTGATTTGTTGATAACCCTTTGAAGATAATGATGTCTTTGGAATAACTCAAAAATACCAAAATATGGGCAAGATATACCCCTTTGAAGTTCAAAACCCTAGCTCTTAGAGCAACAAGATACCTTAGAAATCCTTTTACAATTTTGATCAACTTTCTTGCACAAATACTTTTGTCATATAAATATAAGTTGTTGAGGATGATAATGAGGAACCATATCAACCATAAACCACTTCCAAATATTGAGAATTAAGGCAAATATGAATTTGTGATCAATGAATCAAGAACTTGTCCAATTAAGTCAAACTTTTTCAATCAACCCTTGTACCTTTGAACTATATTTGACAACTTGAGGAATGATGAATCATAATAGAATTTTTCATGATATTACTTCAAAGTATATTCATTAATGAAGTTTGAATCTCAATGAAGCTTTGTTGAAGAAGGCATGGAAATAAACTTATGAACATATGGATCAACTTGCTAGAATGTGTTGTGTTTTCACCTATGATATCAACAATTAGGGCAAACATACATTGTATTTTTTATTTAAAAGTTAATTCAAACATATATGATAACAACATACAAATCAAGGTGCTTGGTGATTCCCCACGGGCAAAGCTAAGGATAAGGAGAAGAGCCAAACCCTAGTGTGTGACCTTGTTGTGATTGAGTTGATATGATATGATAGAGGAATCTTAGGGGGAAAAGTTGGGGTACAACAGTAGTCTCATCATTATGGGAGATAGTTCGTTGTTGATATTTTGTTAATCCGATGAATGGTAGTCTCGTCATTATGGGAGATAATTTGTTGTTGAGTTTTTTTACTCTAATGGATGGTAGTCTTGTCATTTTGGGAGATAGTTTGTTGTTGAGATTTGTTACTCCAATGGATGGTAGTCTTGTCATTATGGGAGATAGTTCCTTGTTGAGATTTTTTACTCCAGTGGATGGTAGTCTCGTCATTATGGGAGATAGTTTGTTGTTGAGATTTTTGTTACTCCAACGGATGATAGTCTCGTCATTATGGGAGATAGTTCATTGTTGAGATTTGTTACTCCAATGGATGGTAGTCTCGTCATTATAGGAGATAGTTCATTATTGAGATTTTTGTTACTCTGATGAATGGTAGTCTCGTTATTATGAGAGATAGTTCGTCGTTGAGACTCATTTTGCTCTGAAGAGTTTGTTTGGTTCCAATTATAAGTATTGATGATGGTCATTTGTGACTTACCCTAATATTGATGTTTACTGGTATTATCCTACCACTTCTTTCCCTTTGTGGGTCGACATTACCTTTTTTCTATCTTCTTAGTGAATGGATAGTTTACGGTTATCTATCGATCATTATTATCCTTTATTTTCTCTTCTCAATATTTGAGTTGATGTTACTTTGTATCCTCCTTGGGCTTTACCCTAATGGAGTCGAGTCTTCTGTTGACCAGTGATTTATTTTCTCTTGTCTAATTCTCTTTTGATCTTTTATTTTCTATTTCCCCAGTGGTGTCTCGTGTCACCTTTGGATCTGTTTATTTGCATGCACAATCATAAGCATTGCATGGCCTCTTAGGGCCAAAAATAGGGTTTGTTTTGTATTTAAGTATCTTCAATCGCATCGACACGAGGATTTTAACCTTCGTATCTTCAGATAGAAGACACTTAAATAAGGCCAGTTGTTGTACCTTAATTTTTGCCCCTAAGATTCCTCTATCATCTCATATCAACTCAATCACAACAAGATCACACTAGGGTTTGGTTCTTCTCCCTATCTCTAGGTTTTCTTATGGGGAATCACCAAGCACCTTAATTTATATATTGTTATTATCTATATTTAATGTTGATTAACTTTTAACTACCTAATACAATGAATGTTTTCTCCAATTGATGATATTATAGGTGAGAGCACAACACATTTCATTAAGTTGATTCATAGGTTCATGAGTTTATTTACATGCCTTCTTTAACAAATCTTCATTGAGATTCAAGCTTAATTATTAAATATTATTTAAAGTGATATCATGACAAGGTCTACTATGATTCACCATGCCTCAATTTGTCAAAGAAAATCAAAAGATGCAAGAGTTGATTGAAGAAGTTTGACCTAATTGGACACGTTCTTCATTCCTTGATCACAAGTGCATAAATTTCTCAATTCTTAATATTTGGAAGTAATTATTATTATTATGGGTTCTTATTATAATCCAAAACAACTTCTATTCACATGGAAAAAGTTATTATGTAAGGAAGATTGTCAAAATTGAAAGGGATTTCCAAGCTATTTTGGTGCTCTAGGTGTTAGGGTTTTGAACTTCTAAGGGTTATATCTTGTTCATATTTTGAAATTTTTGAGTGATTCCAAATATTTGATTCTCTTTAAAGGGTTATCAACTAATAACTTCAATAGTTTCAAGAAAAGTTTGTGTGGAATATGCCTAATGATGAAGAAAGATTACATGTCCTCTAGATAGGCCATCAAATTCCCCTTATGTGACTTCAAAAGATCATAACTTGGTCAATTTTTATCTTCTTGAGCCCATTATTTTTCCACAATGGTCTTAAGGATATGAACTTCAACTCTTGTTTTATGTGCAAGACTTGAAAATGAGTGGAAGATGCCCTAAGAACTCAAAAGATTATAGGTCACCCCATGAATTTTCACCAATTTTACAAGGCCATAAATTTTTCCTTACTTGATATTTTTTAGTCATTCAAGTTTCAAAATGCTCTTTGGGATATCTAATTCGAGCTAGCATCATTGATCAAAGCTCAATTTTGGAGGAAAGCCTTGGTTGAACTCAAAACATTATAAGTCACTTTTGAAGAAAAACTTAGAATTTTTCTAAGTACAAAATGTTATCATCTTTTTCTAAACTTTGACTCATCACAAATTTTAGCTCAAGCGTCCAATTGATCCCATTCTTATCACATTGTAAAGTTTGTGACCTTATCTTTCAAATGCTTCAAGAATCATGCCCTAAGGTTCCCTAAATTATGCACACCATGAGTTCAAATACAGCCACTTGAAACTGATTTTTCCCCCCAAGTCATAATTTGAAATGCACAATCCAGCTTCTAATCACTAAATTTTTGCATATTTTTACTTCTAATCATGTTTAACAATCTTCCAGAAGTGATTAGCACCTTAAAACGCGAGTTTTGGCTGAGTTTTGAGCAAAATATGAGTCACTTTTCATGCTTGCAACTTCACATGAATTCCCTCCAAACTTCATCATTCCACACGCTTGAGCATCCCATTTTCTTCCCTATAAATAGAGGGTTATATCTCACTCATTTTCTAGAGCTTGAACAGCCAGAATCGCCCTGCCCAACTCTCTCCTTAACCCATATTTCTGCAACTTCAAATTTAGTTTTACAGCCTTCCTCAATCCACTTTCTTTGTCAATTCTTCATCCTTGAACTTCACTGAAGCTAACAGAAGAAGAACCAAGCCCTCAATCATCCTAAATCATGCTAGCCAAGTCAAATTTCAGAGCTCTGAATTTGAATTTCAATATGTAGATTCATTTATCAATTCTCTCAAAATTTGCTACCATAATGAAGCTCTCATCATTCTGATACTAGTCACATCATTTGTTTTCAACTGGAAATGAGTTTTTCCCATGAATTTTCAAATCTCTGTTCAATTTTTTCCTTCTGGTTTTTTGCAAATCGACTGAGCTACACTTTAAATAGATTTTTCGCGAGGGTATGGTTGTCTTCGTCTTGATGAGACAAAGCGAATGTCATTGTTCTGAACCTCTAATTTTACAATTTGAGGAACCTAGCTTTTTAGGTTGGCTAGAGGTTAAAGACGATCATGCTGGCGTCTTCAATCAATGAAAATTTGCCACACATTTTTTTCAAATTCAGATTTTAAATATTTAATCCAGTGGTTTATTCACTAAGGACTATGATATGCACAACGCTCTAGATCCCTTGGATCTGATTACTAACGCGTTTTGACATTCATCCAATGGTCTATATCTTTTTGTTTTATTTTTATTTTCTGATTTTTATATTTTAATTGATTTAAACTTCAAAAATTCATAAAAAAATTCATTTCCAACTCAAAAAATCTGGAAAAAAAATCTTAAAAATATTTTGGATTTTTCTCTTTCTGATTTTTATTTTTCCGCAATTTTATTTTATAATTTGATATTTATTATAATTTTTCACTTTAATTGAATTGTTTTAATTGATTAAAATATATTTTTCTTAGTTTTAAAATTCTGAAAAATTATGGAAAGGTCATTTGGCCTTCTAGGAAATTTTTGATAACCTTGTTTTTTTTTTATTTTTTATTTTAATATTTTTCACCATTTTTAGTTTGTTTTACCTATTTCTTTTATTTTAAAAAAATTGTTTTTGACATTAAAAAATTATTTAAAAAAATTCAACCTTTATTAAATCATGTTTGATCTCTGACTTTTTTTAAGGATTTTTATTTAGTGTTTTAATATACTTTGTTTATTTTTACCATTTATTTTCATGTTGATTAACCTTTTAAATATTATTTTATTGAATTTTATTTTATTATTTTATTTGATTCTGACTTAGGCATTATTTGGTGACAAATTCTTCAACCTCATTGGATCTTGGGTGTTTAAAGGTTGAGAAACCAAATCCACCAAAATGGATGAATGATGTTGATGATATTTGAAACCCTAATTTCATACCTTGCATCCCTTCCCTCTACATCTTATCCCTTTCTCATTGTACTGCATGTTGTTAGAAGATGATCTACATATCATCATTCCAAAAATATGGCACATAGATTGCTATTGATCGGCCTCAAAATAGGTGCAACTTCTATATAAGTCCACTTACGATTGCTTAACATAGCGCTAAATTTTATTCCGGTTCGAGAAATGATCATTCATGGCCCAAACCAACATTTACAAGCCCAAGTATGTTTAATTTGAAACATTTGATCCAATAACCTCGAGGTCCATTGTTAGGAGGCTTTGGTCTTATCAATCCTCTAATGAATCTTCATAAATTTTGGAACTAAGTGAATCATTTAAACATCGTTGATCATTTATAGTTGCCTTGAGATTTTGAAATGAATGATATACTTGACAAAAAACAAATGAAACTTGTTATTGAGAGGCTTTGATTTTATCAATCTTCTAATGAGTTTTCAAATGCAAGTTTCAAGATGGTCATTCAACTAACCTCTAATTTCTAACAATTGACTTTACTTTATGCTTTTTTACTTTATGCTTTTTACTTTAAGCACATTTATTTTAGCATCTATATTTCATGTTATTTTCATCTTTACTCACTTGAGCATTTATCTTTATGTCTTTTTTTTTCATTTGAGCTTTCATTTTCTTATTGAATATACTTAATAACCAACTTGAACAATAAAAAAGCTTTAATGTTACTTGGACTATTTGGTTACTATCCTTGACATTTTGAAGTTGTGGACTTTTTGGACTTAGGATTAGAGACCTTGACTACCTTGAGACCTTGTGACTTATATTGCTATTTTGTCTGGAGCTCTTGGGGTTTACCTCAAGATATCGGGTTGTTTGTTTTCTTTTCTTGCAGGTTATTTTGATTACATGCTTTGTCTGTAATCGGGAATTCATCTGTATACAGCCGTTACTCTATCCAATTTTTGTGAAGACTTAATGCTTTTGAAGCTTTGTTTCTTAAGAGGTTTAATATCTTTGCTTGTTTGGTTTCAAATTCAAAGGATGTGAATTCTACATTGACTTATTGTGTCAAGTGTTAGCTTCTTGTTGGTTAGACGGTTCTTTTCCTTAGCTTTTACCTTATGCTTTAGGATAGTCCCTTCATCTTCTCCCATCTTCTTTAATTTCAAAAATCTTCTCCCTCCTTTTCAAAACTATTCTTTTTTTAAACTTGAACCGCTTTAACAATAAACTTGGATTTAGGTCCATGCATTTTCAAAACATTTTCTTAATAAAACTTTAAACAATTTAATCATACTTTGACATTTTTGTGAGAAGATTAAAAGGCGATCAATCTCATTTAAACCATTTTTCCACTTTGGATTTTTACCTTAAAACATTTCTTAAAAGATTAGACTCTTGTCAATCCTTGTAGTGATGCGAACTACTACACTTCTACGATATTTAGTGAAGTGAGATATTTTACACTTGGGTGTTGAGCGAGGCTTTGTTGATTTTAAAATCCAAGCTATATCCTCCACTTTGAGATGACGCAAATTCTCCTTTCTCATAATTGTAGGTAGTAAGTATGTTCTTCCACTCGGATAAGACGATAATGTCTCGTCTCTTAAAATTAACCAACACACTTGTGTTTTTAAAAAAAATTTACAGGTGAACTACGAGTACCCTGGTCCCCTATTGCACGAAAGGTGGTACGTAGGCACTAAAGGATCGCAACCACGGAGGGTGAAAAAAAATTATTATAAAAAAGTATATACTTCTTTTCTCACCTCCACCATCTATTTTTTGTATACGACTCTTATAGCAAAAATACATAAATTTTCAAAGAGGTTATTGAAGAGTACCATAGATTTTTAGGGTTCTAATACCTTCTTTTTGCATAACCAACCCCCGAACTTAGATTTTTTCCTCTTCTTTTTGGGTTATTCGCTTTTTTCCCATTCCACTGGAAACAATAAAGCGTGGTGGTGATTTTGATTTGATATGTGCGAGTTAAGTCAATCCAATGGCTTAGTCTCAACATTTCTACCGCTACACCTGCCCCAAAGAGAAAATAAAAACAACAACCAGAGATGAACAAAAAACCAAACAAAAAAACCCTAACCCCAAGCCATAAGGAACCAACAAAAAACAACGACAACCCCACTAACAACAACCACTAAAACGCAAACAGCGAGATAAGCTCTAACGGCTAAAACCTAAGCCAAATAGACCTCTCTAATACAAAGGACAAAATCAAAAGCACAAAACCAAAAACACAACAAGAACACCACTAATGGAGATTGCAACCACTCAAATCGTGATTACCTCTAAAATAGAAGACGACTCTAAAGCCAAGCCGAGAAGGTAAAAGAGTTTTCCACATACTTACCAAGATGCCATTTCCAATATAAGAGGATGCTCATGCCTTCCACTCATTTTGATGTAACCAAAGCATCAGAAAACATTATATCATTCCGAGATTTCCAAATGGACCAAATAAAAAGGCAGCATGTCAAACCATCCTCAACCCTCCCCTCCTAATTCTATATGTTACACCTAATTAGAGAAACATTTAGAAAATAGTAATGAGGTACCTAGGTAAGACGACACCCCACCCTAACCAACAAAAAATCATATACCAAGCAAGAAAAACTACACCACAAGATAGAAAAAGGTGATCATATGACCCGACAAACAAGGATTAGAGAGGACATGATATAGTCCCAGAGCTTAAAGGGATAACCATATTGAGTAAGTTTTCTCTTGTGGAGATGCAATTATGAAGGATCTTCTAAGAGAAAACTATGACTTTAGAAGGGGCCCAACTGCACCAGATAGATGGAAGAACAGACTCCACCGGAGAAAACAGACTATCCAAGTGAATCTTCCCTCACTAGAAGGGATACAACTACTAATCACAGACTGGAAATCATAAATTAGGGTCAACTCATAGTCTAAGAGAAAAGATCTCTTCTCGTAAGGTCCCAAGTCCAAATCTCACCCTCCCACCTGCCCACCTCCCCTACAGACATAAAGGTCTGATCGGAGAGATATAAAATCCTAGAAAAACTAAAGCGAACTTTCAAAGATCATTCCAAAAAGAAGTAAAGGAGACAGAGCCAACTTTCAAATATAAGCCCCCCATAAACCAATCAGAGGAGTCATATGATTTATCACCCAAAAGAAAGACACTTTTATACCAGGGTGAGGCCGATCGAAGGCAACCGCCTCCCCTACCCATAATAGAGGTAGTGGTGATATCACCATACCTGGTAGTGAGAATGTCACACCAAAGGCCAGTAGCACCCAGAAGCAAACACCATCTCCACTTTCCCAGTAGGGCCAAATTGACAATCCAAATATCACGAACACCAAGACCGCCTAACTTCTTAGGCTTGCAGATATCAACCCACTTGACCCAGGACATCTTGGAATCCCCTCTTATATCTCACCAAAACAATCTCCTCTAAAAACTCCCTAACTTCTTCCAAACCTTTACAGGCGTCTTCAGAAAGGATAAGAAAAAGATATGAATGGCATAAAGGAAAGAGTTAAAGAGGACCATTCTCCCTCCCAAAGAGACATACATATGCTTCCCGAGAGTAACCTCTTAGCAATAATATTAACCAAAGGCTTCCAAGTATAATAACGACAAGGGCTAGCCCTAACTAGAAGCCCAATATAGTTGAAAGGAAGAGCCTATTTCTTGCAGTGGTGAAAATCACTGGAAACGTCTAAGAAAGCCTGGTCATAATTAATCCCTTGAGAATATCCTTAAAAGTCCTAAGGTTATCTAAGGAGGCATCCATCACAATAATCGTATCATTTTCATACTGAAGATGTGATACACCTATTTAGAGGACCCAACTTTATTCCTAGAGAAAACTTGCAACTCAACAACCCTAGAAAACAACTCACTAAGATCCTCCACCGCGAGGAGAACGAGAAAGGGAGGTAAGGGTCCATTTGCTTCAACACTATTTGGATTCAGACACCCATTAACCATGACCATTAGGTTCATGAAGAATACACAAGCCCAAATCCAACTACCCCACTTAACATTAAACCCAAATCTAGAGAGCATGTAATCCTGAAAAGACCAACTGACAGAGTCATAAGTTTTATTAAAATCAACTTTAGAAACGAGACAAGCTTTTTTCTCTTCTTAGAAAAATCCAAAATCTCATTCACCATAGCAACCCCATCAACTAAAAGCCTTCCTTTAAGAAATGTTGATTGGTCGGGGTAAATGGGCTTATCCATAACCCAGTCTAGACACCAAAACTTTTACGAAGATCTTATAAATGAATCCAACCAAAGAAATGTTATGAAAATCCTCTAAATAGGTAGGGGATTCAACCTTTGGGATAAAGGTGATAAATAAAGAGGTAAAGTTGTTGGAAAGGGAGGAAACCTGGTGGAACTGATCAAACATAACGCTTATATCATTTTTGAGGAGGGACGCAACCTATTGAAGAAGGAGAAGTTAAAGCCATCAGGTTTAGGGCTCTTATTACCATCAGAGTACAAAATCGCTTGATTAATCTCAGAAGGGAGAAATGGTACAGTAAGGATGACATTATCCTCCTCAAAGAGAGAGCAGAACCTAACCCCACCTAACCAAGGACAATTAGCATATGGTTATTTAAAGTGACTGGAAAAGTGCTCGAACACCACTTGAAAGATCTCAGGGACCCATTCCACACAATCCTCGCCAACCTTAAGAGCTAAGATAACATCCCTTCTACTTCTGCTCTTGACACGGCATGAAAAAACCAAGTATTGACATCGCCATCCTTGATCCATTTAACTCTAGACTCTAGAAAAGTTGAGAATCTTCAACCCTGAGAAGGGATCAAAGGTAAGAGAAGTCCATCCTCATAGAATCAATCTCCTCTAAATAAATACCTCTGTACTTAACTCTCAAGTCAATAGATCTCACAACCTCCCTAAGTGATGCAATCTAGGAGTCAAGATTCCAAAAATATTATAATTCCAAGATTTCGAAGCTCTTTTAAGGGCCTTGAAATTTTATTTAAGAACAAAAGCTTTCCACCTAGAGGATACAGGAGAAGACCAATTATTAAGGGAAGCCTTAGGGAAATCGGGGTATGAAAGCCAGTGGTTATTGAACCGGAAAGGTTTTGGTCCCCATAATTGACTAGAATACCTACGAATGATAAGACAGTGACCAGACACATCTCTGGGCAAAGGCCATTATGAAACCTTCCCTCACTCCTCTAAAACCAGAATTCTATCCAAATGACTAGCAGCTCCACCATTATGGTGGAACCAAGTGAAGTTCATTCCTAAAAGAGGGAGATCCAATAACTCCATCCGAGAGATGAAGTAACTAAAATCAATGCAAAACGAGTATTCGGCCCAAGGGTTAGATGTGTCACTGCCAACCCTCTCAGAAGAGGAGCAAACATAATTGAAATCACCTAAAATACACCACAAGCTCCCCCCCCCCCAAGCACAACCCTTCTCGAGAGTGTTGTACCCCAAAATTTGCCCTCCCATATTCTTCAAGAAATTGCCAAGCCAAGTCACAAAATTCCCCAGGGGTTGTGCAGTCCAACTGTCTCCTATACAGTCAAAACTAGGGTTTGTGTTCTGATCAAGAAAAGGAAGTTTTCAAAGGCCCAATCAAGTCTCACATGCCTACAAAGATGGTCAAGTATCCTCATATCAAGTTTCAAGGCATTCAGCTCAAAATTGCACAGTCAAAACCCTAAATTGCACTACAGTCAACTGTAGGGGCAAAATGGTCATTTGACAGTCAAAAGTTCAAATTTTTAGTCAACATATCATTTTGAAGCCACAAACATCATTTGATCAATGCTTGATCATGATTCTCAAAATTTGGCTCAGAAAATCATCAAGATGCAAAAGTTACTATATTTGGACAGCTGAAAAAGTCAACTGAAATTGACCAGGGCATAACTTTCACATGGATTATCAGAAAAATTCCATCCAAAGCTCATTTTGAAGAGAAAGACATTTCCTACAATTCATATTCATACTTCAAGTCCAAGAAATGCTCTCACAAAAAGTTATCAATTTCAACATTATAGGTCATTTTCAAAAGTCAACAAAAAGGGACTTTAAGTCAAAGGCCATAACTTGAGATTGGTAAATCAAAATGACATGGGACAAAAGGCATTGGTTAAAGGACTCAAAGACCTTTCCAAAATGTCAAAGAACATGTGAAAAGCTTAAAAATTGAGCAAGTTATGCCTTGTGGAAGTTGGGAAATTTTTGGATATTTTGAAAAGTCAACTTTGATCCAAATGACCTAAATTTGCTAATGGGCCCATTTTTCTTCCATGATTCATCATTCCAAGCCTATGCACGACCACTTGGCCCAAAGGGAAGTATTTTCTCATTTTTTATTTATTTATTTGAATTATTATTTATATTAATTCATTTAAATTATTTAAATACATGAAAAATATCAAACTTGACCTAAAAAATCTTTTTGTACACATTCTAGATTCAATATTTCGTGCACATCCCAATATGGCAAGATTTGGTTTATTTGAGCATGATTGAACAAAAATGCACATGAAAAAGATTCAAAAAGATCTTAAGAAAATCAAATATGCAAAACAATGAATGCCTTGGATTTGTGCTAGTTTTGTTAACCTAATGCCTTCCATACAAATACTAGATCATAAACCTAATGCTGGAAGACCCTAAGCTGCGCTAAAGAACAGATTTGAAACTTGAAAAAATTGCTTGAAAACAAAATTCTGAAATCATTGTTGGAGGACGATTCAAGCCTTAATCTTGATTCCAATAGCTTCATTGTGGTCCCCTGAACGCATTCCAATCAACAACAACAGCCAAAGCTCCAAGAATCGCTAACATGAACTGGAACTGCATCAAGGAAATTTCATAATCGTGCATCCCATTCTAGGCATTATTTGTAAAATTTAATGGTTGATTCGTGTTCATCATAAAGTTTTGAAGCTAACTGATACTTTTAATTGCGTTTTTCTGTGTTATATGCGATTATACCATGTATGCGTTTTAGGGTTTGCAGGATAAGAAATTGGGGTTTTTTACCCAAGGCAAAATTAGGACTCAGGAGTAATACCATTGGCATGAGCATGTCCAAACGAAGGGATCCCAACCCTCGCGCCTAATTTATGATCAAAGATGACCCAATCGCTATTTTCTGGAAAGTAGTCTTAGGCAACGTTTGCAAAACCGTTGCCTCATGTTTATGTTTTCAGAAAAAGGAAGAAGACGAACTCGTGGCAGGGAGTGGTTGGATCGTTCGAATTTCGCGCGCATTTCCAAGGCCATTGACATTTTCTTTTTATAATATTCATTTACTATAATATGTTAATTGAAACTTAGTGACTCAGCTGGCAGGTGTATGTGCTTGTAACCCTCATGACCTGGGTTCAAGTCCCAGGTCTACGTTATCCCAATATTATTTTTCATCAAATGTTCATATGCAGCTTCAAGGGTTAAGGCGCATCATACACATTCCTGATCAACCATCCACGTGCACGCTGAGATCCAGTCAACGGCATAGATTGAAAGCACACCATGGACGTAGGTCAACATGGCTGTAGGTTGTTCAAAAAGTCAAACGGACTCAAAGCTTATTGGGCCAGCACTCCAGGATTACACCTCCATATTGGGGACCTCCACCCCCCTGGTTTGCAAGTTTTTTTTATTTTTCTTATATCTTTTTTTTAATTATTATTTTTATTTGTTTTATTGTTTTAATTTAATTCATTATTTTTATAATATATAAAAAAATGCCTAAAAAATCTAGAAAAGATGAAAAATATAATAAATATTTAATTTAATTATTTTCATAAATAAATTAACATATAAATTAACTTAGTATTAATTTAGGTTGCAACTTTAATTCTTTTCATAATAAAAAATAAAAATATAGAATTTAGGTTTAATTGATGATTTTTATTCCTTTTAATTTTCCCTTTTTATAATAATACTTATTTTATTTTTTATAATTAAATGTACATAAGTAAAAATTAGGGTTTAATTTAGTTTAATTTAACATTTTCATAACAACTAAAAAATAATTAGAATTAGGGTTTGACATTTTATTTTCATTATAATTAATTCTCTTTTTTCTATTAAATCTAAAAAACATAAAAACACCAAAAACATTTTCTTTTTAATTTTTAATTTTAATTCCTCATTGACATTAATTTTTGCAAAAGGGTCCAACGCCCATATTGTTTAATTTATTTAATTTCGCATATTTATTTTTATATTGCTTAAATAATTATGTATCTCTCCCAAAGCCGTGTAAACAATTGCTCGCACTTTTATTTCTTTCGCTTTATTTACTTTCCGTCAAATCGGGTCCGGTTTAATTTTGGCGATGTGGACCCGCGCCATTTGTAATAGTTGTAGATTTATTTTCCTCGCAACTTTTAAACTGTTAAACAAGCATGCAAGAATGAATGGACCATAATAAAATCAAGCGTAGATCACTTTAACATGACAAGACAAATATCAATGAAAACGACACACGAATCGCACACACCACCCCTAGGGTACGCCTCAACGTTGCCTTGCCTTCGAAAGGTGATCGTCGAGTAGAGGATGTCTTAGTAAGTCCTCATGATCCGGGAACCTGGCATGAGGGTAGCTTCTAAGGTGTCTTCCCATTGCTCTGGTGATCACCATGTCCCTACAAACTCGAATTGACCCGAACACCTCCAATGGTGGTGCTACCTACCTCTCAATGGTGGGATGGCACTACCTTAAAGGACATTTACACAGACGAATTCCTTAGGGTAGGTAGGTTCTCATGGATACTTGCTCTCTTCAAAACAAATCAAAATCTTTTCACACCGACACTTTTCAAAAGCTTTCAAAGCAAATTTTTCAAACACTCTGACGTACGAGTCGAACTGAATTTTTTCAAAGAAACTTTTCTAAAACCCACATTGAAAAGCAAACAAACCATTTTTGAAAACACATTGAGCAAGTATCTAAGAGCCCATGGATAACCATGGATAGAAAGGGTGCTAACACCTTCCCTTTCTATAACCTACCTCCCGAACCGAGAGCAATCTCTATAAAGGAATTTTTCTGTGCTTTTGTCCTTTCCATTTGGAGAAAATAAAAGACGGTGGCGACTCTTGCTTCCGCGACATTTCGCGAACCAGCGTTAAACAGTCAGTTCCAGATCCACCAATCACAGAACTGGCGACTCTGCTGGGGACTTAACTTAAAGTGAGGTGTACCTTAGGATTAAGATCACTGTGTTTTCAATTGTCTTCTTTGCTTGCTTTATTATTGTGGGTTGCTTGGGAGTTCTATAGATCCTAACCCGGATCTGGGGGATACCTTTCTTAGAAAGTAGCAACAAGGCTGTGAGGGAACTGTGCGGGGTATACCGACATGGTTGAAACAGTCTGCTACGTTGATGTGGCACTTTGGTGTGTACCGGTAACCCTTGAGTTCAGTCAAGGAGAGTACGGGGCCTCCGCGTGGTGTCGTGAAGCATCAACAGACCTTAGGAACCTTAATTGAACTATCTTGGCCTCTTTAGGGTAGTGAGATAACTGACTTTGGTGCAGTCCGAGGTTGGTTGATACTCGATACTACACCCAATTGAGGGTTGCTTTCCTGGAATATTTCGGTCGCCAGTTCAGTGGCTAAATCGAAACGATGAACAATGAAAGCAATCCCGTGATATTGGGAACCTTAGAACCCGGTTACTTCTAATAGGACAGGTTGAGCCCACCAACTTCAAGAGGGTACTACCCATACCCCATGCTGGCCTAAACCCTAAGGGTTTCTCTTGTGTGACTTGTGTGCCTTCCAACTTGACTACTTGCATGCTTGTTATCTGACACTTGAGTTTCCCTTGCAGGTTTTGTTTATAGTCCTTAATAGGGACTCATAACAGGGTATACTAAGTTTCCCTTGCAGGTTTTGTTTATAGTCCTTAACTAGGACTCATGACAGGGTTTACCAAATTCCTTGCAGGTTTTGTTTATAGTCCTTAACTAGGACTCATGACAGGGTTTACCAAATTTCTTGCAGGTTTTGTTTATAGTCCTTAACTGGGACTCATAACAAAGTATACTGAATTTCTTGCAGGGTTTGTTTATAGTCCTTAATTGGGACTCATAACATGGTTTACCTACATCACCCTATGCATAGCATGACATCATACCATTGCATACATCTTAACCCATTTCAAGGATCTCAAGGGCTTGTGATACAGGTCGTGGTGAAGTAATTATCCCAGCAAGGGGCAAAGAGGATTTATTTTCCTCTAGCTAAGGTCGTCAGGGGCTATGACCCACTGGATATGGTGAGCCTTTGACCCTTGAAGAAGGGCTCTCTACAACAGGAAGTTCCTTCAATCAAGTTGCCAGTTCCCAAATTCTAACAAATTTTCTTGTTTACCCCGCGAGATCCTTGAAAACATTGCATGCATATCATACACATCATTGCATAGCAGGTATCTTTGTTGCAGGTCATTTACCTTTCTCGCTGTTTATTTCAGCAATGGCCTTCCAACCAGACAACCAAGATCTTCGTACTCAGAACGCCCAACTGCGAGAGATGTTCTTGAACCTATCCCAGGGGCAAGAAGAAATAAAGACTCTCCTCACCAGGAACTTGACCTTAGGGAATGCAGGGGGCATCAGGAACGATCAGCTGGAAGGGCTACAAATTGAGTTGGCAACCATGAAGATCCAAATGATGGGGCAGTTGGTGGGCCAAATGACTCTCATTCAGGACTTAGCTCAAAAACAAGAAGAGCTCCGGGTCCTCGTCACTAAGCTGCTTCAAAATAATCCAGTAAGGCAAACAGCCAAGGTTGAAGCTCCGGCCATCATCCAACCACATGCGGGGCAAGAAGACAAAGGAAAATCCCATCAGCTTGCTTCAGGGTCACGAGCCCAGCCTCAACGGGTTAGTCAGCGTAAACGAAATGCACCCGGAAGACATTTCTCGGAGACTGATATACCCTCATCCTTTATACTGAAGCGCTTGCTGGAGGTCAATCTGATCACTCTAAAGGACCCTCCCAAGAATCCCAACAGGACACCTTCGAGGTATAACCCCGACACCCGCTGCGCTTATCATTCAGACAGTCCGGGGCATGCTACAGACGACTGTTGGACCTTGAAGAACAAAATCCAGGATTTGATTGACGAAGGGGTGATAGAGTTCATGCCGGATGGCGAGATGAAAATCTTCCGCTGAGAATTCTCCATCTAAAATAGCTAGTTCAAACTAAGAAACTTTTGTTCATTCGAATGTTCAAGTTGTATTTTTCTTTGATTGTTTAAACATTTTATTCATATCAAACATTGTTATTTCATTAATGCATCGCTTATGTCTATTTTGAATCAATATATTCGTATTCACTAAATGCAAATTATTTTCATATTTTTTCTGATGTCAACTCTTGATCTAAAATTCTAAGCCTCTTGAGGGAGGATGACGAAAACGATACCGCAATCTCTACAGTATGCTTTTGAACGGACCCCGCTGATGAGGTACAGGCATTGTTTCAAATCCTAAACACTGGAGTTATAAGGAAGATAATCCCTCGTCAACCCATCTGAGCCAAAGAAGTAGGAGTTTTATTTTCGAAAATTGAAACCCTTAATCATAACCTGGGGCAGGGTAGGCTTCTCAGTTGATCCAAGTGCACAATGAATGGCACCAAATGAGTCTTTCCAAAAACAAAAGACATGATGGTTCCGAACAATCGTAAAGACAGGCAGTCATTATCAAAAAATTCATAAATGAAAAGCCCATTAAGTCAAAACCCATGAAGGAGACTTACAAAACTGGGGCATCCCGCTGACTGTAATTCCAAAAAAAGGAAACAGTTCAGGCAAAAAAGAAAGGGATAACAAAAATCAAAAAGAAAGAGGTCATACAAACCCTCAACAAAAACAAAGATGACTGCCTATTTAAAATAAATTGTCAACATTCGAACCATCACTGGTATACCAAGAGCAAAGACTCAACAAAGTCTAACGTATGATCAACTGAGTTTAGGTTTGGAGAACATTACGAAGAGCGGGTGGGTACAAATAATTTGAGCCTTTATCCTTTGTTTCTTAAACCGTGAACCAGGCCACGTTATAACCCTTAAAAGTCCTAGCTGAAGCATGGGTTAGTTCGAAAGCATACTGTCACGAAAGGTATCCTGACTCCTTAAGGCCTACGGTAAATACGGAGTTGACATCACGTTTTACAAACAGTCACTTGTTTTATGAAAAAAGAATACATTTTCAAAAATCTTCGAGACAGACATAAGCTTTGTATTTTTAACATAACTTTGTTCGCATATGACTTTTTGTTTGAACAGCAGGGAAATTCGCACGATGAATACCTAGTGAACAAAAGCACCCCCAATCAAGGGGCAAGCATGATCAGGGTCTATTATCTGGGGCAATCCAATCAAGATTCGGAGAATCTCTCAAAGGCCAAAAAGCCTGGGGCAAATCTCCGCCTAAGTCACCTGGGGCACTCCAACAACGAATCTGACCTGATCAAACACCCTCTGGTGGCAGGACAAAACACTTATAACAGGGGCAACTCCCTACATTCTGAAAGCACGGACATAGTCGAAAAATACTACGCAAAATCAAAGGCCCGCTAGGTTGACACACCTAGGCAAAAATGAGGGCTTCCCGGCGAACCAAAAGGGTTCGGGCAAAATGAAGGGATAAAATGAAAAATCTGTACACCCGGCAAGTCGAAAACCTGAAAAGGCGGCTTGAGCAAAAATGGGTATCCCGGTGGACTGAAAACCCGAAAGGGCGGTCCATGCAAAAGTTAGGGATCAAAGCGTACGACTATGTCCTGCCATCTGTCTACCAGAAGAAGGTTTGTCCATCAACAACTATCAGCACCCCACAAGTGCCTCCCCCATAGAAACAGGGGCAATAAAGAGTTGTCTAAACAATCCAATTGCTCTATCCTCCAAGGTACCAAGGTAGGTTCAGCTAAAGAACATAACCAGTACATCTTGAATTCCCCAGAGAGTGGTTCAGCAAAACAGTACATTCCTCTCCAAGCAAAACTATCAAAAGGAAATTGGGTATCCTCCCGTAGATCTCAATACCTTCAACAGCAGCATATATTCTTAACAAGCATCCCCGGCAGTCTTGGTCTAAAGATTGTTCCCCGGCGGTATACCAATATTCAAAGGAATCACTTCCCTGCAGTTCAAACCTCCCCAGAGGAGTCCAATCCAGTTTCCCCAGGAAAATTGGAATTCATATATCCCCAAGCGGTAAGCTTATCCCCAGTAAATTCTGGAAGCTTATCCCCTCGCAGAGCACGAACGCGTCGCCCGGCTTTATTCAAAGAGTTATTTCCTTAACAGGATATAACTGGGTTATCCTCAGCCAAAAGCCTCGGAAAGATCGTTGTCGACACAGTCTTCTCCCCCAGCGAAGTCCATCAACACTTCCAACAACAAGACATCCTCAGCAGATTATTATCAACACTTAGCAAAGCATCTCTACCCCCACAGAGTATGGCTTCCCAGCATGGTCGCTAGAGTATCTTTTCTCCCCGCAGAATCTTCCATGTGCCAAGTTCATTCCTCAACGGAGTCATCTTCTCCTACCGGTATACTTGCAACTATCATCCCCAGTGGAAGCAAAATCTGTTCCTCAACATCAGCCCAGGATACGACTTCCTGGCACCCGTCAAGGATTTATTTTCTTAGACAAACATACATTCATAAAACGTCACATACATCATTATAGCATGCATATGCATCATATTACACGAATCTCATTGAGTTTGAAGACATACAGTTCATGCATCATGATTTTGCATACAATTATGTTTTACCTTTTCAGGAAAAAGATCAATACAAAAATGATTACTATCAACTAACGCAATTCCTTCTCGATATAGTTTCAGATATGACCCAGATATGGTGACGTTCTGATGCTGCTTCCAGATTTCCTTCTAGATATAGTTTCAGATATGACCCAGATATGGTGACGTTCTGATGCTGCTTCCAGATTTCCTTCTAGATATAGTTTCAGATATGACCCAGATATGGTGACGTTCTGATGCTGCTTCCAGATTTCCTTCCAGATATAGTTTCAGATGTAAACCAGATATGGTGACGTTCTGATGCTGCTTCCAGATTTCCTTCTAGATATAGTTTCAGATATGACCCAGATATGGTGACGTTCTGACGCTGCTTCCAAATTTCCTTCCAGATATAGTTTCAGATATGATCCAGAGATGGTGACGTTCTGATACTGCTTCCAGATTTCCTTCTAGATATAGTTTCAGATGTAAACCAGAGATGGTGACGTTCTGATACTGCTTCCAGATTTCCTGCCAGATATAGTTTCAGATGTAAACCAGGTAAGGTGACGTTCTGATGCTGCTTCTAGATTGCCTTCCAGATATAGTCCAGATATGAACCAGATATGGCGACGTTCTGACACTTATTTCAGTTGAAGATATTTCAAGACCTTGTCCAGTCCAGCTAAATCGATTCCCAACAGATTTTTCTGATAAAGACTCAGCAGAATTTATGGTTCCCTCTCCGACGGTGTGTGAGGTAGTAATTCCTTCTTCAGATGTTTCCCTCTCCGATGATGAGTGTGAGGTGATAGTCTTTTATGGTTCCCTCTCCGACGGTGTGTGAGGTAGTAATTCCTTCTTCAGATGTTTCCCTCTCCGACGATGAGTGTGAGGTGATAGTCTTTTATGGTTCCCTCTCCGACGGTGTGTGAGGTAGTAATTCCTTCTTCAGATGTTTCCCTCTCCGACGATGAGTGTGAGGTGATAGTCTCTTGTGGTCCCCTCTCCGACAAGTGCGTGAGGTGGTAATTCCTTCTTCAGATGTTTCCCTCTCCGACGATGAGTGTGAGGTGATAGTCTCTTGTGGTCCCCTCTCCGTCAAGTGCGTGAGGTGGTAATTCCTTCTTCAGATGTTTCCCTCTCCGACGATGAGTGTGAGGTGATAGTCTTTTATGGTTCCCTCTCCGACAGTGTGTGAGGTAGTAATTCCTTCTTCAGATGTTTCCCTCTCCGACGATGAGTGTGAGGTGATAGTCTCTTGTGGTCCCCTCTCCGACAAGTGCGTGAGGTGGTAATTCCTTCTTCTGATGTTTCCCTCTCCGACGATGAGTGTGAGGTGATAGTCTCTTATGGTTCCCTCTCCGACGGTGTGTGAGGTGGTAAGTCCTTTTCAGATGTTTCCCTCTCCGACGACGAGTGTGAGGTGATAGTCTCCTATGGTTCCCTCTCTGACGGTGTGTGAGGTGACAATTCCTTTTCAAATGTTTCCCTCTCCGACGTTGAGTGAGGTGATCATTCCTTTCAGATTATAATTGCCTATGGTTCTCTTCCCAATACTGCGAAGATAATAACTCCCATCAAGATTTTCTCAACGAGCGTTGTTGAAGTTAAAATCACCCAAGGTTCTCTTATCATTCATGCTAAGGCAGTAACCATCCCTGGTTCATTCATCGCTGTTTGAAGCTCCAGACTCAGCTCTTGTAACCAGTCAGGACACATCTATACCAAGCATCTGAAAACCAGCTCCTGCAACGTGTCAGGTACTCATTTGTTCTTTTGCAGGTATGCAGGTTCTCGCTAGGGAATCTCTTACGCGATCAACATCCAGATGGCATCTATAAGCCCATCATCCTATCCAGCAATCTCCAAATGGCATCTATAAGCCCATTCCCCCATCACACTGCCAACATGTAAGCGCAAATTTCTGGGCACTTTAGTGTTCAATCATCTTCTACCCTCGGATTACGAAAGGCACGTCAACCAATCTGCATCCTCAGGTCTAAGAAGATTGAACAGGGGCAACTGTTGTACCCCAAAATTTGCCCTCCCATATTCTTCAATAAATTGCCAAGCCAAGTCACAAAATTCCCCAGGGGTTGTGCAGTCCAACTGTCTCCTATACAGTCAAAACTAGGGTTTGTGTTCTGATCAAGAAAAGGAAGTTTTCAAAGGCCCAATCAAGTCTCACATGCCTACAAAGATGGTCAAGTATCCTCATATCAAGTTTCAAGGCATTCAGCTCAAAATTGCACAGTCAAAACCCTAAATTGCACTACAGTCAACTGTAGGGGCAAAATGGTCATTTGACAGTCAAAAGTTCAAATTTTTGGTCAACATATCATTTTGAAGCCACAAACATCATTTGATCAATGCTTGATCATGATTCTCAAAATTTGGCTCAGAAAATCATCAAGATGCAAAAGTTACTATATTTGGACAGCTGAAAAAGTCAACTGAAATTGACCAGGGCATAACTTTCACATGGATTATCAGAAAAATTCCATCCAAAGCTCATTTTTAAGAGAAAGACATTTCCTACAATTCATCTTCATACTTCAAGTCCAAGAAATGCTCTCACAAAAAGTTATCAATTTCAACATTATAGGTCATTTTCAAAAGTCAACAAAAAGGGACTTTAAGTCAAAGGCCATAACTTGAGATTGGTAAATCAAAATGACATGGGACAAAAGGCATTGGTTAAAGGACTCAAAGACCTTTCCAAAATGTCAAAGAACATGTGAAAAGCTTAAAAATTGAGCAAGTTATGCCTTGTAGAAGTTGGGAAATTTTTGGATATTTTGAAAAGTCAACTTTGATCCAAATGACCTAAATTTGCTAATGGGCCCATTTTTCTTCCATGATTCATCATTCCAAGCCTATGCACGACCACTTGGCCCAAAGGGAAGTATTTTCTCATTTTTTATTTATTTATTTGAATTATTATTTATATTAATTCATTTAAATTATTTAAATACATGAAAAATATCAAACTTGACCTAAAAAATCTTTTTGTACACATTCTAGATTCAATATTTCGTGCACATCCCAATATGGCAAGATTTGGTTGATTTGAGCATGATTGAACAAAAATGCACATGAAAAAGATTCAAAAAGATCTTAAGAAAATCAAATATGCAAAACAATGAATGCCTTGGATTTGTGCTAGTTTTGTTAACCTAATGCCTTCCATACAAATACTAGATCATAAACCTAATGCTGGAAGACCCTAAGCTGCGCTAAAGAACAGATTTGAAACTTGAAAAAATTGCTTGAAAACAAAATTCTGAAATCATTGTTGGAGGACGATTCAAGCCTTAATCTTGATTCCAATAGCTTCATTGTGGTCCCCTGAACGCATTCCAATCAACAACAACAGCCAAAGCTCCAAGAATCGGTAACATGAACTGGAACTGCATCAAGGAAATTTCATAATCGTGCATCCCATTCTAGGCATTATTTGTAAAATTTAATGGTTGATTCGTGTTCATCATAAAGTTTTGAAGCTAACTGATACTTTTAATTGCGTTTTTCTGTGTTATATGCGATTATACCATGTATGCGTTTTAGGGTTTGCAGGATAAGAAATTGGGGTTTTTTACCCAAGGCAAAATTAGGACTCAGGAGTAATACCATTGGCATGAGCATGTCCAAACGAAGGGATCCCAACCCTCGCGCCTAATTTATGATCAAAGATGACCCAATCGCTATTTTCTGGAAAGTAGTCTTAGGCAACGTTTGCAAAACCGTTGCCTCATGTTTATGTTTTCAGAAAAAGGAAGAAGACGAACTCGTGGCAGGGAGTGGTTGGATCGTTCGAATTTCGCGCGCATTTCCAACGCCATTGACATTTTCTTTTTATAATATTCATTTACTATAATATGTTAATTGAAACTTAGTGGCTCAGCTGGCAGGTGTATGTGCTTGTAACCCTCATGACCTGGGTTCAAGTCCCAGGTCTACGTTATCCCAATATTATTTTTCATCAAATGTTCATATGCAGCTTCAAGGGTTAAGGCGCATCATACACATTCCTGATCAACCATCCACGTGCGCGCTGAGATCCAGTCAACGGCATAGATTGAAAGCACACCATGGACGTAGGTCAACATGGCTGTAGGTTGTTCAAAAAGTCAAACGGACTCAAAGCTTATTGGGCCAGCACTCCAGGATTACACCTCCATATTGGGGACCTCCACCCCCCTGGTTTGCAAGTTTTTTTTATTTTTCTTATATCTTTTTTTAATTATTATTTTTATTTGTTTTATTGTTTTAATTTAATTCATTATTTTTATAATATATAAAAAAATGCCTAAAAAATCCAGAAAAGATGAAAAATATAATAAATATTTAATTTAATTATTTTCATAAATAAATTAACATATAAATTAACTTAGTATTAATTTAGGTTGCAACTTTAATTCTTTTCATAATAAAAAATAAAAATATAGAATTTAGGTTTAATTGATGATTTTTATTCCTTTTAATTTTCCCTTTTTATAATAATACTTATTTTATTTTTTATAATTAAATGTACATAAGTAAAAATTAGGGTTTAATTTAGGTTAATTTAACATTTTCATAACAACTAAAAAATAATTAGAATTAGGGTTTGACATTTTATTTTCATTATAATTAATTCTCTTTTTTCTATTAAATCTAAAAAACATAAAAACACCAAAAACATTTTCTTTTTAATTTTTAATTTTAATTCCTCATTGACATTAATTTTTGCAAAAGGGTCCAACGCCCATATTGTTTAATTTATTTAATTTCGCATATTTATTTTTATATTGCTTAAATAATTATGTATCTCTCCCAAAGCCGTGTAAACAATTGCTCGCACTTTTATTTCTTTCGCTTTATTTACTTTCCGTCAAATCGGGTCCGGTTTAATTTTGGCGATGTGGACCCGCGCCATTTGTAATAGTTGTAGATTTATTTTCCTCGCAACTTTTAAACTGTTAAACAAGCATGCAAGAATGAATGGACCATAATAAAATCAAGCGTAGATCACTTTAACATGACAAGACAAATATCAATGAAAACGACACACGAATCGCACACACCACCCCTAGGGTACGCCTCACTGTTGCCTTGCCTTCGAAAGGTGATCGTCGAGTAGAGGATGTCTTAGTAAGTCCTCATGATCCGGGAACCTGGCATGAGGGTAGCTTCTAAGGTGTCTTCCCATTGCTCTGGTGATCACCATGTCCCTACAAACTCGAATTGACCCGAACACCTCCAATGGTGGTGCTACCTACCTCTCAATGGTGGGATGGCACTACCTTAAAGGACATTTACACAGACGAATTCCTTAGGGTAGGTAGGTTCTCATGGATACTTGCTCTCTTCAAAACAAATCAAAATCTTTTCACACCGACACTTTTCAAAAGCTTTCAAAGCAAATTTTTCAAACACTCTGACGTACGAGTCGAACTGAATTTTTTCAAAGAAACTTTTCTAAAACCCACATTGAAAAGCAAACAAACCATTTTTGAAAACACATTGAGCAAGTATCTAAGAGCCCATGGATAACCATGGATAGAAAGGGTGTTAACACCTTCCCTTTCTATAACCTACCTCCCGAACCGAGAGCAATCTCTATAAAGGAATTTTTCTGTGCTTTTGTCCTTTCCATTTGGAGAAAATAAAAGACGGTGGCGACTCTTGCTTCCGCGACATTTCGCGAACCAGCGTTAAACAGTCAGTTCCAGATCCACCGATCATAGAGAGTAACTAACTCCACAATGACCTATTATCACTGGGGTTACACATGGAATAAATATTAATCACAAAGAACTTGATCTCGGAAGCCCCTATCCCACTCAAGGAAAACTCCAAGATACCTCAGACCAAAAAAGAAAAAAGGTAAGCACGCTTTGAGCTATGCGAAATAGAAACAATGCCCTAACTTCTACCAACAGATGGGGAGAAACTCCAATCACAATGAGGATTTTCCCAGAGGGAGTAAATTAGAGAAGTGGAGACCTCATTAAGTGTAGTCTCTTGGATTGCAATAAACTCAAGATACTTAGAAATGATAAGACCTCTCACCATACTCTTGTTAATCCTACTATCCAACCCGCGGACATTAAAAGATATAATCAACATCGGACACAACTCCTAGATAATCTAGAAGATATCAATTGCTTATCCCTAGATTCAAGACCTAGTAACCTCTAAATCTCAGCTTCATCACTAAGGACAAAAATACAACTTAGACTTTTGATCTCTCTAATCACCATTGCTACTTTCTTACTATCCAACATTTTGAAAATCTTGAAAGATAAAGGAACCAAACCAAAGTTACAAGAAAGGCGAGAAAAAGTATCACCATCCAAGCATATGGACAAGAAAGGCGAGGTTGTTGAATAATATTTGAACATGGTAGAGAATAGAAAGATGGTTGATGGATAAATTAGTATCACCATGATTAAATTATTCGAGTGATAAAGAGAAAGAAAATGTATTTTGAGTTTGACATAAATTACAAAATCGAAAAAGAAATCTCGTTTAGACGATTCTCATTTATCATATTTAATCAGTTCGATTTGTGAATCAGTTCATTAATGTTAGAATATTTTATATTAATTTAGAGATACTCTAAGATCTTCTAAGTTAATATAGAAGATATTATAAGATATTTATAATGTTTTTTTTAATATAAAAAAGTATAAGATATCTATAATATTCTAAATTAATATAAAATATATTATAAAATATTTATAATATATTTATTTTAATAATTAATGAGTTTCCTTTTAGACCTATTAAAAATCTGTTGAATTTTAGCAAGTTATAAATGTGTCTATATTATTTTTGTCTTTAAAACCTTCAAAACTGTATGAGTCGAAGATAAAGCGAAAAGTTAGGAATCATCGATAAATTTAGAGAGGTAAGAGTTACAATTCTTTGAAGTTCTTGAAATTTATGAAATCTTTGGAGCTATCAAAATGGATTAATAAGAGCATAATTATTGGTACATGTATGTCGTTTCTACACAATTTTTTAAGTTATGATGTCAGAGTAAAATGGGTATTTGAGAGAAAAAAGTGTTCTTTCATTTGCAAACGTTGGTTTATGTGGGAACGCTTCTACACTCTCTTTCTATATAACTAATATTAAAATATTATATTTCAGTTGAAAATAGTTATATGAGTGGATTTTGTGGAGTGTATTGGGACTCATTTTAAATTTTTTGATGAGTTAGATGGATATTTGAGAATTGTAGATGAGTGTTTAAAAAATTGAGAAGTGTAAAATAATATAAAAAATTATGTGGCTCCCATTTAAAGAATCTAAATGGATATGATGGACGTGGATACTCTAAATACTTTGAGCTTGTGTGATTCATATATTAAGAATGAGAGAAAGTAAAAAACACTTGGATAGAAATAAGACATATTTTGTAGATACTCTAAAATTTTTTTCTTTATATATAATCTCTTTTAACAACTTTTAAAAAATATATTCTTTTTTTTAAACAAATCATTTAATTGAATTGAGTAAAACAAGTTACTAGATACTTAATTCTTATCTTCTTCGACTATGTTGTGGTTTTATTTTATTTTGATAGATTATTATGTTACTGACTTAACTCTTATCTTCTTTGGCTTTGTTGTGGTTTTATTTTATTTTGAATGTTACTACTTACTCAACTTTTATCTTCTTCGGCTTTATTGTGGTTTTATTTTATTTTGATAAATTATTATATTATTTTAAATCATTTATTTTTATTGTCATTATTTTTTATTCTCTTATATTAATTTTTTAGTGTATTTAAACTCCGAATAATTCTCGTTAAATACTTTAAATTATTGTATCAAATTTTCATAACAATAACTAGAACTAAATTAAATAGTCCTCAAATATTGACATATGATTTCTTACCAATGCATAGTTTTTTTCTTTAAAGTACCTCACATAGTACCTACTGATGTCTGCGACTATGCATTAGTCAATAGAAACGACCATGAATATAAAATATATTAGGTGTTCTAAAATTTATCTCGCTCCATTCCATCATTTCATGTGTGCTGCAGGAAGAATTTTATGACATCTCAGAGCATTTTCATATCTATATGTCTAGAAACTTTATTGATATCATACATACGTCGTTTTAATAGAAGACATTAAATATACGTTTTGTAGTACTAGTAATAGTCAAATTAGAATAGCTCAATGCATTGATTTCATGCTCAAGATTTGTGCATTTTACATTTGAATATTCATATAAAATATTCTATGAATTTAAAAATAAACAATATACAAACACATTTTTTTTTAAAATAAACATGTTATATATTAATTTTTACTACAAAGATGTGACAAGAGAACAAAAACAACTTTTGTAAACCTTTAAAATGAAAATATTAAATTTAAAAATAGAATGTTATTAATTTTTATTTAAAAATATTTTAAAACTTTTTTAAAATTATTTTTAAAGAAAAATATATTATATTGTTTTACATCCCATAATTTTCTGAATCGAGTATTGTAGTCAGATATATCGATAAATGATAATGTAATAGAGGCCGACTAATTATGGCTAGTTGTGCATGGCCTAGCTATGTCTGACTGGGTTGTGCCTGGTCGGTTTGTGCCTGACCTAACTGTGTCTGACCAGGTTGTGTGAGGCCGAGTTGATTACAGTTACGAACTCAATAGATAGTGGTTACGAGCGTTACAAGTAATTATGAACAGTTACGAACATTACAGTACTTATGGACAGTTACAGACATTATAAGCGCATTAATGACCATTAGACTAAGGACTTGTCTATAAAAGGAGTCCTTGGAGAATTTAAAAAGAGATTGGTTCTTACACTTGAGACAGACACATATAAAGATTTCCAACAGAGGGGTAAACAAGACACTTATTCTTAAGACAATACGAGCCATAATCGTAGCTCTCAAATCCCAAATCATACCTACAGTAATCTACCTTTGAGGCTCTCCATATCCCTATACAAAAGCTACTCGTTTAATGTTCTTATGAAAGAACATTTGACGCCCACCATAGAGCTCCTGTAAAACTTTCCCATACCACACAAGAATATCAAAAAAATCATACCCTTATGTTATTCTTACAACGGTCTGCCATGAACATTATCACACAATACCCACTAATTATAGCTGATTGTAGGCACCAATTGTTGGTGCAAGGTGATGAAATTGAGGAAGAAGAGAGAAAAGATAAATGCTATAAAGCTACCACAAATGATTGGAAGAGAATTGATTGTATTAAATGTAAACCTAGTACACCTATTTATACATAAAAGTAGTAAAGATAAGAATGCCACATAGGGCCTAAAGAGAATATCCACAAATGAAAAATATTAAATTACCATCTAATACCATCCCGTAATTTAGTAACTATCAGAAATTAACAACACCAAATTCATTTCTCAAGCGCATAAATTGGTCTGTTTTTATTGCCTTCGTCAGAACATCTGTCAGCTACTTCTGAGTGCTACAGTGCAGAACTTCTAACACTCCTTTCTGCACTTGACTTCTCAGAAAATGATACTTCGTCTCAATATGCTTTCTTCTTCCATGCAGCATTGGATTCTTGGCAAGATTGATTGTAGACTTGTTATCAATCAGCAGCTTCAGAAGTTTCTCTATCTCAATCATTAAATCCTCCAGAAGATTCAGAAGCCAAACAGCTTGACATGCAGCTACAGCACTTGCGATGTATTTAGCTTCACATGTTGACAGAGCCACAACAGGCTGTTTCTTGGAACTCTAAGAAATTGGACCTCCCAGAAACTTGAACAAGTAACCAGAAGTACTTTTTTTGTCAACTCTGTCTCCACACCAGTCAGAATCAGAATAACTCACTAATTCTAGTTTTGTCTGTCTTCTAAAAGGAAGTAGCACTCTGTATTTCAGAGTTCCTTTAATATACCTCAGAATCCTGACAACAACTTGATAATGAGACCACTTTGGTTTGCTCATGAATTTTCTAACCATTCCAATTGCATAACAAATGTCAGGTCTGGTATTGCACAAGTACCTAAGAGAACCAACCAACTTCTTGAAGGTTGTAGCATCCACAGAATCACCATCGAAATCAAAATCCAATTTATGATTGGTTTCTGATGGTGTCACAGTAACTTTGCAATTCTGCAGCTTAAATATCTTCAGAAGTTCAAGTTTATACTTCAGCTGATGTAGAATGATATCCTTCTTTGAGTACAAAATCTTCATTCCTAGAAAATATACCATATTTTCCAGATCTGTCGTCTCAAATTCATTCATCATAACTTCTTTGAACTTGACTATATCTTCTGGACAACTTCCTATTAGCAATATGTCATCAATATATAGGCACACTAGAATCATATTGCTACCAGAATGTTGCACATACACGCCACATTCCATCTCACATTTCTGAAACTTCTGCCTCTTGAAAAATGAATCAATTTTCAGATTCCAAGCTCTGGGCGCTTATTTCAGTCCATACAAGGCTTTATGTAACTTGTATACCATCCCTTCCTGATTTTTTTCACAAATCTAAGAGGTTGCGACACATATACCTCTTCTTGTAACGGACCATTCAGAAATGCAGACTTCACATCCAGATGTATCAATGGCCGATTTTTGTTTGCAGCTAAAGCAATCACCAGTCAGATTGGTTCGTGTCTAGCTACAGGCGCAAACACCTCAAAGTAATCTAGCCCGGATTTCTGAAGAAAATCTCTAGCCACTAGTCTTGCTTTGTGTTTGTCAATTGATCCATCTAGCTTAAGCTTCACCTTGAAAACCCATCTGACGCTGATGGCTTTCTTCTTTCATGGAAGCTTCGTCGGCTTCCAAGTTTTGTTTCTTTCAATAGCCTCAAGTTCTTCTTTCATGGCATTCAACCATACTTTCTTCTTGAGAGCTTCTTCAATACCCACTGGTTCAGAATCTACTAACATGGCACACTGAACAACTTCTCCTTCAGAATCTACTTCAGTATCATGCAATATGCTAAAATCTATAAACCTACTTGGTATTCGTCTGATTCTCTGTGGCATCTGAACTTGTTCTAAAGCTTCTCCAGAAGTCGGAACAATGCTAGCTTCTGGTCCTTGTCTAGAACTACTTCCTTCAGAATTACCACCTTCAGAGTTACTTCTGGAAGCTTGTCCTCTTATGTCTTCAGAGTTTTTCCTTCCAGAAATATAATCACCACCAGATTCTGGATCAGAATCAGAATCTGGATCAGAATCAGATCCAATATCAGAATCTCCCTGAGATTCTGACTCATCTTCAGAGTCTTCAGATTCATCTTCTGACTTTGACTCGTCTTCAGAACTTCCTAAAGAATCTTCAGAAACTAACTCTGGTTTTGGCGCTACACCAGAATTTGATTGAAGCTTGTTCCAATCCCATGTTTCTGACTCTTTCACAATAACGTCTCAGTTGATTTCAACTTTGTTGGTTTCTGGACAATAAAGCTTATAGGCACATGTACTGTGGTACCCCACCAATAACATTACTTTGCTTCTGTCATTCAGTTTCCGTCTTCTAGCCTCTAGAACGTGTTTGTAGCATACAAAACCAAACACCCTCAGATGGCTAACACTTTTCTTGTCTCCAGTCCATTTTTATAAAGGGATAATTTTCTTCAGCTTCTTCGTTGGAAAGCTATTCAGAATATATGTTGACGCGGAAACAACTTCTCCCCATAACATGTGAGATAGCTTCTTCTCTTTCAGCATACTTATGGTCATATCAAGCAAAGTTCTGTTTCTTCTTTCAGCAAGACCATTGTGCTGAGGAGTATATGGAGCAGTAACTTCATGTTCTATTCAATTCTCCTCACGGAACTTATGGAACTCTGTAGAGTTATACTCACCTCCATCATCCGTTCTCAGAATCTTCAAATTCTGACCATTCTGCTTCTCAGCCTTCACCTTGAATTTCTGGAACTCGGTAAACACTTCATGCTTGAACTTGATGAGTGTTACCCATGTCATTCTTGTGAACTCATCAACAAAAGACACAAAATATTTGTTTCCTCCAAGTGAAGATACTGGAAATGATCCACACACATCAGAATATACTACTCCCAAAGCATACTTTGCTCTAGGGGATACTTCTGATGCAAATGGCAATCTGGGTTGCTTTCCTTTCATGCATATCTCACATGACTTCTGAGGCTTCACAATCTTCAAAATTCCATGTACAAGCTTCTTAGAACTTAGATGCCCTAAGCTTCTATAGCTCAAGTGCCCCAACCTCTTGTGCTACAGCTTACTGTCACCTTCAGCGTCTTCTGCACTAAGACACTCTGCTTCAGCTATTTCTACATTCACTTTGAATTTTCTATTGCTTCCCTACTCAGACTTCATAATCAACTTCTGATTAGAATCATACAACGTCAAGGGTTGTCCTTCATAACCATCGAGAAACCTTTCTCAATGAGTTGACCCACACTCATCAGATTGCTTTTAATTCCAGGAACATACCAAACATCTTTGTTCAAAATGTTTTTTCCATTCCTCACTCTGACTCTGACATTTCACATACCTTCTGCATTAAGATACTTACCATCAGTACATCTGATCTTTGTTCTCCTCCTGGAGTAAAAGTCTATCAGTCATTGTTTGTTTCCAATCAAGTGGTTTGAACAACCAGTGTCCATATACCACTAATCTTCTGAACAATTTCCATCAGAATCAGAAGCCATTAGTAGCACAGGTTCATCATCAGAATCTCCTCTAACTATATTTGATTCTTATGATTTCCTTCCTCTGTTTCTACAATCCCTGGAAAAATGGCCAAATCGTTTACAACAGTAACATTGAACCTTCTTCTTGTCATGCCTTTCCTTTCCCTTCTGATATTTCTTTTCATCAGAAGTTGAGGTTTCTGACTTCTGGAATTTATCACCACGTCTATTCTGCTTCTGGCCCTTCTTGACAAAAGAAGCCTTCAGAGCTTGCTCCACTTCCCTCTCAGAAGTTCTTTCATTCAGACGCAACTCCTGCACTTCTAGACTGCTTTGCAACTCTTCTATTCTCATGGTTTCCAGAATTTTAGAATGTTTAATAGAAACAACAATGTAATCAAACTGAGGAGTAAGTGACCTTAGAATCTTTTCTATGATTACCTGTTCAGAAAGTGTTTCTCCACAAGCTTTCATCTTATTAGTGATCAAAATCATTTTGAAGATGTACTCAGAAACTTTCTCACTGTTTTTCATGTTAAGATTCTCATATTGCTTTCGCAGGGACTGAAGCTTTACCTTCTTTACTGACGCGTCACCACCATAATATTTTACCAGTATATCCCATGCCTCCTTCGACGTCGTCGAATCAGCAATCTTCTCAAACATACTTTCATCCACACACTGTTGGATATAGAACAGAACTTTCTGATCCCTCTTCCTCGTAGCTCTTTCTGAAGATTTTTGTTCTTCAGTAGCATCAGCTGCAACTGGAACATAACATTCAGTAACAATATCCAGAACATCCTGAGCACCAAACAGCACACGCATTTGTATCTTCCATCTGTTCCAGCTTTTGCCATCAAAAACTGAAAGTTTAGTGTTCAAACTACTTCCTCTACTCATCTTAAACGTTGCACAAAAACTCAGATCTCAGATTCTCACTCAGTGTTTCCCAAACCCACAGAATCAGTGTGATTCTGTTCAGATTTTTGTTCAAGATTCAACAGAAATCAGGAATCAAAAATCAAACACACAGCTCACTATTACTCGTGTTTCCCATAATTTCAGAATAAACCAAGAGCTCTAGATACCGATTTGTTGGTGCAAGGTGATGAAATTGAGGAAGAAGGGAGAAAAGATAAATGCTATAAAGCTGCTACAAATGATTGAAAGAGAATTGATTGTATTAAATGTAAACCTAGTACACCTATTTATACACAAAAGTAGTAAAGATAAGAATACCACATAGGACCTAAAGAGAATATCCACAAATGGCAAATACTAAACTACTGTCTAAATTACTGTTTCTACAATTTTTGTAATTATGTAAAGAAATCGTTAGAATTACTTTAAAGCAATCAGTGTCGTCCTTCTCCCCTGCATTGGCGGGAGGCACCTTAATCTTATTAGGTCTCAAAACTAGGTGGAATTCAAACAAAATGTAACACCACTATAAATAGTATGAAGACGGTTAACCTTGCCTTCGGGCAAAGGGCCTATGACCGGATTAAGTCGATGCATACTCTAAGCCTCTCGCACGATCCACCTTGTCTCTGGGCAAGAAGGTTTGACCCGACTAAGTCGATGCGTACTCTAAGCCTCTCACACGGTCCACCTTGCCTCCAGGCAAAAAGATTTGACTGAACTAAGTCGATGTGTACTCTAAGCCTCTCGCACGGTCCACCTCGCCTCCGGAAAAGAAGGTTTGACCGGACTAAGTCAATGTGTACTCTAATCCTCTCGCACGGTCCACCTCACCTTCGGGTAAGAATGCTTGACCGAACTAAGTCGATACATACTCTAAACCTCTCGCACGGTCCACCTCGCCTCCGGGCAAGAATGTTTGACCGGACTAAGTCGATGCATACTCTAAGCGTCTCACAGGTCCACCTCGCCTCTGGGAAAGAAGGTTTGGCTGGACTAAATCAATGCGTACTCTAAGTCTCTCGCACGATCCACCTCGCCTCCGAGCAAGAAGGTTTGGCCGGATTAAAGTCGAAGCACACTGAAAGCCTCTTGCACGGCCAATCTCTCCAAGGCTCTGAAACTATTCTCGGTGTATCCTTGCAAGGAGCTCTGAACCCTCAAGTCGGTTAAGTCTTTGGGCCTCTGTCTGCATTCGGTCAACCTGGTCTCTAGCAAAAGAGGCTCAGTCCGACTGCATGCATCAAGATAACCCATCCGCAGTTGCTTGGGGCTTGTTAAGTGACAATTAACTTGATAAGATTTAAACGAACGAATGTCTACTCGGGGCTCTCAGGATAAAAAATGAGACGGACTCCCGGGAACGTTCAATTTAAGACATGCACCTTATAAGGCGTGATCTATAAACTTAAATCTTAATTAAAGATAACAGAAAGGCAAAAGGCCAATAAACGGGTTGGTTAAAAATAAGTCCCAACATTCCGTGATCGAACACTTAAAATCCTACGGCCTTCGTGCCCAAGGGGCTTGGGCATATGTGCAGAATTATTTTCAAAATTGCTATGGTTAAAAGAAAAACAAGAAGATTAATGAAATCAAACAACATCATAAAGCCATAAAAGAGTTGAGTACATTACCAGAATAGAATCAAGGCCTAGCCGACCAGGTTCCCCGGACATAGAAGATGTTTCTTAAAACGATTAAAATGTATCATATAAAAAGAGCTCACAACCTCTGATGTAAATAGTCAGGTTGCACGATATCTCGGCTATATTAAAGATGCATCGAGGTAAATCAAGCTAAATCAGGGACTTTGTTGGTTCCCAGTAAATAATCCTAAAACATACCTTAGTCACGATGTAGGTTCAAACTTATCTTCTCAGCAAAGAGTAAATCCAACCAAACAAATAGAGCCCATCGAGGCCATCCCAAGGATACGAAAAGTTCACTTAGGGCTCATTAGCCCGAAAAATGAACAAGGGAATGATCATCAAACCTAAAAACAGGCTTGGGGCTCTTATAAGAGACACCATGGCTGATTTCATAAAAATAGTTGAAGGTGATATAAATCCAGGTACATTGATCCAAGATGTTTACCTTTGAAAACCTCGTATCCGAAAAACCTCTCACTTCTGACACAACCCGAACTAAAAAATACGCTTTAGCAGTCTCTGTATCCGAGAAGTCTTTCACATATCAAAGATAAACTTAAATCGACAACCCGCATGGGGTTATAAAGTATTCATAAAAATATCGAACAAACATATAAAAATCCTGACAGGCTCACTTGGGGCTCGTTAGCCCAGAGCTATGGATAAAAGGGCAAACACCCGACCTCCAACAGGTTTGAGGCTCTTGATCCAAGACAATAGCTACTGCTGATTTTCTTAACTCGGCCAAAGATAACATAAGGACGGGTCTCGTGCATAGGGCTTCATAGGACTAGCGGAGAAATAAAAGATGAACAAAAAGAACTGATTACTCGCTCTACACATATACTTGGGGCTCAGAGTATACCAAATTCTCGGTTACGCCACAACCCAGACAAAATATTTCACATCAGTGAATTTTGTACCTGGAAAACTTTGCATATATCCCGATATAGACACATAATGATAAAGGTAAATTTATTAGCCGCCTGAGGCTTTACATAGCTAAAGGTAATACATGATATTGACTCTACCATAACTTCCATAAGAAAAGAGAATATAATGTCCATAATCGTGAAGAGATTTTTGTAGGATCTGGTTGAGTATGAGTGCACAGAATTATGGGGCTCTTCATGATCAAACACTTCATCCCAGCAGAAGAACTCGTGCTCGGGGGGCTTGTTCTACATCCCATAATTCTCCGAGTCGAGTATTGTAGCCAGATATGTCGATCAATGCTAAGATAATAAAGATCGACTAATTATGGCCTAGTTGTGTCTGGTCGGGTTGTGCCTTGTCGGGTTGTGCTTGGCCGGGTTGTGTCTGACCTAACTGTGTCTGACTGGATTGTGCCTGGTCGAGTTAGTGTTACGAAATTCAATAGATAACGGTTACGAACGTTACAAGCAATTATAAGCGGTTACGAATGTTATAGTACTTATGGACTGTTACAGACGTTATAAGCGCATTAATGACCATTAGACCAAAGACTTGCCTATAAAAAGAGTCCTTGAAGAATGAAAAAAGATATTGGTTCTTACACTTAAGACAAATACATATAGGGACTTCCAATAGAGAGGTAAGCAAGACACTTATTCTTGAGACAATATAAGTTATAATCGTAACTCTCAAATCTTCAATTATATCTATAGTAATCTATTTTTGATGCTCTTCTATCTCTATAGAAAAACTATTCATTTAGTGTTCTTATCCAAGAACACATACTATAAAAATCATTAAAAAAAACATAAACAAACAGCCATAAAAGACAAGAATAATTCATGTAAGTTTGAAAATGACATGTATATATTGAAAACATAGGAGTAATATTTCTACGTAAAGATAAAGTATTAATTAAGAATTGATTGAATTAGTTGAGCACTGTTGTTGACTAAGAAAATGATTTCGCAATATTTGTATGACTAATCTTCAAATTCAAACCAGTCATAAATATTGCTGCTTATTTATGAAGTCAAAACTTAGAAGCCACCACTAAATTCCCCACTGAATGCAACACCTAACAAACTCACTTACGAAGGAGTGGCCAAATTTATTTTAGAGGTGTACGTACACCTTGCAGTTCTATTATTTATTGTTTAAGAAGTGGGTGTGTAGTTTAGTTTGAGTTTTGAGGGTGTGTTCTCTTTAAAGATGTCTTAATCTTATTGTGTTCTCTTTAAAGATGTCTTAATCTTATTGTGTTCTCTTTAAAGATGTCTTAATCATATTTATGAGAAAAAGATATACAAAATCTTAGAGTATTTATATTTTAAATTATTTTATATCTTCTTGAAAAATATTTATTCTCTTTGTTTCAAAATAAATGTTATATTTATAAAAATATTTATTTTAAAATAAATATTAGTTTCAGTTTTTAATATAATTTTAGTTTTTATTTTTAATTGAATAATCTAATTAACACTCTTAATTTATTATATCTCACACACTGATAATTAAAACACATAAATAGTCAATTAAGATAATTTGGTAAAATAATTAATATAGTATCTTACAAATTGTTAGTTAATCTAGTAGTAATTGATGCTGAACTTATAAGAGAGAATCACAATTTGATTTCCCGCAATTGCGATTGGAAGATGGTTTCATAATTTCCAATATCAATAAAACTTTGTGTGTCTTTTGTTCTTCAACTGTCAAAATATTGGACCATCTTCTGCTTGCCTGTCCCGATTCGAAGGTTGTTTGCGATAAGGTATTGACATGGCTTGGTTCATCATATGGTTATGATGAAACAATATAGGAACACTTTCTTTGGTTTAAGGATTCTTTCAAGAGCAAAATGCATTCCAACAAGATCATGGTGGTTTGGTTCGCAATAGTATGGGCTTTGTGGAAGTCGAGGAATGACATCATCTTCAACAACAATGTTTTCAATGTTGGAGATGTAGTGGAAAATGTGAAAATTCTCTTAGTTTTGGTATGTTATTGGTTTAAAATCAAATGGTGGTAAGGACTATTAATATATTCTATTGAAGTAATTTTGTATCATGGGTGAGTACCCCTTGTGGTATGATATTAATATATTCTATTGTTTATCGGAAGAAAAAAAATCACTTGATACCATAACTGATCTTTGAACTAGATTAATCAATCTAGTGGGTCGGATATTGGTGGTGAAAAAAAGTAATATCTTTCTCTCTTTCATTTTTTGTTTTATCATGTCCCAAAGTGTGAAGTATGCACTTATTTTGTGACAGAACACTACAACATTTGTTGTCTCTGGCAACACTTTTTTAGGTAACATGTAGAAATTGTTGCCTTAAATTCATATAGGCAACGATTTACGATTGTTGTCAAAAATATGTTTGCAACCCTTGATAATCGTTGCCTAAAATACTTTTGGGGACGTTTATGGAGCGATACTCTTTTATTTTTTTGCCAACGGTTGTTAATTGTGCCCTTAACTGCTTTTGGGGACGATTTTAGAGCGTTAAAATATTATTTCTTTAGCAATGTTTGACAATTGTCCCCTAAAATATTTTTGGGGACATTTTTAGATTGTTACATTAGTTCTAATAAAAGGCTACATTTCCGAAATGTTGTATAAATTTTTTTAGAATTATCAAATTTTTGGTGGCAATCTTCCCTCCAAAACTTATACACTAAAAAACAAATATTTTTCTCTAAACATTATTAATATATATAAATTTTTTTTTCTAACACAGGAATTTAAAAATAAAAAATTTCAATTAAACAGAAAATAAAAAAATTATATATATATATATATATATATATATATTAAAAAAATAGAAATCTAAAAATGTAAAAAAGGGCATGGTGCAGCGGCGGAGGCGGAAGAGGAAACGGTTCATCCTCTACATTCTGCAGCTGGCATGGTGTCACTTGCGGCGGAGGCGGAAGAGGAAACGGAAGAGTGGTTTCACTTAATGTGACCGGTCTACGCGGCGGTGAACTGGCGTCTTCCATCGGAGAGTTATCCGAGCTTCGAGTTTTGTCGATTCCTGAAAACATCTTCTTTGGCGAAATTCCGGTGAGTTTGATGAATCTCCGGGGACTTGAGGTTCTTGAGCTTCAAGGTAACAACTTTTCAGGAAATGTGTCTTTACAGATGAGTTATTTTGAATCTCTTAAACTTGTTAATCTATCTGGTAATGCTTTTTCTGGTAGTATTCCGGATGGGTTTATTTTTTCTAAGAATATGAAAATTGTTGATTTGTCTGATAATCAATTTTCTGGTTCGATTCCTGTGAATGATTCTGTTGGTTGTGATTCTTTGAGGCATTTGAAACTGTCTCATAATTTTTTGACTGGTGAGATTCCTCCTCAATTTGGGAATAGCTGGATTTACACTTGGTCTTGTGCTTCTGCTTATAGGTTTTGTTATACCCCCAAGCGACGGTATTGGTGTTGTTGTTGATGCTTCTGTGTTTCACGAGTCATTTCTTGCTGGTGGCATTGGTAAGCTATACCCTTTAGATGTAAATTTAAGCTTGCATTCATTTGTGATTTGATCATAAAAATCATATTTAATCTATATTAGAAAAATTATATTATTCTCCTAAGTGTGGGGTTTGCAAACCAATCTTTTGTTTTGAAGCAAGACAATGTAATGAATTTCACTAGAAATACAATGAACAATACAGTGTGTGGATCGCGATAAAAAGATTCTGGAACTAGTCATGAACGGAGTCACTCTTGCTAGAGAATTAGCAATCTAGTTTGCATGTTTTCTACCAAACCTCACACTGAGGTGTTGAGTAGATAAAAGAAGAGACCTACATTCCGAGATATTGAAAAAATGAAAAACAAAATTTTCTTTTAAAAGATTGGACTGGTTTCTCAAGTCTGTTTATGAAAATGATCCAATCTGTAATTAGATTAAATTCATAAAATTATTGTACTAGTTATAGTTATACTTGATAAGATGTCAATAGTTCTAAAAAAAAAGATATGCCATTAAGAAAATCACTAAAATCAAACAAGAAACTAGGATAATTTGCAATTTAGAAATACTTGTGACACTGTTGATTATCTTTCATTAGTTTGATATTTTAAATTAGCTTCTTTGAAATATCGTTGAATATCCTTACTGCATGATATATCACTAAATATCCTTAGGGTGAGATTAGATTAATTTTCTAGTTCCATTATAATTCAATCTAGGAACATCCTTACTGCATGATATATAACTGAATATTTATATTTGCTGCTTCGTTAATTTAGAAAGGTATTTACTGTTTTAGCAAAACTGCTTCTTGGCAACGTTCTCAAGGAAGGAACTCCAATTTCTGTGAACCCTCTTGTGATTTGGGCTTGGGCAGGACTCCTTATCAATGCCATCAACAGTATTCCTGCTGGAGAGCTTGATGGAGGGAGAATTTCTTTTGCCTTATGGGGAAGAAAGGTATCACAATACATTTTACAAGTTAGCATTATATTAACCGTGTTCTTTATGACAATTTTTGTTTTGTTCTGCCATCTTACAAATTGAAGAGGCAATTGCAATTCAAGGAAATAATTCCTTTGGGATTAGCATTGTACTGTCTTGGTAGAAAATTATGAAGTCAATGAAAACTTGCCCAGGCTTCATAAATTTTCTGGCTCCGCCACTGAATACAGTATTTAGTATACTTTCTTTGATTGGTTTTCCTATTATGAGTTTAAAATCTGGAAGTGTAAATAAATACAACACATGCATGCTTCAATCTTTCCTTCCATCTCCTTCTTTGTTTTGACTTTGATAAATATGTATTTTATATTGTCTCAAGTTAGAATTTGAGTTTGAAACAATAAAAAAGAATAGAAGTTATATCTAGCTATCAATTAATAAATTTTATATTTTCTTTTATTGGAACTCTATTTATGGTCACGGTTTTAGGACCGTACATGTATTAACTTCAATCATTTCCTTCCATACCTGGCTAGCTCCGTTAATTTGAAAAAAAAAACAAATGAGTGTTGCAATCAACACTCATTTTTTTCCATATATGTCTGAAAATTACATTAATGCAATGAAGAAAAACCAACCATAGTGCTTACTGAAATTTTTTTCTTTAAATTTGGTGTATCTTCTTTCAGCTTACTATGCAAGGGAAACAACATATTGAATCTTCTAGCAAAGTAAACAATATCAAGCATCGTGACGAAACACCGCCTGATGTTCGAGTACGGAAACTAAAGGATCAGCTCATCCAAGCTAAAGTTTATCTTTCCCTTCAGGCAGTTAGGAACATTCCCTATCTCACTCGGGAACTTCGGCTACGGGTAAAGGAAGTTTCACGAACAATTGGAGAGGCAAGCAAAGATTCTGACTTGCCAAGGAAGTAAGTGAGTTTTTAAGAATGTATTTTTTGTACTTGTCACCAGGTTTTCCTATTTTTATATAGCTATTACGTTAGTTATTTCATATTTAGCTTTATTGGGAAGTAGCATACAAATATGTTGAATAGTTCAGGTCTTCATGATCTACATTTTATTCAGTTTGAACTTATATTTGTAATTCTACTAATGCAGTGCAAATGAGAGAATGAAGGCAATAGAGCAATCATTGATGAAAGCAAGGCAAATTCAAGATGATTGTGCCACATCCGTGAAGAAGCTTAGGGCTATGCTCTACTCATCAGAGGACCATCTTCGCGTGCACAAGAAACAGACCTTATTCTTAACACAGTTGACAGCTAAAACATTGCCTAAAGGTCTCCATTGTCTTTCGTTGCGCCTTACAACTGAATACTATAACTTGAACTCTTCTCAGCAACAATTCCCCAATCAAGAGAAGTTAGAAGACCCTGGACTATACCATTATGCAATATTCTCAGATAACATATTGGCCACAGCTGTTGTTGTGAATTCTACTGCTGCCCATGCTAAGGTAAGTTATTTTCACGTGGAGATTTCCTGAGTTGTTTTTATTCGCCAGGATTATGAAACTGAGCACCAAATAAAATAATATGTTATAGTATCTCTCTGCAGTTAAATTACTATTCTCTCAATGTTTTAACAAACTAATATGTTTTCATTTTATTTGTGCCTAGAGGTAGTGATGGATAAAAAATGAAAACAAAAACCTTATCTGTTACAATATAATGGTGGTATTTTTCTTTCTGATCAGCATAATAATAATGTAGTTTTAATAAATTTTCAGGATTCCTCCAAACATGTTTTCCACATTGTAACTGATAGGCTCAATTATGCGGCAATGAGGATGTGGCTTTTGGCCAATCCACCTGGAAAGGTGGCAGTTCGAGTTACAGTCCAGTTCTTAAGCAGCTAGATGATGAATTTCAAGAGGAGGATATAGATGGTGAATTTCAAGAGGACGACGTAGATGAAGAATTTATGGAGGATGACATATCTAACGAATTTCAAGAGGACGATCTGGATGCTTTACTCCTAGAAGACAAACTTGAATGAGTTGGATGGTGTCTTTTTTTTTGGCTTGTAGTTGAAAGCATTAAACTTGAAATATGATTTTTGTTCTTTTGCTGAACTATGTTTTTAGTTATTTTACTAGGGTCATACTTCAAAGTATTAAAAGTAATATTGTTACGTTAGGCATTTTTTGTACTCTATATACTCTTGAATTAAAGTTTGAACTCGATTTTATTATATTACAACTTTTATGGATGTATGGTTTAAGTTATATAATCAATATTATTTTTGAAGCCAATTATTATTGACTATATTATTTTGATAATAATTGCAAAATTGTATATTTTATGTGGACACTATAAAACAACAACCTATAAGCTATGGCTACACTTCAAAAACAATCTTCCTGATTCAGGTTTAAGGCAACGATTGTTAATTGTAGCCGATTTGGCAACGCAACGCTTAAAAAACGTTGTCTCAGAGGTCGTAAATAATCGTCCCCTATTTTTTTACTATAGGCGACGTTTTTCAAAAGCGTTCCCAAAAAACATAAAAAAACGTTGCCTCAAACAATAGGCAACGCTCGCACAGGAGACGCCTAGAAAACGTCCCCTATTATTTTAGGCAACGATTTTCAGAGTTCTGACAACGTTTTTCAATTGTTGCTGGAGAGCCTAAATGTTATAGTGGAAGGAGTATTTATTTTAAATAGACTTAAATGTAATTTTGATTCCTATTTTTTTTGAAGTATTGGTCTCCATTTTAAAACTCGATTGTTCAGTATGTCCATTTCATTTTTTAATCCCCTACTAATATGAGACCAAATTTCAATGACATGATAGTCTATATGAAGACATGTCAATGCCGCAGTTGCAATAAATGATTTTAGCTTATTTTTATTAACATTTATACTATGTTATTGATTAAAAATGACATTAATATTAAAAATACAAAATCAAATAAATATTTATGAACCCTAATTCCTAACACATGGATTGTGAATTTATGTGCTTAGAAGTATAATGACTGTAACAATCTATTTGGTTTTAATGATGACAACACTCTAAAGTGAAGTCTTCATCAAAAGCGTTGATCAAGACTAACTAGTTTTGATGATGAATACCTCATCTAATGTGATGATTAAGTTGTGGTGCTTGAAGATCAAGTTGTTAAGTTCCATCTCTAGAGGACAACATCTATTGTCAAACGACATTCGGTAAAGTCGGTAAAGATATTAGATCAAGCAATCACTCTGATGATGGTGGCTATTAGGAAGGGTTATTCAGCACCAACAGACAGAATAAGTCAAGTCACAGATGAAATGTTAAATAAATGTTGAATCAAGAAAGGGATCCTGAATCTTTAGAATTGTGAAAGAGAGAAAGTGTGAAAGTTCATCGTGTTCATGTCAAGTGATTTGTTTCTATAAAGGTATAAGATTAGTTCTTGAAATTATTAAGGTGAATCAGACACACACTTTCAAATGATCGGAAAGCCTCTCTAATTTTATTAAAACAATGGAAAATGTTTGTGTGCCTAGCTAATGGATTTGGGACCCATCCTAATCAATTAAAGGGTTTTTACATGGCATAATCGATTTGCCCATGTTAGTCGATTATCACTTTTGTAACCATAATAATCAGTTATCAGGTCTTATAATCAATTAGAGATTGAGCTATTTAAAAATATTCGATATTTGAATTGCATAATTGATTAAGTGATATGCATAATTGATTATATGCATTTAAAAACCTATGGATTATTTCCATTTTTTAGCCACATTTGTCCTATAAATAAAGTGTTTCCCCCCTCATTTCATTTTACATCAGAAAACATGTTTTTAATACCTTTCTCCCACTCTTCTCTCCTTCTCCCTTTATTTCTTCACTTTTGTCATAGTGCTTTTGAGAGTGACTATTTTATATTTGAGGTGTTTGGTTCTAGTATGGGGGCATTACTGTAATATTTCTATTGTTAGAATTTTTTTAGTTCTGAGCTAAACCAATTGAAAAGCTCTTGTTTGGTTGTTAAGGTGAACCCGTTAAAACCCATGTTTCATTTCCGAGATTATTGTGGTGGTAAAGTCTCGTGTTTCGTTGGGAGGTCTTTGTAATTAAGACTCATGTTTGGTGTGTGAGCTTTGCCTATTGAGAAATGTACTCGTTTGGTTTGGTGTTATCATGGTGGTAAAATATGTGTTGGTTGGGAGGTCTCTGTAGTTAAAACTTATGTTTAATTTGAGAGATTAGACTATTAAAATGTCCATGTATCTTGAAAGGAGGTTCATGAGAAAACTTGTAAAAGCTCACATCATAGTGAAAATAATATAGTATACTCTCTATTTAACTCAGGGGGAGTTTCACTATATATATATATATATATATATATATATATATATATATATATATATATATGTGTGTGTGTGTGTGTGTGTGTGTGTGTGTGTGTGTGTGTGTGTGTGTGTGTGTGTGTGTGTGTGTGTGTGTGTGTGTGTGTGTGTGTGTGTGTGTGTGTGTGTGTGTGTGTGTGTGTGTGTGTGTGTGTGTGTGTGTGTGTGTGTGTGTGTGTGTGTGTGTGTGTGTGTGTGTGTGTGTGTGTGTGTGTGTGTGTGTGTGTGTGTGTGTGTGTGTGTGTGTGTGTGTGTGTGTGTGTGTGTTCTTTTACCACTTTACATGAGAGATGTGTTGTTATTTTTGAAAAGGGAGAGAATTGTAGAACCTTGTTTTCAGGTGATATGCTTTTAACAAGAATATCAAATTTTGATTATGACAATTAATGCATATTGATAAGTCAAGTACAAGCAGTTAAATGAATAAAGATGTAAACCTAAGTATTATGGTTTGATAGACTTGACTATCTGATGATGACAATCAAGTGGAATATAAATCAAGCCTCATCTCAAATAAACTCAAGCAAGTGTCTATAAAGAAGTATCTGATAAAGTCTTGAAGCGTAAGAAAGTTCTACCTAAATTACTATGAGTCAATACTATGTAAAATAGCTATATAAAGCTTGGATAAGGTTCGAGATTAGCCCAGTATTAAAATCTCACAGATTATTGGTCAGCATGGTATAAAACTAAGGCTTAAAGGTTCGTTAGCTCAGCCTGTGTAAATTCTTGCAAAATTTATGGAGAGAAGACTACCCAATTCAATCTACCATTTGTGAAGAGAGGACTAACCGCTTTGATCCATTGTTTATGAAGAGAGGACTAACCACTTCGATTCACCAAGAGAGACACATAAGCCAAACTTATAGTCTTGTATTGTCTGGTTGGAGGCCAAGCATTTTTACTTCTATAAGGGGATTTGTGAGTACATCCTATTAAAAACTCTCAAGTTTATTAGAACCTCTCAAGATGATTTCTTAAGGAGATGAGTATGTCCTTTTTGTTTTGACTGAACCCTTATAACTCTCAGTGTCCTTCTTTTCTCTAAATCACCTTTTTCTCAACCACACATGTAACACCCTGATCTTTATTGAATTAATTTTTTTATAAATTAATTATGTGATATTATGCATTAACATGCGTTGACGAGTCTTTTTATATTGTGTGATGTCTTGTTGAAGGGTAGTTACCTTAAAAATTATAGAAAATAAGGTATTGGGGGTGTATGACCAAAAGTGTAGAGATACAGGGGTGAAGGAAGAATGTTATTGAAATATTATTATTAGAATATTAGAATAATAATTATATTGTTAATAATTAAATAATTGTTTTTATTAATTATTATTATTATGAGGAAGGGCATAAGTGAAATAAGATAATAGGGGTCTATGGGTTAAATTAGTAAGAACACTGAAGGGACTATCACTTTAGTTTTGAATGATCATAGAAACTGAGAAGAGAATAAAAAGATCGTATTTTAGGATAAGAGATAGCATGAAAGAGAGGAAGAGTTAGGGCAAAGATAACCACCGCTAGAGCACCTTTGAAGAATGTTGATTAAGGTAAGGGTGAAGTTTTCTATTGCTTAGGAATTGCATGATATATATGGGTGGGTAGTTATTAAACTCTATGATTATCATCTCTCTTGTTTGTCTTTGATGTAATGGATGTGTCGGTGTTTGCCCTGTGTATGAAATTGTGTGAATTCATGTGTATGATTGTTATTTTTACTGAATTAGAATGTTGATAATGGTGTATATAATTAGGAATTAGAAATTGAAATTTGGAATGTGCATTGTGTGGTATTTAGGACTGTTTGGGTGTAGGAATAAGTGATTTTTCTAACAGGAAAATAGAAAAAGAGTTCTTCTGCACCAGTATTGAGGGTACTCGGTTACCAAACACAAAACAGAGGAATGCATTTTTGGTTACAGGAGGTGTAACCGGTTACCAGGTTTTGGGTAACCGGTTACCAGAACAAGACATTAGAGGGGCAAGACTGATTACAGGGGATGTAACTGGTTACGGGTATGAGGGTAACTGGTTACCACTGAGTCTGACAGAATTATTTTAAAACTTCGAAAATTCGTAACTTTCATTTCCGGTGTATGATTGAAGCATGCTTCATATTGTTGGAAATCTGGTTTAACGTACTTTTTAGTAAAATTATTTTCAGTACCAGAATTCCAACTAATTGATGTGTAGACACGTGTTTTGTATGTGTTGAGTTGTGTTGTTTTGTGGAATGTTGTAAATGCAGTGTGAATGTTTGATATATATGCAGACTGATATGTTGCATGTTTTACAAGTGGATGATTTGTATTGGCCCGTGTAATACGGTGGAAGAACCGACTGTTATACTGGTTTGTGTTTTTTGTTTTCAAATGTACAGCAAGAGTCGCCACCGACTTTTATTTTATCCAATAAAGGAAAAGGGAAAAAGAACAGAAAAAACCTTTTTCGAGATGTTTCTGAGTACGGGGGGGTAGATTATAGAAAGGGAAAGTGTTAGCACCCTTTCTATCCATGGTTTTCCATGGTCTCTTAGGTACTTGCTCATTTTTAAATTGCTTTTTTGTGTGTTTTGAAAAGTTTTGGAAATACCTTAGTGCGGTGTTTTACTTTATGGTAACCCTTGTATCAGTCCTCAAGAGTGTGATAAAGTGTTTTTGAAAACTTGAGTTGAAAAGAGTGTGAAAGTGTAAGGTGTAAAAAGTTGTTGTTTTTAGCAATTACTTAAGAGTTTCTACCTACTCGAAAAAGATTGTTCGTTTTCTTATTTCCTTTAGACAACGCTATCCTACTATTAAGAAGTAGGTAGCTCCATCGTTGGAGTTTAAGGGACAATCGAAAGGGACGATTACGATCACTTAAGGCAACAGGGCAAGATCTCTTAGTAACTGTCTTAAAGTTCTAAGATCGCATTTTGTTTTACCGAGGAAACTTTCGAAAGGGACTTGCGATCTCTGAATTAGAGAACAGTCACTAAGAATTCTCACGTTCGAGAATAGTGACCGTATTTTTCCGAAGGCAACCAAGTGGGGAAAAACCTTAGGAGTGAGCATGTGCAAGTGTTTGATTTCAGTTTATTTAATCTTTGCATATTTAGGGTTTTCTACTGTTTTAAACTATTGATCTTTTGCATACAGTCCTACACATACATCTAACAGTTTATAATTGCAGAAATTAAAAGCGGAAAAGAAAACCTAATTATTACAGGGCTTCGGGGATGGGGATTACATAACCAAAAACTTTGGAGATTTGAACAGTAAAACAAGAAAGGACAGTAAATAACCTAATTAACTATTACAAACTTCGGAGCAATTACATTAATTTAAAAAATAATGGAAAAAGAATACGTTCGATAAAAGTAAATACGGGGAATTATCAATTAAATTCAAAGACATTTAATTAGTGAATAAAGATTTTTTTTTTGGAATTTTGAGAAAGTAATTAATTATGCAAATAAACCTAATTTCTAATTAATTTTAGTTATGAAAAAGGAATTTAAATTATCCTAATTAACCTAATTAATTAATGAAATTAAATATTTTATGAAAAAACCTAATTCTAATGTTTTTTGTGTTTTTATGATTTTAAAATTTAATTAAAAAAAGATTTTTAAAAAAATTAAAAATAAATAAAACAATAAAAATGTTAAAGAAATTAAAGGCCAAAGAAAATAGAATAGACCTGATATGAGAAGCAATTTGGGGGGTGCATGGCTGAAATTTTCCAGGCCTAAGCTTGTTGGTCCTTCTGTCTGCGCATGATCCAATGAGGATCACTTTTGGAGGGTCTACCATGCTCTTAGCTTGTTGTATGTTGGATCTGATCAGTGGATGATCCAAGGTATGATATTTTGAGGTGTATGGTAGAGCCCTGACTATGAAGCACGCTGGATCTGAAACAAGAAAATCAGAAAATAGAAAATGTCTAGACCTGGGATCGAACCCAGGCCCTTCCTCTCCCATGCGCCTGCCTTTACCATTTGTGCTGAATTGTTAGTCATGAATATATTTAAACAAATAAAATATAACATAAACAAACTATTATGCCCAGAAACATGCGCAAATTCAAATCTCTTAATGGGAGTCTGCCACCTAATATTCTTCTTCATGGGGTTGTCGCTTTTGATACCAAACCTTTACCTACCGACAAAATTGTCACTAAAAGCTATAGTTACAGTTTTTGTGCATATCCATAACCCTACAACATCTCAAAACGCAATACAAGCTATATAAATTAAAACTACAGCCATGGATCAATAAGGAATTTTCCCCTGAATGCTATAGTACCCATAATCTGGTCCAATTTTCCCTTGAGAAGGAAACCCAAAATTCAAGCTTATGAACCCTAGCCATGGCAAGAAGCTATTCCCGCGCTTAAACTTTAATCAAACCAATCAAAAACATTGCAAATGTGATAGCAAGCATGGATATATGATCAAAACAAATTCATAATGGACAAATCATTGGAATCGAGCTTGGAAAAAAACACAAACTGTGACTGTTAGAGAGCATGATTCTTGACGTTTTAGGCTTTGGGAATGCTTGCAATGGCTTCAGAGGATGCCCAGGGACGTGATTTGATCCTTGGAATGGCTTAAATCGATCTCTGGAGAGGAATCCGATCTGCATTTTTTGACAAAAAATTGACACTTTATTCTTGCTTTTAGAGGCAGTTGTGCATTTAAAAACTTGTTGTTCTAGGGTTGCAATACATTGGCATATGTAGTGAATCAGATTAGGGCAATATTTGTGGCAAGAATCCAAAGATTAATGGAATGATTTTTAGAAAAAAATTAAATATTGAAAATTTGCCATATGTGGATATTTTGTGCCCATTTGGCCTTGCATGATTACTTTGGCTATTGACAGCATATGAGATCTCCATTCAATGCAAAAACCATTCCTAAAATAAATTATATGATTTATTTGGATTTATTTAATTTTATTTGAGTTTTAAATGAATAAAAATAAAAATAAATTAAATAAACAAATAAATAAGGCATGGAGGGTCCCATAGGTCGTGGACCATTCTAGGACTGAGATTCAATCTTGAAAAGATTGGCCCATGTGGAAAAAATGCAATTTTGGGCATTGTTGACTTTGTGCAATTTTCCAAAAATGGCCAACTTTGACAATGCATATCTCTCTCAATTTTGACCCTAAGAGGGTGTTCTAGGACTTTTTAGAAAGCTTAGGATGTCCTCTAAACAACCCTTTTGGTTTTATCAATATTGGATATACCATGTTCATGTAAGAAGCTTTGACCCAAAAGGTGTTTTTGTTGACTTTTTGGAATGACCTATAATGTCCGAGCTTGTATCTTTCAAATGGTGCATTTCTTGGACTTGAGGGCTGAAGAGAAGTTGTATGGAATTGGATTCTCTTCAAAATGAGCCTTGGATGAAAAATTTATGATAAAGTATGAGAAAATTATGCATGGTCAAAGTTTGGTTGACTTTTCCTATATGAACCCTAATTTAGCAACTTTGAGTTTTGATGAATTAGGAGCATTCCTTGAGGAATCATGATCAAACCTTGATCAAATGATGGATATCACTTAAAAATGTTGATGTTGACCAAAAATCTTGAAGTTTGACTGTATGTGGGTCATAGTTGATTTTTGACCTAGTACAATTGATTTTCAGGCATTTGAGCAGTTGACTGAGCAAACTTGTTGTGTCAGGCATGAAACTTGGCATGGATGATATTGAGGACATATTAGGGAAATTTAAACCATTTAGTACCCTTGGGACTCAAACATATTGATGAGGAGTGAAACCCTAGTTTAAGGCTCATTGTCTTAGGAGGCGGGTTTGTCTGGTCAATCCTTAGTCAACTTGAGCAATTGAGGACCTCTAGGAGTATGTTCTTTTTGAGTAAAATGAGAGGGAAAATTTTGGGGTGTAACAGCCCGTAATGGCAAAGTGCACCAACCATGGTAAGGTTCTTTGTGCATATAATTTTTGTTGTATGCTTTGTACATATGCCATGCATACATGTACATGTGTGGGAATGTCGTGTGCCCATGTACGGTGTGAGCAATGAGGATTTGTCGTGTGCCCATGTGGGGTGTGAGCCACGAAGAGTATGATGGTCGTGTGCCCATGTGGGGTGTGAGTGACGAAGAGTGGGATGACCGTGTGCCCACGTGGGGTATGAAGGATGTACCCTAATTCCGACGAGAATTAATTGGTCGGTTCTTATGAGTCTATGGTACCATATGCATTGAGTCGCATATATGAGTCTCACTGCATTGCATAATATACCATGTTGTGTTGTTGATTAGTTGATGTAAATTTTTGGATTATCCACTAATGCATTCTTTATGTGATTGAGAATCTCACCCTTCTGTTGGACTGATGCTTTATACGGCATCGTTCAGATACTCAGGAGCATCTCAGGATTGAGGTTATACAAGGAGATTGCCTCTTATTGTGTAGATTGAGTCGGTGTTTTCTCTAATACGTAACCTTGTGGAAATTGCATTTATTTTGTTTATGTTGGGAGTAAACTTATATGTAACTCCATTTGTTGGATTTATTCCGTGAATTGTGTTAATTTCAGATTTTTTATGATTATAACTCATGTTGAAGAGTTAAGATTAATTGTTGTTGATTTTTTCTGTTGCTAATAAAGCCATTGAAGTTCAGACATGAAAAATATGTGATTCATGTTTTAATATGTGTTACATATCTTATTGCAGGAGTATGTTTGGGGATTGAAGGTGACATCCTAAATGTTTAAATTTCTTTAATGTACTCTGAATTTTTATTTATTTATGCCGGGAAATTTAGGGTGTTACGTAGTGGTATTAGATCAGGTCGGTCCCGAAGATGTGAAAAACACAAGAAGGGGGGTTGAATTGTAAAACTTAAAATGAATGACTTGACAACACAATATTTTTATCCTGGTTCGTTTGATCTCAAACTACTCCAGTCCACCCGTCAAGGTGATTTCACCTCTCTCCAACGAGGTCTTAATTCACTATTCCCAAAGAATTACAACAGCTACTTTAACAAATGTTAAATTCTTCTTGAGTACAACCACAATCCGGTTAATCTCAAGTAACTTCTTTTACAAATGAATTGAACAAGTTTGTTTTTGTTTTCTTACAAAACTGTATATCACAATTGTGATAATTACACTAAAATAAGCTTGGAATAAAATGACTTTGCTTAAGCTTTGAATATGCGTGGTTTGGATAGCTTAGCAAAAACTGAGTGCGTATGTACGTGCTTCTTTTCACAAGCAGTCCTGTTTATATAGGCAAGTAAGGATACATTGTCCATTAAGCAGGTTTAATGATAATAATGCACTTTCCTTTTGTAGAAGATCTTTGTCTGAAGAAAGCCGTTAGCATTTAATTCTGTCTTGAATAACCAGTAACGCTTCAGAGTCTTCTTTGCTATATCTGTTGATAATGCTTCAGAGTGTTGATGACTTGGTAAAGTCAGAGTGTATTTGTTTAGGCGCAGATTCTGGTCATCAAACTTCAGTGTTTCAGCGTGTACCATAGGTTGCTGATCTTCTGATGCTAATTCCATTCTGATACTGATTCCATCAGAACTTCTGCATATATAAATCATAATTTTAAGGAGCATAATTGTTCTTTGAATATACCTTAGAAATAATTTTATTCTTTGTATTTTGTTAATCAAGGGTTGTAGAATCAAACTATGTTCTAACAATCTCCCCCTTTTTGATGATGACAAAAACCAGATTTTTCAATAAAGAATAAAGAACAAAAATATAGAATTAAGAAGAAACCCCCCCCCCCCCTCCCCCTGAGTTGATTACTTCCTTTTAATTCCATGAGTCTTTGAGCATTAGAATCTTACTGTATCTTTCAGCAGAGTTTTGTACCTGTTCAAGCTTTTTCGAAGAGAGAATTTAAGTAGATTAGAATGTTTGAGACTTATGTCTCAGTAATCCGTTATTGAAAATATCTTTTTCTTTCTCCCCCTTTTTGTCAATTATAAAAAAGAACACATAATCAGAGCCAAAATGAGTTGATATTAAAAATAGAATCAACGATAAGTTCAGAGATATGTATAGAGTATTACCGAATTTTTTTTTTTTAAATAGAGGAAAATCTAAGAGGGAGGAGGAAGACGCGTGAACAAAGCTTCCAACAAGCCCTTGATCTGGATGTTGGTTTCCTCCTGCTTGGTTAACATGCTCTTGATTTCCAAATTTTTGTCATCCTGTTTATCCATTCTTTCCTGCATCAAAATATCAGATCTCTTCAGGTCTTCTAGAGTCTGCCTTTCATAGGAGGAAGCTTAAGAATCTTCAGTAACTGGATGCTTCTCAGAGCATTCTGCAATGTCCTCTTTTTGACCCAGTTCTTCAGCAGGAATCATCTATTCTGGAGTACCAGTCAGATTGAGATCTTCTGACTCTGGTTGAACTTTGTCTGCTGGAAGATGTTCTGACCAGGGAGCATTGTCCAGAGGGAGAACTTCTTCCTTGAGCAGTTGGCTCAGAACTTGATCTTCAAATACTTTTAGCAGGTTACCGAAGTTCTGTTGAACTTGTCCATAGCTCTGTTATTGCATTTTATGAGTTTCAGAACATACCCATTTTCTAAAACTTGTCCAAAGATAATCTGATGCAGCAGGATCAATCAGCTCAAGACTTGCTTGCTTCAGGGAAGTTATCCACTTATGCATTTTTGTTTCAAATATCAATAAACTGTTACCAACATCTGGTGTAGGTTCAGATGGTTTTGGTTTTGGAATGGCTGTTTTGTTGGTTATGGCAGCCAGGCGTTCAAAAACAGTTAAATCAATGACAGTTTTGGCGTTGTCATTTGGATTGATCTTTGTTGAGGAAGTGGGAGAGTCTAGAATGATTATTGGACTTGTTGGGGAGTTTGGTGGAGTTGATTCTAGTGAAGAGGGAATTTGGGGAATATCAAGAATGGTCAGGGGTATACTGATGTTCAGAGGTTCAGTGATTCCAGGAATGGGAATGGGATCAGAATCAATATTTTGGTTGGATTGACGGTGATGAAGTTCTTGTTCGCAGGATTCAGGGGGTTGGACCTCAGAAGTTTGCACTTCTGGTTGTAATGGTTCAGGTTATGGAGAAGGTGGATGAGTTTCTGGTAGTGGAGAGAGTGGAATTTCTGGTTGAGGTGCTTCTGAAATGGTTTCAGAGTTTGGATTTACTGGTATGGGAGCAGATATATGCTGGTCAAAGGTTTCAATATCTGATAGAACTTTTTCAAGTTCTTGTTGAGTTACTTCAATATTTGGATTTATAGGTAGGGAGTGAGATCCTCTAAGAGTTAAAGTTTCTGAGGGGTCAAATTCAATGTCAAAATCATCAAGTGTTTGTGGAGTAGGTTTTTCTGATTGAGTAGGGATTGGTACAAATGTTGATACAGATAATGAATCTAAAACAGTTACAGAAGAAGGATTACCTCTCTTTTTAGCTGCTTTGGGAGTCCGCTGGGATGATCCTTCTGTTGCAGCCTTCCTTTTCTTGTTTTTCTTCAGCACAACTTCGGGAGCCTTCTGCTGCAGATCCTGAATGTTTAAATCTGGTGTTGTACCATCTGCCTTGCATGCATCCAGATATCTGACTATTATCACAGATTTGGAATCAATTTATGAGAACATGGGAAAGTTATCCAGAGGGATTCTTCTGCTGGAGATGGTTGCAAAATAAGTGACATTGGGTTCCTTCTTGATGTTCTCAATGATCTTCATCTTCTTCAGATTCTTTGCATTCAACTATTTGCCAACAGTTGCTTCTAAAGTGTTGATTTCTTGTGCTTCTGTTAGATGATCTATCAGCTTATTCTCTGTTAGAATATCTGATATGAGCCTTCCTAGGGGTATCTAGTCCCTTTTTATGCACTCCTCTTCTCTAGTCTCCTTAACACTAGTCCTTAGATGGTTGAACAACAGATGAGCCAGATTCACCTTAATCTTCTGGGAGATGAAGTAGATCAGAAACTGGTGATCAATGTTGATGTAGTCAGGATAACTGGTTGGCTTCGTGTGGTTTATGCATCCCAGAATAATCTTAGCCCATATTCTGTGATGGTATTTCAGATCCCTTATCTTGCTGGAGGGAAGACCCAGAGTGAAGATTTCTCTAGCAATTAGGGCGACATCAGCATATCTTTCAGCCATGTCTATGCATCTTACACCACCACCATTGTAGCCTATCAATCTTGCAATAAGGTCTTCAGTTATGACTATCTTCTTCCCCATTATGTACGAAGTAACTTGATAGTTGGAAGATGAAGCATGAATCCAAAATTCCTTCACAAGGATTGGGAACGTTGGACCTACCAGACGGTCAAAATACCTGTTCCATCCTTGAGCCTTTACTTCTTCAGAGAGATTGAACCCGTTCTCTTGAAGACTGTTAAAGTCCACAATCAATTATGAGAGTACTTCTATATTTTTAATGGGCGTGAGGAGAGTTCTGAAAGGTTCTTCATATTGTTCTGAGGAATCTATTCTCTGAGTACTGGAAGTTGAGTTGCTTGAGGAAGCCATGTTCATAAAGAAAGTTTTGAGAAGAAAGTGAAAGGATTTTGAGAAAGATGCAAACTGAAATCAATTAGATTGTAGAGAGAGTGAAAGTGAAAGAGTGTAAAGAATGAGAAATGTGTTTAAATAGATTTTGAAAACGTAAACGGCAAGAGAGAGAAATAAATTATAATGATTATAAGCATTAATGACAACTGATTTTGGGGGATTCATAAAGATATTGGAACGGTTACCCATGACATGTGTCCCAATGCATCCAATCAGCGCTTTTGACCTTTCAGAAAAGTGAACGCGTGTTCAGCCTCAGAAAGTAGCTGATGAATGGATGACAACTGTTTGCTTGAGTGAACAACACATTTCTATCCTTGAAATGAAGCGCTCATATCTTCATGGATAGATTCTGATACAATCTGTATTTCTAAAGATCTGAAGGCAGATTGATCAGTAGTTCATAGAAAATAACCAAAATTCTGAAGGTTAAAATATGGAAATAAAACTGTTTTATTCTGGGCAAAGCTTCATGCTGAGATGTTTCAGAATGAAGTTAAACCTATCTTCAGAAAGAGGTTTTGTAAAGACATCAACCCATTGATGGTCTGTGTTAATAAATTTTAAATTGAGAATCCCTTTCTGAATATAGTCCCTAATAAAGTGATATTTTATTTCTATATGCTTAGCCCTAGAATGCAAGATAGGATTTTTACTGAGACAAATAGCAGAAGTGTTGTCACAGAGGATAGGGATGTTACTCTCAAATATATTGAAGTCCTCAAGTTGACTTTTCATCCAGAGCATTTGCGTGCTACATCCAGCTGCTAGTATGTATTTAGCTTCTGCTGTTGATAGAGCTATTGTGGATTGTCTTTTACTGGATCATGAGATCAAATTTTCTCCCAGAAATTGGAAGCTTCCAGAAGTGCTTTATATTCTATTCGGTCTCCAGCAAAATCAGCATCACAGTATCCTACTAAGCTATAATCACTTGACTTTCTATAAAACAAACCTAGATTAGTAGTACCTTTCAGATACTTGAAAATTCGCTTAACTGCTGTTAAGTGAGATTCTCTAGGATCTGATTGGAATCTAGCACAAATGCAAACACTGAATAGAATGTCAGGCCTTGAAGCCGTCAGATAGAGAAGAGAACCAATCATACCTCTGTAGACCTTCTGTTCTACCTTGTTACTTACCTCTTCTTTTTCCAGAATGCACGTGGGATGCATTGGAATCCTTGAAGGCTTACATTCTGAGAGATCAAATTTCTTCAGAAGTTCTCTGACATATTTTCTCTGATGAATGTAGGTTTCTTCTAGAGTTTGATTAATCTGAATGCCCAGAAAGAACTTTAGTTCCCCCATTAGGCTCATCTCAAATTCTGCCTGCATACATTTAGCAAACTCTCTTCCCAAAGAGGGTTTAGTGGATCCAAATATAATGTCATCAACATAAATCTGACATACTAAGATGTCATTCTTAACTGTCTTACTGAACATCGTTATGTCCACTTTCCCTCTGGTGAATTCCTTTTCTAACAGGAAGTTACTTAGTCTTTCATACCAAGCTCTGAGAGCTTGTTTCAGACCATAGAGTGACTTCTTTAGTTTGAAAACATATTTTGGATTTTTGGAACTTTCAAAACCAGGGGGTTGGTGCACATAAACCTCTTCTTCTATATAGCCGTTTAAGAATGCACTCTTGACATCTATCTGATATAGAGTGATGCCTTTATTAACAGCAAATGAAATTAAAAGTCTGATAGATTCTAACCTGACGAATGGAGCATAGGTTTCTGTATAGTCTATCCCCTCTTGCTGACTATAACCTTATGCTACCAGCCGTGCTTTGTTTCTGATGACTTCACCTTGTTCGTTCAGTTTGTTTCTGAACACCCATTTTGTGCCTATGACGTTGAATCCTTTTGGTTTGGGAACTAGATCCCATACGTCATTTCTTGTGAACTGATTTAGCTTCTCCTGCATTGCCAGAATCCAGTCATTGTCCAGAAGTGCTTCATCAATTGTTGTTGGTTCAATCAGAGAAACCAGTCCCATGAGGGATTCTTCAGAGTATCTAAAGGTAGATCTTGTTTTGATTGGATCTTCCTTCCTTCCTAAGATTGTTTCTTCTAGGTGATCAATTCTGATTCTGGATGGTCTTTTCTGGAGTTTATCAACAGAAGGTGCTAGGTTGCTTGTAGTGACTCTTTCTGATGTTGACGGAGTGTCTCTGTTGAGAGCTTCTGAGTTGTCTTTAGTACCTGTGAGTTTAACTTCCATACCTGTAAGGAATTCATTCTACTTTGACTTTTGAGAGTCAAGCTTATCATCAAACCGAACACTGATTGACTCTTCAACAATATGTGTTTCTGTATTGTATACTCTGTACCCTCTTGAGCGTTTAGAGTATCCTAACATAATACACTTTTGTTCTTTAGAGTCAAACTTGTTCAAATAATTTTTTGTATTCGAAATAAAACATGTACATCCAAATGGGTGAAAATAGGAAATGTTGGGTTTTCTGTTCTTCCACAATTCATATGGAGTCTTTTCCAGAATAGGTCTTATGGAGATTCTATTCTGAATGTAACACGCTGTGTTTATTGCTTCTGCCCAAAAAATCTTAGCAACGTTAGTCTCGTTGATCATGGTTCTTGCCATTTCTTGCAATGTTCTGTTCTTTCGTTCTACAACTACACTTTGCTGGGGAGTTCTAGGACAAGAGAAGTCATGCAGAATTCCTTTTTCATTAAAGAATAATTCAAAATCTTTATTTTCAAATTCTCCACCATGACCACTTCTGACTTTAATGATTCTAAGATCTTTTTCATTCTGAACCTGGTTGCAGAAGGTAACAAACATAGAGTGTGACTCGTCCTTGTGCCTTAAGAACTTTACCCATGTCCATCTGCTATAGTCATCTACGATTACTAACCCATACTTCTTACCACTGACTGAGGCAGTTTTTACTGGTCCAAATAAGTCAATGTGCAGAAGTTCTAATGGCTTAGAGGTGGAAATAACGTTTTTGGATTTGAAAGCAGGTTTTGCAAACTTGCCTTTCTAACATGCTTCACACAAAGCATCTGACTTGAACTTCAAGTTAGGAAGTCCTCTGACCAGATTGAGTTTGTTAATCTGAGATATTTTTCTCATACTAACATGTCCCAATCTTCTGTTCCAGATCCATTGCTCGTTGTTAACAAACATAAGACATTTTACATTTTGACTTTTCAGTTTAGAAAGTTTGATTTTATAAATGTTGTTTTTCCTCTTTCCATTAAATAGGATAGTCCCATCTTTCTGACTAACAGCTTTGCATGAATTTTGATTGAAGATTATATCATAACCGTTATCACTTAATTGACTTATGGATAACAGATTATGCATTAATCCATCAACTAATAAAACAGTGCTAATAGAGGGAAGATTTCCATTACCTACTGTTCCAGAGCCAATAATCTTTCCCCTCTGATTTCCTCCAAAACCTACGTGGCCTCCAGGCTTAAGTTCCAGGCTTTGGAACATATGCCTTCTTCCCGTCATGTGTCGCGAGCAGCCAGAGTCCAGGTACCATGACTGGTGTCTTTGCTTTGTTGCTAAAGATATTTGCCACATGTATTATTTTATCCTTAGGTACCCACATTTTCTTAGGTCCCGATTTGTTAGTTTTACCAAAACTCTGGTTGAATTTTGGTTTGACAGAGTAATCACTACATGTATATTTTATGTCATATGTGTGCCCATATATAAAGTATGAATCTAGTGGAGTACGCTTTATAACTAAATCCATGGCATTTTTTGGTGTAGGAACCTTACCTTGATATCCTATCCCTTTTCTGCCATTTCTGCTAACCCCATAGATCATTGAAGCCATTTTGCGTCTGTCTATGCTTTTAGCTAGAAACTTCTGAAAGTTGTGATCACACTCTTTGATGATCTCATCAGCATTGCTGGGAGTTTCAGGGATTATTTCCTTCTGAGAGTTTTGCAATTGATTTTCTAATTCTGAAATTTTATCTTTTAACTCAGAATTCTGCAATTTGAGACTCTCAGTCTTATCAGAGTAAAAAGCAAGATTCCTTTTCAAGTTTTTGAATTTGACTCTGATCTGCTGATACCTTTCCAGAATTTCATTAAGGCTTTCAGTTAATTCAGCCTTAGTAAAATTTATAGTAAAGTTAGGGAATACCTCTTCTGTATCTGAACCAGAAGCTTCATTGTCTTCAGAGACGTTTTCCATGAGAGCTATGTTTGCTCTTTCATCATCTGATTCTGAATCAGCTTCAGATGTATCAGAATCATCCCATGTAGCCATGAGACTTTTCTTCTTTTCTTTGCCAAACTTCTTTTTGGACTTCTCCTTCTGAAGCTTTGGGAAATCACTTTTGTAGTGCCCTTGCTCGTTAAACTCATAGCAGATGATGTCTTTGTAGTTTGGCTTTTTGTATCCTGAAGAGCCTTCAGATCTTTTGTGTCCACAGGAGGATTCTGACCTTCTGTATCTGGAGGAAGATTCATTCTGATTTCCCGATCTTCTGGGATTCCTGAACTTCCTTTGCCTCTGCTTCCACAGTTGGTTCACCCTTCTGGAGAGAAGAGACAATTCATCTTCTTCTGATGAGGATCCATCAGAGGTTTCTTCCACAGCCTACAAAAGTTTGGAGTCAAATTTTCTGTTAGATTTTAATGCTAATGGCTTACCTTGCTTTTGAGGTTCATCTGCTTCTAGCTCTATCTCGTGACTTCTGAGGGAGCTGATAAGTTCCTCCAGAGAGATTTTGTTGAGATCCTTGGCTAGCTTAAGCGCTGTGACCATTGGCCTCCACTATTTTGGCAAGCTTCTGATGATCTTCTTGACATGATCAGCAGTGGAATATCCTTTGTCAAGAACCTTAAAACTAGCAACAAGAATTTGAAATCTTGAAAACATAGCTTCTATTGATTCACTGTCTTCCATCTTGAATGCCTCATACTTCTGAATGAGCACAAGGGCTTTTGTTTCTTTGACCTGAATGTTGCCTTCATGCGTCATTCTCAGAGAATCAAACATATTCTTAGCAGTTTCTCTGTTTGATATTTTCTCATATTCTGAATATGAGATGGCGCTGAGAAGAATTGTTCTGGCCTTGTGATGATTTCTGAACTCACGCTTTTGCTGATCAGACATCATTTTCCTGTCAATCTTCTGACCACGTCCATCCACTGGGTGCGTGTATCCATCAGTCACCATGTCCCACAGATCAGCATCATGGGCAAGAAAGAAACTCTCAATTCTGTCTTTCCAGTAGTCAAAGTTTTCTCCATCAATGACTGGAGGTTTGCCACTGAATCTGACCCTTTCTTCATTGTTGTCATTGTTGATGTTTTGACTTGGTCCTGTCATTGTGTTTTTCTGATGCTGGATCTTGTACTGACACGGTTAAGTGTTAAAGCTCAGAACCAGGCGCTCTGATTCCAATTGAAGATGTGAAAAACACAAGAAGGGGGGTTGAATTGTAAAACTTAAAACAAATGGCTTGACAACACAGTATTTTTATCCTGGTTCGTTTGATCTCAAACTACTCCAGTCCACCAGTCAAGGTGATTTCGCCTCTCTCCAACGAGGTCTTAATTCACTATTCTCAAAGAATTACAACAGCTACTTTAACAACTATTAAAGTCTTCTTGAGTACAACCACAATCCGGTTAATCTCAAGGAACTTCTTTTACAAATGAATTGAACAAGTGTGTTTTTGTTTTCTTACAAAACTGTATATCACAACTGTGATAATTACACTAAAATAAGCTTGGAATAAAATGACTTTGCTTAAGCTTTGAATATGCGTGGTTTGGATAGCTTAGAAAAAATTGAGTGCGTACGTACATGCTTCTTTTCAAAAGCAGTCCTGTTTATATAGGCAAGTAAGGATACGTTGTCCATTAAGCAGGTTTAATGATAATAATGCACTTTCCTTTTGTAGAAGATCTTTGTCTGAAGAAAGCCGTTAGCATTTAATTCTGTCTTGAATAACTAGTAACGCTTCAGAGTCTTCTTTGCTGTATCTGCTGATAACGCTTCAGAGTGTTGATGACTTGGTAAAGTCAGAGTGTATTTGTTTAGGTGCAGATTCTGGTCATCAAACTTCAGTGTTTCAGCGTGTACCATAGGTTGTTGATCTTTTGATACTGATTCCATTCTGATACTGATTCCATTAGAACTTCTGCATATATAAAGCATAATTTTAAGGAGCACAATTGTTCTTTGTATATACCTTAGAAATAATTTTATTCTTTGTATTTTGTTATCATCAAAACTTTAATCAAGGGTTGTAGAATCAAATTATGTTCTAACAGGTCCGTCCAACCAAGTTGTTGAGTCTATAGTGTGGAGTGACAAATGAATATTGTCAATCTAGTTTCTTCTAACCGTTGTTTGTTCTTATGGTGCAACACAAAAATATGGATGGAAGAAACGGTGTTGTGATTGCTGCTGCTTTGCAAGTTGTTGCTCAGGATGTACAAAATCAACCTATGTTGGTGGGAATGATGAATCATGCAACTTGAGGATGTTTTAAAGGAACAACCCGCCTACGTTCAAGGGTAGGTATGATCCTAATGTAGCGCAAGCTTGGCTCAAGGAGATTGACAGGATCATTCGAGTGATGGACTGTTCGGAAGCACCGAAGGTACAATTTGGTACATATATGCTGGATGAGGAGGCTGATGAGTGGCAGGTTAACACCCGTCTAAGGCTGGAAGGTGCAGGTGGGATTATTATTTGGGTTGTGTTCAACAAGGAGTTTCTGAGGAAGTATTTTTCCGGATGATGTTCGCGGGAAGAAAGAAATTGAGTTTTTGGAATTGAAACAAGAGAATTTGTCCATAACTGAGTATGCTTCTAAGTTCGTGGAACTAGCGAAGTTCTATTCTCATTACAGTGAAGTGATTGCTGAATTCTCAAAGTGTATCAATTTTGAGAATAAGTTGCATCCAGATATCAAGCAGATTATAGGGTATCATCATATTCGCAGGTTTCTAGAGTTCATGAATAGCTGTAGAATCTATGAAGAAGATAACAAAGCTCATTTTGAGAGTCTGAGTGAGAGGAAAGGGAAACAACATAAGAACCGTGGGAAGCCTTACAATACTCAAGCTGAAAAGAGTAAGTAGAGATCCCCTGATCATAAGAATTCAAGTAAGAGAGGTGCTTCTATTCCTTTGAATTTTTTTTATGTGTGGTGAACTTTGTCACCACTCTAACAAATATACTAGTGAGAAGAAGAAGTGTTTCCAATGTGGTAAGACAGGGCATCTGATCACTGAGTGCAAAAGTAAGGTGGTGACTTGTTACAATTACGGCGAAATAGGACATATTAGTACTAACTTTCATAAACCAAAGCAAGCTTGAGGAAAGGTGTTTGCTCTGGCAGGGACACAGACTTCTAGTCCTGACTGGTTGATCTTTGAGGTACATGTTTCTTTAATAGTATTCCTTTAATTACTATTATTGATACTGGTGCTACACATTCTTTCATAGTTGTTGATCATGTGAAAATATTTGGGTCTTGTATTATCGTCTATGAGAAAAGGGATGGTTATCGATGTTCCAACAAAGGGATCAGTGACTACTTCTACAGTCTATTTAAATTGTTCTCTGTCGATTTATGATAGGTACTTTTATGTTAACCTTATTTGTTTGCCACTGAAATACCTAAATATTATCTTGGGAATGGACTAGTTGGAGACCAACCATGTTCATATCAATAGTTATAACAAATATGTGTGGTTTCTTACTCCTAGTGATGAGGAAGAAGCTGAATTCTTGTCTACTAGGAAACTTGAGGAATTTTCGTAAGATGAAGCTCGGGTATTTGCTTTATTTGCATCTTTATCTGTTGTAAAAGAATTTTGTGAGACCAAGTGTGTCACCTTGCGAATCTCCAGTACTGTTAGTAAAGAAGAAAGACAATAGCATGAGGTTGTGGATAGATTACCGGTCGTTGAACAAAGTTACGATCAAGAACAAGTATCCACTATCGAGAATAGCTGATTTAATGGATCAATTGGTATGTGCACGTGTTTTCAGCAAAATCGATTTGAGGTCGGGTTACCATCAGATTCGGGTGAAAGACAAAGACATTCAGAAGACGTCTTTTAGAACTCGGTATGGAGACTATGAATATTCGGTGATGCCATTTAGGGTTTCTAATGCACATGGAGTGTTTATGGAATATATGAAACGTATATTTCATAATTATCTGGACCCGTTTGTGGTGGTTTTTATTGACGACAGACTGATATACTCTAAGTTATAGGAAGAACATGTTGAGCATTTGTGAGTTGTGTTGCAAGTGTTGAAAGAGAAAAAGTTATATGTGAAATTATAAAAGTGTGAATTCTGGTTGCAATAAGTTATTTTTCTTGGTCATGTTATTTCAGGTAATGGTATCGCTACGGATCCATCCAAAGTGGATGTAGTATTACAATGGGAGGCTCCTAAATCAGTTACTGAGATCAGAAGCTTTTTGGGCTTGGCTGGTTATTACCGTAGATTTATCGAAGGTTTTTCCAAGTTAGCACTTTCATTGACCCAACTGACTTGAAAAGGAAAGGCATTTGTATGGGATATTAATTGTGAGAAAAATTTTAGAGAGTTGAAGAAGAAGTTGACTACGACTCCAATTTTGATCTTATTGAATCCTAATGAATCATTTGTGGTGTATTATTCCACTTCTTTGGTGGGTTTAGGTGGTGTTCTAATGCAAGAAGATAAGGTTGTGGCTTATGCTTCATAACAATTGAGAGTGCATGAAAAGAACTATCTCACTCATGATTTGAAATTATCTGCATGGGTGTTTGTGTGAAAGCTTTAGAGGAATTACCACTATGGTTCCAAAATTTAAGTATTCAGTGATCACAAGAGTTTGAAGCATCTTTTTTATCAGAAAGAATTGAATAAGAGACAATGAAGGTGGTTAGAATTTATGAATGATTATGACTTTGGCTTGAGTTATCATCCCGGTAAAACTAATGACGTGGTTGATGCTTTAAGTCAGGAGTCCTTGCATATGTCTACTATGTGAAGGTGTATGAAACACAAGAAAGGGAGGTTTGAATTAGGTTTCACCAAATAAATTTTTTTTTTGGTGACAAACCAAGTACGCTTAGAATATAAAACATTAAATGAACACAATGATTTTTATCCTGGTTCAATGTTAACTAAGTTACTCCAGTCCACCCTCACAATGATGATTTCGCCTTCAACAAGGACTTAATCCATTATAACCAAACAAATTATAGAATAACCCACAATAAGTCTGATCAACCTTATTGGCACCCTCAATAAGCCCGTTGATCCTTACTGTAAATCCACCCAATCCGCAGTAGGAGTCTTCTTGATCTAATACCTTCACTGAGTCTCTCAAGGTATCATTCAACAAAAATTGAGTACTTTCAGTGTATTACAGATTTGCCTCTTGTATGCAGATTACACAAACTTTTTAGTACAATGAAGAACACCTAAGAGTTCTACTGCAAGATACGAGTAACAACTCCTTGCTTATTTATAAAACTATAGACATATGATTTCTCTATAGAGTTTACACAGCGCTTTGGTGTAGTTTTGTTGAGCTTGATTTGAACTGATAAATTTCTCGTTGTAATGTAGTTTGTTACTTTTCTTCAGCTTCAAGTCTTCCTTTTGTAGTTTGTAAAAGAGATCTGTTGAAAGAGTAGAAAGGTAAATTGGAAATATAGCTGTTGGTTCTCAACGATTATAATGAGAGTAGTCACTTTCAAGTACAAAAGAACTATCCTTCTGCCACTCTAGAAGAGTAGAGGTCACAGTCACTTTATGTACAGTTTTTACACTATCACACGTTAACCATTTTGAACTTTTCTTCTTGATCTACAGATGCTTTAGATATTTCAATGTTGAGCGTTGAAGCTTGTTGTAGAAGAATCTTTCTTAAGCCTTAAAACCTAAGTCTTTGAGTCTTTAGAACTTATCACATATAACCTTTTCTTCAGAGTCTTCAGCACTTGGTTGTAAGAACTTCCTTTTCTTTAGATCATCAGAACTTGTTCAGCAGAACCTTGTCTTCATAATCTTCAAAACTTGTAACACACAAAAGTAAAGCTTTAGAAGGCCTCTAAAGCTAAACCACAAAGCCACAATCAGAACTTCTTGTACTAACGTTGCTAAGACAAATTGCAGAAGGTCAGTTGAGAACCTTGACTTTAACAAAACATGTATCCACATGTTTTCTTCTAGAATGTATGTTCAGAAACTGATGATGTCACACGCCTTGTACCAGAGTCAGAACATTATAGCAGCAGCTACATAATAGATGAAACCATTAGTGAATACAATTGTTCTCTAAGATAACATGTGAAGTTATCATCAAAATATCAATGCCAGATGTAAGAAACACTTCTTCTTCTTACACTATGATGGTTAGAGAGTTGGATCTTATTGAGCAGTTTAGAGACCTAAGTATGGTTTGTGAGATGACATCGCAGAGCGTGATGCTGGGTATGTTGAGGGTAAACAATTATTTTCTGGATAATGTTAAGGAAAGTAAAAAGCTGGATGTTAAATTTGTAGATCTGATGGGCTCGGATAATCAAACTAAAGGAATCGATTTCAAAGTAGATGAACAGAGAGTGTTGAGGTTTCGAGGTAGAATTTGTATACCAGATGACCCCGAGTTGAAATATATGATTTTGGAAGAGAGTCATAGAAGTAGATTGAGTATCCACCCGGGGCTACTAAGATGTATCAGTGTAATACGGTGGGAGAATTGACTTTTGGTTTTACTTTTTATCGCAAATGTTGCGGATAGCAAGAGTCGCCACCTACTTTTATTTTATCTAATAAAGGAAAGGGTGAAAAGAACAGGAAAGACGTTTGAGAATTTGTTTGAGTTCGGGGGGTAGGTTATGAAAAGGGAAGGTGTTAGAACCCTTTTTGTTCCTTAGTTATCCACGGGCTCTTAATCGCTAGCTCACTTTGAAAATGCTTTGTGTGTTTGAAAATATTTTTAAAAAATGCCTAAGTGCGACAATTTTGTAATGATTATCGTATCGTTAAGAATGCATACAAATAGTGTTTTTTTGAAAATATTTCAGAGAAAAGTGTGATTGTGTGAAAAATGTTTTGTTTCTTGTGTGAGCAAGCGATTAATAACTATCTACCCTTAATCAAAAGTCTTTTGCGTTATTTTCCTCCTCCTTTAGATAGTGCTATCCTACCATTAGTTAGAAGGAACCATATCGTTAGATGTGTGAGAGACATGTGATGGTAATCGTTATAGTCACAGAAGGAAACATATAGGGATACCTTTATCAATTCGAAGGGACTTTCATCATATATATGTAGGCAACATCGAGGGACAATATCATTTACCAAAGGCAACATCGAAGGGTCATCGAGGTACTATGATCTTTATGATGATTTTTAACCGAGGGTCTTTGCTAATGGTATCACTGCGTTCGAGGGACATGACCATTTTTATCCGAAGGCAACAAGTGAGGTTGCCCTAGAGGTGTGTGTGTGAATAGTGTATTCCATTCAGATTATTTATCTTGCATTTAAGGTTATCTAGCATTTTGTTTTAGATCTTTCCATACACGCCTAATTACTATATCGTAATAAGTAAAAGCGGTAAAAACAGAAACTAAAAATCCTACGCTATTACAATGCTTCGGGGGAGGGGGTACAAACCATCAAATCAGGGGGGGGGGAGTAAACCCTAATTAAACTATTACAACCCATGAGAAGTTACATAATAAAAAGATTGTGCGGGAATTTAAACTAGGTTATTACAATTGAGAGTGTGACCTATACAATTGATCTAAGAAAATAAATAGCAAAAGGTAAGAAAAAGAGTGTTAGAAAAATATTAAATGCCCTGAAAACTCTATGTGTTAGAAAATAGTTTAAGTGTTAATAATGATAATTAAATCCTAATTCTAAATTAATTAATTAGTTAACAATAAAAATATTCCAAAGGAAACATAATTACTAGTTATTAGTTTTAATTAAAAGAAAAATGAATTAATGGAAATAAATAAGAAAATGGGTTAGTAAAAAGAAAATGTATGAGGCGGAACTTGAATCCACCTCCTTTGTCTCACAAGCGCGCTATCTTTCCACTAGGCCATCGTTGTCTTTGTGCTATTGGAACAAGAATTAATCCATATAATATAAACCTGTGTTCAATTCTGGAAACAAGAAAAAAGAATGCAAAAGGCTGGGATCGAACCCATGCCCTTGCCAATACCAGATACTACCGTTAGCAAGCGAGCCATGCGTTGTTGCTTGTCCAGATATCAATATCAATCAATATATGATAAAAGCAGATTAAAAAAATATGAATTTGAAATTAATTCAACGTAAGTGGGGCCCCTGGTATTTAGAGATCCAATCATGATGCTCCATCATGCCACACAGACAGTTAGAATTTTCAAACCACTGCCCATGGTGGTTTCCACCGTCTTCTCCGATGAGAAGATTTTTGAAACCTGCAAAATACATAAAATAAAAGCAGACAAAACATGTTATCCCCCTTAAAATTTCTTCTTGAGTTTGAATATGGGGTTCATTTTGGCTAAAAGTCCTTGTATCACGAGTTTCAAATAAGAAACCCTAGCACGGTTCAACAATGGTAAACCAATATTTGGATGTTACAAACTCCATATAATGATTGGATCATACTCTAAACATTCATATAAACTGATCTAGATGGTTAGAAATATTCAACAATGCATAGAATTAAAAATATGACTAATGGAAAAAATTGCAATCAGAGATTATGAACATGATCGTTTTAGGCATGGAAAACCATTGAAAATCAATTGTACTTACTCTATAGATGTTCAGGAAGTGATAAGAGTGCTTGGTTCTGCTCGAATATGGATGGAAACTGCTACACAAAATTGTAAGTTTTCTTTGAAAATTTTTGAGTTTTGAAACCCTTATTCTTGTGGTAGTTATGCCCTCTTTTGAATATGATGATGTTGTTTATTTATAGACTTGTGGAATTAGGTCAACAAACTTAGTAAACAATATTGTGTGATCAAAGCATGATTTGTTTCCAAAAAATATTTCAAATACTTTCCAAAATTTGAAGATTCACTTCCAAAATAAATCCACACAGTTTCTAACATTAGTTGACAAGGATCTGGGCTTTTGATTTGATCTAACATGAATATCTATGCGCCTATTACCTTTTACTTGTATTTTATTATATTTATTTTGAATTTAATTGAGTAAAAATCCAAATAAACATAAATAAAAATTAAGGTTAGGTAAGAATGAGTTTAGGAGTCTTCAAGGCATCATGAACATGTTTAGACCTTAAAACTTAGGTGCATTAGTCCAAAATTTTCAAGTTTGCTCAAAATGAATTTCATGCATTTTCTCAAAATTTCCCAACTTGCAATGATCATAACTCTCTCAATTTTCATCTTTTGAAGATGATCTTGGACTTTTTGAAAAGCTCGAGATGTTTTCTTCAATTTCTCTTTTGATCATTTTTGCATTTGGAGATTTATCCTGATGTAATTTTCCTTGACAAAAAGTATTTTTTTTGTTGACTTTTGAAATGACCTATAATGTATTGGCTCATATCTATCAAATGAAGCATTTTTTGGACTTGAGCATACAATTACAAAGTTGTAGAGAATTAAATTTCCTTCAAAATAGACTTTGGTTGGGGAAAAGTTGATGAAGCATGTGAATGTTATGCTTGGTCAAAGTTTAGTTGACTTCTCCTAAGGAAACCCTAATTTGGCAACTATTGACTTTTGATGATTTGAGGGATTTCCTTGAGGAATCATGATCAAATATTGATCAAATGATGAATATCACTTCAAAATCTCTATGTTGACCAAAAATCTTGAAGTTTGACTGTATCTTGACCATAGTTGACTTTTTACCCAATATAGTTGATTTTCAGTCATCTGAGCCATTGACTGAGCAAACTTGTGATGCAAGACTTGAAACATGATATGAGAATTGTTGAAGACCTATGGGGAACCATGGAAACCACTTGATACCTTTGGAACCCAATCGTCCTTGGGAAACATAAAACCCTAGTTATGGACTCATTACTTAGGAGGAGGTTTGACTGGTCAACCCTTGAGTATTTGAGACCTTCATGAGCACGAGGAGGTGTCTTGAATTAACTGTCTTAAAAAATGGGAGGGAAACTTTTGGGGTACAACAGCTACCCCTGTTCAATCTTCTTAAACCTGAAGAGTTAGATTGGCATGTCCGCCATTCGTGATCTGAAGGTGGAAGATGATTGAACACTCAAGTGCCTAGAAATTTGCACTCGCACATGCACCAAGTAACACTTTTGGTTGATTATATCAGGAATGGGCTTAAAGATTCCATTTAGAGAGGTGACGGAGAGTCGTCGGAGATGGGCTTATAGACACCATCCAGGATAACTGTTGATAAGAAAATCAGACTAAACTTATGCCCGACATTGTCTTAGAAGATGTCTTTGGAATGAGTCTACGCTCGAATTTCTCCAAATGAATAATCAGAATAAATATACGCTCAATTTTATCTGAACCAGAAGATGTCTATGCCCGACTGCTACTAGGAAAAGGTATCGGAAAGAGTCTACGTCTGACTTTTCTGAAAAGAGAATCAGAAAGAAATCTATGCTTGATTTCATCCGAACTAGAAGATGTCTATGCCCAACTTCAACTAGAAAAGATACCGAAAAGAGTCTACGTCTGAATTTTTCAAAAAAGATTATCAGAAAGAAATCTACGCCTGATTTCATTCGAACTAGAAAATGTCTACGCCCGACTTCAACTAGAAAAGGTACCGGAAAGATTCTACGTATGACTTTCCAAAAAGAGCATCGGAAAGAAATCTATGCTTGATTTCATATGAACTAGAAGATGTTTATGCCTGACTTCAACTACAAAAAGGTATCGGAAAGAGTCTACATATGACTTTTCCAAAAAGAGCATCAGAAAGAAATCTACGCTTGATTTCATCTAAACTAGAAGATGTCTACGCCCAACTTCAACTAGGAAAAGGTACCGGAAAGAGTCTACGTCTGACTTTTCCAAAAAGAGCATCAAAAAGAAATATACACTTGATTTCATCTGAACAAGAAGATGTCTACGCCCAACTTCAACTAGGAAAAGGTACCAGAAAGAGTCAACGTCTGACTTTTCCAAAAAGAGATTCAAAAAGAAATCTACGCTTGATTTCATCCGAACTAGAAGATGTCTACGCTCGACTTCAACTAGGAAAAGGTGCTATTTTAGCATGACCTTCTAGGGAAAGTGCTTAATTAGCTACTTGTCAGATATAGCCTATAAGGAATCTGTTTGTAGATTTTTACCTTAAAAGATAAAGAGATAATTATATGTAATGTCATGATGTATGAAATGCATTGCGTAATGATATTCTCAAAATAAAATGAGTGGACTATGTGTATTTTGTATGCATATGATATGATGTTTGTATATGTGGTATGAATGTGAGATGTCATTGAAGTGTATTAGTAACTTCGTGCAGCATCATTGACTGGGAAAATAAATCCCTGACTATTGTTGGGGATGAAGAATACGTGTATCTTCAATCTTGATAGGGATTCCTACTTTTTGTTTAAGGAAACTCCGCTGGGGAATGTTGATTTATGTTTGGGGAGAAGGGTTCAAGAACATTGGTTATTCATTGCTCTACTGGGGATTTAACTCTTATATACCCTGACTGGGGATAAAAGTGATGGATAACCTCTCGAAGTGTTGTCTGACCGAGTTTCTGATATGGATGTTGACTTGTCTGGAGAGGATAAGATTAAACGATATTCGGGACTTTTTCAAATTCCGTAGCAACTCTCTGGGGTTGGTGGTCTGGACTGCCCCTTACTGGAGAGAGAAATTTTGCCGGTTGTCTATAGTAGTCAGAGAAATAGACTCAAGATGGGGAGACTGAACTCTGCTGGGGAAATAAACCCTTTTTGGGGAAATAAACCTTGTTGGGGAAATAAACTCTGTTGGGGAAATAAACCCTAAACTTTGACAGAGGAATACTCTGCTGAGGAAATACCCTTGTTGGGGACATGAGCTCTGTTGGAGAAAGGGAATTCTGGTAACTTTACTAGTCTCGACAATATTTTCGACATTGAGGTTAGTAACTTCAGTATCTTCACCTTTTGGCAATCCATGGTTCTTGCTTAACACCATGGTAATAAACTTTAGCTCCATAATTCTAGGGAACAACCTTGTCAGAGGAATACGGGACTAGCCCCTGTGCAGTAATGATCAGGGGAGCCACCCTAGGCTCGGTAGGAATTGTTATAGGACCTTTAGAGGTGATCCTTATAGGAGTATTGGGATTGTGATTATAGAAACATCTTCAAGTCTCAGCTCTAGAGACATACTTTCATGCAAACTCTTCACATACTGAACCTTCTCAAACAAAATTTCACGGATATCAATCAAATTCTGAATACCCTTCTTCAGCCACATGCAGCCACCCGTTTGGGACACATAATGGTAACAACTTTCGAGGCAACCCAAAAATAAACCGGTTTTCAACAGATTCTTCTTAATTATTATCATGGGAGTGGTCAAGTCACTTATTATGGAGACATAAGAAACATCATCGATAGCATTAACACCTTTACCATGTGTTGTACCCCAAAAATTTCTCTCCCATTTTCTTCAAAACAACATGTTCACAAAGGTCTCAAATACTCAAAGCTACTCAAGAGTTGACTGGTCAAACCTCCTCCTAAGCAAGGGTCTTCAACTAGGGTTTGGTGTTTCTCAAAGAATATTAGGTTGCAAGGGTCTCAAATGACTTTCATGTTTCATCATAGGTCCTCAATAATTCTTATGTCAAGTTTCAAGTCTTGCATCACATGTTTGCTTAGTCAATAGCTCAGAAGATTGAGAGTCAACTGTATTGGGTAAAAAGTTAACTATGGTCAACCTACAGTCAAACTTCAATATTTTTTGTCGACATCAACATTTTTAGGTGGTATTGCTTATTTGATCAAGGGTTTATTATGGTTCTTCAAGGAAAGCCCTCAAATCATCAAAGGTCAAAAATTACAAAATTAGGGTTATGATTGAAGTTGACTTATCCTTGAATTTTGGCCTAGTGCATGACCTAATGGATTAAAGAATGATCTCAAGGGCTCAAATACAACATCTTGACCCAGTTACATGGATCAAGACATCTCCAAAGATATAAGTTATTGATAGTTGAAGAATTGAGTCAATTGAATGAAAAGACAACAATCACACAAAAGTCAAACTTTGACTTTTTTGGTCAACATTGGAATTGAAAAATCAAGAATCATCAAAACATTCAAAAGTATAAAACTTTGTCATCAAGAATCAATAGAATCAAGAAATTCAAAAAATGTCAAAATTGAAGATTTTCAAACACTTAGAAAAATTCAAGTGTTTTGTACCTAAAAAAACATAACTTCACAAGCAAGTTTCCTCAAGATACAAGTTAATTAAAGAAAACTTTCAACATGAAAGTTGTAGGAATTAATGAACTCTACAAATTTGTTAATGTAGGATAGTCCTCAAAAAGTGCTTAGATTAAGAGATATGGGCCCATGAAGTTCTGATACTTTTTATCTAACACTTAGAAAAAATTTCAACAAGTTTTGATCAGTTGTTTATCTCAACTTCTTGGCCAGTTTTCACCAATTTCCCTTTTTTTATCCAAAATGGTCAACATGAAAGTTGAATATCTTGATTCAAGCTTTCCAAAATGTTCAAGAGCGTGAAAAGGTCATACTTGAGCTAAGAGATTCGAAGAGTTGAAGTTGGCATTTCATTCTTGAATTATAGGTCATTTTTGTGATGAACATAAGGCCAAATCTCACACCATGCTTAGAGATCTCACTTTGCAGGCCTCTAAACTCCTAAGTCTATCCATAATCAGAAGATTACACGAAATCTTAAGCCATTACACAAGGATTAGAAGCTTTGTCCAATGCATCATTCCATTAATGGCACAAAGTTGACACTTCCATTTTGGAAAAGCAAGCTTTACAACAAAGTCAATGCATTGAGCTCCTAAATTTTTTACCTCTGATCACACGCAATAGGAAAGTGAAGAAGCAAACCTTCTGCACCCAACAAACTCATACCATGTGTTGTACCCCAAAATTTGCCCTCCCATATTCTTCAAAGTTTTGACAAGCATCAACTAAATTTGCTCAAGCTACTCAAGGGTTGCACAGTCAAACCATCCTCCTAAGCCAGTCAAACTAGGGTTTTGGTTCCTGCAAGGAAGTTGAGGTTTTCAAGGGCTCAATCAAGTCCCATATGCCCATATACATTGTCAAGCATCTACATGCAAAGTTTCAAGGCTCACAAGGTCAAGTTGCACAGTCAAAAACCTTAGTTGCTCCACAGTCACCTGTAGGGGCAAAATGGTCATTTGGCAGTCAAAAGTCAAAATTTTTGGTCAACATCTCATTTTTAAGCCACAATCATCATTTGATCAAGTCTTGATCATGATTCCACAAGAATGGCTCAAAAATCATCAAGGTGTCAAAAGTTTCTATTTTTGGACAGTTGAAAAGTCAACTGTAACTTGACCAAGGCATAACTTTTTCATGGTTCATCAGAAAAATCCCATCCAATGCTCATTTTGAAGGGGATGACATTTCCTACAACTCATATTCACATTCCAATTCCAAGAAATGCTCTCACGAAAAGTTATCAATTTCAACATTATAGGTCATTTTCAAAAGTCAACAAAAAGGCACTTTAAGTCAAAGACCATAACTTGAGATTGGTAAATCAAAATGACATGGGACCAATGGCATTGGTTATAGGACTTCAAGACCTTTCCAAAATGTCCAAGAACATGTTCATATGATCAAAATTGAGCAAGATATGCATTAGAGAAGTTGGGAAATTTTTGTGAAATGGCCAAAGTCAACTATCCTTGAAACTTCATTTTTGACAAAAAGGGCCCACTTTTTCCACTTGGTTCAGCTTTGCCATGCCTCCCACGTGTCCCATGTTTTATTTCAAGATTAAAGATTAATTTTTCTATTTTTATTTAATTTTATTTGATTTAATTCATTTTAAATCTTTAAAATTCAAATAAAAATCAAAGAAATTAATTAAGGGATATCTTTGAGTTTGAATAGCCTTGATGCACCATGAAACACATGCCATTTTCGTGTAAGACCTATTTCAAGCATAAAAATTCAAATTTGGACAAGAATGACAAGTTTCTTTAATGGTGATTATGAGAAAATCCAAAGCTTAATGGCAATGGTTAAAAGCTCCTTAATGTGACTGTTCTCATCCAAGCCTATATATACAAGCCTTGCAAGCCTCATTCACAACCTAGAGTGTGCACAAACGGCCAGAGCAAAATCCAAAAAGTGTCAAAAAAGTGTGAGATCAAAAGGAGTGTTGCAAGCATTTTCAGGCCAAAAGGAGAACGTGACTCTCTTCTTTGCCATACTCTGAAGCTAAAGCAACCCTTGCCACGTCCTAAGGTCCATCATACCGCGCTGTAAGTTTTCCCAGGTCCCCCAATTTCCTTGTTTCCATTTTTTCTTACATACTTGTGTGCAGGCTTCAAAGAAGGCTTATCATGCGCCTCACAAATCCAAAGCGCCAAGTGTCTCCAAGTGCAAATCCAATGGCCACAAGGGAAGGAGCATCATGTTCTCAAGTCAACACAGGCGCAGGCAATCTCCAAAGTCAAACCAAGCTGGCTTCTTAATGGGCCTCACAATTCCATTAACACTCCCAATTCTGGCCCATACCCCCCATTGGGTTTGCAATTTTATTTTGTCATTTTATATTTTATTTGTCTTATTTTTATTTTTCCCTTTTATTAACTATTAACATAATTAATATTTTTATAAAAAAATCAAAAAAAGAACTAATATTATTATTATTATTAATTTCATTTTATTTTTGTAAATAAATACTAATAAATTGAGTTAATTTTAATTAGGCAACTTTAACTTTTTTACTTAATAACTAAAATAAATTTAGAATTAGGTTTTTATTAACTTTTAATTTTATTTCCTTTTATTTTATTTCATTAAAAACATAAAAATACAAAAACATTTTTTCTTTTAATAAATTAATTAATTAGTTTAATCATTAGTTTTAATTTCATTTAATTACAAAAAAGGACAAAAAAATTCAATTCTTTTCTTAAAAGGGTCAAAACCCTTAGAACGTTCCCGATTAAATTTCCATTCGCGCATTTTCATTTCTTTTGATTATATTTTTGTATCTGTACAGAGGATGTAATAGTAATTAGGATTTTATTGCTTTCTTTAATTTTCTCGCACTTTATTTTACAAAACGGGTCTTTGTTTTTGGCGATGTATAGACCCGCGCCTTGTAATAGCGTAGAATTTATCTTTCTGCAATTTATTTTCCGCATTCCTAACTGTTAAATGCATGAAAGAATGTATGTAAATAAAATTAATCCGTAGCTCACAAATAACATGTACAAAGACAATTAACTGAAAAACAACACACAAAGCACATGCCACTCCTAGGGTACGCTTCACTCGTTGCCTCGAAACGTGGTCGTCAAGTATAGGGTGTTTTAGAGGTTGCTCTCCTGTCTAAGATCCAGTTGCCTCGAACGGTTGCCTCGGATAAAAAAAAGGATCTAGGACATTAGGGTTACTTCTAAGGTGTCCTACCATTGCTTTGGTGACCACACATGTCCCTCACAATCGAATTGACCCGAATACCTCCAACGACGGTGCTACCTACTTCTTAATAGTAGGATAGTACTGTTTAAAGGACTCTTACACAACCTAATTCCTTAGAGTAGGTAGATCTCATGGGTACTTGCTCTCTCAAAACAAACAAAATATCTTTTCACACTGACACTTTCAAAAAGTTTTCAAACAAATTTTTCATACACTCTTGAGGACAGATACAAGAGTTACTTAGAAATTTTTCAAACGAAACTTTTTTCAAAACCCACACACACTTGAAAAGCAAACAAATTTTGAAAACATAAGAGCAAGTACCTAAGAGCCCGTGGATAACCACAGATAGAAAGGGTGCTAACACCTTCCCTTTCTATAAATCTACCTCCCGAACCGAGAAACATTCTCGAATAAGGAATTTTGATGTGCTTTTGTCCTTTCCATGTTGGAGAACATAAAAGACGGTGGCGACTCTTGCTTACCGCGACATTTCGCGAAACCAGCTTTAAACAGTCAGTTCTATTTCCACCGATCACAGAACTGGCGACTCTCCTGGGGACATAATAAGTGAGGTGTACCTTAGGATTAGATCATACTTATGTTTTAAATTGCTCTGCTTTGATTGCTTTATATTTGTGGGCTTTGCATCGGAGTTACATAGATCCTAACCCGGATCTGGGGAATACCCTTTTAGGTAGCATAAGCTGTGAGGGATCTGTCCGGCGTAGACCGACACGGGTGAAGCAGTGGCTACGTTGGTGTGGCACCTTGGTCTGTACCGATATCCCTTGTGTTGCAACGAGGAGAATATGGGTCTTCCGAGGAGTCATTAAGCACCAACCGACCTTAGAACCTTAATGTGACCCAACATGGCCATAGAACAGTAGCAGTATGCTACACCCATTGAGGCTAAACTCTCGCGATGGTTCTGGCCGCACGAAAAGATTGCGACGCTGGAGTTATGACCGATTGAGGGTAGTCAGTGATATTGGGATCCTCTAGAACCCGGTTACTTTTGATAGGACAGGTTTTTGAGCCCACCAACTTCAAGAGGGTAGTATCCCAAACTTCATGCTGGCCTAAACTCTAAGGGCTCTTTGTGTGACTTGTGTGCCTTCAAACTTGACTACTTGCATGCTTGTTATCTGACACTCGAGTTCCTTGCAGGTTTTGTTTACAGTCCTTAATTGGGACTCATTACAGGGCCTACTTACATCACTCCATGCATAGCATAACATCATACCATTGCATACATCCTACATAAGGACTAATCCATTTCAAGGATCTCAAGGGTTTGTGATGCAGGTCATGATGAATCAATTGTCTAGCAAGGGGCAAAGGGGATTTATTTTCCCCTAGCTAAGGTTGATAACTTGAGTCAGGGGCTATGACCAACTAGATATGGTGACCCTTGACCCTTGAAGAAGGACTCTCAACAACACGGAGTTCCTTCAATCAAGCTACGAAATTCAAATCCTAACAACTTTTCTTGTTTACCCCACGAGATCCTTGAAAACATTGCATGCATACATACACATCATTGCATAACAGGTACCCTTGTTACAGGTCACTTACCTCCTTCGCTGTTTATTTCAGAAATGGCTTTCCAACCAGACAACCAGGATCTTCATGCTCAAGAGACTCGGTTCGGGGAGATCCTCCTAAATCTATCCAAGGGGCAGGAAGAGCTGAGAACACTCCTCATGGGGACTTTGGTCAGGAATAGTCCGGAAGACGATAAAGACGAATGGCTGAAGCGTATACATGCTGAGGTGGATACAATGAGAACCCAGATGCTGGGGAAAATGGCTCTTATCCAAGACTTATCTCAAAGACAAGGAGAGCTCAGGGTTCTCGTCAACCAACTGCTTCGGGATAACCAACTGGGGCAAACATCTAAGGTTGAAGAGCAAGCCATCATTCAACCACATGTAGGACAAAAAGACAAGGGAAAAGCTCCTCAGTTTGCTTCGGGGTCACAAGCCCATCATCAACCTCACCAGCGTCAACAGGGTAATCGACGTAAGCAAAATACGTCTGGAAGACATTTCTCGGAGACTGGTGTGCCATCCTCACTAATACTGAAACGCTTGTTGGAGGTCAAGCTGATTGCTTTAAAGGATCCTCCTAAGAAGCTCAACATAACCTCCCTAAAGTATAATCCTGATGAAAGGTGTGCCTACCATTCTGACAGTCCTGAACATGACACTGACGACTGTTGGAGCCTGAGGAACAAGATCTAAGACTTGATCGACGGAAGGGTGGTGGAGTTCATGCCGGGTGGCAAAATGAAAATCTTCTGCTGAGAATCTTCCATCTGAGATGACTAGTGCAAACTAAGAAGCTTTTGTTCATTCGAATGTTCAAGTTGTATTTTTCTTTGATTGTTCAAACATTTGTTCATGTCAAACTTTTTTACTTTATCAATGCATCGCATATGTCTGTTTTGAATCAATATATTCGCATTCGCTATATTCAAACTGCTTTCATTTTTTGATGTCAACTCTCAATTAATAATTCTAAGCCTCTTGAGGGAGGATGACGAAAACGATACCATAATCTACAATATGATTTTGAACCGACCCCGCTGATGAGGTACAGGCATTGTTTCAATTCCTAAACACTAGAGTTATAAGGATGATAATCCCTCGTCAACCCCTCTGAGCCAAAGAAGTAGGAGTTTTTCTTTTCGAAAATTAAAACCCTTAATCATAACCTGGGGCAGGGTAGTTCTCTCAGTTGATCCAGGTGCACAATGAATGGCACCAAAGGAGTTCTTACAAAACAAAAGACAGTGATGGTTCCCTATAATCATAAGGATAGGCAGTCATCATTTACCAAAAATAAAAGCCCAATAAGTCAAAACCTATGAAGGAGACTTATAAAAACTGGGGCATCCCGCTGACTGTAATCACAAAAGAAACAGTTCAGGCAAAAAAAACAGGGATAATAAAATCAAAAAAGAAAGAGGTCCTACAAACCCTCGACAAAAGGAAATGATTGTCTGTTCAAAATAAACTGTCGATATCCGAACCATCATTGGAACATCAGGACAAAGACTCAAACAAGGTCTAACGCACGATCAGCTGAGTTTAGGTTTGAAGAACATCACGAAGAGCGGGTGGATACAGATAAATTTGAGCCTTTATCCTTTGTTTCTTAAACCGTGAACCAGGCCACGTTATAACCCTCAAAAGTCCTAGCTGAAGCATGGGTTGGTTCGAAAGCATACTGTTACGAAAGGTATCCTGACTCCTTAAGGCTTGCGGTAAAATAACGAGTTGACATCACAGTTTACAAAAAATTCACTTGTTTTTATAAAAAAAAAATGCATTTTCAAAAACTTCAAGATAGACATAAGCTTTGCATTTTTAATATAACATTGCTTGCATATGACTATTTGTTTGAACAACATAGAAGTTCGCACGACGAATGTCTAATGAACAAAAGCACCTCCAAGCAAGGGGCATGGCATGGTCATTGTCCAACATCTGGGGCAGTTAGGTCAAGATTCAGAGAATCTCTCAAAATGCCAAATAGCCAGGGGCAGATCTCCATCTGAATCACTTGGGGCATTGGACATGAATTCCAGCAACGAATCTGGTCTGATCAAACATCTTCTGGTAGTATGGCAACACAACACAATAACAGGGGCACCTCCCTATATCTTGAGAGCGTGGACATAGTCGAAAAAATACTGCGCATAATCGAAGACCCGCTAAGTTGACACACCTAGGCAAAAATAAGGGCTTCCCGGCGAACCAAAAGGGTTCGGGCAAAAATAAGGGATGAAATGAAAAAATCTGTACACCCGGCAAATCAAAAACCTGAAAGGGCGGCTTGGGCAAAAAAGGGTATCCCGGTGGACCGAAAACCCGAAAGGGCGGTCCAGGCAAAAATTAGGGATCAAAAGCGTACGACTATGTCCCGTCATCTCGTCACTTGCCTACCAGAAGAAGATTTGTCAATCGGCAGTCATCACCTCCACAGGTACCTTCTCCCGCAGAAGCAGGGGCAATAAGAGTTGTCCAAACTGTACAAGTTACTCTGTCCTCCAGATACCAAGATAGGTTCGACTGAAGAATTTGACTAGGATACCTCCACTCCCCGCAGAGTAAGACAAGATTCAGCAAATACTCCATCCAAGCGGAGTTGGTCTCCAACCAGCCCCAAAAGGCATAGTATCCCTAGCAAGTCAGCAACACTCTCCACAAGCAGAGTTAGCCGGCTGTCAGCCTTAAGGAAGTTGGGTATCCCCAGAAGATCTCAACATTCCCCAGCGGAGTATACAAATGTTCCTAAACAAGCATCCCCCCGGCAGTCTTAATGTAAGATTGTTCCCCGGCGGAATACCAGACGCCTCAGTGGAGCCATTCCCCAGTGCAGTCCAAAAGTCTCCCCAGGAGAGTTGAATCAATCTCCCCAGTAGATTCTGGAAGCTTATCCCCAGTAGATTCTGGAAGCTTATCTCCTGCAGAGTACGAACGCTTCTCCCCAACCATATTCAAAGGTTATCCCCCACCAGAGCTTATAACTGGGTTATCCTCAGCTAATTACCACGGAAAGATCGTCCTCGGCGAAGTTCTTCCTATCCCCAGCGGAGTTCATCAAAATTCTCCAACATAACTTATCAGTGGAATCCCCAGTGGAGTTATCATTAAAACCTCAGCGAAGCATCTCTCTTCCCATAGAGTAATTTCCCCACAGAGTAATCTTCGCTAGGTTTATTCCCCAACGGAGTCATCTTCTCCTACCGGTTTATTCTTGCAAACATCTTTGTTCATCCTCCCCAGCGGAAGCGAAGAACTCTACTCTTCAACATCAGCCCAGGATTCAACAAGCTCCCGGCATCCGTCAAGGATTTATTTTCCTAGACGAGAATACATTCATAAACATCACATTTTCATACATCATGATACATGCATATACGCATCATATCATACAATCTCATTTATGTCAAGAACATCATTGCTTGATCCATATCATGCATGGCATATGACTGACCTTTACCTTTCAGGAAGGATGCAGTTAAATGATCAGTTATGTCAAAGTAGACAAATACAGTCAAAAGAGACCAATCCAGTCAAAGAAGACAAATCCTGTCAAAAAAGACAAGTACAGTTAAATCCCAAAGGTTTTTCTGATGCTCATCCAGTCAAAGAAGACAAGTCTAGTTGAAATTAATTCCTAAAGTCATTGAAGACAGCCCGTCGTCATAGATGTAACACCCCAATTCTACCCCTCGTAATTACTAATAAAATCAGAGTTTCAAAATTTCATCCAAACATAAATTGAGGTATCACATATTCGTGTTTTCATCACTTTGCATTATAATGCACATCACAAAAATCAAAAGTCGGATATACTGATTCATAACATAAATCGTCATATAAACGTATGACTAATCACAGCACAGCGGATGTGTTCACAAAATGTATGTATCATCATGTTATCATCAATACATAAAGTCATAAGATAGTATACATAAACTATCCTATCAAAATAATAGCGTCGCCCAAATCCCGAGTGTTACTACTATCAGAGCAGAGCGACTCAAAATAAAGAGACTCGAGCTAATCCTCATCATCCTCGCGGATCACCTGCACGTTACCAATATAAAGGCAACGGCGAAACAAGTAAAGGGTGAGATACTCCAAAACATATAATTAAAGGCATGATAAAATATATAAATAGTTTTGGAATCATAAATGATATAGGATTAATAAGAATATGTCAACAAATATCAAAATCTCACATACTTTAAAATCATCATTTAGTGTATAAAATCAACACTTTAATTTCATCACATAATCACCATAATCATATCAAAAATAAACATAAACTCCATCGCCATAACTCATATTGTCATTTTATCGTCATGTTGTATTCATCGCTTACTCAGCATGAGATCATCACATATATTCACTTTATATTCAACACAAAAATCATCACAAATAAAGTATCATATAACATCGCAATTCGTCATAAGCCATCAAATAAAACTCAACGCCAAAAGACTCAAACATAAACATAACCGACTACATGAGACACGACTATGTTATGCATGTGGTACCCGTCGCTTTATCCATAATTAGGGACATTCGGCATAAAAGCCCATCGTCGCTTGGCATAAAAGCCCTCGTCGCCAATGCAATGTATGTGACTCGACAACATGACATCACAAACACGACACAACAAAACATCATCATCGCACATCAAAATTTGGTATAAAACCCACGTCGCCATATTTATCCACATCAAGACAAACATATCATCGCATTGCATATCATCAAGTACTCATTATAAATAAACCGTCGCAAACATCATATTTAATCACACCACTTCATAATCAAATAATTCACTAAATTTCAAACACGGAAAAATAGTCAAACATCAATAATCGTCGCGAAAGTCATTCATAATAATCGGCACCAATCATAATCATTAACGTTGAAATCGGGTTGTCCATACGCGACTTAAACCGACTAAAACGCAACTCGGTTCAACTTAACCGTAAATTGACTTATTTCGGGTCGCTCCGTTAAAAACTCGCAATCTCGAAAAACTAACTTTACCACGATGTTCTACACGTCAAAATTAGCTAGCACGTCAATTTTTGTTAAATTCGGAGCAACTTGCTCCGTCGTCGAAATTGCCGAAATCGGGAAATCAGAACATAATCGGATTCCAAATTAAATCGACTAACTTATGTTATATTTGTTTTTAATTAATATAATTATTTAATATATTAAAATTAAGAAACTAAAATAAAACAAAAACTAAAATTATGCAAAAAAACTAGAAACTGGTGTTACTGTCAAAATAGCACAGAGAACTTTCAAAACTTCCTTCTCTTATGCAATAAGGGACTCACGTCCCATGGTGTAAAACGAAAGGCCCTATGGGGCCCACCGTCCCCTTGTTTCTTGCTTTGATACCACCCATTTCTAAATTTTTTGGCAAACAGACAGTATAGTTTCATTCCACCAAACCTGCATAATTTTCATTTTAGTTTCAAAACTTAATTTAATTCAGTTTTTATTTCTAATTTCAATTAACTTAACACTAATTCAACATCAACAATAACACCTAAATCAATTCTTCCAATTTATTTCAACAATCTCTCAACAAATTCATAAACCCTAAAGATCAATTTTTAAACCCAAATCCAAAATATATCAAATCAAACTCTAACTATAGAAATTGGAAAAATCAAACCCCTTACCTCTAGACGTTTTTATCGATCTTCTGATTTTTCTCCTGGTTCCTCAAACCCTGGCTGTGCTGTTTTTCCTCTTCCTCTCTTCAAACCCTTTTTCTCTTCCCTGCTTCTAATGTTATGTTTCTGTTTTCTAAACTAAAACTAAAACAACAACATATCTAAGTAACCCCCTTACTTTTTATTATTATATTATATACATTTTATATTATTATATAACTTAACATATTTATATACTGATATATATAACATACATAACATATAATATATAAATCTTATAATATATGTGTTACTTACAGTAAACCATAGAAATATATATATAATATATATAACTTATATAATTCATATTTAATACTTATATTAATTAATTAATTAATATATTTCAACAAATATTATTATTAATAAATAATATTATAAACACACTTCAAAATCAATTAATCCCGATTAAATAATTATCAGCCCGACTAATTAACACCGAATATATTTAACAATTATACCAGTCAAACCACATCGTTTTCACGAATTCATCAATAATCAATAACTTCAAAAATAATAAAATAAATACGACGCTTAATAAAATCGGGGTGTTACAACTCTCCCCCACTAAAAGAATTTCGTCCTCGAAATTACCTGACTCGAAAAGCTCGGGATAGGAATCTCGCATCTTGCTTTCTAACTCCCACGTCGCACTTTCACCAACTGCTCCTATCCAAACAACTTTAACCAAGGAGATCTCTTTGCCACGAAGAGACTTTATCTCACGATCTTCGATCCTTAATGGCATCGTCTCCACCGTAAGATTGTCTCGCAATTGAATATCATCCATCTCAATCACATGTGAAGGATCCGGAACATACTTCCGAAGTTGCGACACATGGAACACATCATGCAAGTTCGAAAGATTTGGCGGTAACGCCACTCTATAAGCCACTTTTCCCACTCTACTAGTAATTTGGTAAGGACCAATAAAGCGAGGAGTTAGCTTCTTCGACTTCAATGCTCGCCCAACGCCGGTTATAGGAGTAACTCGCAAAAACACATGATCACCATCTTGAAATTCCAAGTCTTTTCTCCTTTTATCATGATAACTCTTTTGTCTACTTTGAGAAATTCTCATCTTTTCTCTAATCATCTTCACCGTCTCAGTAGTCTCTCTAACCAATTCTGGTCCAAGCACCACACTTTCACCCGACTCATGCCAACACAAAGGAGTCCTACACCTCCGACCATACAAAGCCTCGAACGGTGCCATTCCAATACTAGCATGAAAACTATTGTTATAAGTAAACTCAATCAATGGAAGATATGTATCCCATGAACCACCATGTTCAAGAATACAAGCACGTAACAAGTCTTCCAACGATTGAATTGTCCTTTCCGTCTGACCATCAGTTTGAGGATGATAAGCCGAACTCAACCTCAACTTTGAACCCAAAGCCTCTTGCAAGCTCTTCCAAAATTCAGAAGTGAACCTCGGATCTCTATCTGAAACAATACACAAAGGAATACCATGTAATCTCACAATCACATGCGTATAAATTTCTGCCAACTTCGATACGGGATAAGTGATGTTAATAGGAATAAAGTGAGTCGACTTCGTAAGCCTATCAACAATCACCCAAATCGCATCGTGTCCTCTTGGTGTATTCGGTAACCCCGTTACGAAATCCATAGAAATGCTATCCCATTTCCATTCAGGAATCTCTAACGGTTGCATCAACCCTGCAGGTTTCTGATGCTCCACTTTAGACTTCTGACAAGTCAAACAAGCATAAACAAACTGAGCCACCTCTCTCTTCATGCCCGACCACCAAAATAGTTTCTTTAAATCTTGATACATTTTGGTCGCTCCGGGATGAATACTCAAATTGCTTCTATGACTTTCTTCCAAGATCATTCTCTTCAAATCCGCATCATCGGGAATACAAATCCTATCTCGGAACCTCAATACACCCTGAGCATCCAACTTGAAATCTTCATTTTCAGTTTGTCCAATACCAACCAACAAATCAACAAGTTTCACATCAAGCTTCTGAGCTTCTCTAACACTATCAAGGAAATCATTATTGATCTTTAACATTCCCAAGATAACACTCTTCGGCGTCACTTCTACTACAAGACTCATATCTCTAAATTGCTCAATCATTTCCAACTCTTTCACCATCAAAAGTGACATATGCAAAGTCTTTCGACTTAAAGCATCGGCCACCACATTAGCTTTACCAGGATGGTAATTCAATCCAAAATCATAATCTTTCAACAATTCAAGCCACCGTCTTTGCCTCATATTAAGCTCTTTCTGATCGAACAAGTACTTCAAACTTTTATGGTCACTAAATACTTCAAATCTAGAACCATAAAGATAATGCCTCCAAATCTTAAGCACAAAAACAACCGCTGCAAGCTCTAAATCGTGCGTAGGATAATTCTTCTCATGAATCTTCAATTGCCTAGAAGCATAAGCAACCACTTTTCCATTTTGCATAAGCACACCACCTAAACCCATCTTAGAAGCATCACAATAAACAACAAACGGTTCTTCAGGATTAGGTAGAATCAAGATCGGAGCCGTTGTCAACCTTTTCTTCAATTCCGCAAAACTTCCTTCACACTTGATATCCCACACAAACGCAGCTCCTTTACAAGTCAACTTTGTCAAAGGAAGAGCCAACTTAGAAAAACCTTCAATGAACCTTCTATAGTAACCAGCCAATCCCAAGAAACTTCTAATCTCAGTAACAGACTTAGGAGTTTCCCATCTCAACACAGCATCAACTTTAGAAGGATCAACTGCAATGCCATCACCAGAAATGACATGCCCCAAAAAGCTCACTTCACTTAACCAGAACTCGCACTTTGACAACTTAGCATAAAGCTTCTTCTCTTTCAGAACTTCCAACACGATGCGCAAATGTTCTGCGTGCTGTTCTTCCGATTTGGAATAAACCAGAATATCATCAATGAAAACAACTACGAAACGATCCAAGTAAGGATGGAATATACGATTCATGTACTCCATGAATACTCCCGGTGCATTAGTGACACCGAAAGGCATCACCAAATATTCATAATGTCCATACCTCGTCCTGAAAGCAGTTTTCTGAACATCTTCTTCTTTCACCCTTATTTGATGGTAACCCGATCTCAAATCAATCTTGCTGAACATGCGAGCGCCAACCAATCGGTCCATCAAATCATCAATTCTAGGAAGTGGATACCTATTCTTGATAGTTACTTTATTCAACTGACGATAATCAATACAAAGTCTCATGCTACCGTCTTTCTTCTTCACCAATAACACAGGAGCTCCCCACGGCGACACACTAGGTCTAACAAACTTCTTCTCGAGCAAATCTTCTAATTGGCTCTTCAATTCTGCTAGCTCAGATGCGGACATCCTGTATGGTGCCATAGAGATAGGTCTGGTACCAGGGACAAGATCCACAGAAAATTCAACTTCTCTTTCTGGAGGTGCACTAGGAATCTCATCAGGGAATACTTCGGGAAAATCGCACACCACCGGAAAGTTTGCTATCACAGCTTGACTCTCCACAGAAAGAGTCGCCATCAACAAGAAAACCAACGCCTCATCCTTCATGAACTCATTCAACTGCTTCGTCGACACCGACATAGATTGTTCCTCTTCTACTAAGGAAGAAAATCTCACAGTGTTGTCATAGCAATTGATATGGACATAATTAGATTTTAACCAGTCCATACCTAAAACCACGTCCAACCCGACAAGCGGTAAACAAACAAGATCCACCACAAAGTCTCTATCAAATATTGATAAAGGGCAACTTGCACACACAAAAGAAGTAGTAACCGTTCCCTTAGCCGGAACTTCTACCACCATATCTCTATCCAGAGACGACAAAGTGAGACCCAGTCTCTTTACACAATCAACAGCAATAAAACAGTGAGTAGCACCAGTATCAATAATAGTAATAAGAGGAAAGCTATTAATGAAACTAGTACCTCGAACAAGACCATCCTCGTTTGCCGTCGGAGCACCCGACAAAGCAAACACCTTTCCTGCTCCTTGAGTCCTCTTAGGCTTCTTACATTGAGCACTAATGTGACCTCCCTCGCCACAATTAAAACAGACCACATCCTTATGTCTACAATCGCGAGTAATATGGCCCACTTCTCCACATCGGAAACATCTCACCTCATTCTCCTTAGCTCTAACATCGCTTCGACAAACATTACTTTTGTGGCCAGGTTTCCCACACTTGTAACAAACAATACTAGCAGGAGCATCTCCCCCACTAGTTCTTCGCCCTTGAAACGCTTTCTGTTTCCCTTTACCAGCTGGAGCATCATACGGTTTTCCACGGCTTTGCTGACCTTTGTTTCTCTTATCAGACATAATCTTATAATGAGCATTACTGTCCTCCTCAAAGATCCTACAACTATCAATCAAATCCGAAAAGACACGGATTTTTTGATAACCAACAGCTTTCTTAATCTCAGGACGCAAACCATTTTCAAACTTGATGCATTTAGAGAACTCGCCATTCGGCCCATCATAATGCGGATAGAACTTGGCCAACATAGTGAACCTTGCAGCATAATCAGTGATAGACATGCTTCCTTGCTTCAGCTCAAGGAACTCTATCTCCTTCTTTCCCCGAACATCTTCTGGGTAATACTTCCTCATGAATTCCCTTCGGAAAACTTCCCATGTCACTTCCTCACCAGCAATCTCAAGCCTCTGACGGGTTTCAACCCACCAGTCATCCGCTTCAGCACTTAGTTTATGAGTACCATAACGGATCCTTTGCACAGGAGTACAATCCATCACACGGAAGATTCTTTCAATCTCCTTCAGCCACGCCAGAGCACCTTCAGGATCATACTTTCCTTGGAAAGTAGGAGGATTCTCTCTTTGGAAGGTTGCCAAACTACGAGACCCAGCGTTCTCGTCAGCATTCGGCGGGTTTTGGAAAGCCTGAGCCATTGCCTGCATAGCAGCAGCAAGAGCCTCATCATTCCTACCAGCGTTCCTTCCAGCCATAACAACTTCTGCTCAAAACAAAACAAGGATTAGAATCAACAAATAACAATACTTGATTGTTAGACAACAACAAACTCAACAACTTGGCCGGACAGACCGACCTGCTCTGATACCACTAATGTAACACCCCAATTCTACCCCTCGTAATTACTAATAAAATCAGAGTTTCAAAATTTCATCCAAACATAAATTGAGGTATCACATATTCGTGTTTTCATCACTTTGCATTATAATGCACATCACAAAAATCAAAAGTCGGATATACTGATTCATAACATAAATCGTCATATAAACGTATGACTAATCACAGCACAGCGGATGTGTTCACAAAATGTATGTATCATCATGTTATCATCAATACATAAAGTCATAAGATAGTATACATAAACTATCCTATCAAAATAATAGCGTCGCCCAAATCCCGAGTGTTACTACTATCAGAGCAGAGCGACTCAAAATAAAGAGACTCGAGCTAATCCTCATCATCCTCGCGGATCACCTGCACGTTACCAATATAAAGGCAACGGCGAAACAAGTAAAGGGTGAGATACTCCAAAACATATAATTAAAGGCATGATAAAATATATAAATAGTTTTGGAATCATAAATGATATAGGATTAATAAGAATATGTCAACAAATATCAAAATCTCACATACTTTAAAATCATCATTTAGTGTATAAAATCAACACTTTAATTTCATCACATAATCACCATAATCATATCAAAAATAAACATAAACTCCATCGCCATAACTCATATTGTCATTTTATCGTCATGTTGTATTCATCGCTTACTCAGCATGAGATCATCACATATATTCACTTTATATTCAACACAAAAATCATCACAAATAAAGTATCATATAACATCGCAATTCGTCATAAGCCATCAAATAAAACTCAACGCCAAAAGACTCAAACATAAACATAACCGACTACATGAGACACGACTATGTTATGCATGTGGTACCCGTCGCTTTATCCATAATTAGGGACATTCGGCATAAAAGCCCATCGTCGCTTGGCATAAAAGCCCTCGTCGCCAATGCAATGTATGTGACTCGACAACATGACATCACAAACACGACACAACAAAACATCATCATCGCACATCAAAATTTGGTATAAAACCCACGTCGCCATATTTATCCACATCAAGACAAACATATCATCGCATTGCATATCATCAAGTACTCATTATAAATAAACCGTCGCAAACATCATATTTAATCACACCACTTCATAATCAAATAATTCACTAAATTTCAAACACGGAAAAATAGTCAAACATCAATAATCGTCGCGAAAGTCATTCATAATAATCGGCACCAATCATAATCATTAACGTTGAAATCGGGTTGTCCATACGCGACTTAAACCGACTAAAACGCAACTCGGTTCAACTTAACCGTAAATTGACTTATTTCGGGTCGCTCCGTTAAAAACTCGCAATCTCGAAAAACTAACTTTACCACGATGTTCTACACGTCAAAATTAGCTAGCACGTCAATTTTTGTTAAATTCGGAGCAACTTGCTCCGTCGTCGAAATTGCCGAAATCGGGAAATCAGAACATAATCGGATTCCAAATTAAATCGACTAACTTATGTTATATTTGTTTTTAATTAATATAATTATTTAATATATTAAAATTAAGAAACTAAAATAAAACAAAAACTAAAATTATGCAAAAAAACTAGAAACTGGTGTTACTGTCAAAATAGCACAGAGAACTTTCAAAACTTCCTTCTCTTATGCAATAAGGGACTCACGTCCCATGGTGTAAAACGAAAGGCCCTATGGGGCCCACCGTCCCCTTGTTTCTTGCTTTGATACCACCCATTTCTAAATTTTTTGGCAAACAGACAGTATAGTTTCATTCCACCAAACCTGCATAATTTTCATTTTAGTTTCAAAACTTAATTTAATTCAGTTTTTATTTCTAATTTCAATTAACTTAACACTAATTCAACATCAACAATAACACCTAAATCAATTCTTCCAATTTATTTCAACAATCTCTCAACAAATTCATAAACCCTAAAGATCAATTTTTAAACCCAAATCCAAAATATATCAAATCAAACTCTAACTATAGAAATTGGAAAAATCAAACCCCTTACCTCTAGACGTTTTTATCGATCTTCTGATTTTTCTCCTGGTTCCTCAAACCCTGGCTGTGCTGTTTTTCCTCTTCCTCTCTTCAAACCCTTTTTCTCTTCCCTGCTTCTAATGTTATGTTTCTGTTTTCTAAACTAAAACTAAAACAACAACATATCTAAGTAACCCCCTTACTTTTTATTATTATATTATATACATTTTATATTATTATATAACTTAACATATTTATATACTGATATATATAACATACATAACATATAATATATAAATCTTATAATATATGTGTTACTTACAGTAAACCATAGAAATATATATATAATATATATAACTTATATAATTCATATTTAATACTTATATTAATTAATTAATTAATATATTTCAACAAATATTATTATTAATAAATAATATTATAAACACACTTCAAAATCAATTAATCCCGATTAAATAATTATCAGCCCGACTAATTAACACCGAATATATTTAACAATTATACCAGTCAAACCACATCGTTTTCACGAATTCATCAATAATCAATAACTTCAAAAATAATAAAATAAATACGACGCTTAATAAAATCGGGGTGTTACAATAGACACCCGTCATTATAGACACCCGTCGTCATAGACACCCGTCGTCATAGACACCCGTCATTATAGACACCCGTCGTCATAGACACCCGTCATCATAGACACTCGTCATTATAGACACCCGTCGTTATAGACACCCGTCGTCATAGACACCCGTCGTCATAGACACCCGTCATCATAGACACCCGTCGTCATAGACACCAGTCATCATAGACACTCGTCGTTATAGACACCCATCGTCATAGGCACCTGTCGTCATAGACACCCGTCGTCATAAACACCCATCGTCATAGACACTCATCGTCATATACACCCGTCGTCATAGACACCCATCGTTATAGACACCTGTCGTCATAGACACCCGTCGTCATAGACACCCGTCGTCATAGACACCCGTCGTTATAGATACCCGTCATTATAGACACCCGTCGTCATAGACACCCGTCGTCATAGACACCAGTCGTCATAGACACCCGTCGTCATAGACACCCGTCGTCATAGACACCTGTCGTTATAGACATCCCGTCATTAAAGACATCCCGTCATTGAAGATATCCCGTCATTGAAGACATCTCGTCATTGAAGACATCCCATCATTGAAGACATCTCGTCATTGAAGACATCTCGTCATTGAATACAACCCGTCATTGAAGACAACTCGTCATTTAAGACAAATCGTCATTGAAGACAACTCGTCATTGAAGACAACTCGTCATTGAAGACAACTCGTCATTAAAGACAACTCGTCATTGAAGATCACTCGTCATTGAAGACAACCCGTCCAAAGAGACAACTCGTCAAGAAAGACAAAACCTCCTCTGGTTCAGTTAAATCCTAAAGATTTTTCTGAGATAACCTGTCAGTAGAGACAACCCATCAACCTTTTGAAGTTCCAGATTCGATACCTGTATCTAGCCAGGGCATGTCTGTGAGCGACTGAGTGAGGATCAACACCTGTAACAGGCCAGGAAATTATCTTTCTCAGATACGCAAGTTCTCGCCAAGGAATCTCTTACGTGATCGACACCTAGATGGCATCTATAAGCCTATCCACATACCACATCTCCAAATGGCATCTGTAAGCCCATTCCTGACAAGGTCCTGTCACATCTCCAGATGGCATCTTTAAGCCCATCCTCCTGTCCATCATCTCTCCAATGGCATCTGTAAGCCCATTCCCGCTATCACACTGCTGATACTCTACTATGTGAGTGCAAATTTCTGGGCATTCTAGTGTTCAATCATCTTCCACCTTCGGATCACGAAAGGCACGCAAGCCAATCTACATCCTCAGGTCTAAGAAGATTGAACAGGGGCAACTGTTGTACCCCAAAATTTACCCTCCCATATTCTTCAAAGTTTTGACAAGCATCAGCTAAATTTGCTCAAGTCTACTCAAGGGTTGCACAGTCAAACCATCCTCCTAAGCCAGTCAAACTAGGGTTTTGGTTCCTGCAAGGAAGTTGAGGTTTTCAAGGGCTCAATCAAGTCCCATATGCCCATATACATTGTCAAGCATCTACATGCCAAGTTTCAAGGCTCACAAGGTCAAGTTGCATAGTCAAAAACCTTAATTGCTCCACAATCAACTGTAGGGGCAAAATGGTCATTTGGCAGTCAAAAGTCAAAATTTTTGGTCAACATCTCATTTTGAAGCCACAATCATCATTTGATCAAGTCTTGATCATGATTCCACAAGAATGGCTCAAAAATCATCAAGGTGTCAAAAGTTTCTATTTTTGGACAGCTGAAAAGTCAACTGTAACTTGACCAAGGCATAACTTTTTCATGGTTCATCAGAAAAATCCCATCCAATGCTCATTTTGAAGGGGATGACATTTCCTACAACTCATCCTCACATTCCAAGTCCAAGAAATGCTCTCACAAAAAGTTATCAATTTCAACATTATAGGTCATTTTCAAAAGTCAACAAAAAGGCACTTTAAGTCAAAGACCATAACTTGAGATTGGTAAATCAAAATGACATGGGACCAAAGGCATTGGTTATAGGACTTCAAGACCTTTCCAAAATGTCTAAGAACATGTTCATATGATCAAAATTGAGCAAGATATGCATTGGAGAAGTTGGGAAATTTTTGTGAAATGGCCAAAGTCAACTATCCTTGAAACTTCATTTTTGACAAAAAGGGCCCACTTTTTCCACTTGGTTCAGCTTTTCCATGCCTCCCACGTGTCCCATGTTTTATTTCAAGATTAAAGATTAATTTTTCTATTTTTATTTAATTTTATTTGATTTAATTCATTTTAAATCTTTAAAATTCAAATAAAAATCAAAGAAATTAATTAAGGGATATCTTTGAGTTTGAATAGCCTTGATGCACCATGAAACACATGCCATTTTCGTGTAAGACCTATTTCAAGCATAAAAATTCAAATTTGGACAAGAATGGCAAGTTTCTTTAATGGTGGTTATGAGAAAATCCAAAGCTTAATGGCAATGGTTAAAAGCTCCTTAATGTGACTGATGCTCATCCAAGCCTATTTATACAAGCCTTGCAAGCCTCATTCACAACCTAGAGTGTGCACAAACGGCCAGAGCAAAATCCAAAAAGTGTCAAAAAAGTGTGAGATCAAAAGGAGTGTTGCAAGCATTTTCAGGCCAAAAGGAGAACGTGACTCTCTTTTTTGCCATACTTTGAAGCTAAAGCAACCCTTGCCACGTCCTAAGGTCCATCATACCGTGCTGTAAGTTTTCCCAGGTCCCCCAATTTCCTTGTTTCCATTTTTTCTTACATACTTGTGTGCAGGCTTCAAAGAAGGCTTATGATGCGCCTCACAAATCCAAAGCGCCAAGTGTCTCCAAGTGCAAATCCAATGGCCACAAGGGAAGGAGCATCATGTTCTCAGGTCAACACAGGCGCAGGCAATCTCCAAAGTCAAACCAAGCTGGCTTCTTAATGGGCCTCACAATTCCATTAACACTCCCAATTCTGGCCCATACCCCCCCTTGGGTTTGCAATTTTATTTTGTCATTTTATATTTTATTTGTCTTATTTTTATTTTTCCCTTTTATTAACTATTAACATAATTAATATTTTTATAAAAAGATCAAAAAAAGAACTAATATTATTATTATTATTAATTTCATTTTGTTTTTGTAAATAAATACTAATAAATTGAGTTAATTTTAATTAGGCAACTTTAACTTTTTTTCTTAATAACTAAAATAAATTTAGAATTATGTTTTTATTAACTTTTAATTTTATTTCCTTTTATTTTATTTCATTAAAAACATAAAAATACAAAAACATTTTTTCTTTTAATAAATTAATTAATTAGTTTAATCATTAGTTTTAATTTCATTTAATTACAAAAAAGGACAAAAAAATTCAATTCTTTTCTTAAAAGGGTCAAAACCCTTAGAACGTTCCCGATTAAATTTCCATTCGCGCATTTTCATTTCTTTTGATTATATTTTTGTATCTGTACAGAGGATGTAACAGTAATTAGGATTTTATTGCTTTCTTTAATTTTCTCGCACTTTATTTTACAAAACGGGTCTTTGTTTTTGGCGATGTATAGACCCGCGCCTTGTAATAACGTAGAATTTATCTTTCTGCAATTTATTTTCCGCATTCCTAACTGTTAAATGCATGAAAGAATGTATGTAAATAAAATTAATCTGTAGCTCACAAATAACATGCACAAAGACAATTAACTGAAAAACAACACACAAAGCACATGCCACTCCTAGGGTACGCTTCACTCGTTGCCTCGAAACGTGGTCGTCAAGTATAGGGTGTTTTAGAGGTTGCTCTCCTGTCTAAGATCCAGTTGCCTCGAACGGTTGCCTCGGATAAAAAAAAGGATCTAGGACATTAGGGTTACTTCTAAGGTGTCCTACCATTGCTTTGGTGACCACACATGTCCCTCACAATCGAATTGACCCGAATACCTCCAACGAGGGTGCTACCTACTTCTTAATAGTAGGATAGTACTGTTTAAAGGCCTCTTACACAGCCTAATTCCTTAGAGTAGGTAGATCTCATGGGTACTTGCTCTCTCAAAATAAACAAAATATCTTTTCACACTGACACTTTCAAAAAGTTTTCAAACAAATTTTTCATACACTCTTGAGGACAGATACAAGAGTTACTTAGAAATTTTTCAAATGAAACTTTTTTTAAAACCCACACACACTTGAAAAGAAAACAAATTTTGAAAACATAAGAGCAAGTACCTAAGAGCCCGTGGATAACCACAGATAGAAAGGGTGCTAACACCTTCCCTTTCTATAAATCTACCTCCCGAACCGAGAAACATTCTCGAATAAGGAATTTTGCTGTGCTTTTGTCCTTTCCATGTTGGAGAACATAAAAGACGGTGGCGACTCTTGCTTACCGCGACATTTCGCGAAACCAGCTTTAAACAGTCAGTTCTATTTCCACCGATCACACCATGCTTGTACTTGAACCTTGGAACCATGGAAATTCATCAAAACTTGATTTTTCACTTTTTTAAACCATGACTTGCTATCTCAAAGATCTGGTTACTTAAACCTCCCCAACCTTTTTCTTATAAATAGAGAGGTCATTAGCAAGCCAAGACACAAACTCACAAGCCTTCTAAACCTCTCATACACTCTCAAACTCATAATCACCAAGAAAACTCCATTAGTGCATATCTTGAGCCTTAAGAAGCCAACTCTCAATCCACTCATGTGTTTTCCCTTTTTATCATTCAAACACCTTTTATACATAAAATAGAAGTTGACCAAACACTCTTGGCACAACTGTAACACCTCCATCATCATCATCATCATTCAAACCTCACTTTCACCATTTGCAACTTGATTTGGTTGGAAAGTTTCAGAGGGTTCTAAGGCAAGCAGAGCATATCATTAGGAGTGGTGGAACGAGTTCTAAGCTTTGCTTTAAGAGGTAAGTTTACTTGAATTTCAAAACTCCATGTACACGCATCATTTGCTTTCAATTTCAAAAGATAAAATGTAGATATAATTGGCCTAAAACTAACCATGTTCTTAGTTTTCATTTATGTTGTCTGTGTGTTGAGAATTTTGCCTCTGAACCGTTAGGGTTCGTTTTTGGTAGCAACATAAATTCTTTCTTATCTTTGAGTGTTGGTTAAAATAAGTTATATAGTTGAATTCGTGATTGAATTTCAAGGAAACTTGGTGTTTACACTTTTTAAAATGGTTGAGAAATGAAGCTTTTAGAAAAATCAAAAATGGTTTGTTTGGTCTGGCGCGAGGAAGAAGATGAAGTTTCATATTAAAATTTTCAGAAGAGAGTTCAAAATATATTTAGTGGTTGTTGTATAATGACCGAATGAAACAACCACCCCAGTGGAAGCGCACATGTGTTTAAGGCTTACCTATGCTTGGTCCTGGGTTAGATCCAGGCGTGGGGCATTTTATTTTCTAACATTTTCATTGCAGATCCAGTATAAACCAGGTATACGCGCTCATCATGTGCCTCATGTTACAACCTTCAGATCTCAATCAATCCAGATCTGATGTTGTTGGTGATTCCCCCACGGTGCACCCCATTGAGCCAGCCATACATAATCATCACAGGCACCTGGGCTTAAGATGTTGGGCTTGGCACAAACTTTTCAAAACAAAACATCTTTTCACAAAATGACACTTTATTTCATATATTTTCAAAACAAAAATTTTGCATACATTCTCAACAATACGAGAATCATTACAAAATTTGCCGCACTTAGGCATTTTCAAAATATTTTCAAACATACACAAACACAAAGCATTTAAAAAGTGAGCTAGAGATTAAGAATCTGTAGAAAACTACGAATGAAAAGGGTGCCAACACCTTCCCTTTCCATAACCTACCCCCTTACTCAGAAAAATATCAAAAGGTCTTTCCTGTTCTTTTCACCCTTTCCTTTATTGGATAAAAGAAAAATTGGTGGCGACTCTTTCTATCCGCAAAATTTGCGATAAAACGCAAAGCCTAAAAGTGGGTTCTCCCACCATATTACTATTGGTAGCGGTGTAGAGGAAAGCAACAAAAGTTTTGGAAATATTTATCCGGGAATTTTTTGTATCCATAGAGATTGGTTATTGAATTGTCGTTCAACAAATCTCTCGTTAATGAGTTTGGGATAGAATGGTTTTGTATGTAAAGAAAATGTGATCAACAAAAAATAAATGTAAACAAAAGTAAAAACTAAGGAAGAACTTATCAAGCCCGCATATAATCTACTCATCACAGACTTAAATCTACCGACCAGTTACATTCAACCTAACAATACTCATCAATGTCACTATGTATCACTCACAACCTAAGTCATTCCTAACCCAAATCGAGAGACAGACTGTATCACCAAGGAAATGATCTTTGTAGCTCCTCAACAACACAGAAGACAACTATGTAATCGCACTGACGATCTCTCAGTATAGCACAACCACACAGGAATTAAGCTCTGATACCCAAGTAGATGTCAACTCTAAATCTATCTCTAGAGTTTAAAAACTAACAGATAATCATCCTAGATAAGAATTTAAGCAGTATATGTCTATAACAACTCAAATCCCTTGCATAGAGCAAACATCCAGGACAACAATCGACAAAGATTTATAAAGCAAGTTTAATATAACGCCATGGGCCACAAATATACATGAGTTCAAAGTAAATACATGTACAAACTCAACACATAAAGAATACAGAAAGAGGGAGAGAAATGAACCACAAATCTCCCAGTTTGTCAACATCGATTGATGAGAAATCCACCCCAGATCATCCATATGCAAGCTTCAATGTTGTTTTCTAAGCTAATCCTATCAAAGAATGAAGTTTGATGGAGTTGGGGTCAAAAATACCCAAAACCATACCTAAAGAATGAGTTTTTGGTCCTAAATACGCATTTCTGACTGTCCAGGATCGCCCAACGACAAAAAAGCGTCGCTCGACGACCAAAAACAGTGTTTTCCCGAGGCTACAGCTTGCCTAGCATCGGCCGCCGACCAAAATTTTCGCCCGCCGAAAGATGACATCAAGTTGAAAATTCAGCATAACATTATGCATTGTTTCGGCCATAACTTTTGAACCGTAACTTTGATTTGCGCCTGGTTAGAAGTGTTGGAAAGCTTATTCAATGCTCATTTTAACAATGACAAAATATAAACCAAATTTATGATTTATTATTCTTTGATTTTGAGCCTTATTCATTGACGAGTTACTCAAAATCACGCGTTTGAAGCCATGTCTTTGACACTTTATTGCTCATGCTCCAAATACGCATCAATACCTACAAAATGAATGGAAAAACATCAAACGGTACCCTATGTACACAAAAACACGAATAAACACAAACTAAATCTATTTATACAAAAGTTGGGTTTATTCAACGATATTAACAACAAAAAGTCGATAAATGCAACAAAAAGTATATACAAAAATAGCTACAATTCGCACTTATCTATTACACCATTATTGGGCATAGGCGCAGTAATCACCTTAGGGGTCTCGGGAGGATCAAATTCAATTTCTTTCGCATCAATCATATCTTGGATTTTGTTCTTTAGGGACCAGCAGTTGTTGGTGTCATGCCCAGGATTGTTAGAATGATAGGCACACTTCACATTCGGGTTGTACTTAGGAGATGAGGTGTTGGGATTCTGAGGAGGATCCTGTAGTGTTATCAATTCTTACTTTAACAAATGTTGAAATGCCTGAGACAATGGCATATTAATCTCGGTGAATTGCCTCTTCGGAGCGTCTAACCTATGCTGATTCCCCCCTGTTGTTGTTGTTAAAGATATGAAGGATTCGAAATCAACACCGCTCCCACAGACTGATGGTGATCATTCTTACTACGCGCTTCTAGCCATAAACAACATTGGTTTCCTTCTTATTATTGAACACCTTCTTTACTTACAACACTAGAAGACGTAGCCACTGGGATCTTCCCGCTCTTGATGCCGCTTTCAACTTGTTCTGCCGTCAGGATTAGCTCAGTAAAACTAGATGAAGAACTCCTAATTAGTAGATTAAAGAATTGATCTGTCAGAGTGCCCATGAACATATCAGTTAGCTCCCGATCAGACAAGGGAGGTTGCACCCTTCCAGCTAAGTCTCTCCACTTCTGGGCAAATTCTTTGAAACCCTCATTCGAGACCATAGACATGTTTTGTAATTGCACTCGAGTCAGTGCAACATCAACATTATATTAATACTGCTTGTAAAAAGCAGCAAACAAGTCTTCCCAAGTGTGAATGTTGGTTCCTTCCAACTGATAGAACCATTTTTATTGTGTCCCCAATAAGCTTTCTTAAAGGAAACGCACCTGTAATTTTCTATCAGCAGTATGAGGTTGGATTTTTTGGACATAAGACCACAAATGAAGCTTAAGACAAGACACGTCGTCATATTTAGTAAAGACAAGGGGCCTTGAACATGTGGGGGATGACAACCCCTGGGATAAGACCCAGCTCTTAAAAATCCAAACCATGAACTCTTTGGATCTCCATAGCATTGAGACGATCTTCCAACTGCTTGTACTTGTCGTCAGTCGGGAGGATATTGTTCATCTGAATAATTCACTTCTTCTTCATCAGAACCCTGGTTCTCAGCCTTCATACTTTTATCATCTTCATCTTGGTCATCATTTCCTTAAAACTCCAAAGCTCGTTTGACCATACCTTTGAGTCTCCTACCCATGTTGAGGATACCAGTTGGTTTCTTAATTTTATCTCCCCTCTCTTTAGTGATGAGGGCCTTCAGTTATTCCTGCCCCTTGGCTAGGTTCAGAAACAATTGCTGGAACTGGGCCTTCTGAGCTTGGAGATCCTTAATTGTTTATTCAAGAGCCATTCTTTCTGCTGAAATAAATAACAAAAAGATAAGAAACTTGTCTTGAAACATTTTTCAGTAGTGATATGCATGATATGTATATGCAATGGTTTCAAGGACCTTATGAGATTTAAATTTGTTAACAAAAAGGAAACATAAACAAAGATTTTTATTAGTAAGTTTATGTGAAAATAAAAGATTACAAAGAATAAATTAAAAACTCCTAAAGCCTTAAGTTTCCCATGGACGCCTCCTCTTTGTGTTGACATATGCGTTAAGACTCTGCTCCTCGTGAAGTTGCTTCGTCAGTTCCAACACATTATTCTCACTTGCATAGAATTGAGTATCAAAGGCATCCCGTTCTTCCTTGAGTTGAATCCAGGACTTCTGCAATTCTTCAAGGTCAGTAGGTGTGATACGGTGGCAGAACCGACTGTTAATACTGGTTTGCATTTTTTGTTTGCAAAATGTCGCGGTAAGCAAGAGTCGCCACCGACTTTTATTTTATCCAATCAGGAAAAGGAAAAAGAACAGAAAATACCTTTTTCGAGATGTTTCTGAGTACGAGGGGTAGATTGTAGAAAGGGAAGGTGTTAGCACCCTTTCTATCCATGGTTTTCCACGGGCTCTTAGGTACTTGCTCATTTTGAAAAATGCTTGTGTGTGCTTTGTTTTGAAAAGTTTTGTTTTACTTTGTTTTAACCATTGATTCTGTCCTTAAGAGTGTTACGAAGTTGTTTTTGAAAACTTTGTTTGAAAAGTGTTGGTGTGAAAAAGTTTGTTTATTTTGAGCAAGTACCTAGGAACTAATCTACCTACTCGAAAAAGACTGTTCATTTTCCTTTAGACAATGCTATCCCATTATTAAGAAATAGATAACATCATCGTTAGAGTTTTAAAGGGACGTTAGAAGGGACGAAATGGTCACTGAAGGCAACAAGTAAGGATACCTTAGCGTTTCTAAGGGACTATCGTCATAAGATCAATTCGTAGGAAACTCGAGATGTAACACCCCAATTCTACCCCTCGTAATTAATAATAAAATCAGAGTTTCAAAATTTCATCCAAACATAAATTGAGGTATCACATATTCGTGTTTTTCATCACTTTGCATTATAATGCACATCACAAAATCAAAAGTCGGATATACCGCTTCATAACATAAATAATCATATAAACATATGACTAATCACAATACATCATATGTGTTCACAAAATGTACGTATCATCATGTTATCATCAATACATAAAGTCATAAGATAATATACATAAACTATCCTATCAAAATAATAACGTCGCCCAAATCCCGAGTGTTAATACTATCAGAGCAGAGCGACTCAAAATAAAGAGACTCGAGCTAATCCTCATCATCCTTGCGGATCACCTGCACGTTACCAATGTAAAGGCAACAGCGAAACAAGTAAAGGGTGAGATACTCCAAAACATATAATTAAAGGCATGATAAAATATATAAATAGTTTTGGAATCATAAATGATATAGGTTAATAAGAATATGTCAAAAAATATCAAATCTCACATACTTTAAAATCATCATTTAGTGTATAGGATCAACAATTTAATATCATCACATAATCACCATAATCTTGTCAAAACAAGACATAAACTCCATCGCCATAAACTCATATCGTCGCTTTACCGTCATGTTATATCCATCACATAATTTTCATGAAATTATCACATCATAATCACTTTATATTACACACAAAAATCATCACAAAACAAGGTATCATATAACATCGCAATTCATTATAAGCCATCAAATAAAACTCAACTCCAAAAGACTCAAAAATAAACATAACCGACTCCATGAGACACGACTATGTTATGCATGTGGTACCCGTCTCTTTGTCCATAATTAGTGACATTGGGCATAAAATCTCATCGTCACTTTGGCATAAAAGCCCTCGTCATTTGGCATAAAAGCCCTCGTCGCCAATACAATGTATGTGACTCGACAACACGAAATCACAAACACGACACAACAAAACATCATCATCGCATATAAAAATTGATATAAAACCCACGTCTCCATATTTATCCACATCAAGATAAACATATCATCGCATCGTATATCATCAAGTATTCATTATAAATAAACCGTCGCAAACATCATATTTAATCACACCACATCATTATCAAATAATTCACTAAATTTCAAACACGGAAAAATAGTCAAACATCAATAATTGTCGCGAAAGTCATTCATAATAATCGACACCAACCATAATCATTAACGTCACAATCGGATTGTCCATACGTGACTTAAACCGACTAAAACGCAACCCGGTTCAACTTAACCGTAAATTGACTTATTTCGGGTCGCTCCATTAAAAACTCGTAATCTCGAAAAACTAACCTCACCACGACGTTCTACACGTCAAAATTCGCTAGGACGTCAATTTTCGTTAAATTCGGAGCAACTTGCTCCGTCGTCGAAATCGCCAAAATCGTGAAATCAGAACATAATCAGGTCCCAAATTAAATCGGCTAACTTATGTCATATTTGTATTTAATTAATATAAATATTTAATATATTAAATTAAGAAAATAAAAACAAAACATAAATTAAATAATTTTTCTAAACTTACTGCTTTTTTTATTCTTCTAAGCTTAACTGCTACTTTTTGTTTGCTCAGCTTTTTCTTTCAATTGGATTTCAATTACTTAGTTTTCTATGCTACATAATGAACATATGCTACCTTAAGTTTTGTTAACTCCATCTCAAATTACATACTGCTATTATGCTTTAGGAAACATACTACTGATAGTTGCTTTCTAAATTCCATTGCATACTGCTATGCTTAGAATGATATATTCTAAATTCCATTGCATACTGCTATGCTTAGAATGATATACTACTGCTAGTTTTCATTTTGTTCTTTCTAAGCTTCACTTTCATTTCAAAGAATACTGCTAGTCCACAAAACTAAATTCGTTCATACTGCATAATTTTCATTTTAGTTTAAAAACTTAATTTAATTAATATAATCTATATTTTCTTTTTAATTCCAATTTAACTAACCTAATACTAATTCAACAACAACAACATCTAATTAACTCTTCTAATTTCTATCACAAATCCTCAACAAAACTCAAAAACACTAACATCAATTTTTTCCCAAATCCAAAATATATCAAATCAAACCCTAACTATAAGCATTAGAAAATAAAAACCCCTTAACTTAGATGTTTGAATGATTCTTGATGATTCAACCAACCCAAAAATCCAAGCTTTGTTCTTGCTCGTCTTCTTCTCTTCCAAGACTCTCTTTTTTTGTTCTCTAAGTGTGTTTTGGTGTTATGACACAAAACCAGGAAATGGTGGGTTTTGTTTGTTTCTACTACTAAGACCATAGGGTGTACACTCAATTCCCTCTAATTGCAATAACACCCCCAACTTTTCTTGCTATTAATAACACTAAATAATATTATTAATCCAAATTATTAAAATAACTCCAAATAATTAAATATCGGTCCGAATAATATTTTACCAAACCGAACGGAAAAAAAAACCGGACCAAACAAAATAATTACCGGTCCCTCAAAATAAATACCGGACCGAATAAAATAATTACCGGTCCCTCAAAATAAATACCGGACCGAATAAAATAATTATCGGTCCCTCAAAACAAATACCGGACCGAATAAAATAATTACCGGTTAATTTAAATATTCTCGTCGCAAAAATAAACGTCAAATGGTAACTCGAAAATATTAATATAATATAATATTAAATAAAACAGGGCGTTACAACTCTCCCCCACTTAAAGAAAGTTTCTTCCTCGAAATTACCTGACTCAAAAAGCTCGGGGTAGGAATCCCGCATCTTGCTTTCTAACTCCCACGTCGGACTTTCACCAGCTGCTCCTATCCAAACAACTTTAACCAAGGAGATCTCTTTGCCACGAAGAGACTTCATCTCACGATCTTCGATCCTTAATGGCATCGTCTCCACCGTAAGATTGTCTCGCACTTGAATATCATCCATCTCAATCACATGTGAAGGATCCGAAACATACTTCCGAAGTTGCGACACATGGAACACATCATGCAAGTTTGAAAGATTTGGCGGTAACGCCACTCTATAAGCCACTTTTCCCATTTTACTAGTAGTTTGGTAAGGACCAATAAAGCGAGGAGTTAGCTTCTTCGACTTCAATTCTCGCCCAACGCAGGTTGTAGGAGTAACTCGCAAAAATACATGATCACCATCTTGAAATTCCAAGTCTTTTCTCCTTTTATCATGATAACTCTTTTGTCGAATTTGAGAAATTCTCATCTTTTCTCTAATCATCTTCACCGTCTCAGTAGTCTCTCTGACCAGTTCTGGTCCAGGCACCACACTTTCACCCGACTCATGCCAACACAAAGGAGTTCTACACCTCCGACCATACAAAGCCTCGAACGGTGCCATTCCAATACTAGCATGAAAACTATTATTATAAGTAAACTCAATCAAAGTAAGATATGTATCCCATGAACCACCATGTTCAAGAATACAAACACGTAACAAGTCTTCCAACGATTAAATCGTCCTTTCCGTCTGACCATCGGTTTGAGGATGATAAGCCGAACTCAACCTCAACTTTGAACCCAAAGCCTCTTGCAAGCTTTTCCAAAATTTAGAAGTAAACCTCGGATCTCTATCCGAAATAATACACAAAGGAATACCATGTAATCTCACAATCACATGCGTATAAATTTCCACCAACTTCGATACGGGATAAGTGATGTTAATAGGAATAAAGTGAGTCTACTTCGTAAGCCTATCAACAATCACCCAAATCGCATCGTGTCCTCTTGGTGTATTCGGTAACCCCGTTATGAAATCCATAAAAATGCTATCCCATTTCCATTCTGGAATCTCTAACGGTTGCATCAACCCTGCATGTTTCTGATGCTCCACTTTAGACTTCTGACAAGTCAAAAAAGCATAAACAAACTGAGCCACCTCTCTCTTCATGCCCGACCACCAAAATAGTTTCTTTAAATCTTGATACATTTTGGTCGCTCCGGGATGAATACTCAAATTGCTTCTATGACTCTCCTCCAAGAACATTCTCTTTAAATCCACATCATCGGGAATACAAATCCTATCTCGGAACCTCAATACACCCTGAGCATCCAACTTGAAATCTTCATTTTCGGTTTGTCCAATACCAACCAACAAATCAACAAGTTTCACATCAAGCTTATGAGCTTCTCTAATGCTATCAAGGAAATCATTGTTGATCTTTAACATTCCCAAGATAACACTCTTCGGTGTCACTTCTACTATAAGACTCATATCTCTAAATTGCTCAATCAATTCCAACTCTTTCACCATCAAAAGTGACATATGAAAAGTCTTTCGACTTAAAGCATCGGCCACCACATTAGCTTTACCAGGATGGTAATTCAATCCAAAATCATAATCTTTCAACAATTCAAGACACCGTCTTTGTCTCATATTAAGCTCTTTCTGATCGAACAAGTACTTCAAACTTTTATGGTCGCTAAATACTTCAAATCTAGAACCATAAAGATAATGCCTCCAAATCTTAAGCACAAAAACAACCGCTGCAAGCTCCAACTTGTGCGTAGGATAATTCTTCTCATGAATCTTCAATTGCCTAGAAGCATAAGCAACCACTTTGCCATTTTGCATAAGTACACCACCTAAACCCATCTTAGAAGCATCACAATAAATAACAAACGGTTCTTCAGGATTAGGTAGAATCAAGATCAGAGCCATTGTAAACCTTTTCTTCAATTCCGCAAAACTTTCTTCACACTTGACATCCCACACAAACGCAGCTCCTTTACAAGTCAACTTTGTCAAAGGAAGCGCCAACTTAGAAAAACCTTCAATGAACCTTCTATAGTAACCAGCCAATCCTAAGAAACTTCTAATCTCAGTAACAGACTTAGGAGTTTCCCATCTCAACACATCATCAACTTTAGAAGGATCAACTGCAATTCCATCACCAAAAATGACATGCCCCAAAAAGCTCACTTCACTTAACCAGAACTCGCACTTTGACAACTTAGCATAAAGCTTCTTTTCTTTCAGAACTTCCAACATGATGTGCAAATGTTCTGCGTGCTCTTCTTCCGATTTAGAATAAACTAGAATATCATCAATGAAAACAACCACGAAACGATCCAAGTAAGGATGGAAAATACGATTCATGTACTCCATGAATACTCTCGGTGCATTAGTGACACCGAAAGACATCGCCGAATATTCGTAATGTCCATACCTCGTCCTGAAAGAAGTTTTCTGAACATCTTCTTCTTTCACCCTTATTTGATGGTAACCCGATCTCAAATCAATCTTACTAAACATGCGAGCGCCAACCAATCGGTCCATCAAATCATCAATTCTAGGAATTGGATACCTATTCTTGATAGTCACTTTATTCAACTGACAATAATCAATACAAAGTCCCATGCTACCGTCTTTCTTCTTCACCAATAACACAGGAGCTCCCCACGATGACACACTAGGTCTAACAAACTTCTTCTCAAGAAAATCTTCTAATTGGCTCTTCAATTCTGCTAACTCAAATGCGGACATACTGTATGGTGCCATAGAGACAGGTCTGGTACCAGGGACAAGATCCACAGAAAATTCAACTTCTCTTTCTGGAGGTGCACTAGGAATCTCATCAGGGAATACTTCGGAAAAATCAAACACCACCGGAAAGTTTGCTATCACAGCTTGACTCTCCATAGAAAGAGTCACCATCAACAAGAAAACCAACACCTCATCCTTCATGAACTCATTCAACTGCTTCGTCGACACCAACATAGATTGTTCTTCTTCTACTAAGGAAGAAAACCTCACAGTGTTGTCATAGCAATTGATATGGACATAATTAGCTTTTAACCAGTCCATACCTAAAACCACATCCAACCTGACAAGCGGTAAACAAACAAGATCCACCACAAAGTCTCTATCAAAGATTGATAAAGGGAAACTTGCACACACAAAAGAAGTAGTAAATGTTCCCTTAGCCGGAACTTCTACCACCATATCTCTATCCAGAGACGACAAAGTGAGACCCAATCTCTTTACACAATCAACAACAATAAAACAGTGAGTAGCACCAGTATCAATAATAGTAATAAGAGGAAAGCTATTAATGAAACTAGTACCTCGAACAAGACCATCCTCGTTTGCCATCGGAGCACCTGACAAAGAAAACACCTTTCCTGCTCCTTGAGTCTTCTTAGGCTTCTTACATTGAGCACTAATGTGACCTCCCTCGCCATAATTAAAATAGACCACATCCTTATGTCTACAATCGCGAGTCATATGGCCCACTTCTCCACATCGAAAACATCTCACCTCATTCTCTTTAGCTCTAACATCGCTTTGACAAACATTACTTTTGTGGCCAGGTTTCCCACACTTGTAACAAATAATACTAGCAGGAGCATCTCCCCCACTAGTTCTTTGCCCTTGAGACGCTTTCTGCTTCCCTTTACCAGCTGGAGCATCATATAGTTTTCCATGGCTTTGCTGACCTTTGTTTCTATTATCAGACATAATCTTATAATGAGCATTACTATCCTCCTCAAAGATCCTACAACTATCAATCAAATCCGAAAAGACACGTATTTTCTGACAACCAACAACTTTCTTAATCTCAGGACGCAAACCATTTTCAAACTTGATGCATTTAGAGAACTCGCCATTCGGCCCATCATAATGCGGATAGTACTTGGCCAACATAGTGAACCTTGCAGCATAATCAGTGATAGACATGCTTCCTTGCTTTAATTCAAGGAACTCTATCTCCTTCTTTCCCCGAACATCTTCCGGGTAATACTTCCTCATGAATTCCCTTCGGAAAACTTCCCATGTCACTTCCTCACCAGCAACCTCAAGCCTCTGATGGGTTTCAACCCACCAGTCATCCGCTTCAGCACTTAGTTTATGAGTACCATAACAGATCCTTTGTACAGGAGTGCAATCCATCACACAGAAGATTCTTTCAATCTTCTTCAGCCATGCCAAAGCACCTTCGGGATCATACTTTCCTTGGAAAGTAGGAGGATTCTCTCTCTGGAAGGTTGCCAAACTACGAGACCCAGCGTTCTCGTCAGCATTCAGTGGGTTTTGGAAAGCCTGAGCCATTTCCTACATAGCAGCAGCAAGAGCCTCATCATTCCTACCAGTGTTCCTTCCAGCCATAACAACTTCTGCTCACAACAAAACAAGGATTAGAATCAATAAATAACAATACTTGATTGTTAGACAACAACAAACTCAACAACTTGTCCGGACAGACCTACCTGCTCTGATACCACTAATGTAACACCCCAATTCTACCCCTCGTAATTAATAACAAAATCAGAGTTTCAAAATTTCATCCAAACATAAATTGAGGTATCACATATTCGTGTTTTTCATCACTTTGCATTATAATGCACATCACAAAATCAAAAGTCGGATATACCGCTTCATAACATAAATAATCATATAAACATATGACTAATCACAATACATCATATGTGCTCACAAAATGTACGTATCATCATGTTATCATCAATACATAAAGTCATAAGATAATATACATAAACTATCCTATCAAAATAATAACGTCGCCCAAATCCCAAGTGTTAATACTATCATAGCAGAGCGACTCAAAATAAAGAGACTCGAGCTAATCCTCATCATCCTTGCGGATCACCTGCACGTTACCAATGTAAAGGCAACAGCGAAACAAGTAAAGGGTGAGATACTCCAAAACATATAATTAAAGGCATGATAAAATATATAAATAGTTTTGGAATCATAAATGATATAGGTTAATAAGAATATGTCAAAAAATATCAAATCTCACATACTTTAAAATCATCATTTAGTGTATAGGGTCAACAATTTAATATCATCACATAATCACCATAATCATGTCAAAACAAGACATAAACTCCATCGCCATAAACTCATATCGTCGCTTTACCGTCATGTTATATCCATCACATAATTTTCATGAAATTATCACATCATAATCACTTTATATTACACACAAAAATCATCACAAAACAAGGTATCATATAACATCGCAATTCATTATAAGCCATCAAATAAAACTCAACTCCAAAAGACTCAAAAATAAACATAACCGACTCCATGAGACACGACTATGTTATGCATGTGGTACCCGTCTCTTTGTCCATAATTAGTGACATTGGGTATAAAAGCTCATCGTCACTTTGGCATAAAAGCCCTCGTCATTTGGCATAAAAGCCCTCATCATTTGGCATAAAAGCCCTCGTCGCCAATGCAATGTATGTGACTCGACAACACGACATCACAAACACGACACGACAAAATATCATCATCGCATATCAAAATTGGTATAAAACCCACGTCTCCATATTTATCCACATCAAGATAAACATATCATCGCATCGCACATCAAGTATTCATTATCAATAAACTGTCGCAAACATCATATTTAATCACACCACATCATTATCAAATAATTCACTAAATTTCAAACATGGAAAAATAGTCAAACATCAATAATCGTCGCGAAAGTCATTCATAATAATCGGCACCAATCATAATCATTAACGCCACAATCGGATTGTCCATACGTGACTTAAACCGACTAAAACGCAACCCGGATAAACTTAACCGTAAATTGACTTATTTCAGGTTGCTCCGTTAAAAACTCGTAATCTCGAAAAACTAACCTCACCATGATGTTCTACACGTCAAAATTAGCCAGCACGTCAATTTTCATTAAATTCGGAGCAACTTGCTCCATCGCCGAAATTGCCGAAATCGGGAAATCAAAACATAATCGGGTCCCAAATTAAATCAGCTAACTTATTTCATATTTGTATTTAATTAATATAAATATTTAATATATTAAAATAAGAAAATAAAAACAAAACATAAATTAAATAATTTTTCTAAACTTACTGCTATTTTTATTCTTCTAAGCTTAACTGCTACTTTTTGTTTGCTAAGCTTTTTCTTTCAATTGGATTTCAATTACTTAGTTTTCTATGCTACATATTGAACATATGCTACTTTAAGTTTTGTTAACTCCATCTCAAATTACATACTGCTATTATGCTTTAGGAAACATACTACTGCTAGTTACTTTCTAAATTTCATTGCATACTGCTATGCTTAGAATGACATACTACTGCTAGTTTCATTTTGTTCTTTCTAAGCTTCACTTTCATTTCAAAGAATACTGCTAGTCCACAAAACTAAATTCGTTCATACTGCATAATTTTCATTTTAGTTTCAAAACTTAATTTAATTAATATAATATTTATTTTCTTTTTAATTCCAATTTAACTAACCTAATACTAATTCAACAACAACAATACCTAATTAACTCGTCTAATTTCTATCACAAATCCTCAACAAAACTCAAAAACCCTAACATCCATTTTTTTTCCCAAATCCAAAATATATCAAATCAAACCCTAACTATAAGCATTGGAAAATCAAACCCCTTACCTTAGATATTTGAATGATTCTTGATGATTCAACCAACCCAAAAATCGAAGCTTTGTTCTTGCTCCTCTTCTTCTCTTCCAAGACTCTCTTTTTTTGTTTTCTAAGTGTGTTTTGGTGTTCTGACACAAAACCAGGAAATGGTGGGTTTTGTTTGTTTCTACTACTAAGACCATAGGGTGTACACCCAATTCCCTCTAATTGCAATAACACCCCTAACTTGTCTTGCTATTAATAACACTAAATAATATTATTAACCCAAATTATTAAAATAATTCCAAATAATTAAATATCGGTCCGAATAATATTTTGCTGAACCGAACGGAATAAAAACCGGACCGAACAAAATAATTACCGGTCCCTCAAAATAAATACCGAACTAAATAAAATAATTACCGGGCCCTCAAAATAAATACCGGACCGAATAAAATAATTACCGGTCCCTCAAAACAAATACTGGACCGAATAAAATAATTACCGATTAATTTAGATATTGTCGTCGCAAAAATAAACGTCAAACGGTAACTCGAAAATATTAATATAATATAATATTAAATAAAACGGGGCGTTACATCTTAGGTACTTGCTCATTTTGAAAACTGCATGTGTGCGCTTTATTTTGAAAAGTTTTGTTTTACTTCGTTTTAACCCTTGTTTCTGTCCTCAAGAGTGTTACGAAGTTGTTTTTGAAAACATTGTTTGAAAAGTGTTGGTGTGAAAAGGTTTGTTTAGTTTGAGCAAGTACCTAGGAACTAATCTACCTACTCGAAAAAGACTATTCATTTTCCTTTAGACAATGTTATCCCATTATTGAGAAATAGATAGCATCATCGTTGGAGTTTTAAAGGGATGTTCGAAGGGACGAAATGGTCACTAAAGGCAAGAAGTAAGGATACCTTAGGTTTCGAAGGGACTATCGTCATAAGATCAATTCGTAGGCAACTCGAGGGACAAGTAGGGACTGTGATCTTTATGACGACTTTGAATCGCGGGTCATTACTAAGGTATCCCTACGTTCGAGGGACACAACCATTATTTACGAGGCAACCAAGTGAGGCAAACCCTAGGAGTGCGAGTGTGCAAAAGTGTTTGATTTCAGTTATTTATCTTGTAATTTGGTGATCTAGGATTGATTCATTAGTCATACACGCCTAAGTTGCTAACAGTTATATACAAGCATGCAGAATATAAAAGCGAGAAGGTAAAGGTCCTATGCTATTACAGGGCTTTTGCAGATACATGATTATCTTGGACTGAAAATAAAAATGCGGAACATAAACCCTAATTACTATTACAACCTTGAAACAGTTACAATAATGATAAGAAGAATTAAAATGCGCGTAGTGATTTAAATGCGAGAATTAATTAAGAAACCCTAAAATCTAATTGAAAAAAATAATTAGGTTATTATTATTTTTTTTAGACAATTAATTAAGTTATGTACAAATTAAAAACCTAATTTCTAATTAATTTAAATTATGTAGAAAAACAATTAAAATACCCTAAATAATTAAACTAATTAATTAAATAAAATAAAAATATTTTATGAAAAAAATATTTTTATGCTTTTTGTGATTTTGAGTTAATAATTAAAAAAACATGATTGTGTGTTATTTTGTAAAAGAAAATAATTTAGAAATAATTAAAATAAGAAAATAAAAAAGAGAGATTTTGGCCTGTTTGTGAAGCTGGAAAGGGGGGAGTAAATCTGAATTTACTAGGCCCAATAATGCTCAAGCCCAATCCCTGTGTGTGATTTAGTGTACCCTCTTTCTGATGGCGTACCATGGTCCCCTCTTGTATGGGACGTTGGATTGGTGAGAGAAATGATCCATTGGCTGGATTGCTGGAGTGCAAGATAGGCTCTTGGAAGTATAGCATACATGATCTACAATTAAATGGTGAGAAAACAACAAAATGTTGAGACCTGGGGTCGAACCCAGGTCCTTTCTCTTCCAAACCTACGCCTTTGCCACTGGATCACATGTGTTCAATTGTTAATAGGATACTCACAATATATAATATATGGAAACAAAGTGGACCACTGGAAAAAAAAAAAAAAACGCACGCCAGTTATTTGAATGGCCCAATGATGATTAGCCATGTATCTTATTCTTCCTCTGTCCGTCGTTTTAGGCATGTAACCTTTACCTACGGCCAAGCTTCCATGGCTGTAATCTGTGCCATCCAAAAATTACGTACAAGCAATATAAATAAAATTCAAGACCATGGATCAATTGGGTTTGGCCCTCTGATCACAATGGTATCCTTCTTGAAGGCCAATTGTTCCTGCATTTGAAAGCCCCAAAACAACAAGGCAAACCCTAAATATGGCAACTATTCATACAAGTAGTAAAATTGCAATTAAAGGGTCTAAACACATTGCAAACATAACAACAAACACAAATATATTATTAAAACATGTTCATGATACAAGAATCGCAGTAATCAAATTTTGAAAATGAAGCAAACCGTGACGATCGTATGTCCTATTTCTGGGCTAGGGAGGATTGGAAAATGATTGGAACGTGTTCTAGAGATGCCCAGGAATCGATTGGTGGCTTTGAAAGTCCTTGAATCAGCCTCTAAACTGGAAATCAGTCTACCACTTTTTGGACAATTTTTTATTTTTTTTTCTCAGCTTTTTCGACCTCCAATCCTCTCTTTTGTGCACAGGTTGTGTTCTATATATGTAATAGAACTAATTAGGTCAACATAAATAGTTGGTGTCTTTTCCATTCATGGAGATTTGATTTGGTTTTTAATTTGTATGATATGTTTCTATATCAAGCCAAATCATACCATTTTCATCCCAATCATCCTTGGAACGATTTGATTTGGTTTTCCAGCACATTTGCATTATGATTCCATTCAAAATCAGATCAAAAACAAATCTTCCATATTTTATATTATTTATTTGATTTAATTTGGCTTTTAAATGATAAAAAATCAAAATAAATTAAATAAATAAAGTCAATAATATATGGTAGAGTGTTTGGGTCATGGATCATGTTGGAAGCATAATGCAAGCTTAAAAAGTTAGGCCCATTTGGCAAAAAAAATGCATTTGTGAGCACTTTTGACTTTTGGCAATTTTCCAAAAAAGGTCAACTTTAACAATGCATAACTCTTCCAATTTTAACCCTAAAGAGGTGTTCTTGAACTTTTTATAAAGCTTAGGATGTACCCTAAACAACCCTTTTGGTCGCATCTCAATTGGGTCTTCCATGTTCATGTAAGAAGCTTTGACCCAAAAGTGTTTTTGTTGACTTTTCAAAAGGACCTATAATGTAGAAATTCATATCTGTTGATGAGTACATATTTTGAACTTGAGGGATGAAGATGAGTTGTAGGGAATTGTATCCTCTTCAAAATTAGGCTTGGATGGAAAATTTCTGATAAAGTATGAAGAAGTTATGCTTGGTCAAAGTTTGGTTGACTTTTCCTAAGAAACCTTAATTTAGCAACTTTTGAGTTTTGATGAATTAGGAGCATTCCTTGAGGAATCATGATCAACCCTTGATCAAATGATGAATATCACTTCAAAATGTTAATGTTGACCAAAAATCTTGAAGTTTGACTGTATGTGGGTCACAGTTGACTTTTGACCTAATATAGTTGATTTTTAGGCATTTTGAGCAGTTGACTGAGAAAACTTCTTGTGCAAGGCATGAAACTTGGAATGGATGATCTTGAGGACATATTGGGGCAATAGAAACCACTTAGGACCCTTCGAAACCCAAACATCTTAATGAGGAGTGAAACCCTAGTTTGAGGCTTATTGTCTTAGGAGGAAGATTTGTTTGGTCAATCCTTAGGCATCCTTGGGCAAGTTGAGGACCTCTAGGAGTATGTTTTGAGTAAAATGAGAGGGAAAATTTTGGGGTACAACAGTAGGCATGTCTGGATGAAGGATGGTGTGATAGACATCTCCTTCGACAACAGGCTCCATGATTAATGGTAGGACAACATGATATGGAATCATAAGGTTTTGAGCACGAGCTCGTACCCATTTTAGATAGGGCTCCAGAGGAATGGAGTTATTATGCCCCAAATTCTTGCTATCAATATTGTTCACCATGCCCCGATAAACGTGTCATAAGGACCGTATTTTTGAGCATAACCAAATTGACATAGAGCTAGAGAAGGGTTGTAAGTAATACCTCCCCTAATGCCAGGGAGTCGAACATTAGGGAATTCCCCATAACGGTCAATGATAGTGATATCCTCGTGAGATCGGGAATACAAATAGATGTATGTATGAGAGAGTGACATTATTATTTGAGACCATCTCAAACATTGTCCATTCTTCATTATCAAGCGAGGAAGGTGTGAAATAAACCACCTGGATAGCAGAGGTATACAACACATGAGAGTTCCTCGCTTCTTCATAGTACGAGTGTGAAGAGAATGCAAAATATCTCCAAACAAGGTAGGCACATGATTACGAGTAAGGAATATTTTGATGGCGTTCACATCTATGAGTTGGTCTGGATTAGGGAGTAATATCAATCCATAGGTTAACAGAGACAAGATCTCCTTGAAATCCTGAAAACACATAGCATCCAGAAACAATTGAGCCTTCTCTATCAGAAATTTAGCAAGAAAGCCCTTGACTCCCCTTCTTGTTTCCCAATTAGAAACAATGTCAGACTGCTTCAGATGTAATGCTGCTGCAATATCTTCTGGTTTTGGAACTTTCTCGAAATCGGTGAAGGGTGTCTGATCAAGAACAAGTACTCCCAATAGTTTAGAGAACTTTTCTATTGTGGGTACCAACTAATAATCTGGAAAGGTGAAACAATGATGTGCAAGGTCAAATAACTGGAATAGAACACTCATCATGTCTTCATCAAAACCTAAGGTAACCAGACTGAGTAGTCGACCATGCCTTTTGATGAATTGAGAACTTTCGGGAACCCTTGAGACTAACTCCTTAAGCTGAGAAGACACCCTTATAAAGTTGATCCAGATAGTGTTTCTGCGAGTAGAGGCCATAACCTACAACAAAGAACAAAGATAAATCCCTTGGTCCTTGAAATGGTTAGTGAAAATGATATGGTATGATGTCATAATGTTATGATGTCATGTTCGAACAAATAATTAGACACAAACAAAACAAATAAGGCCTTAGGTTCAAGCTTGCATGGAGTTTGTAGCAAAATACCCTCTTGAGTTTTAGTTGGATCAACCTATCCTAAAAGAAGTAACCAGGTTCTAGGAGTCTCAATATCACTGATCTTTCTCTCAGGCATTGTTTCAGCACATCATCTAATTCGCAACCGAAATGTCCCGAGAGTCTGATCTCAATGAGTGTAGTATCAAGTATCAACCAACTTTAGTCTCCACTAAATCAGGCCATCTCACTACTTTCTAATGGCTAAGTTATATCAACTAAGGTTCTAAGGTCAGTTAGTGCTTATTACACCAGCTGTAGCCTAACAATCTCCTTGACTTACTCAAGGGACACCGACACTAACCAATGTGTAGCACTAATGTAGCCATCGCTTCAACCATATCGGTATGCATCGTACAGTTTCCACGATCTATTTCTACTTACCTAAATTTCCCCTAGATCCAGGTATATGATCTTTATAAAAATAAACCCTAGCAAAAACCCCGAAATGTAAAGCATACAAATCAAGCAAGTAAAGCATTTTAAATGTGATATAACTCTAAGGTAACCCCACTTTTAGTTCTCCCCAGCAGAGTCTCCAGTTCTATAATACAGTGGGAGAACTGACTTTTGGTTTTGCGTTTTATCACAAATGTTGCGGATAGCAAGAGTCTCCGCCGACTTTTCTTTTATCCAATAAAGGAAAGGGTGAAAAAACAGGAAAGACATTTGAGAATTTTTATGAGTTCGGGGGGTAGGTTATGAAAAGGGAAGGTGTTAGCACCCTTTTCATCTGTAGTTATCTACGGGCTCTTAATCGCTAGTTCACTTTGAAAATGCTTTGTGTGTTTGAAAATATTTTTAAAAAAAGCCTAAGTGCGACAATTTTGTAATGATTCTCGTATCATTGAGAATGCGTACAAAATGTTTATTTTGAAAATATTTCAGAGAAAAGTGTGATTCTGTGAAACAAATTTGTTTATTGTGTGAGCAAGAGATTAATAGTTATCTACACTTACTCAAAAGTATTTCGCATTATTTTCCTCATCCTTTAGATAGTGATATCCTACCATTAGTTAGTAGGAAGCCCTATCGTTGGATGTGTGAGGGACAAGAGCGGTTCATTATTATTGTCACATAAGGCAACATATAAGGATACCTTTAGCAATTCGAAGGGACTATCATCATATATCTGTAGGTAACATCGAAGGAAAAGATCATTTACCGAAGGCAACATCAAAGGGTCATCGAGGGAATATGATCTTTATGATGATTTTTAACCGAGGGTCTTTGCTAATGGTATCTCTGTTTTCGAGGGACATGATCATTTTTATCCGAAGGCAACGACTGAGGTTACCCTAGAGGTGCGTGTGTGAATAATGTATTCCATTCAGATTATTTATCTTGTATTTAAGGTTATCTAGCGTTTCGTTTTAGATCTTGGCATACACGCTTAATTACTATACCGTAATAAGTAAAAGCGGTAAAAACAGAAACTAAAAATCCTACGCTATTACAATGCTTCGGGGAAGGGGGTACAAACCATCAAATCAGGGGGAAAAAGTAAATCTTAATTAAATTATTACAACCCATGAGCAGTTACATAATAAAGATATTGTGCGGGAATTTAAACTAGCTTATTATAATTGAGAGTGCGGCCTATAGAATTGATCTAAGAAAAATAAATAGAAAAAGGTAAGAAAAAGAGTGTTAGAAAAATATTAAATGTCCTGAAAACTCTATGTGTTAGAAAAGATATTTTTTATTGTTTTTTTTAAATAGTTTAAGTGTTAATAATGATAATTAAAACCTAATTATAAATTAACTAATTAGTTAACAATAAAAATATGTCAAAGGAAACCTAATTAATAGTTATTGGTTTTAATTAAAAGAAAATGATTTAATTGAAATAAATAAGAAAAAATGTTAGTAAAAAGAAAATGTATGGGGTGGGAGTTTAACCCACCCCCTTTGTCTCACAAACGCGCTATCTTTCCACTGGGCCATTGTTGTCTTTATGCTATTGGAACAAGAATAAATCCAAATAATATAAACCTGTGTTCAATTCTGGAAACAAGAAAAAAGAATGCAAAAGGCTGGGACCGAACCCATGCCCTTACCAATATCAGATACTACCCTTACCAAGCGTGACATGCGTTGTTGCTTGTCCAGATATCAATATCAATCAATATATGATAAAAACATATTAAAAATATGAATTCAAAATTATTTCAACGTAAGTGGGGCCTTGGTATTTAGAGAGAGCCAATCATGACGCTCCATCATGCCACACAGACAGTCAGAATTTTCAAACCACCGCCCATGGTGGTTTCCACCGTCTTCTCTGATGAGAATATTTTTGAAACCTGCGAAATACGTAAAGTCAAAGCAGACAAAATATGCTATCCCCCTTAAAATTTCCTCCTGAATTCGAATATGGGGTATGTTTTAGCTAAAAGTCCCTGTATCACGAGTTTCAAATAAGAAACCCTAGCACAATTTAACAATGGTAAACTAAGATTTGGATGTTTCAAACTCCATCTAATGACTGCAACCATCTCTAAACATTCATATAAACAATGCATAGAATTAAAAATACAACTAATGGAGAAAAAATGCAATCGAAGATGGTGAACATGATAGTTTCAGGCATGTGAAATCATTGAAAATCAATTGTACTTACTCTGTAGATGTTCAGGAAGTGATAAGAGTTCCATGTTCTGCTCGAATATGGCTAGAAATTGCTACACAAATTGCAATTTTTCTTTGAAAAATTTTGAGTTTTGAAACCCTTATTCTTGTAGTAGCTGCACCCTTCTTTGCATCTGATGATGTTGTGTATTTATAAACCTGTGGAATTAGGTCAACAAACTTGGTAAACAATCTTGTGTGATCAAAGCATGATTTGTTTCCAAAAATGATTTCAAATAATTTCCAAAACTTGAAGATTCACTTCCAAAACAAATCCACATGGTTTCTAGAATTAGTTGGCAAGGATTTAGGCTTTTTATTTAATCCAACATGAATATCCATGCGCCTATTACCTTTTACTTGTATTTTATTATATTTATTTTGAATTTAATTGAGTAAAAATAAAAATAAACATAAATAAAAATTAATATAAGATAATAATGAGTTTAGGAGTCCTCTAAGGCATCATGAACATGTTTAGACCTTAAAACTTAGGTGCATTAATCCAAAAATTTCAAGTTTTCTCAAAATGAACTTCATACATTTTCTCAAAATTTCCCAACTGTCAATGGCCATAACTCTCAAAATTTTAATCTTTTGAAGATGATCTTAGACTCTTTGAAAAGCTCAAGATGTCTTCTTCAATTTCTCTTTGGATCATTTTTGCATTTGGAGACTTTATCTTGATGTAAGTTGCCTTGACAAAAAGTGTCTTTTGGTTTACTTTTGAAATGACCTATAATGTATTGGCTCATATCTCTGAAATGAAGCATTTTTTGGACTTGAACATACAAATACAAAGTTGTAGAGAATTAAATTTGCTTCAAAATGAACCTTGGTTGGGGAAAAGTTGATGAAGCATGTGAAAGTTATTCTTGGTCAAAGTTCAATTGACTTCTCCTAAGGAAACCCTAATTTTATAACTTTTAACTTTTGATGATTTGAGGGCTTTCCTTGAGGAATCATGATCAAATATTGATAAAATGATGAATATCACTTCAAAATATTGATGTTGACCAAAAATCTTGAAGTTTGACTGTATGTTGACCATAGTTGACTTTTTATCCAATATAGTTGATTTTCAGTCATCTGAACCGTTGACTGAGTAAACTTGTGATGCAATACCTGAAACTTGATATGAGCATTGTTGAAGACCTATGGAGAACCATGGAAACTAATTGATACCTTTGGAACCCAATCTTCCTTGTGAATCACAAAACCCTACTTATGGATCCATTGCTTAGGAGGAGGTTGGAATGGTTAACCCTTGTGTAGCCTTGAGTATTTGAGACCTTCATGAGCATGATGAGGTGTCTTGAGTGAACTTTCTTAAAAAATGGGAGGGACAATTTTGGGGTACAAAAATCAGGATTTGAAAAAGATATTTTTATGGTCCGAGTTGAAAAGAGATATGGCGCAGTTCGTGTATGCTTGTTTGACTTGTCAGACTTCAAAGGTTGCACCAGAAACCTACAAGATTGATGCAACCGTTGGATGTTTCGAATGGAATTTGGATAGTATATCTATGGATTTTATGACAGGGTTTCTGAGTACTCCAACAGGGCATGATATGATTTGGGTGATAGTTGATAGACTAACGAAGTCGGCTCATTTTATTTCGATTAATATCATTTCTTATACCAAAAATGGCGGAGATTTACATTCGTGTCATTGTGAAGCTTCATGGGACTCCGTTGAGTATTGTCTCTGATAGATATCCAAGATTTACTTCTATATTTTCGAATAGTTGTGTGATGCCTTGGGCTCTAAGCTGAGACTGAGTTATGCATTGTTAGAACAAAGTTTGATTCTACTACCCTAAGTTTAAGTTTTGATGATAACAAAATGAAAAGATATATTAATTATGTGATCCATGTAAGAACTATTTGCTACCTAAAATATTACTTTCTGTTTTGCAGAAACTCTGATAGGTATCAGCAAGAGTACATCATAATCAGCATCAGAATATTGGATATCAACATCAGCATCAGAAGATGCTATATCAGATATCAGAATCAGAAGAACAACTCACGCTTATGCTGAAGCTTGATGAACAGAACCACGCTTAACACTCTGATCTCTGATAAAGACAACAACAGTTCATCAGCACTTAAGCAGCGTCAGAATGAGCCAAATCCAGAACACGCCTTAGTTGCAACGGTACTGTGCATTCAAGATGAGTTATTACCAACGGCATCATTCCAGACAAGATCTGCTTAATAAGGAAAGATTGTTATTGGCATTGAATCAGAATTATTGCTCCAACGTTCATCAATTTCAATTCTATATAAACAAGTCAATGAAGATTGAATTGGCTAATGCTCTACATCATTTTACACGCCTAAAAGCTATTCATCATCTTCTTATTCTCAGTTTTCTAAAAGCTCCAAAGATTCCTTACTCAATTATTTTTAGAAATCTAGTTTCCATAAGCTTAAGTTGTGTAATATCACAGTTGTGATTAACTGTTTTGTAGAAAACATTCACACACGTAGATTTCAATTCTTTGTAAGAAAGTGATTCCTTGACAAACCGGTTTGTGGTTTGCATCAAGAAGGCTTTAGCAGTTGTTAAAGCAGATTGTAATATTCAGTTGAATATAGTGGATTAAGACCTCGTTGGAGAGAGGCGAAATCACCTTGACGGGTGGACTGGAGTAGTTTGAGATCAAACGAACCAGGATAAAAATACCGTGTTCATTGCAATTGATTTCAAGTTTTAACAATTCAACCCCCTTCTTGTGTTTTTCACTTCTTCATGCATATCATCCGCGGACGAATGGCCAGAAGAAAAGAACTATTCAATCGTTAGAGGATTTGTTGAGAGCTTAAGTTCTCGAGCAGGAAGGAACTTGGGATAGTTATCTTCTATTGATATAATTCATTTATAATAATAGTCTTCATTCTATCATTTGAACGAAACCCTTTAAGGCGTTGTATGGTCGGAGGTGTAGAACACCTTTGTGTTGCTATGAATCTGGTGAGAATGTGGTGCTTGGACCTGAGATTTTCCAACTGACTACAGAGAAAGTGAAGTTAATTTAGGAAAAGATGAAAGCTTTGTAGAGTAGGAAAAATAGTTACCATGATAAGAGAATGAAGGATCTTGAGTTTCAAGAAGGAGATCGTGTAGTTTTTAGAGTCACTCCAGTGACCGGTGTTGGATGCACCTTGAAATCGACAAAGCTTACTCCTCGATTTATCGGTCCGTATTTAATTTCAGAGAAGGTGGACACAGTTGCTTATAGGGTGGCCTTGTCACCTAATCTTTCTAATTTGCATGATGTATTCCATATTTCCCAACTTCGAAAGTACATTTAAAATCTATCTCATGTGATTATAATGGATGACATGCAAGTGCAGGATAACCTTACGGTTGAGACCTTGCCTGTGAGAATCGAAGACCGTGAAATGAAAAAAGTTAAGGGGCAAGGAAATCACTCTCAAGAAGGTAGTTTAGGGAGGAGCTGCCAGAGAAAACATGACGTAGGAGTTGGAGAGTAGGATGCGAGAGTCGTATCCAGAGTTGTCCGCTTTAGGTAATTTTCGAGGACGTAAATATTCTAAGTGAGAAAGAGTTGTAACACCCTGATCTTTATTGAATTAATTTTTTATAAATTAATTATGTGATATTCTGCATTAATATGTATTGATGAGTCTTTTTATGTTTTGTGATGCCTTGTTGTAGGGTAGTTACCTTAGAAATTATAGAAAATAAGTTATTGAGGGTGTACGTCCAAAAGTGTAGAGACATAGGGGTGAAGGAAGAGTGTCATTGGAATATTATTATTAGAATATTAGAATAATAATTATATTGGTAATAATTAAATAACTGTTTTTATTAATTATTATTAAGAGGAAGGGCGTAAGTGGAATAAGATAATAGGGGTCTAGGGGTTAAATTAGTAAAAACCCTGAAGGGAAGATCACTTTAGTTTTGAGTGATCGTAGAAACTAAGAAGATAATAGAAAGATCATATTTTGGTAGAAGAGAAAGCATGAAAGAGAGGAAGATCTAGGGAAAAGGGAACCACCATTAGAGCACCTTCGAAGAACATTGATTAATATAAGGGTGGGGTTTTCTATTTCTTAGGGATTGCATGATATATATGGTGGGTAGTTGTTAAACTCCTTGATTATCATCTTTTTTGTTTGTCTTTGATGTAATGGATGTGTCAGTGTTTGCCCTGTGTATGAAATTTTGTGAATTCATAGGTATGATTTCTATTTTCAGTGAAATATAATGTTGATAATGGTGTATATAATTAGGAATTAGAAATTGAAATTTGGAATGTGCATTTTATGGTATTTATGACTATTTGGGCGTAGGAATAAGTGATTTTCGTAACAGGAAAATAGTAGAAAAATGCTTCTACACTGGGTGTAACTGGTTATCAGTATTGGGGTACCCAGTGTTATACCCCAAGTTTTTCCCCTAAGTGATCTCTCTTTCTATTTCATCCTATCTTTAAGTTTTCTCTTGAGGGACCCCCAAGCACCTTGAATTGTGTATCTTGTACATGTTTTCTTATACTAACATCAAAATATGTATATATGTCTCTTTGAATGTTCATATTGTATGTGAGGACACAATTGAAATCATCTCACCATCTAACCTAGGGTTTGAGGGGTGGTCCCCAGTCAAATGGTTCTTCAATGGATGGCAAGAGTTCAAGCTTCAAGTCTTTGTCTATGATATCAAATATTTGTGGTTCAAAGGACTCTGTCACTTTATTTAGGTCAAGTTCTCCTCAATGTTGGTGGTGGAATTCATCAAGAAAATTCATAGGTTCATGTGTTTATTTTCATGCCTTCTTCAATAAGTTTCTTTGAGACCTAAGCTCCATATTTGAGTGTACTTCAATATAACATCGCTTCAAGCCCTATTGTGATTCATCATGCTTTATTTTGTCAAGAAATTTCAAAAAGATTCAAGGTTGGTTCAACAAGTTTGACCAAATTGAGCAAATACCTGATTCAGTGATCACATGTGCATAACTCTCTAAATTTTCAACATTTTGAGTAGGTTCTTTTTCCTACGGATTCTTATCATCATCTGTAACCATCTTTCTTTACATGACAAGATCCAATTGTGCAAGAAAAATCATCAAAAGTTGAAAGGGGTTTCAAGTCATTTTGACCCTCTCTGAGCTAGGGTTTATTGACTTCTAAGGACCATATCTTGCTTATTTTTTGAGATTTTTGATTGAATCCAAAGCCATGATTCTCTTTAAAGGATACTTAACAAGTTCTCTTCAGGGATCTAAGGCTAATTGTGAGAGGAAGATCACTAATGGTTGAGAAATATTACAAGTCTCTTTGAAAAGCCTTTGAATCTTAGGGTTTGACTTCAAATGATCATAACTTGGTCAATTTTTATCTCCTTGAGCCTATTATTTTTCCATAATAATCTTTTGGATGTCTAATACAACTTTTTTTCAATGTGTAAGACTTGAAAATTCTTTGAAAGTTGTTGAAGAATTGAAAAGATTATAGGTCTTTTGTGAATTTTCCCAAATTTGTTCATCGTCTTTCAAAGACCATAACCCTCTCGATTTTTATGATTTTTGAGTGATCTCAATTTCAAAATTCAATTCAAGAGGTTTACTTCATCTCATCTTCAGATATCAAGACTAAATTTTGAATGGAACGTCATGTAATTTTGAAGAACATTATTGGTAACTTTGAGGTCCCAAACATAGAAATTTTTCTAAGTACAAAAATCACTTTGTTTTTCACGATTTCAATAGGACATGACTTCCAGCTCAATTATCCAAATGGATTCTTTCTCGGCACATTATAAATATTGTGACCTTGTCTTTCAAATGCCTTAATAATCATTCCCTAAAGCCTCCTGAGTTATGTGCACCATGGGTTCAAAGTTGGTATCTTGAAACTGAAGTTTCACTTACAGTCAGATTTCAATTTTCGTAATGTGGCTTCTAATGATCAATTTTGTATGTGTTTTCTACTTAAACATGTTTAAAAAAGTTGCTAAAGTTGGATTAAGGATTGAAACACAAGAATTAGCTGAGTTTTAATGAGTTAGAAGTCACACTTTTGTCATGATCAAGGTGCATACGATTTCACTTGATTGCTTATCATTCACCCTCTCTCAGCATTGCATCATATTCTCTGATAAATAGAGACCTTATTTACTTCATTTGACAAGCTTTAGAGAGCTAAAAAACCTCTGTTGAACTTCCTCCATACCTCTCAATTCTGTAACTTTGAATTTGGTTTTAAAGCATTTTTAATCCAATTTCTTTGTTGATTATTCATCCTTGAACTTCACTGAAGCTAACATAAGAAGAACCAAGCCTTGAAGTTTCCTAAATCATGGTAGCCAAGTCAAGTTTCAGAGCTCTGAAGTTGAGCTTCAACAGGTAGATTCCTTCATCAATTCTCTCCAAACTTGTTACTACAATGTAGCTCTCATCACTATGATACTCATTGCATCGTTGGTTTTTAACTGGAAGTGAGTTTTGCTCATGAATTTTCAAATCCCTTTTCATTCTCTTCCTTCTGTTTTTTTCCAAATTGATTAAGTTATGTTTAATATAAATTTTTGCGAGGGTGCCATTGAAATTGTCTTGTAGAGACGAAGTGAATGACACTGGTCTGAGCTCCTGATTTTATAGTTTGTGAGACCTGCAATTCGCATGTGGCTGGAGGTTGAAGATGACCAGTGTGTCATATCTCAACCAATCACATGGTGTCAAGCATTTTTTTTCAAATCTGTTTTTTAATTAATAATCTGGTGGTTTATTAACTAATGACCATGATATACACTGTACATCGGATCACTTGGATTTGTTTACTAATGTGTTTTGACATTGATCCAATGGTATACATCTTTTTGGTTTTATTTTTATTTTCTAATTTTATATTTTAATTGTTTTAATCTTCAAAAATTCATAAAAAATTCATTTCAACTTCTAAAATTCCGAAGAAAAAAATTACCAAAATACTTTTGATTTTTCTCTTTCTAATTTTTATTTTTTCACAATTTTATTTTGTGATTTGATATTTTTTTATGATTTTTCACTTTATTTGACTTGTTTTAATTGTTTAAAAATATTTGTCTTGATTTTTAAATTCTGAAAAAATTATGGAAGGATCCAATGACCTCTTGACAAATTTTAGTAACCTCATTTTATTTTTATTTTTTATTTTACTATTTTTCACAAATTTTGGTTTGTTTTGCTTATTTCTTTAAATTTTAAAAATAGTTTCTGACTTAAAAAAATTCTAAAAATTTTTGTCAACACTTATTGACTCATGTTTGACCTCTGATATTTTTTTAGGATTTTTATTCGGTGTTTTAACATATTTTTTGCATTTTACCAATTATTTTCCTTTTATTAATCTTTTAGATATTATTTTATTAAATATATTTTAATATTTTTGTTTGGTCCTGATTTGGGTATTATTTTAGGACAAGTTCGTCAACCTCATTGGGTGTTGGGTGTTAATAGGTTGAAAAACCAAATTCGCCAAAATGGATAAATGATGTTGATGATATTTGAAGCCCTAATTTCATCTGATACATCTCCTCCCTCTTCATCTTATCCCTTTCTTGTTTTTACTTGTGCTACATGTTTTTGGAGGATGATTTACATATCATTTCTTTAGCATGTTGGTACATAGATTTCCATTGACCGGCCTCAAAATAGGCCTGACTTCTACATAATTCCACTTACGATTGCTTAACATAACGCTAAATTTGTCCCAATTCAAAGAATAATCATTCGTGGCCCAAACCTATGTTTGCAAGTTCAAGTATGTTTAATTTGAAACCTTTGATCCAATAACTTTGAAGTTCATTGTTAGGAGGCTTTGGTTCTATCAATTCTCTGATGAACTTCATAAATTTTGGTCTAAGTGAATCATTTGAACATCGTTGATCATCTGTGGTTGCTTTGAGTACTTGAAATGAATGATATACTTGACAAAAAGAAAATGAGACTTTTTTGTTGAGAAGCTTTGATTTTATCAATCTTCTAATGAGTTCTCAAATGCAAGCTTTAAGATGGTCATTCAACTAACCTCTAACTTATAATTCACTAACAATTAACTTTATTGTATGCCTTTACTTTATGCTTTTACTTTGTGCTTTTATTTTTTGTGCCTTTACTTTTATGCACCATTTATTTTATCATTTACATTCCATGCCATTTTTCTTTTGCTCACTTGAGTATTTATCTTTATGCCATTTTATCTTTTCTCATTTGAGCTTTTATTTTCTTTTAAAGATACTTAATAATCAACTTGAACATTAAAAAACTTTAAGGTTACTTGGACTATTTGGTTACTATCTTTGGCATTGTGGAGTTGTTGATTTCTCATACTTAGGATTAGAAGCCTTGATACTTGGGGACCTTGTTTCTTTGTTGTTATATTGTCTGAAGTTCTTGGGGTTTACCCCAAGACATTAGATTGATTTTTTTATGCAGGTTATTCTGATTATATGCTTTGTCTGTGATTGAAAATTCCTCTGTATACAGTCGATACTTGCCAAATTTTTGTGAAGACTCAGTTCGTCTGAAGCTTGGTATTTTCCAGAGGTTTATTATTTTTGCTTGCTTGGTTTCAATCCAAAGGATGGGAGTTATATATTGACTTCATATGTCAAGTGTTGGCTTCTTGTTGGTTAGATCGTTCTTTTCCTTGGCTTTTACCTTATGCTTTAGGATATTCCCTTCATCTCCTCCTATCTTCTTCAATTTCAAAAATATTCTCCCTCCTTTTCAAAACTCTTCTTGTTTTATAATTTGAATCACTTTCATAATAAACTTGGCCTTAGGTCCATGCATTTTTAAAAATCTTTTCTTAATCAAACTTTAATCAACTTAACCATACTTTGATATCTTTTTGGAACACTAAAAGTCAATTAACCTCATGCAAACCATTTTGCTACTTTGGCTTTTTACTTTAAAATTTTTCTCAAAAGATTAGACTTTTGTCGATTCTTGTAGTGATGCGAACTACTATACTTCTACGATATGTAGTAAAGTGAGATATTTTCCACTTAGGTGTCGAGTGAGGCTTAGTTGATTTTAAAAATCCAATCTATATCCTCTACCTTGAGATGATGCAAATTCTCCTTTATCATAGTCGTGGGTAGTAAGTAAGTTCTTCCACTCGGATATTGACGATGATGTCTCTTCTCTTAAAATGAACCAACACACTTGTGTTTTAAAAATTTTAAGGTGAACTACGAGTACCCTGATCCCCTATTGCACATAAGGTGGTACGTAGGCACTAAAGGTTCGCAACCGCGGAGGGTGCAAAAATTGTAAAAAATAATTCTTTTCTCATCTCCACCATCTATTTTTGTATACACTTTTTATAGCCAAAATATACATATTTTCAAAGAGGTTCATGCGGAGTACTGTAGATGTTTAGGGTGCTAATACCTTCCGTTTGCATAACCAACCCCCGTACCTAGATTGTCTCCCCTCTTTTTTTTGGTTCATTCGCTCCTTTCCCATTTCCTTTGGAAACAATAAAGCGCGGTGGCAATTTTTATTTTATTTGTACGAGTTAAGTCAATCCAATGGCTTAGTCTCAATATTTCTGCCGCTACACCCGGTTACCAAACACAAAATAGAGGCGTGTGTTTTTTTTATATGAGGTGTAACCGGTTACCAGAACAAGACAGTACAAAGGTAGGATTAGTTACAAGGGGTGTAATTGTTTACTAGTATGAGGGTAACCAGTTACCACTGAGTCTGGCAGAATTATTTTAAAACTTTGAAAATACGTAACTTTCATTTCGGGTGTCCGATTGACACATGGTTAGTATCGTTGGAAAGCTGGTTTAACTTACATTTTAATAAAATTATTTGAAGTACTAGGATTCCAAATATTCAACATGTGGACACATGTTTTGTATGTGCTAAGTTGTGTTGTTTTGTGGAATGTTGTAAATTCAATGTGAAGGTTTGTTATATCTGCAGATTGTTATGCTGCTTGTCTTACATGTGGATGATGTGTATTGGCCCATGGTGGCAAAGTGCACCGACCATGGTGAGGGTCTTTGTGCATATTATTATTGTTGTATGATTTATACATATGTCATGCATACATGTACAAGTGTGGGATTGTCGTGTGCCTATATGGGGTGTGAGATATATATCTAGATTCTAATCGGGAATCATGTCATCATGTTCCCATATGGGGTGTGAGCAATGAGGATTGGCCGTGTGCCCATGTGGGGTGTGAGAGACAAAGAGTATAATGGTCGTGCGCCCATGCGGGGCGTGAGTAATAAAGAGTGGGATGATCATCTGCCTATATGGGGTGTGAGGATGTACCCAAATTCCAACGGGAATTAATTAGTGGATTCTTACGAGCCGATGGTACCACATGCATTGAGTTACATATATGAGTCTTATTGCATTGCATAATATACCATGTTGTGTTGTTGATTATTTGATGCAAATTATTGGATTATTCTCTAACTCATCGAATTGTATGTGGAGATTGATGATTTATAATTATGTGCTTATATATATTTATGCATTCTTTATGTGATTGAGAATCTCACTCTTCTGTTGGAATGATGATTTATACGGCATCGTGCAGATACTCAAGAGTAGCTCATGATTGAGGTTAGCCAAAGAAATTTCCTCTTATTGTGAGTTAGTGTCTACTCTGATACATAACACTGGGGGAATTGCGTTTGTTTTTTTTATGTTGGGAGTAAACTTATATGTAACTCCATTTGTTGGATTTATTTGGTGAATTATGTTTATTTCATATTTTTTAAGAACATAACTCATGTTGAAGAGATAATACTAATTGTTATTGATGTTTGCCGCTGCTAATAAAGCCATTGAAGTTCAGACATGAAAAATATGTGATTAATGTTTTAATGTATGTTGTATATCTTATTGCATGAGTATGTTTGGTGATTGAAGGTGACATCCTAAATGGTTGAATTGCTTTAATTTACTCTAAATTTTTATTTATTTATGCGGGGAAATTTAGGGTGTTACAATACATTTAACCTCTACACCCCTCTTTTTGTGTGTGTGTATGTGTGTGTGTGTGTGTGAAATCTCTAGTGCATCTTACTCTTCCTTTATCTCTGTACATTTCAATCATTTATTTATTTTTGATATTTCTCTCTCTCTCTCTCTCTCTCTCTCTCTCTCTCTCTCTCTCTCTCTCTCTCTCTCTCTCTCTCTCTCTCTCTCTCTCTAACAAATGCTTATTTAGATTTAATAGTTAGTAGTGAAAACTATTTGATGCTATGGAGCATTGAATTCAGAAGGTCGTTCTCAAATTACAATCGAAAATTGAAACTATGTGAAAGTTATTCACTTTATAAAAAATATTTAACTACATCCTATAACACTTTAACACGAGTATAAGAGAAAAGAAAAAAAAACAAATACAAAATTTAAATATTTTTGATGAATGCATCTATTAAGAATGAACTAAGAGTATATATATATATATATATATATATATATATATATATATATATATATATATATATATATATATATATATATATATATATATATATATATATATATATATATATATATATATATATATATATATATATATATATATATATATATATATATATATATATATATATATATATATATATATATATATATATATATATATATATATATATATATATATATATATATATATATATATATATATATATATATATATATATATATATATATATATATATATATATATATTCGTGTTATTTTATTTTTTTATTGTCTATTTTTTCTAACAAGTGATATTGATTCGACTTTGTGAAGGAGCGAAGTTCAATCGTGTGTTGGAACATGTCCTAGAAGAGAAAAACTGACATTTTAAAAGAGATTGTTAAGTTTAATTGTGAGTGGTTAAGTCTTACATTGTCTATAAATGAATATAATATTTAACTTATAAGAGAGATAACTCTTATACACGATGTCTTAAGGTTTTGCTGGAGATGTGGTCTCTCTCTTGTAATTCTAGAATATTGGGTCCGTTGTTGCTCCTCACTTCTTCTAGTCTAAAAAATTATTTTTGTAATGTTTTTTCAAACTTTTTGGTATATGTTCTATTCTTTATTTTATTTTTTTGAAAAATGGGAAGAATACTATTACTCTAATAAATCTAGTAGATGGGTGGATAAAATGAGTTGTGCATGAAACTAATGTTTTAAAAATCGATTTGCACCGATCAGTTGAACCCATTAAATCGAGAAATGTTTACCGTGAAATTTGATACACAACAGCTGGTCTTCCAAATCAAAGAAAAGATTGGTGATTTGCAGGATCGACCAGATTGATCCTAAGGACATGTGTTTAGTTCTATTTCTTATCTTTTTGTTTGTTAATCTCTTCGATAGAGATTGTTATTTCAAAGGTAGTAATCTAACGCTTTAAAGAAAAGACTGGTATGTAAAAGGATTTTGATTTAAACTTAAAAGGAATGTATAAAACTTCAATAGAAAATTCATTGCAATAAACATAAAATCGGTGCATCATACGTACATTCACACAACTCGTTTCTTGAACACTGGTACTTTTATTAATTTAGAGTAATTTGTACAAAGATGTGAACACACGAATCCTATTGCTAAGACTCCTATTTATACTATTTCGACCATAACGGTCTACTACTAAGACAATTCCATGTTTTTTGCCGTATGCGCTTTCGAACCTTATGCTTCCACGCGTCCTCTTCGGATAAGGATACACATTTGGATTTCAAATCTTTATCTATTTTGAAGCGCCAAATCCGCCCAATGTGCCATAACAAATTAATTTTCGAAAATCAAGCCTCCAAACCTTTATACATCGAATTATTTCAACAAGTTTGGACCATCCATAATCTTGATCAGTCAAACCTTATAAAGAAAATATATTTACTTTTATAATTCAACTTCCGTCAAAATTCCAACTAACAAGTTGCCCCCAATAAATGTGTATTTCGATATACTTGGAGAAATATACATTTTTTACAAGATATCTATATTTCAACGGACAAATATCCTTCATGATGAACATTTACCGCTATGACGTCAGAAACAATAATGATTTATTTTTTCCAAAACGTCTAATCAAGACGTGTGCGATGCAGTTTCATCATTGCCACTAAAATTAGGTTCCCAATGTGGCCTTTCAACAAGTAACCTTCTCCATTATCTTATTAAAAACCACCACGTGTCCCACTAACTCCATAATTTGAGAATACAAACGGAATCAATTCCAGCTATAAATAAATTTTGCTTCCTAAAAAAAAACTTTTTCATCTTCTTGACTTCTTATTGTCCAGAATACTTACGCAACTTTCAACTTTCTTTCTCAAAAACTTTAATTGTCCAACAACCTGAACTCTTAACAATGGCACCAACCAAGAAAAGTAGCAAATCCAGCAAGAATATGAAGAATATGGAAGCGAAGAACACCGATGATGTTTCATTTCAACCAATTCATCATATCACCAAACCGCTTCTCATTGGAAATCGAGAACTTGTTCCAACACCTCATGTTTCTGCAAAACAACAAGTTATTTATGCTTCCCAGGTAATGATTCCTTTGACCCTTGCTGATAAAACCCTATGGTATATAGGTCATATGTTATCCTTTAAATGTTTAGAACAAATTAAGGAAATTTTCCCAGTTTATCATGATACTGTTTACCGTAGAAATTGGTAAACAACCGCTGATCTTCCCAAAAGGGTTATTTTGGTGACTTACAGGATCGATCAGATTGATCCTAGGACATATGCTGAGTTTTTTATATAAGCAAGTGAGTTTAAGTGAAAAGGGTTGAAAAATGCTGAAAAGTGCAAGTAAAAGGCAGAATAAAGTAAATTTGTGGTAATGATAAAGCTTGCACGGAGATGTAAATGGCATGGAATGTAAAGGAATTGTAAATACTTTGATTGAAATAAAAGATGGTATTTTAGACGTACATTCTCAATATCTTTTCTCTCACAGCGGGTACTCGGATATGATTTAGTGACTCGTACTAATAAGTTAAACACACGAAAATCTACATGAAATCCCTATATTTATACTAAAACTAAGTAACCGTCGAGCAGTTGTGTGATACGGTGGAAGAACCGACTATTTTGACGCTGGTTTGCATTTTGTGTTTGCAAAATGTCGCGGTAAGCAAGAGTCGGCACCGACTTTTATTTCATCCAACCGGAAAGGAAAAAAGTACAGAAAAAATCCTTTTTCGAGATATTCTGAGTACGGGTGGTAGATTATAGAAAAGGAAGGTGTTAGCACCCTTTCTATCCATGGTTTTCCATGAGCTCTTAGGTACTTGCTCATCCTTTAAAATTGCTTGTGTATGTGCTTTGTTTTTTTGAAAAGAGTTTTAACTTCGTGATAATCCTTGTATCAGTCCTCAAAGGTGTGATGAAGTTGTTTTTGAAAATTGTTTTGAAATGTGTAAGTGTGGAAAAAGTTTGTTTTGAGCAAGTACCTACTAGCATCTACCTACTCGAAAAAAGATCGTTTCTATTCTTTTTTCCTTTAGACAGCGCTATCCTACTATTGAGAAATAGGTAGCACCGTCGTTGGAGTTGTAAGGGTCAATTCGAAAGGGACATACGATCACTAAAGCAATGTTAGGACACCTTAGTAATAACCCTAGAGTCTTAAGATCATATTCGAGACAACATTTCTGAGGCAGCATTTCTGAGGCAACATTTTATCTTTTAGATAGGAGGGCAACCACTAAGACGCCCTATACTTAATGACCATTTACCGAAGGTAACCTAAGTGTGAGTATACCCTAAGAGTGATATGTGCGAGTGATCTGTTTTCATTTATTTAGCCTTTGCACATTAGGGTTTTCTAACTGTATTAATTTGTCATGCATTCTTGTCATACAATCCTATTAGCATACATCTAAACAGCCAAATATTTGCAAGAATTAAAATGCGAGAGAGTAAATCTACACTATTACAAGGCTTCGGGGAGGGGATTAATTACATAGCCAAAAACCCGGGAAAAGCGATAAATAAAAGTCCTAGATTAAACTATTACAAAGCATGAATAATTACAACAATATCATAAAAAATAATAACACGCGTGCGATGAGTCGAATACGAGATAACCAGGGTTTTGACCCTTGCCTAAACCTAATTGCGATTGGTGAAAAGGGTTTTGGTCATGTTTTGTTATTTAAGAAAATAAAGAAATTATTATATTAAAAAAAGAAAGGCCTAATTCTAATTAATTTAATCTAGGAAAAATAAATTAATTTATTCTAAACCTATTTTTGTGTTTTTTTATCTATTTGAGAAAAAGAGAAAATAAAATTAAATGTCTAACCTAATTTCTATTTTTTTAATTTTAGTTATGAAAACAAATTACAATTTCCCTAAATTAAACTAAGTCAAATTAATTTTGATGATAATAAAAAAAACTAATCCTAATTTTGTGAATTATTGATTTTATGTTTTTTTGTGAAAAAATAAATTAATTTGTGAATTAATAGTAAATAAAATAAATATTGAAATATTTTTAAAAAAAATAACTAAAAGAAAAAGAAAGAAATATGGGCCTGTATTAGCAATTATGGGGGGTGCTATTTGAGATTTTGAGCCCAAAAGACCCAGGCCTGTTTGACTTTTCCTGATCCAGTGTGGCTGTTGACTTGAGGCATATGGTGGTCCTCCAATGGTGGTATGTTGATCTGGGGCGTTGATGAATTGGATGGCCAGATCCTGATGGTGTATGGTGAACCTCTTGATTTGCAAATCATTGGATTGCCTGTGGAAAAATATTATGAACAAAGGTTGGGACCTGGGGCTCGAACCCAGGTCCTTAGGCATTATCCAAGGCACGATTGCAATCTGTGCTGCATTTGTTATTTGTACATATGATAGAAACAAAAGATAATATATGGACAATAATGAAAAGCGCGCTAAATTCAAATGGCCCAACCAGGGGGCGCCACGCCTCCATCTTCTTCCTTCCATCCGTCGTTTTAGGTAATAATGTTTTTACCTACAGACACTTGCTGTAGGTATATCCCTGTCCATTTCCAAAATCGTGTAGGCTCAAGATAAATGGACATGGCTAGTACCAATTAACTCGTCTCATCCTCACGAGTCTCATGGTACCAGAATCAATGTCCAATTTTGCCTATCCTGAAAAGCCCTAATCAAGAACACAAAACCCTAGCTATGGTAACATCCTGTACAGGCGTTAGAAATGAAATTAAATGGTACCAATAGTTTGCAAATTCAATGATAAACACGAATATATAATCAAAATATGCATAGTATGAGTAAATCAATGAAATTGAATTTGAATTTGGTAGCAAGTCGTGATACCTATGTGATACGGTGGGAGAACTGACTTGAGGGTTTTGCGATTGTGTTCGCAAAATGTTGCGGTTTAGCAAGAGTCACCACCAACTTTTCTTTTATCCAATAAGGAAAGGTGAAAAAGCACAGGAAAGACCTTTCGAGATGTTTTCATGAGTTCGGGGGGTAGATTATGAAAAGGGAAGGTATTAGCACTCTTTCCATCCATGGTTTTCCATGGGCTCTTAGTTACTTGTTAGATCACTTTCTTTTGTTTGAAAGTCGTGCTTTTGTGTGGTTTTGAAAGTATTTTGAAAAGGTGCCATCATCTAGGCAAACTTTGCAATGATTCCCGTTCGTAAGAATGTATGCAAAGTGTTGAGCTTTTGAAAATATTTCATGTTTGGAAAGTGTTTTGAGAGTGTATGTGATTGTTTTGAAATTGAGCAAGTAACTAAAATTAATCTACCTACTCAAAAGGTTTTAGATGTGTTTTTCCTCCTCCTTTAGATGTTGCTATCTTACCATTGTTTTGATAAGAAGCCCCATCATTGTATGTGAAGGGACAAGCGTTGGGTCATCGTATGACCATGATAGAAATGTTGTGAAATGACTTACCACTTTTTTTGTAGGGACTAAGATCATTTTGAAAGGAAACTTTTGATAGCGTCATCGAGGGACTATGATCTTTTTCGATTCCATTGTGCTAAGACATCCCACATGCATAACATGGCCATTTTTGTAAGGCAACAAGTGGAACTACCCTAAGGGTGTAAGCGTGCGAGTGTGTTTGATTGCATGCATCTTTTGTCTTTGATTAGGGTGATCTATTTGTCAATTTTTATATCTTGTCATATATCCTAATTACTATCATATATTGAAAGCAAATAACAGTGCAGAAATGTAAAGTTCTACACTATTACAACATTTAAGGGGATGGGGGTACATATTTTATGAGTGGGGGTTGCAAGTTTAAAATTATAGGTTACTTATTACAACCATATTGAAATAGACAAGAATGTACAGGAAATGTAAAATATTTGTCTGTTTTAAAAATAAAATAACTTTTGCTTAAGAAAATATTTTTGGTCCTTTTTCATTAAAAGAAAATATATCATGCAAATATAAAATATTTTTGGTGTTTTTGTTTTTGATTAGAAATAAAATATAATGTAATGGAAAATATAAAAGAGAAGAAAACATAACCAACGCAAAGTAGAAGAGGTCAGAAGTTCTGACGTCAACTTGCTGCACAAACAGAAACATGTTAGTAAAATATGGAAGTTCAGAAGTTCTGGACCTTCTGAAAATTTAGAAGTTTCCAGAAGTTCTAACACAACTGTCAGAACTTTGCCTCTCTCCTAGCCAGTCAGAACATCTGCAGCTTAGTCATTTACAGAACAGAAGTTGCATGCATAATAGTTATGACAAATTTCATGAAATATCAGAAGCAAGAATCAGAGGCAACATGTATTTGGTAGTTCTAATTCTGAGTCCTATATTCTTTATGAAACTCTGAACTGGGATTTCTTTTACTCAAGCAAACAAATGCATGAATTTTCAGAATATGTATACCATCGGGATATGAATATCTACATTGTGCTGAATATGTAAAACCTGATAATGCTTAATCAGTTATGATGAGAGTCGGAAAAACTTACCTTGCAGCTGGAAAGGATTCTATGAACTGGGGATTGTCCTTGACTTCTGGTGATGTTCTGAGTAGCTTCTTCACGTACTCAGCAGGATGGACGTGTGCAACTTCTGAAGTAGCCAAAGGGGTGATATTCTGACTCCTTTGTGGTGAAAGTGAATGGAGAATGTGTTACTGTTTGATTACAGAATCTGGGATGGCTTAAATCAAGAACACTTGAGGAAAAATGGAGTTTGGATATAATGAATCAATGCTAAGATTTTGGTATTTTGGGTTTATAGCTTCCTGGGTTCTTGGAATTTTTGCAGTGGTTCAAAAAGCCTTCTTTCTCAATTCTTTCGTCTCTTTCACAAATTTTCTGGTAAATGGGAGAGAGGTCTGGTCAAGAGAGAAGTGGGGGGGGGGGAGAGGCCTTTTAGTGTGCAAATGATGTTCTATTTATAGGGAAATTTTTGCAATTGGGGCGGTCAAGTGGCACCAACATCACCTGCTTGATGTTGACTTACTCTTGAAGTAAGCTTAAGCAAGTGGTGGTTCATTGCATTTAAGTTGGATGGTTAACAACGCCTCAGCTGGATTTAGCAGCGTGAATTAAGGAAAAGTATAGACAGCGCATTGGCCTAGTATACTTTTGGACAAAAATTTGTCTTCCCAAGATAGTAGGGGTACACGTGGAAAGACTCCCTTGGATAAAGACTCAGAGGCGGTTTGTGAGTATTAAATGAGTTCCCATGTGATATTCTGGATCCTTGCTTGACTCTGGATTAGAAGTTCTGCTTCAGCGTGGCATCTCATCTTCTAATCCTCTTATCTTCTGACTTTAGCATGTTCTAAGGGATCCTTCAGAACTTCCAGTATACTTACAACACGCTTTGTTACCTTCTTTGACTTAAACTCTGCAACCTCTGACTGGACCGTTATAAACACTGGCTCAGAAGTTCTAACTAAACTCTGTCTTGAGAACATCTAAAATTTGCTGACTATGAACAATGGCTCAGAAGTTCTGAAATTGTTATGTTTCTTAAATAGAAAAATTTCTAAGGCTTTAGAAATTGATTCTTCCAAAGTAAGATTTGACTTTTGAAACTCTTGATGAAGCAAACTTCATATTCTAACATGTCTTGATGAAATATGATTTTTTCTGATTTGATTTTGATCCAAAAGTCAAAGTCAGACTTTTCAGCGTGAAAATGACCATTTTGACATTGCGAATGGTTTGCTTGGAAAAATTGGAAATTCAAGGCCTGGAGACTTGATGAAGGAACACTTGAGGATCCAGGGTGATCCCTTGAGAAATGAGAGGGCAAATTTTGGGGTGCAACAGTTGCCCCTGTTCAAACTTCTTGAGCCTGAAGAGTTAGATTGGCGGATCCGGCATTCGTGACTTAATGGTGAAAGATGTTTTAACACTAGAGTCCCCAGAAATTTGCACTCGAAGATGGATGGTGAATAGGCTTATAGATGCCATTTGAAGGAATGTTGGTAAACTCTGGAAGAAGTATCAACACAAATCTCCTGTTGATCCATACTAGACTTGCTGTTTTACCTGTGAGAAAGGGGTTAGAAAAATGCAGATGCTTGCACGATGCTCACCAGATGTGGTATCATGCTAAATGCATTGTTATGCACATGTTATGATGTATGAATGCAAAATGTGTTTTCGTCCAGGCAAATAAATCCCTGGCTACTGCTGAGGAAATCTTCGGAGGTTGAATCCTTGATTGCCTGTTGGAAATAAAGAATATGCATATCTTCAAATTCTATTAAAGATATGCTTTTTCTGGGGAGCATCACTCAAAGATCAGCTGTTATCTGGTCGGATCCATGCTTCACAGTTGTTGAGGATGAAGTAGTCGGTTGCTATCTCGTCGGGTCCAGGTTTCACGGTGACTTACTGGGAGAAGAGATGAATTAATTGTTATCTGGTCGGATCCAGGCTTTGCAGAAAATTCCTTGAAATTGAATAGTCATCTGGTCGGGTCCAGGTTTCATAACAACTTGTTGGGGATGTGGAGGTTAACTGTTATCTGGTCAGATCCAGGCTTCACAGTAACTTGTTGGAGGTAAGGGTGAATTAATTGTTATCTGGTCGGATCCAGGCTTCACAGCAACTTCTCGAAGACTGTTATCTGGTCGGGTCCAGGCTTTATGGTCTTTTGGAAAGTTGTACTATTATTTGGTCGAATCCAGGTTTCATAGTGTCTTCTGGGGATCAGGGTTAATTGTTATCTGGTCGGGTCCAGGCTTCACAATATACCGTTCGAAAGCTGTTATCTGGTCGGGTCCAGGCTTTGTAGATTTCTGAGGTTTGATGAGGTCAATTGTTATCTGGTCGGGTCCAGGCTTCACAATGATCTGGTTGAAAATTGGTATCTGGTCGGGTCCAGGCTTTGCAGATTTCTTTGAGGAGGTTAATTGTTATTTGTTCGGGTCCAGGCTTCACAATAAACTGCTTGGCGATTTAGTTGTTATCTAGTCGGGTCCAGGCTTCACAACGAATCTCTGAGAATGATTTCTATCTGGTAGAATCCAGGCTTCGCAATGACTTCCTTGAAAAGATGGAAATGAGGGATGATATCCGGTCGGATCCAGGTTTCTCAGTCCCTTGTCGGGGAATAAAGAGGCAACTCTATTGGGAACAAGTGGTTAAAACCTTGGTATTATTAAGTTTAGGTTATTTTATATCTTTGAAGAGTTGGGCTGGTTTTCATAGCTTTTTGAGGAATGAGATCCACTGTTATCTGGTCGGGTCCAGGCATTAGTAACTCAAGAAGTCAAACTATTATCTGGTCGGGTCCAGGCTTCAGAAATTGAATAAGTCAAACTTGTTATCTGGTCGGGTCCAGGCTTCATAAATTGCAGAAATCAAACTGTTATCTGGTCGGGTCCAGGCTTCAGAAATTGAAGAAGTCAAAATGTTATCTGGTCGGGTCCAGGCTTCAGTATAACTTGAAAATTGTGCTAATATCTGGTCGGATCCAGGCTTCATAGCATTTCTTGGTAACAATAAAGGCTTTGTTGAAGACTTTACTAGGGATTAGGGGTTGTGGCCCTGTGATTTGCAGTCATTTGAAGGGAAAATTCTAATTGGAGAGTATAGACTCAGTCAGGCGAGGCTGACTTATCTTGGGGAGGATAGATTCTGTTTTGGAGAAAATAACCTTGGTGGGAAAAGATGTACTCAGCTGGGCGATTCGGACTCAAATGGGGAATTTGGGTTCCGTTGAGGGATTTGCACTCCGCTGGGGGAATAGAATCTTAGTTGGAAGATATACTCCGCTGAGGAGGATGGATTCAGTGGGGAGTGTTTATTCAGCTGGACTCGGCTTGGAGAATAGAATCTCGGTTGGAAGATACACTCTACTGGGGATAAAAACTCCTGGTTGGGAGATATACTCCCTTGGGGATAAAAACTCCTGGTTGGGAGATATACTCCACTAGGGATGATGGGATTATCGGGGCAATTTTGGACTCAACAGGGAGTGCTTACTCGACTGGGGAAGTCGGGGTGTCTTGTACATTGAGGAATTTGCACTTGGCCCTGGGAAATAACTCTGTTAGGGAAATAAACCCTGTTGAGGAGATGAATTTTTTGTAAACAGAGACATCTAGGCTTCAAATTTGTAGAAGTTGTCGAGAGATTGAGGCTCTGGCAGGGGGTTTATCCTTTGTGAAGAAATTTTTGTAGGCAATGACGCTGGGGAAAGGTTGCATTGGGGTTGTTCTGATAGGGATAATGATGACGAGATAACTCTGTGGGGAATAAAATCTGTTGAGGAGATGGATTCCCTTTAAGAAGAGATCTCCTAGGCTTTAGCTGGAAAAAAATTGTCAAGAGATTGAGACTCTGGCCAAGGATCGTCCTGTGCAAGGATATTTTGCGGGAAACTCCGTTGGGGAAAGGTTTATTTCCAACGCCCCGGTGGGGATAATGATGGTGAGATAACTCTGTGGGGCTACTTCACATTCATTAAAGGGATGCTTACTGCAGTTGTGCACTGATGCCCTGTTGAGGCAGCTGCTTGGCAGGACACCTGTGCCAAATAGCTTTAATTATGTTCATATGGATATATTCATTCAATTTTAGTCATTGGACAAATTTGCATTCAAAACAGAGACAGACAATTTTGCACTTCAAAGTGTATTTGTATTGATATTTTGCCCATGAACAGACATTTTTGTACATAGAGACGGAAATCCTAGTAAGAGGAAATCGTCGAAAATAAAATTGAGAATGAAAAACAAATAGCCATGTGAAATGATCTCATTGCCTTTCAGCTCTACTATTGCCCCAGTGTCTTTAAACGTCCCTTACCATTGATCGAAGTTGATTGGATTGATCCTGGACCATTTGAACTTGGACCTTGGTGATAGTGTTGACCGCATTGATTTTACAGGACATAGTCGTACGCTTTTAATCCTTAATTTTTTCCTGAATCTCCCTTTAGAGTTTTCGGTCCACCAGGATACCCTTTTTTTCCCAAGTCGCCCTTTCGGGTTTACAACTTATCGGGTGTACAATCTTTTGTATATATCTCTAATTTTTGCCCAAACCTTTTGGTTTCCCGGGATGCCCTGATTTTGCTTAGGTGTGTCAACCTAACGGGTCTCTTATGCATAGTATTTTTTAACTATGTCCGTGTTTATAGGATGTGGGAAATCATCGCAATCCATGGTGGTCAGTATCATGGCACCACCAGAGAAAACTCTTTTGACGACAAACGGCCCTTCATAGGTGGGGTTCCATTTTCCTGTGGGGTCACCTTGTGGTAAAATGATGCGTTTTATCACCAGGTCACAAACTTGATATACTCGAGGCTTGACCTGTTTGTTGAAAGCTTTGATCATCCGTTTTTGATACGTCTGACCATGGAAGATAACAGCTAATCGTTTTTCATCGATCAAGTTCAGCTAATCCAATCTCGTTTGAATACATTCGTCTTTACTTAGGTCTGCCTCAATCATAATCCTCAGCGAGGGAATTTGAACTTCCATTGGAAAAACGGCTTCCATGCCATAGACTAGAGAGAAAGGAGTTGCCCCAGTTGATGTTCTAGCTGAAGTACGGTAACCATGTAGAGCAAATGGTAGAATCTCATACCAATCTTTATAGGTTACTACCATTTTCTGCACAATCTTCTTGATATTTTTGTTGGCTGCTTCGACTGCACCATTCATTTTCGGTCTATACGAAGAAGAATTGTGATGCTTGATCTTAAATTGAGTGCACAATTCCTGGATCATGGCATTGTTGAGGTTAGTCTCGTTATCGGTGATAATCCTTTTGGGGATACCATAACGACAGATGAGATTGTGTCTGATGAATATGGCTACCATGTTCTTGGTGACTGAGGCAAATGAGGCGGCTTCGACCCATTTGGTGAAATAGTCGATAGCAACAAGAATAAAGCGGTGTCCGTTGGAAGCTGTGGGCTTGATCTCTCCGATCATGTTGATACCCCATATTGCAAATGGCCACGAAGAGGTCATGACATTCAGAGGGATTGGAGGTACATGGACCTTGTCAGCGTAGATTTGACATTTGTGGCAAGTTCTTGAGTGTTGATGGCAATCTGTCTCCATTGTTGACCAATAGTAGCCCACTCTTAAGATTTTCTTAGCCATTGTATGCCCACTTGAGTGAGTACCGAAAAGGCCATCGTGCATGTCTTCCATGATTTCCTCTGCCTCCCTCTTATCCACACATCGGAGTAGAGTTGAATCGTGGTTGCGCTTGTACAATATCCCATTACTTAGGAAGAATTTGGCTGCAAATCTTCGTAAGAACTTTCTGTCATTGATAGATGCTCCCTCTGGATACTCTTGCGTCTCAAGGTATCTCATTACCTCATGGTACCATGGCTTTTCCGTATCGGTGTAAAGCTCATATCAATGCGCAGGTTCATTAAATCTTTCAATTGTAATTATAGGGGCTTCATTGTCCCATCTGACTTTAAACATTGAGGACATGGTTTCCAGAGTGTCAGCCAACTGGTTTTCTTCCCTAGGGAAATGTTCAAAAGTGATCTCTTCAAAGTGAGGAATTAGGGATAGCACAAGTTCCTTGTAAGGGATAAGATTAGGGTGTTTAGTGTCCCAATCTCCTTTTACATGGCTGATCACCAAAGAGGAATCTCCAAACACATCCAAATGCTTGATCCTTAAGTCAATAGCAGCTCTTAGACCTAAGATGCGTGCTTCATACTCGGCCATATTATTTGTACAATCGAAGCATAGTCCGGTGGTAAAAGGAGTGTGGCATCCTTCAAGAGAGATGATCACAGCACCAATTCCGTTACCTAAGGAGTTGGAAGCCCCATCGAATACCATAGTCCATTGGGATCCTTGTTCAGGTCCGTCATACGGTCTAGGTTTTGCACAGCCAGTTACCAGCATAATATTCTCGTCAGGGAAGTTGAAGTTCATTGACTGATAATCATCCACAGCTGGATGGGCCAAATGATTTGCTAGTACACTTCCTTTGATGGCTTTTTAATTTGTGTATTGAATTTCGTACTCAGTCAAGATCATTTGCCATCTGGCTATTCGTCCGGAATGGGAAGGTTTTTCGAAGATGTACTTAATCGGATCCATCTTAGAAATCAACAAAGTGGTATGAGTCAACATGTATTGCCTTAGCCAGCGAGCAGCCCACGCTAAAGCACAACAAGTTTTCTCGAGCATTGAATATCTAGTTTCACAGTCGGTAAACTTTTTGCTTAGGTAGTAAATTGCATGCCCTTTTCGTCCAGACTCGTCATGTTGGCCCAAAACACACCCCATAGAATTCTCTAGTACTGTTAAGTACATGATCAACGGTCTTCCTTCAACCGGAGGCATGAGAATAGGAGGTTCTTGCAGGTATTCCTTGATTTTGTCATAGGCAATCTGGCATTCATCGTTCCATTTGACTACCTGATCTTTCTTCAAGAGTTTGAAGAGTGGCTCAGAGGTAGCAGTTAAGTGTGATATGAAACGGGAAATGTAATTCAGATGACCCAAGAATCCTCTGATTTCTTTTTCAGAACGAGGGGCTGGCATTTCTTGGATGGCCTTTATCTTGGTGAGATCAACTTCAATGCCTTTATTGCTGACAACGAATCCTAGAAGTTTCCAGAGCGTACTCCGAATGTGCACTTGTTAGGGTTTAACCTCAGTTTATATTTCTTCAGTCTCTCAAATAGTTTGTGCAGGTGACCGAGATGTTCTTCTTCAGTTTGTGATATGGCGATCATATCATCCACATATACCTCTATCTCATGATGAATCATGTCATGAAATAAAGCCACCATAGCCCTTTGATATATCATCCACTGGCACTATATCATCCTGCATCAAACTGTTTCATTACTTCGAATTTGATTTTTCCAGACATGTCAGGTCTCATGCGACGAACTTTTTGTTTAACAGGAGGGCAATCTTTTTTAGTTGGCAGACGATGAACCACAATGTCGGTATCCAACCCAGGCATATCTTCATACGACCAAGCAAATACTTCCATATAATCGCGCAACATCTGAACCAAACGGCTTTTGACACTGCTTTCCAAATTAGCACTGATCCTGATTTCCTTCTTATCTGACTCAGTACCCAGGTTGATAACCTCAATGGACTCTTCATGTGATTGAATAGCCTTTTCCTCTTGTAACAGAAGTCTGGCTAGTTCTCCTGGTATGTCATAATCTTCCTTGCTTTCGTCTTCGGCTTGGTTGATGGGACATTCAAAGTCATAGTTGGTAAGAATAGAGTTGTTGGCAATAGGATCCAGAGTGGATGTAGACCTGCAAGAGTGTGTGTGTGTGTGCATGTAAGATACATGGCTATCTTTTTGAAATGTATTTAAAAGAAAAGAAAGACATTGAACACAAATATTTGAATGCAAAAGAGTCCAATGTACTGAATGATCATATGATTAGATGAACAAAATATAAAACCATTGACAAAAGAAACAAAGTTCCCCATGCTAGGCACATGGCTTAAAAGTCAATATCAAAATATTACAGACAACGAGTTCTTGAATTGATTAAAAGCAAAAACAAGTAGATTACTCCTCAGTGAATGAGATGGGCACAAAGTCCTTCACATGCCAATTATTGGGCTTCCCCTCGGTTGTTGGGTAGATCCAGTCTTTGAATGAACACTCATTATCAGAATCCTCTATGGCATTCACTTCATGACCCTTGAGGTGGAGAGACAGCTTTCCAGTACGAGCATCTCTAATTTCTTTCTGAGCTTTGGAGGGGAACCCTATCCCAAACTTATCTGCCTTGAACGGGATGTCGGGGAGCTGGCCCCACATCTCATTGTTTCCTTCTTCTACCACCGCATGGGCATCCTTAAGAGAAACCATCTTGGGAATAACTTTATCGGATTTTGGAGTGTCGGAGGAGATTTTGTTGGTGGCCACAAATTCAAATGTCTGGCAATGAGTCTCTATGAATTTGCTCTCCATTTCTACGTACTTGAAAGAAGTGAGGTGGCTTACCATAAATTCTTCTTCACCGCAAACTGCGACAACCTTCCCTTGAACTGGGTATTTTAACTTCTGGTGGAGAGTAGAAGTGACCGCACCTGCCCCATGGACCCATGGGCACCCAAGCAAACAAGAATACGGAGGCCGTATGTCCATTATGTAGAATGTGGAGTTGTAAATTTGTGAACCAACCTTAATTGGGAGATCCACCTCTCCATGAACGATCCTTTTCGACCCATCAAATGCCCTTACAATAATGTCACTTGGCTTCAAAACCAAACCTTCACAATCTAGCCGATCTAAAGCGCCTTTAGGTAACACGTTTAAAGATGAGCTTGTGTCCACCAAAACATGTGCCAGAGTGGTCCCCTTACATTCAACAGAAACATGCAAGGCTTTATTGTGATTCTTTCCCATGGGAGTTAAATCTGCATCGGAGAACCCCAGACTATTGTCAGTTGTCAGACTTGCTACGCAGTTCTCAAACTGGTCGGCTGTGGTTTCTTGAGGCACGTGAGCCTTTTTCAGGAACTTAATCAAAGCTTGTGCATGGGCATCAGAACATAGTAATAGGGACAACATTGATATTTTAGAAGGGGTTTGTCCCAACTGCTCTACTATTTTTAAGTCGCTTTTCTTGATGATTTTCAGAATCTCCTCCATCTCTTGAGTGGATGGTTCTTCCATAACAGTCTTTTTAGCAAGTGCCTCTTCACTGGCAGGCTCACTTTCTTTCTCTTTCCCTCTAGTACTGGCACCAGCATTGCCGTTGGTTATGCGGATTGGAACCGCGGTAGTGGTTGGTAGTGAGATATCAGGGGAAAAGACTCTTCATGTTCTTGTGACTTTACTAGAACCAGTGATATTAGTAACACTTGCTTCATTACTATCAATCCAAGAATCTTGTTTTACCCCATGGTAATAAACATCGACACCATATTTCCAAGGAACCGCTTTATCAGAGGTGTATGGAACGGGTTCGGCAGCACTGATTATGAGAGGAGCAATGATTAGTTTGTTTGAAATCCTGATAGGACCTTTGGATGAGATCCTAAGAGGTTTGTTTGAAATTGTTATGATGGCCAATTCTTCAGCTTTGTCGACTGAATTTTTGATGGCAGGATTCTTTTCGAATAGAATTTCACGGTTATCCATGAGGCGTTGTATACCTTTCCTCAGTTTTTCACACCCATCAGATTGTCTCATACAGCCCACACAATCTTTTTCACAGCCGGGGAAAGTCCCAGCTTTCAACAGATTGCTCTTGATTACATTCAATAGAGTAGTTAATCCTTTAACGGAGGCAATGAAAGTTGTATCTTCGATGGCATTAACACCTTTGTCGTGCTTCGGCATTGGAGCGGTAATTACATTTGGCGTTGGAGGAGGATCAAATTCAATAGTCTTGTTGTCGATTAAATCCAGGATTTTGTTCTTCAGAGCCAAACATTGATCAGTCTCATGCCCTGGGCTGTTTGAATGATAAGCACACTTTGCATTTGGATTATATCTCGGCGACGAGGTGTCAGGGTTGGCAGGAGGATCCCGTAATGTCACTAAATTGATCCTGAGCAGATGTTGAAGGGCTTGAGATAATGACATGCCTAACCTTGTGAACTGTCTTCTTGGAGCTTCAACTTGTTGATGATTGGTAGATGGTATTTGAGTAGCAGTCGGATTAGAGATTCAGACAGCATTGACAGACAGATGATTATTCATTTTGGTACGGGCCTTTTTCTCTATACAATCCATTAACTTCATTCTTCGCGGCAAAAGGTTTCTTGACAGGATTGGGAGTGGAAGTAGATGCCACAGAGATTTTTCTATTCTTAATGCCACTTTCTACTCTTTCACTGGTTAGGATTAATTCGGTGAAACCAGAAGAAGAGAAGCCAACCAACAGATTAAAGGAAGGACCAGATAATGTGCTCATGAACATGTCAATGTGTTCCCTATCAGTCAAGGGAGGTTGGAACCTACTTGCAAGGTCTCTCCATTTCTGCGCGTACTCCTTAAATCCTTCATCCTTCCCTATGGTCATACCTTGCAATTGAACCCTCGTCAGTGCTAAGTCGGTGTTGTACTGATATTGATGGTAGAAGGCAGTAGCTAGACCCTCCCAAGTATGGATGCGAGAGCCATCCAACTGATAAAACCATTCAAGTTGTGCTCCAGCCAGACTCTCTTGGAAAAAGTGAATCCAGAGTTTTTTATCAGTAGTGTGCGGTTGTATCTTGCGTACATAGGACTTAAAATGGAGCTTTGGGAAAGAAACCCCATCTTATTTTGCAAAGGTTGGTATTTTGAACTTGTGGGGAATGACTACTCTAGAGATTAAGCCCAAATCATCAAAATTCAAACCGGGAATAACTTGGATTTCAACTGCTTTCAATCTGTCTTCTAGTTGCTTGTATTTGATGTCTGCGGGTGGGTATTGTTCATTGAAATAATCATCATCAGATTCTTGGTCATTGATACAGTCGGCCTGAGTACTCTTGACTTCACCAATTTGGTTCTCATCCTCTTCGGATGAATCTTCCTCTATTGGAATTTGACGGATTGGCTCCTTGAACCTTTTACCCATGTGGAGCAGAGCTTTCTTCTTTGGCTTCTTTTTAGCGGCCAACAAGGCCATCATATCCTGCTTCCCCTTGGCCAGGGCGAGTAAAGCTTCCTGAAATTGAGAATTCTGAGCCTGGAGTTGCGTCACAGTTTTCTCTAGATCCATCTTGCTGAAATAAACAGCGAAGCAATAAGGAAACTTGTTATGTAGACGCCTGTCATGTCATGATGCATGAATATGCAGTATGCAAATGATTTCAAGGATTTAAAGAATTTAAATTTGTATAGACAAAGAGTGAACAAACATTAACTTTCATTTAAGAAATCTTGATTTGAATACAAACATGCCCCTTGGGCTTACAACAACAGAAATAAGCATAAAGTAAACTCCTAAGACAGAAAAGTTATACGCATCTTCTTTGGCGCAATGTAGGTGTTTAAGCTCCTTTATTCATGGATTTCCCTTGTAAGCTCCAATATCTTCTTCTCGCTTTCATAGAACTTAGCTTCGAAGGTGTCTCACTCTCCTTTTAACTGAATCCAAGTGTTTTGCAAATGTTCAAGAGAAGTAGGCATATCAGGATAGAGGATCGTATGTGGAATGTCTCCCTTGACTAATGGCTCCATGATAACAGGTAAGATGGCTTCATAAGGCATCTTGAGACTTTGAGCGTGAGCCCTTACCCATTTAAGATAAGGTTCCAAAGGAATGGAAGTCTTACGCCCCAATGTCTTGTATCAACTTTGTTAACCATACCCCAAGCTCGTATAAATCTTTGACGGTAACCTTGGGTATCACTTTCGTAGTCAAATGTAATTCCTTGGACGAGTACCTCATGAGGGCCATTTATTCTAGCATATCCAAATTGTCGCAAAGCTAGACACGGGTTATAAGTAATGCCTCCCCTAATACCAAGTAGAGGGACATTAGGGAATTCCTCACAACGGTCAATGATGGTAATGTCTTCTGAGGAGCGATAATACCAACGGATATCAGCATGTGAAAGTGACATCAATCTTTTAGACCATCTCCTACCTTGTTCATTCTTCACCATTGATCGAGGTAGGTGCGAAATAAACCACCTAGCCAACAGAGGAGTACAACACATCAAATCCCCCCTTTTCTTCAAAGTGCGAGAGTGAAGAGAATGCAATATGTCTCCAAGCAACGTAGGCACCGGATTACGAGATATGAAAACCTTAATCGCATTCACATCTATAAATTGGTCAGGATTTGGAAATAGTACCAATCCATAGATGAGAAGAGCCAGGACTTCCTTAAAGGCCTGTAGATCCAAAATATTCCAACACTCTTGAGCCTTCTCCAACAAAAACTTTGCTTGTAACCCTTTAACACCACTCCTTGTTACCCAATTTGCTACTATGTCAGATGGTTGCAAATGTAGAGCTCGAGAAATTTCCTCAGGTTTGAGGTCTCTTTCGATACCGTTGAAAGGTAACTGATTGAGAATAGGGATCCCTACGAGTTGAGAAAATTCCTCCAAAGTGGGCACAAGTTGGTAATCAGGAAAAGTGAAGCAATGATGTAAAGGGTCGAAGAATTGGACAAGCACCTTTATCATCTCTTCTTCGATACTTGAGGTAACCAAAATAAGGAGTCGTCCATGTCTTTTGGTGAACGGGGAATCTTCAGGGACCCTTGATACTAAATCCTTGAGTTGTGGAGGTACCCTCACAAGACTGACTTGGATAGTGTTCCTACGAGCGGAGGACATGTCCTACAAAACAGAACAAAGATAAATCCAAAAAATCCTTGAAATGGTTAGTGATGTTTATGATGTTTATGATGTTATGATGTTTATGTACAAGTGCATATACAAAGCAAACAAGTCATCGGTTTAGGCTTGCATGGGGTTTCAGGTAAGTACCCTCTTGAAGTTTTAGTTGGCTCAACCTGTCCTAGTTAAAAGTAACCGGGTTCTAAGGGATCTCAATATCATTGATCTTTCCCCCAAGTTTCGTTCGATAAGCGATTGACTCGCAACCAAACAAAACTCAAGAGTCCAACCTCAATGAGTGTAGCATCGAGTATCAACCAACTTCAGACTGCACCAAAGCCGGTCATCTTGCTACGTCCTAATGGCTAAGTTGGTCAAGTAAGGTTCTAAGGTCAGTTGATGCTTTATGACACCAAGTGGCGGCCCCGTACTCTCCTTGATTGACTCAAGGGTTACCGGTACCAACCAAAGTGCCACATCAACGTAGCTACTGCTTCAACCGTGTCGGTATACCCTGCACAGTTCCCTCACAGTTTATTGCTACTTACCTAAAAGGTCTCCCCAAATCCGGATGTAGGATTTTTTAAAAGTAACCCAAACAAGGAACCAAAATATAAAGCAATAAAATCAAACAATATAAGCAAGTAAATATGATCTAACACTAAGGTAACCCCACTTTAGATAAATCTCCCCAGCAGAGTCGCCAGTTCTGTGATACGGTGGGAGAACTGACTTGAGGGTTTTGCAATTGTGTTCGCAAAATATTGCGGTTTAGCAAGAGTTGCCACCGACTTTTCTTTTATCCAATAAGGAAAGGTGAAAAAGCACAGAAAAGACCTTTTGAGATGTTTTCATGAGTTCGAGGGGTATATTATGAAAAGGGAAGGTATTAGCACCCTTTCCATCCATGGTTTTCCATGGGCTCTTAGTTACTTGTTAGATCACTTGCTTTTGTTTGAAAGCCGTGCTTTGTGTGGTTTTGAAAGTATTTTGAAAAGGTGTCATCGTCTAGGCAAACTTTGCAATGATTTCCGTTCGTAAGAATGTATGCAAAGTGTTGAGCCTTTGAAAATATTTCATGTTTGGAAAGTGTTTTGAAAGTGTATGTGATTGTTTTGAAAATAGCAAGGATGTTTGTTTTGAAATTGAGCAAGTAACTAAAAGTAATCTACCTACTCAAAAGGTTTTAGATGTGTTTTTCCTTCTCATTTAGATGTTTCTATCTTACCATTGTTTTGATAAGAAGCCCCATCGTTGGATGTGAAGGGACAAGCGTTGTGTCATCGTATGACCATGATAGCAATGTTGTGAAATGACTTAGCACTTTTTCTGTAGGGACTAAGATCATTTTGAAAGGCAACTTTTGATAGCGTCATCGAGGGACTATGATCTTTTTTTATTCATTTGTGCTAAGACACCCCACATGCATAACATGGCCATTTTTGTAAGGCAACAAGTGGAATTACCCTAAGGGTGTAAGTGTGCGAGTGTGTTTGATTGCATGCATATTTTGTCTTTGATTAGGGTGATCTATTTGTCAATTTTTATATCTTGTCATATACCCTAATTACTAGCATATATTGAAAGCAAATAACAGTGCAGAAATGTAAAGTTCTACACTATTACAACATTTAAGGGGATGGGGGTACATATTTTATGAGTGGGGGTTGCAAGTTTAAAATTCTAGGTTACTTATTACAACCATATTGAAATAGACAAGAATGTACAGGAAGTGTAAAATATTTGTTTGTTTTAAAAATAAAATAACTTTTGCTTAAGAAAATATTTTTGGTCCTTTTTCATTAAAAGAAAATATATCATGCAAATATAAAATATTATTGGTGTTTTTGTTTTTGATTAGAAATAAAATATAATGTAATGGAAAAGATAAAAGAGAATAAAACATAACTGTAAGTGTTTAGTTATTGGCATGTATTTTTGGTAAAACCAGGTGTGTGAATGTCATGACTGATGTCATAACATTCTGGATTATTAGGTACTTTATGCAGAAAAAGAATGGCATACAGTAGCTGCTATTTATGAGTGTGTATCTGAGCATTTTGCAATGATCACATTTATCACTTTCTACCAAAATCAGTAAACAGGATTTCTGTTGTCAGAACAAATGTTATGACATCCTGTACTGATCTAACAGTTATGCAGTTTGGTTAATTCTGAGATTTTTCAGGAATTTGGTTCATACATTCTAGAACAGAATCTCACGTGGACTTTAGGTTAACCTAGCTCAACCCTAATCTGGTTGATAAAGTCTTGTGACCAAGTCTTGAGGTTAACCCTAATTAACCCTAGCTTTTCGTGGAAACCCTAACTGAAGAAACAGCTGCATATATATTCAACAGGAAAGTTGATTGGAAATTATCTCTTAGACAGAAGATCAATTAGGGGTTGTATAGTTTTAACTGCTGTAATCCAAGCAAGTATCATTGTGATAAGTGACTTGGAGTAGGTTTTGATTGTAAGGGTTGTGTATCACTCAAAGCTTTGAAGCAAGAGTGTTTGTGTCTCTTGAATAAAGCTTTGAAGCAAGGTCAAGTTAGGTTTATGTATCACTCAAAGCTTTGAAGCACGAGTGTTTGTGTTACTTGATTAAAAGTTGTGAAGCATAATCAAGTGTATGTTCTGAAGAGTGTCTTCATTATTTCATTAGTCAATTGTTTAAGTATCACTGCTGTGATTGAGGGGGAGTGAGTAGGAACTCAGGTTTAAGTTGAACTTAGATTGAAGTTGCATTGGGTAGGTCTTAAGTGAAGGAGATAAAATGGTTGGTTTATTCCTGAATTAATATCTCTTATAGTGGATTTCCTCCCTGGCTTGGTAGCCCCCAGAGTAGGTGTTGTTTCACACTGAACTGGGTAAACAATTGACTGTGTTCTTTACTGTTTTTTTTATTTACTGTCTTATAGAAAGTCAGATACGGTTTCATAACATTCACTGTGACATTAAGTATCTGCTGCCAGAATTTCAATTGGTATCAGAGCAGGCACCCTGCCTGTCTTACTGGGTGAGATATAGGGATATCACTTTCTGGCGCTATGGACAAAGAAGGAGTTTTTGGAAACAGACCACCCATTCTGGATGGATCAAATTATGACTACTGGAAACCTCGTATGATTGCCTTCTTAAAATCACTGGACAAAAAGGCTTGGAGAGCTGCTGACAAAGGATGGAACCATCCCACCATAACTGAGAAAGATGGGACAATCAGTCTGAAGCCTGGGGAAGAATGGAGCAAAGAAGAAGATAAGTTAGCCTTGGGTAATTCTAAAGCATTAAATGCCTTGTTCAATGGAATTGATAGAAACATATTCAGACTAGTACATCAATGTGAACTGGCCAAGGAAGTTTGGGACACTCTCAAAACTACTCATGAGGGCACATCCAAAGTAAAAATGTCAAGGCTTCAGATGCTGACTACCAAATTTGAGAACCTAAGGATGATGGAAGATGAAACCATTCATGAGTTTCACATGAACATCTTGGAGATTGCCAACACCTCAGGAGCATTGGGAGAAAAGATGTCAGAAGAAAAACTGGTGAGAAAGATTCTCAGATCCTTGCCTAAAAGATTTGCAATGAAGGTAACTGCTATAGAGGAAGCCCAAGATATCAGCAAGTTGAAGGTGGATGAACTCATTGGGTCTCTTCAGACCTTTGAGATGGGGATCAGTGACAATGTTGACAAGAAAAACAAGAGCATAGCACTTGTATCCAACACTGAAGATGAAAACAAGGAGGATGAAGAAGAAAATATTTCAGAAGCTATAGCCATGCTTGGAAGACAATTCAACAAAATCATCAAGAGAATGGATCCAAAGTCAAGGTCAAATGTTAAGAACATTCCTTCTGACATTAACAGATCTTATGACTCCTGCAGAAGACCAATGTCTGAAGAGAAGGGAAATCAAAGAAGAGGAATTCAATGCCATGGATGTGAAGGATATGGGCACATTCGAGCTGAATGTCCTACCTTTCTTAAGAAACAAAAGAAAGGAATGTCTGTTACCTGGTCTGACTGTGATTCAGAAAGTAATTCTGAAGAAGAATCTGCCAAACTAGTTACTGCACTAACTGGTGTTTGTACCTCTGAAAGTGACACTAGTGATGAGGAAGTGACATTTGAAGAATTGGCTGATACCTACAAGAAATTATGTATCAGAAGTGATGAAGTCTGTCTGCAAAATGAGAGACAAACAAAACTCATAATAAAGTTGGAGGCTGAAAAAAGGGCAGACATTGAAACTATAAGTCATCTAGAAAGGGAAGTTCAAATGCTAAACTCAAAACTGAACCAGATGACCAAATCTGTCAAGATGCTGACAAATGGAACTGAAAAATTGGAAGAAATCCTTCAGGTTGGACAAAATGTGGGAAACAAGTCTGGTCTAGGATTTGTGGCAGCAAAGAAATCTGGTGCAGACAAGAAGATCAGGCCTGATAAACAAATGTCAAAGCAGATGTCACAACATAGCACTCAACATCGGGAACAGAGAAATATGAAGAAAAAGTACCAAAGATGGAGATGTCATCATTGTGGGAGGTTTGGTCACATAAAGCCATTCTGCTTCAGATTGTATGGATACCCTAATCAGAACCCTTGTGTCAAACCTAAGTCTAACAAGGTACCACATACTCCACAGTGGAAGAAAAAGGCTACTGCCCTGATAGCCCACACTTCCCTTAGAGTCTCTGCAAAGGAAGACTGGTACTTTGACAGTGGGTGTTCTAAGCACATGACTGGAATCAAGAACCTTCTCAATAATGTTAAACCTCACACCACTAGTTATGTGACCTTTGGAGATGGTGCTAGAGGAGAAATCAAAGGAGTTGGTAACTTGGACTGCCCTGGAGTTCCAAATCTAAATGAAGTACTATTGGTAAAAGGCCTGACTGCTAATCTCATTAGTATCAGTCAATTATGTGATCTAGGATTCAAGGTCAACTTCTCAAAATCTGAATGTCTTGTAACAAATGAAACATAAGAAGTTGTAATGAAAGGAGTCAGATCTAAAGACAACTGTTACTTGTGGGAGCCTGAGAACACTAATTACTCCATTGTGTGTTTTATTGCCAAAGAAGAAAAAGAGGTGAAACTGTGGCACCAAAAACTTGGCCATCTTCATCTAAGAGGAATGAAAAGGATTATATCCATGGAGGCAGTCAGAGGGATTCCAAGACTGCAAATTGATGAAGGGAGAGTTTGTTGTGAATGTCAGGTTGGTAAGCAGACTAGGATGTCACATCCAAAGTCAAGACATCTGACCACCTCTAAGGTTCTAGAACTTCTACATATGGATCTGATGGGACCAATGCAGGTGGAAAGTCTTGGTGGAAAAAGATATGCCTATGTTGTTGTGGATGATTTTTCCAGATTCACCTGGATTAACTTCATTAGGGAAAAATCTGATGTATTTGAAGTTTTTAAAGAACTGTGCAAAAGAATTCAAAGAGAAAAAGAAGGGTGTATTGTCAGAATCAGAAGTGATCATGGCAAGGAATTTGAAAACAGTAAGTTTAATGAGTTCTGTTCCTCAGAAGGAATTAGTCATGAATTCTCTTCTCCTATAACTCCTCAACAAAATGGAGTTGTAGAAAGGAAAAATAGAACCATACAGGAATCTGCCAGAGCAATGATACATGCCAAAAGACTTCCTATTCATTTTTGGGCTGAAGCTATGAATACAGCCTGTTATGTCCATAATAGAGTCACTTTGAGAAAGGGAACCTCATCCACCATTTATGAACTCTGGAAAGGAAGAAAGCCAACTGTGAAGTACTTCCATGTATTTGGTAGCAAATGCTATATATTGGCAGATCGTGAACAAAGGAGAAAGCTGGACCCTAAAAGTGATGAAGGTATATTTCTAGGATACTCCTCCAACAGCAGAGCTTATAGGGTATTCAATTCCAGGACCAAAGTCATGATGGAATCAATAAATGTCATAGTTGATGATTATCATGAAGAAACAGATGTCCCTTGTAATGTTGAGACATTCTTTGAGACTCCAACTCAACAGAATGACCTACCTAACACCACTACAACAGACTCTAAATCCAAGGAAGCTAGCAAAATCCCTTCCATCAGAATTCAGAAAGATCATCCTAAAGAACTCATCATAGGGGATCCTAACAGTGGAGTCATTACAAGATCTAGAGAAATCATCTCAAACTCTTGCTTTGTGTCTAAAATTGAACCAAGAAATGTTAAGGAGGCTTTAACTGATGAATACTGGATTGGTGCAATGCAAGATGAATTGAACCAATTTAAGCAACATGAAGTTTGGGAGTTAGTTCCTAGACCAGAGGGAACAAACATCATTGGCACAAAATGGATATACAAGAACAAATCAGATGCTGAAGGAGTTGTCACCAGGAATAAGGCAAGACTTGTTGCCCAAGGATACACTCAAGTTGAAGGGGTTGATTTTGATGAGACCTTTGCCCCTGTAGCCAGACTGGAATCTATCAGACTCCTATTGGGAATTGCTTGTCTCCTGAAGTTCAAGTTATTTCAGATGGATGTAAAAAGTGCCTTCCTAAATGGGTACTTAAATGAGGAAGTTTATATGGAACAGCCTAAAGGTTTTGTGGATCCAAACCACCCTGATCATGTCTACAAATTGAGGAAAGCTTTATATGGCCTGAAACAAGCTCCTAGAGCATGGTATGGCAGGTTAACAAAATTTCTCTCAGACAAAGGATACAGAAAAGGAGGCTTGGATAAAACCCTCTTTGTCAAAAATGAAGGAGGGAAGTTAATGGTAGCTCAAATATATGTTGATGACATAGTGTTTGGGGGAATGTCAGATCAAATGGTTAAACATTTTGCTGACCAGATGCAGGCTGAATTCGAAATGAGTCTCATGGGAGAACTGACCTACTTTCTTGGACTGCAAGTCTCACAGATGGAGGACTCAATTTTTCTATCTCAAAGCAAGTATGCAAAGAACATTGTCAAGAAGTTTGGTATGGAGAATGCCAGTCACAAAAGGACTCCTGCACCTACTCATTTAAAGCTATCCAAAGATTCAAGTGGGGTTAAGGTGGACCAAAGCCTGTACATAAGCATGATAGGAAGTCTGCTGTACTTAACAGCCAGCAGACCTGACATTGCTTTTGCAGTTGGAGTTTGTGCAAGATACCAAGCTGATCCTAAAGTCACTCATATCAACCAAGTGAAGAGAATTTTGAAGTATGTAAGTGGAACTTACAACTATGGCTTGCTGTACTCTCATGGTTGTTGTGATCGGTGGATCTAGAACTGACTGTTTAATGCTGGTTCGCGAAATGTCGCGGTAATCAAGAGTCGCCACCGTCTTTTATTTTCTCCAAATGGAAATGACAAAAGCACAGAAAAATTCCTTAAAGAGATTGCTCTCGGTTCGGGAGGTAGGTTATAGAAAGGGAAAGTGTTAGCACCCTTTCTATCCATGGTTATCCATGGGCTCTTAGATACTTTCTCATTTGTGTTTTCAAAAATGGTTTGTTTGCTTTTCAATGTGGGTTTTAAAAAGTTTCTTTGAAAATTCCAGTTCGACTCTTGTATCGGTCCTCAAGAGTGTTTGAAAAATTGCTTTCGAAAGCTTTTTGAAAAGGTGTCGGTGTGAAAAGTATTTTTGAATTTGTTTTTGAATTTAGAGCAAGTATCTAGAGTCGTCTACCTACCCTAAGGAATTCGTCTGTGTAAATGTCCTTTAAAGTAGCGCCATCCCACCATTGAGAGGTAGGTAGCACCACAGTTGGAGGTGTTCGGGTCAATTCGAGGTTCAGGACATGGTGATCACCGGAGCAATAGGAAGACACCTTAGAAGCTACCATCATGCCAGGTTCCCGGATCATGAGGACTTACCAAAACATCCTCTACTCGACGATCACCTTTCGAGGCAAGGCAACAGTGAGGCGTACCCTAGGGGTGGTGTGTGATTTGTGTGTCATGTTCATTTACATTTATCTTGTCATGTAATTGGCGATCTATGCGTTCGTTTTTATTTTTGTCATTCATTCTTGCATGCATTTATTAACAGTTAAAAAGATGCGGAAATTAAAAGTTCTAAACTATTACAAAGGCGCGGGTCCACATCGCCAAATTAAAATCCGGGACCCGATTTGACAGAAAATAAAGAAATAAAGTAAAGTGCGAGAAATTTAATTTACACGGCTTCGGGAGAGCTACATTAATATTTACAAGAAAATAAAATGCGCGAATATGAATTAAAATTGGAAACGAGGGCGTTGGACCCTTTTTTTAATGAAATTAAATTAAATTATTAGATTAATTAAATTAAAATGAAAAAAGAAATTATTTGAGATTTTTTGGATTTATGAATCTTTATGAGAAAACTTAAATGAAATTAAAATATTAACCCTAATTCTAGTTGTTTTTTATTTATTTATTAAGAAAACATGTTAAAATTAAACCTAAGATTAATCTAATTATTTACATGGTAACTTAATTACAAAAATAATATTTAATAATTAATTATTGTGAAAGAAAAGAATAAAAGTAATTAAACTAATTAAACCTAATTTCTACAAGTTTTTAATTTATTAAGAAAAGATATTAAAATTAACCCTAAATTTAAATCTAATTAATTAGTGAGACTTATTTACAAAAAATATTAATTAAATAAATATATTTTGATTTTTGTGACTTTTCTGATTTTTTGTATTATTTTTATATTTTTTATGAAAATATTAAATCAAAGAATTAAAGGAAATTAATAAAAACAAAGAAAAGAAAAATATAAGAAAAAGGAATAAAAGAAGCAAACCCTAGGGGGTTCTGTCCCCAAACTAGAGATAAAGTCCAGTAATTCTGGCCCAATTGACTTCTGGCCTGATTGACTTTTCTGCTAGCATGCATAGGCGTTGACTCATGTCCATCATGTTCCTCACATCTGGTCCCTTGGATTGGTATTACTAAGCGCGTGACATGCTTGGAGGAGGAGTATATGGTAGGCCTTTGAGGGGAAATTGCATGAGATCACACTGAAACGAAAAATATAGAACAAGGTGAGGGACCTGGGAATCGAACCCAGGTCCCAGTGGTTACATGACAACGCATCCACCATCTGTGCTATTGGCTTTCTTTGTAGTATTAGTGGGCAACAAATAATATATGGAATAAAACACGCTAATATCATTAACTCAAAAAAACGCGCTAAGATTTTAAATGGACCAACCATCGCTTGCCACATACCCTTCTTCTTCCTAGGCTTTGTTTTTCCTGAAACATAAAAGGGTTAGCGGGGGTTTTAAACCCCCCCAAAATATGCTTGTTTTCAAAATAGCGAATAGGCCATATGGCCACATAAATTAGGCGCGAGGAGTGTTTCCAAATCGTCCAAGCATGCTGATTTCAACCATGGCCCTGAAGTGTCTCAATTTTATAGTATTCAGAAACGCCCAAATTGAAACTTGAAGAACCCTAGCTGTCTTTAATGGTGAAATCGCGTATAGTACATAAAAACTCAATTAAATTATCTGGTTAGCTTCAGAATCATCCAATTAGTACAAATCCATAAAAAAAATGCAATGAACATGCTTGAATATTAAAACACGATTATGCATAAAATTGAAAACAGTTTGACTTATAACTACCAATTCTTGATGTTTCAAGCTATGATTTTGATTCAGACCCCTTCCTTGAAGTCTCAGCAAGCCAATGGAACAATTATTTTGGCTTGAATCGCCCTAGAACCTAGTTTTCAGTATTGGAATTTTTGTCAAAAAACTCAAGTTTGGTTATGGATTTCTGGCGCAGCTGGGAGGTCATTAGGAGTAGGGTTTGCATCAATATATATGTGTGAAGGATTAGGGTTGAGAAATTGATCCAAAGAATCCTTGAATTGATGAGAAAATATTTTGATTTTCATGCCATAAGTTTCAAATCTTTTTCATGCTATTTTGCTTCAAATCATGTCCAATCATATTGATTCTTTCCAAATCTAATCATGCACGAAATATTGAGTGTATATCATGCATAAAAAGATTTAAAAACCTAGGTTTAGTATTTTTCATATATTTTAATTAATTAAATGAATTTCTAGCATTTAAAAATTCAAATAAATAAAATAAAAATGATAAAAACTTCCCTTTGGGCCAAATGGTCGTGCACATGTTTTGGATGATGGATTTTGGAAGAAAAAGAGGCCCATTAGCAATTTTAAGACTTTTGAAGCAATGTTGACTTTTCAAAATACCTAAAAATATCCCAACTTCCACAAGGCATAACTTGCTCAATATTTAAGCTTTGCTCATGTTCTTGGACATTTTGGAAAGGTCTTTGAGTCCTCTAATCAATGTCTTTGGTCCCATGTCATTTTGATTTACCAATCGCAAGTTATGGCCTTTGACTTAAAGTCCCTTTTTGTTGACTTTTGAAAATGACCTATAATGTTGAAATTGATATCTTTTTGTGGGAGCATTTCTTGGACTTGAAGTGTGAAGAGGAGTTGTAGGAAATGTCTTTCTCTTCAAAATGAGCTTTGGATGGAATTTTTCTGATAATCCATGTGAAAGTTATGCCCTGGTCAAGTTACAGTTGACTTTTTCAACTGTCCAAATATGGAAACTTTTGCATCTTGAGACTTTTTGAGCCAAGCTTTGAGAATAATGATCAAGCATTGATCAAATGATGTTTGTGGCTTCAAAATAAGATGTTGACCAAAAATTTGAACTTTTGACTGTCAAATGATCATTTTGCCCCTACAGTTGAATGTAGTGCAATTAGGGTTTTTGACTGTGCAATTTTGTGCTGTAAGTCTTGAAATTTGGCATGAGGATGCTTGACCATGTTTATAGGCATATGGGACTTGATTGGACCCTTGGAAACTTCATTTTCTTTGTCAGAACCAAAACCCTAGTTTTTGACTGCTTAGGAGGCCCTTGAACTGTGCAACCCTTGGAGAATTTTGAAGCATGCTCTTTGCAATTCTTGAAGAATATGGGAGGGCAAATTTTGGGGTACAATAGTTGTGAACCAACTCTGACTGGTTATTGTGATGCTGATTGGGTTGGATGTGCTGATGATAGAAAAAGCACCTCTGGAGGATGTTTCTTCTTAGGAAACAATCTGGTCTCCTGGTTCAGCAAGAAACAGAACTGTGTGTCTCTCTCTACTGCTGAAGCTGAATACATTGCAGCTGGTAGTAGCTGTTCTCAAATGATCTGGATGAAACAGATGCTTACTGAGTATAATGTCACACAAGATGTTATGACATTGTACTGTGACAATCTGAGTGCAATCAACATTTCCAAGAATCATATTCAGCATAGCAGGACCAAGCATATTGACATTAGACATCACTTTATCAGAAATCTTATAGAGGAGAAGACGATTAAACTGGAACATGTTGCCACTGAGCTACAGCTGGCTGACATTTTTACCAAGGCACTTGATGCAAATAAATTTGAAAATTTGAGGGGCGAGTTGGGAATTTGCCAACATGAGGAATTGTAGCAATTAATTTTGCTTAAAACAAGGGTTGAAGGAGTTTTTTTTGTTAAGTCTATTTTGATTGGGTTAATCATATGTTTTCCCATTTCTTTCAAAATTATTAAGAAGTTGAATAGACACTCTTTTACCTCCTTCCTCTCTCGGTTCTGCAACAAATCCCATTCTCTCAATCAAAGATTTCTCTCTCGTTGCTATTGGTTTTCTAAGACTATCAAAATGTCTCAAACATCATCCTCTTCCAAGACGATTGTTTCATCCTTATCCTCTGATCAAGATTCTAGGGCAATCACATCATGCATGGATTCTGAAGTCATGGAGATTACTCCTCTTAGAGTAATGGCAACTAACCCATCTAAGGTTAAAAAGCTGAGAACAAGGCATGCAGGAAGGTCTCAAGCTACTTCATCCGGTAATCCCTCTCAACCTTCATCTTCTGTTCCAAATAGGGAAGGCTCAGCTTATGTTCATCAAGCAATAGCTAGGCTTGTTACAAGAATTCTGAGTGAGAACCACTCTGTACCTGGGATTTCAGTTCCATTAAATCAAGAATCAGCAAGTCCAAATGTTGAAATAAATCCAGATGTCTCTGAGAATGTTGAGACACCAAATGACAACATTCAGAAATCATCTGAAAATCTTGATGATATCCAGAACCCTTCAGAGAAGAATGTTGAACCACCGGTTATTGATGTGGATGAAGACTACTCAGACAATGACCTAATTGCAAATATCAACCCTAGCATAGCTAGGAGAATGATGAACAGAAAAGGCAAGCAGGATGCTGCAAAATGTCTAACCAAAGAGAAGACTGCTAATGTTGCTCACAAGAAAACCAGGTCTGAAGGCAAGATGGTGTAGAAACTGTGAAGACTGGACTGTCCAAAGGGAAGGTGAAAACCCGAGTACATGCTGGGAGTCTCTCAAAGCCTGTGAGACAACCAATAGCAAAGAAAAGGAAAGAGCCTGAACCTTTTGATTCTGATGAGGAATCAGAATTTGAAATTGATGCTGAAGACATTCCTCTCAGAAGGAAACTCCCTTCCAGTAAAATGGCTAAAGTTCCTGAAGTCCCCACTGACAACATTTCATTTCACCATCCTGAAAATGCCAACAGATGGAAGTATGTTTGCTTGAAAAGAATAGCCTTGGAAAGAGAACTGAAAAATGGTGCCATGGATTGTAAGGAGATCATGGACCTAATCAAAGCTACTGGACTAATGAATATTGTGGTAAAGTTTACCAATTTCTATGAAAATCTTGTGAAAGAATTCATAGTGAATTTATCTGATGAATGTGTTGATGGAAGGTCAGCTGACTTTAAATGTGTCTATGTGAGAGGAAGAAAGGTTAATTTCTCTCCCTCTGAAATTAACAAATTCCTTGGAAGACCAAATGAGGCTTACCCTGAACTAGAGGTTACTGACAACCAAGTATGCCAAACCATCACAGCAAGTCAAGTAAGGAGCTGGCCCTTAAAAGGCAAGCTGAATGCAAGCAAGCTAAGCATGAAATTTGCCATCCTGCACAAGATTGGTGTAGCCAACTGGGTTCCTACCAACCATAAATCAACTATCTCCACAGGATTGGGAAGATTCATTTATGCTGTTGGAACCAGGACAGAATTTGACTATGGCAGGTATATCTTTGATCAAACTTTAAAACATGCTGGAAGCTATGCTGTTAAAGGCCCTATTGCCTTTCCCTCCCTCCTATGTGGAATTGTCCTTGCTCAGTATCCTGACATCCTAGTGGAAAGAGATATTGTATGCAAAAGAGCCCCTGCTCTTGGGTTGCACTATAAGCTATTCCAGGGATCTCATGTTCCTGACATTGTCATGACATCAGCTGAGACATCAACTGTAAAAACTCATTCCAAGACATCTGATGTTATAGCTGTGCTGAAGGAAACCTGCAAAGAGCTAGAGATAAGGAAAAAGACTCTTGAGAACCTAATTTCCAGATTAGAACAGGAGGAGACTGAAGGACAAAGAAGGGAAGAGGATGCTGCTGAAGATCAGCTCAGTGCTGAAGAAAGTGCCTCCTCTGAAGATGACAGTGCTTAAAGTTTGGTGGAGTTGTCAAGCTTGATGCTGGTTCCTGTTACTGCAAGTGATTTCAGATTTTTTTTGTTTTTATTACTCATTTTGAATGACTGTATAACATATAAGTACATGTATCTTTGGCCTATTTGTGGCTAAAGAGGGGGAGATATTTTGTGTTAATTACTTGGTAGACATTATTTTTTTTCTGCAGACATATTCATTCTGCTGCTCTCTATTCTCTGATTGCTTAGGGGTTTTAGCCAAAAATTTGCCAAAGGGGGAGTTTGTAAGTGTTTAGTTATTGGCATGTATTTTTGGTTAAACCAGGTGTGTGAATGTCATGACTGATGTCATAACATTCTGGATTATTAGGTACTTTATGCAGAAAAAGAATGGCATACAGTAGCTGTTATTTATGAGTGTGTATCTGAGCATTTTGCAATGATCACATTTATCACTTTCTACCAAAATTAGTAAACAGGATTTATGTTGTCAGAACAAATGTTATGACATCCTGTACTGATCTAACAGTTATGCAGTTTGGTTAATTCTGAGATTTTTCAGGAATTTGGTACATACATTCCAGAACAGAATCTCACGTGGACTTTAGGTTAACCTAGCTCAACCCTAATCTGGTTGATAAAGTCTTGTGACCAAGTCTTGAGGTTAACCCTAATTAACCCTAGCTTTTCGTGGAAGCCCTAACTGAAGAAACAGCTGCATATATATTCAACAGGAAAGCTGATTGGAAATTATCTCTTAGACAAAAGATCAATTAGGGGCTGTATAGTTTTAACTGCTGTAATCCAAGCAAGTATCATTGTGATATGTGACTTGGAGTAGGTTTTGATTGTAATGGTTGTGTATCACTCAAAGCTTTGAAGCAAGAGTGTTTGTGTCTCTTGACTAAAGCTTTGAAGCAAGGTCAAGTTAGGTTTATGTATCACTCAAAGCTTTGAAGCACGAGTGTTTGTGTTACTTGATTAAAAGCTGTGAAGCATAATCAAGTGTATGTTCTGAAGAGTGTCTTCATTATTTCATTAGTCAATTGTTTAAGTATCACTGCTGTGATTGAGGGGAAGTGAGTAGGAACTTAGGTTTAAGTTGAACTTAGATTGAAGTTGCATTGGGTAGGTCTTAAGTGAAGGAGATAAACTGGTTGGTTAATTCCTGAATTAATATCTCTTATAGTGGATTTCCTCCCTGGCTTGGTAGCCCCCAGAGTAGGGGTTGTTTCACACTGAACTGGGTAAACAATTGACTGTGTTCTTTACTGTTTTTTTTATTTACTGTCTTATAGAAAGTCAGATACGGTGTCATAACATTCACTGTGACATTAAGTATCTGCTGCCAGAATTTCAATAACCAATGCAAAGTAGAAGAGGTCAGAAGTTCTGACGTCAACTTGCTACATAAACATAAACATGTTAGTAAAATATGGAAGTTCAGATGTTCTGGACCTTCTGAAAATTTAAAAGTTTCCAGAAGTTCTAACACAACTGTCAGAACTTTGCCTCTCTCCTGGCCAGTCAGAACATCTGCAGCTTAGTCATTTACAGAATAGAAGTTGCATGCATAATAGTTATGACAAATTTCATGAAATATCAGAAGCAAGAATCAGAGGCAACATGTATTTGGTAGTTCTAATTCTGAGTCCTATTTTCTTTATGAAACTCTGAACTGGGATTTCTTTTACTCAGGTAAACAGATGCATGAATTTTCAGAATATGTATACAATCAGGATCTGAATATCTACATTGTGCTGAATATGTAAAACCTGATAATGCTTAATCAGTTATGATGAGAGTCAGCAAAACTTACCTTGCAGCTGTAAAGGATTCTATGAACTGGGGATTATTCTTGACTTCTGGTGATGTTCTGAGTAGCTTCTTCACGTACTCAGCAGGATGGACGTGTGCAACTTCTGAAGCAGCCAAAGGGGTGATATTCTGACTCCTTTATGGTGAAAGTGAATGGAGAATGTGTTACTGTTTGATTACAGAATCTGGGATGGCTTAAATCAATAACACTTGAGGAAAAATGGAGTTTGGATATAATGAATCAATGATAAGATTTTGGTATTTTGGGTTTATAGCTTCCTGGGTTCTTGGAATTTTTGCAGTGGTTCAAAGAGCCTTCTTTCTCAATTCTTTCGTCTCTTTCACAAATTTTATGGTAAAAGGGAGAGAGGTTTGGTCAAGAGAGAGGTGGGGGGGGAGAGAGGCCTTTTAGTGTGCAAATGATGTTCTACTTATAAGGAAATTTTTGCAGTTGGGGCAGTCAAGTGGCACCAACATCACCTGCTTGATGCTGACTTAGTCTTGAAGTAAGCTTAAGCAAGTGGTGGTTCATTTCATTCAAGTTGGATGGTTAAGATTTTGGTATTTTGGGTTTATAGCTTCCTGGGTTCTTGGAATTTTTGCAGTGGTTCAAAGAGCCTTCTTTCTCAATTCTTTCGTCTCTTTCACAAATTTTATGGTAAAAGGGAGAGAGGTTTGGTCAAGAGAGAGGTGGGGAGGGGGGGGGAGAGGCCTTTTAGTGTGCAAATGATGTTCTACTTATAGGGAAATTTTTGCAGTTGGGGCAGTCAAGTGGCACCAACATCACCTGCTTGATGCTGACTTACTCTTGAAGTAAGCTTAAGCAAGTGGTGGTTCATTTCATTCAAGTTGGATGGTTAACAGCTCCTCAGCTAGATTTAGCAGCGTGAATTAAGGAAAAGTATAGACAGCGCATTGGCCTAGTATACTTTTGCACAAAATTTGTGTTCCCAAGACAGTAGGGGTACACGTGGAAAAACTCCCTTGGATAAAGACTCAGAGACGGTTTGTGAGTATTAAATGAGTTCCCATGTGATATTCTGGATCCTTGCTTGACTCTGGATTAGAAGTTCTGCTTCAACGTGGCATCTCATCTTCTGATCCTCTTATCTTCTGACTTCAGCATATTCTAAGGAATCCTTCAGAACTTCCAGTATACTTACAACACACTTTGTTACCTTCTTTGACTTAAACTCTGCAAACTCTGACTGGACCGTTATGAACACTGGCTCAGAAGTTCTACCTAAACTCTGTCTTGAGAACATCCAAAATTTGCTGACTGTGAACAATGGCTCAGAAGTTCTGAAATTGTTATGTTTCTTAAATACTTAGAAAAATTTCTAAGTCTATAGAAATTGATTCTTCAAAAGTAAGATTTGACTTTTGAAACTCTTAATAAAGAAAACTTCATATTCCAACATGTCTTGCTGAAATATGATTTTTTCTGATTTAATTTTGATCCAAAAGTCAAAGTCAGACTTTTTCAGCGTGCAAATGACCATTTTGCCCTTGTGAATGGTTTGCTTGGAAAAATTGGAAATTCAAGGCCTTGAGACTTGATGAAGGAACACTTGAGGATCTAGGGTGATCCCTTGAGAAATGAGAGGGAAAATTTTGGGGTGCAACAACCTATAACTTACAATTCTAGGCGTGAAACGGCTTGCAATTGATTGGGATATATTCCTGGGACCTCCAGCAATCGATTGGCAAAGGAAAGATGGCACGATTTGGTCTCTAGTATGGAAATTGGATCAACACTTTTCTTGAGTTTTTTTGAGTTTTGTTCTTGCTCTACACGACTACTTAACCTCCTCTCATGCCCTGCCTTGCTTCTCTATATGTAATACAACTTATTAGGTCAATAAAAACGACCTCAATCTTGCTCATCATGGAGATTTGATTTAGTCTTTCATGGCATATGATTTCATTCCAATTTTGCTCAAATCTAATATTTTCCAACCAATTTATCCTTGCACGAGTTGATTCTTAATTGACAGCATATAAGATCTTCTTTCAATGCAAAAATCATCCCTAAAACACAATATTTAATTTATTTAGATTTATTTGATTTTATTTAAATTTTAAATGAATAAAAATCAAAATAAATTGAATAAATAAATAAATTAAGCATGAAGGGTCCCATAGGTAGTGGACTATGTTAGGAATAAGATGCAAGCATAAAAAGTAGGGCCCATTTAGCAAAAAATGCAAATTTGAGTACATTTGACTTTTGGCAATTTTGCAAAAAAGGTCAACTTTGACAATGCATATCTCTCTCAATTTTGACCCTAGGAGGGTGTTCTTGGACTTTTTAGAAATATTAGGATGTCCTCTAAGCAACCCTTTTGGTATCATCTCAATTGAGTCTTCCATGTTCATGTATGAAGCATTGACCCAAAAGGTGTTTTTGTTGACTTTTCAAAATGACCTATAATGTCAAAATTCATATCTTTTTGTGAGTGCATATTTTTAACTTGGGAGATGAAGATGAATTGTAGGGAATTGCATCCTCTTAAAAATGAGCTTTGGATGGGTCATTTATGATAAATTATGGGAAAGTTATGCTTGGTCAAAGTTGAGTTGACTTTTCCTATAAAACCCTAATTTAGCAACTTTTGGGTTTTGATGAATTGTGAGCAATCCTTGATGAATCATGATAAACCCTTGATAAATTATGAATGATACTTCTAAATGATGATGTTAACCAAAAATCTTGAAGTTTGACTGTATGTGGGCCACAGTTGACTTTGGACCTAGCACAGTCGATTTTCAGGCTTTTGAACAATTGACTGAGCAAACTTCCTCTGCAAGGCTTGAAACTTGACATGGATGATCTTGAGAACATATTAGGACAATGGTGACCATTTGGTATCCTTTGGACTCAAGCATTTTGATGAAAATGAAACCTTAATTTGAAGTAGACTGCTTTAGGAGAGAGTTTGTCTGGTCAACTCTTAGACTTCCTTGAGCAATTTAAGGACCTCACTTGACATGTATTGAGAAATATGGGAGGGAAAATTTTTGGGTACAACAAGTTTCCTCGTTCCAGGATGAGGAAAAGTGTCCTCTGCATATGCTTCGACTTTTATCTTCATGCCACGTTACTTTCCTCAACTGCCAAGTGAACTGCCTTTCCCTCTTTCTTCAGATTCAAAATTCACTTGCTTGCTGATACAAGGATCTTTTAGTCGAAGAACGTAGGATCCTCTCGGTCGAAGACTACATAAACTTCTTGGTCGAAGACTAACTTTAACTTAGAAAATTATCTAAGTGTTTTAGGCTCTTCTGGTCAAAGTTTTGGCAAATTTATATTTCTACAATCTATTTTTAGCCAATAAGACCAATATATTGTGGGTGTCGAATTTATGAGCTAACAAATTGCCCCCCAAGAATGTTAGTTTCGATGCAAGAAGAAATAGTCATTCTTTGATATATCTATTCGAAACCTGTAAGATTTTTGACCACAAAATCTTATCGTGTATTTTTTATCTTCCACCAACCCTTGCTGGTATCAGTGTTATCATTACACTTTTCCAAGACGTCACCATCAGTTAGTCGTTACACGCTGCCATGATGGCCATTATTCCTACAACCTAGGAAAGCATGGCAAATGACTCCATTACTTGTCCGTATAACTGCCTTAGAGCTCACCACGTGTCCCACTCACTCTGCAGCATTAAATGGTGTTGGGGAAAACACTCTTCCTTGGCCATTATAAATAGCTATGAGAACTTCTCTTTGGAATTTTTTACAATAACTTAAAATTCCTTGTTTCCATGTATTCAATGAAAATTTTGAGAACTTCATCTCTTTCATAGTTCTTCTACCAACATAGACATGGCTTTCCTCTCAAACGCTCCAAACAACCCTAAAGCCAAAGGTGCCTCCAATTCACCACAATAACCAGAAGTTTTCGTAACTAGTTCTATCCCTGCCTTGACTGGGGAATGAAGGTTCATTCCGGAACCCATGACTAAAGAATGACGTGATGCCTACAACTCACAGGTACTCATTCCTGTTAGATATTCTGGGCAAATGTATGCCATGTCTGGTCCATTGTCTATATGTATCGACAACCCTAAGCTGAACAACGCCTTCTTTCTAACTCACCCTAGGCTCAAGCCTATAGGTTACGCAAAGAAGCCCGGAGATGAACCTGAGGATGCAACTCCTGCTAATCAATAGTATTCTCAAACGAAAGAAGACATAAACCTCCAGTTTATGAATAAAGGGAACCAAATCTTTAGGTCTTGCCCTAGCCTGACTTCGGAATATTCAGAATGGTTAAATAAGATGGAAACAGTACAAACCCAAATCTGGAAAGACATGGGGATTTATGATATGTTCGTGTTATCGAAGACTGGGTTATCTTATTGTCTCCTCATGCTGGTATCCTCTTTGTACTTTTGGGATAGCACACATTTCACCTTCCATTTACCTTGTGGAATGGTGACCCCTACTCTCTTCGACATATCAGCCATCACTGGTCTTCGACCAACTGGTGACTACTTTGATCCGGAGGATATGTCTAAGGATACCATTGGGTTTTCGGCTATGGAACCCACATATACTAATTTCATCAACCATTTTCATGACAAATCCAACAACATTGTTTCTGAAGTGGAACACATAACTTTTTTAGCTTTGTGGTTGTCCCGTTTTGTCTTTTGTACCAAGTCACTCCGAGTGACGAAGAAAATTCTCACTCTTGCTACTCAGTTTCATCATGGCTACAATCTTTGTTTGGCTGAATTGATTTTGGCCAACCTTTATGAGTCCATCAGTAATGGTGTGACTCAACTTAAAGTTATATGTGATAGATCTAGTTTTCTCCTTTCTGGCTTCTCCAACTTTGGCTCAATGCCACATTCGAATCATTTCTTCCCCAGAATAATTAAATCAATGAGAAAGCCCCAGAGATCCTTAACAAGAGGGTTGAAGGCACCAGGTTGGCTCTGTTGACTCTAACAGATGAAGGTCGACAATTTCAGAAAGCATTTACCAGCTTCGTGATGATGTTTGCAAAGCGCAAGGAATTCATTTCGACCATGTCTCCCTTTGCCAATCGAAATGTTAGTCCGGTATGGTTTACTCGACCATATCCCTCGACTGAGGATGAGGATTGTGTCGAAGAGTATGTGGCTATTTGGGATTATTTTCTTCGCCCAATAATTATGCCACTGAGATTTAAAAGTTTGAATAATCAAATGAGCTTGATTGCTTATCAACCGAACATCGTTTCTCGCCAGTTTGGCATAATTCAATCACTCCCAAACCTAATCTATCCCCGAGAAAAGTCTTTGTTGTATTATAATGAATACTATTCGGAGGAAGCTACTACCAAGCAAATTGGTAGGTACGTTGGTCGAACCGTACTAACCATGTTCGACTTCAAACTCAAATTCTGTGTTCACCCATCTTTGAAGGCTGGTGGAAGAAATACTACGACGAAGAGTTCTTCGATGCAAAAGACTTCACTGACCATCTTCAAGAGGCATTTCTGTTGGTCTCCGACAAGATCAATAAAGGTGTTCTTTCTTCTTTAAAGCAAACACCTTTTTTTTTTATTTAATCATTTGATATCTGAATCATGTTTGCTTATTTTCTAGCCGTTAAGAGAGCCACTATCAAGAAAGCCGCTGAAAGCGTAAAGGGAGGTGACTCTTCTACAAAACCTCCACCACAGGTAAATACTCTTTGCCCTCAATTTTCTTTAACACATCACCAATGCTGACGTTTTCGACTCTTTTCCTTTTAGGACACTAAGAAATCTACGCCAACCAAGAGGAAAGTTCAATAAGTCACACTCTCTACTGATGATGAATACACACCTCTTATCCCTCTCAAGAGACAGAAGAAGCCAGCTCCCATTTCCGAACCTCGCCCGAAAACCAATATTAAGGTTATGGCTACCATGCCTAAACCTACTCCTATCATCATTTAAGAGCCTATTAAACAAGAAATAGCTTCTAGAATGAATGATCCGAGCGAGAGCGACAATTCAAGCCCTGGTGCTGAAGTTCCACCCCAGGTAATAATTTCGATCACCTAAGATTATTCCTTGAATTAGTTTTGCAACAATTCTAATAACAATCTATCAATATCCAGGACATTGATGGCACTTCCAAATAGGTTCCCGTACCTGTAGAAGATTATGTCACCTTACTAAACAGTGAAGGCAATCCCACTTACAGGCCTTCTTCAGCGAAAGGGTCTTTTGTAAGTTCAGCCAATAAGGTGAACCAGACTTATGAACATCAAACTGCAGCCATTGGGGAGCCAAATAAAGAACTATCTAGTGAGGAAGATTCTGGCTTGCCACACTCGAATCTCAGGACTCCACAGGTTACTGATGATTAGCAGGGAGAACAAGAAGCAGTTGCTGACAATGAAGTCGAAATAGAAATGGAGGGCGCACCATATGGAGGAAATTAAAATGAGGACAATCCTGCGTCTACTGGCAGAGGAAACTCTTCAGAAGGGGAGAGAAATCCTATAAATGTTTAAGGTGTCCATGTCCAACTACAAGATCTATTAGTCAGAGGAAATGTAGCTCATGTTACCAATGAAAGAGTTACTTCGACAGGATCCCATACTAAAGAGGACTTGGTGCTACTTAAATGGAATAACCCTCTTGGCTATTTGAATGCAATTCTCGAAGGCATAGAAAGTTCCTTTGGTCAAAGCCATTATGTTTCGACTGCATCTGGTAAATCTACTTCGGCTTCTTCCTTTGAAGAGGCACTTCAGAAAGTTAAGGCTCAACTTTTTAAGAGAGATTTGATGTTGGCCTTGGAGGGAGAATCTACTGCCCCTTCTTTTCTGAAGAATACTCTAAAAGTTATCGATCTTCTTGTTGCCTCTCCTGATATATCTAGCATAATTCTGGATTTGACTTCGATCATTGATCAAGCTTCAGTTGATTACAATCGCCGAAGGACTCTCAATCGTGAAATATAAAAGGCCAATGGCCGTGTAGGAACTTCCTGGGTTTCTGCTACTGAGCCAGCTTCAAAGCTAAATGAGCTATCAAAGAAACGATAAGCTAGGCAAAAAAAGATCGAAGAGATTGACCAAATTATAGCCAGCATGAAAGCTCAGATCAAAGATTTGGAGGCCAAGATTGTCGCAAATGACAAACGCAAAGAAGAGCTTCTTGCCGTCAGCAACGATTCTGAGAGCCAAAACGAGCTTAACAATGGATTGAAATATGTTGAACAGGCTTAAGCCTTGGATGCAAAGATCGAGACACTCCATCAGTCGAGGGCTCTATGTGAAAGGCGCTTGGAACTCTAGAAGATCAAATATCTCCAAATTAAAGCCAATATTCCATTTTTATTTAGACTTCTTGTTTGTAAAATGATGTTTATGTAATGACTTGGAGCCATATTGGCTAATTTTAATGCATCTTCCATTTTGGCTGTATACTTTGACCGAGACCAAGCGCTGACTATTTTGACCTCTTGAAGTGCAGGTCTATACTTTTTAAGTATTTACCATTCACTCTCAAGAGTATTTTATCTTCATTCAACTCTTCGATCTCATAGGCACCACCAGAAAATACCTGGATAATCTTGAAAGGTCCTTCCCATTTAGGAGACCATTTCCCATGTTCCTATCCTTTCGATCCATTGGGAGAATTACTTTCCACACCAAATCTTCAGGCTGGAACATATTGAGTTTCTCTCTCTTGTTATAAGATTTCTCCACTCTTTTCTTTTGTATCCTTAAGAGATCGAAATCTCTCAGTCTTTCTTCGTATAAATTAACCACTTCATCTAACATCATATTCCAATAAGATTCAGAAGGAATATCTTAATGTCTCTGTATACTTGTTGATTGTAGACAGATTTCTACTAGAAATACTTTATCATGACCATAGGTCAATCGAAATGGTGTCGTATTGGTAGCTTTCTTAGGAGAAGTTTGACATGACCATAAGATTTGGTCCAACGTCTTATGCCAATTCTTTGGCTTTTTTCCCGCATTCTTTTTTATTAAGGAAATCACTACCTTATTTTCTTCTTCGACTTGGCCATTGGCTTGCGTGTAATAAGGTATAGATGTTAACAACTTGAATCTCGTTTCTATAGCAAAATATGGCATTTTTCGACCAGTAAATATTGATCCTTGATCAATTGTTATTGTCTCAGGGATTCCAAACCTATATATAATGTTGTTTTGAATAAATTCAATGTCATTATCTTGGTCTACATTGACTAAAGGAATTGCTTTAATCCACATAGTGAAATATTCAATTCCCACCAATATATATTTTTGGCTTTTAGATGATGATGGTCGAATCTCTCCAATAAGATCTAAAGCTCGTCCCCTAAAAGGCCAAGGTTTCACAATTGAGTGAAGTTCGCTTGCAGGTACATGTTGGATACTTGTATGTACTTGACATTCTTGACAGCCTTTTGCAAACTCAACATAATCTTTTAGCATAGTAGGCCAATATAATCCTTGTCGAAAAAACAACCATTTCACTTTATGGCCTACTTGATGTGCCCCACATGCCCTAGTATGCGTATTCGAAAGGGCTATATATGCCTCTGTTTCACTTAGGCATTTTAGTAGTACTGCTTCAGGAGTCTTTTTGAATAGCTCATTTCCCGTTTGAAAATAACTTAACACCCTATACTTTGTCTTTCGTTCTGTCGAAGCTACTAGATTTTACAAATAATCTACTATAGGCTTTCTCCAATCTTGTTCTGTTAGATTGTCTATGAAAGAAATTTCGAAGTTTTCTTAGTCAGCGTACCCCAGTTTTATTGTTTCCAAATCTGTTGGAGACAACTTGGTTGATGCTACTCTTCCTCTAACTTTGATTGCTTGTTGTAATTTTTCTTTTGAAATTTTATACCCAGATGCAATTTGTGCTAAGTCATTAGCCACTCGATTTTCTAATCTTGGTATATGTCGAATGTTGATCACTTCGAATTTTTTCAACAAATGATTGGCTATTACAAAATACATGATTAGATTTTCTCTTATACATTTGTATTCTTTTGTAACTTGCCTTATGACTAACTCTGAGTCTCCCATTATTTCGACTCGAGTTTCCCCCAATTCAAACAATATTTCAAGGCCTACAATTAGAGCTTCATACTCAACCTCATTGTTCGAACAAGAACCTTTGATCTTGTACTTGAATGTTGTTGGAGTTTTATTTGGAGAAATAATTAGAACTCCCACTCTAGTTCCATCTTTATGACTGGAACCATCGAATTATAACTTCCAGGTTCAATCTCCAAGTAGTTTAATTATTCTTTATTTATCGAGTGGTCAACTATAAAGTCTGCTACCACTTGACCTTTTACAGCTTTGAGAGGCATAAAGGTTAAAGATTACTCAATCAATGCAAGTTCCCATTTTCCAATTCGACTGTGCAAGATGGGTTTCGACAACATATACTTGAAAACATCAAAATGAGACGAAACATAAACATCAACTAGTTTAATATATTGCTTGAGTTTTGTACATGAGAAGTAAAGACATAAACATAGTTTTTCAACTTCGCTATATCCATTTTCTGCATCATTTAAAACTCTATTGAGGTAGTAGATAGGACTTTAGACACCATTTTCATCCTCTTGAGCTAACATGCTCCCTAAATTTTTATCATATGCAGCTATGTACAATCTCATACTCCTATTTCTACAAGGAGGCATCAGAATAGGAGGTTTGGTGAGGTATCCTTTGATTTTGTTGAAGGCCTCTTGTTGTTCTTGCCCCCATTCGAATTCTCCTTTGTTGAGTCGAAGTAAAGGTGATAAGGTTTGCGTCTTTCCACTTAAATTGGATATAAATATCCTCAATAAATTTATCTTACCAAGTAGAGATTGCAACTCCTTCTTGCTAGTTGACGCTTTCGCTTCCAAAATGGCTTTGGTCTTGTTCTCGTTTATTTCGATTCCCTTTTTATGGACCACAAAGCCTAAGAAATCCCCAGCCTTTACGCATAAAGCGCACTTTAAAGGATTCATCTTTAGACCATATCTTCTCATCCTTTCGAAGGACTGTCGAAGGTGGTCTATGTGATTCTTCCCTGAAACAGATTTGACAATAATATCGTCAATATAAATATGCATAAAAGTTTCAATAAAATCATGGAAGTAGAATTCATTTCTCTTTGATATGTTACCCCTGCATTTTTTAGGCCAAAAGGCATCACTACCCATTCATAAGTGCCTAAAGCCCCAGGGCATCGAAATGCTGTTTTCGACACATCTTCTTCAGCAATGAAGATCTGATTGTACCCAGAGTATCTATCAAGCATACTCATGTACTCGAAACCAGTAGCAGAATCAACAAGTATTTCCACCACAGGCATCGGATATTCATCCGTGGGTGTTGTTGCATTTAAATCTCTAAAATCATTGCAAACCCTTAATGTGCCATTTTTCTTTATAGCAGGTACTATATTTGCAATTCATTCGACATACCTGGTCGTTCGGATGAATTTTCATTTCAGCAGTCTTTCGACTTCCGTCTTGATCTTCGACAAGATCTTTGGTGCAAAACTCCTTGGAGTTTTCTTGACAGGCTTTTTCCAAGGCTTTATTGGCAGTTGAAGATCCACCAATTCTCTGTCGAGACCAGGAATTTCATCATAATCTCATGCAAAGCAGTCATTAAACTCCTTCAATAATTGGATTACTTGAACTCTGAGCGTTGGATCTATCTTTGCACTGATGTATGTTGGTCTCTTCACCAATCCTTCGACCAGGTCTATTTCTTCAAGAGGATCTCGCGCTAGCATTTTAACATTGTTTGCCAACTGATCCTTTTTAAAACCCAAAGGATCATCATCGTAGATGGCATCTAGCCTCTGGCTTTGCACTTCCTCCCTTCTTAAGTCAGGTGTCTCTAGGTCGAAGTCTTTCCTAGGGCCTTTAGGAAATGGCACTTGTTCATTGGCTTTGATAGCCATATAATTCACTTCAGCCTCTAAGGCCGCTATCATTTTGTTTTCAGATACATATGCCGAAATCCTTTGGAATGCTTGCGACTCAGTCATAATCACTAAATTCACTTCCCCAACCCGTTGGTTGTATATCATCAATTCCTCCAAAATCGATGCTGGGAAAATCCTCTCTATCCCATTGAAACCCATGATCTATATGCAGGTATAGGGAACAAAAGGTGTTAGGTGCTGACGCCAAGTCAAAATATGGAGGATTACATGGCCCTATGTGGGCCAAATTTCTGTCAAATCTTGTTCTACCAAGATTGTTGACTTAGAGCATATAATAACTTTGGTCAGCTTCGATATTTTCCACTATGCCATCTGGGCGCTAGATTGTAACGCATTGATGCATTGATGATGGCACTGCCCATATGCCATGGATCCATTCCCTTCCTAGGAGCAAGTTGTAATTGGGTTTCGCTGAGATAACCATGAACATTGTTGGGCGAACTATGGTTCCCACTTTGAGTTCCAATTGTATTACCCCCATAGTGGTCCCAACTCCACCTTCATAGTTCGATAGAACCATGTTATGGGGCTTGATGTCTTCATCCCCTTTGCCCAGCTTTTTCAGTATGATGTGATGGATTATGTTAATTATAGCCCCACAATCAACCAGGATCTTGTTGATGGTTGTTTCCCCTACTTTTGATCTTATGAACAAGGGTTTGAGGTGATTCTTCACGGCCTCAGTGGGGCATTCAAAGAAAGCATTCTGCTATTCGACACAGTCGTTGTTCATAACATAATAACATAATGGCCTATGTTTGGCCATCTCCTGTTCGACTTTCCAATCAGTCTCTTCGACTTCGACTTGTCTGTCATACTCCCTGGGTAAAACTGATACCATATTGACCATAATATCTAGTGTAGCGTCAGACCCAGAATCGCATTCATCTTTTGATTCATTTTGTCCAGGCCATATCAATCTTCTGGAAACTGGCTCTCTTTACAAAGGCTTTCTTAGTTTTCCTTTTCCCTTTCTTTGTGGCAAATTAGTGCTTTTTTATGGTTGGGGATCTTCTATAGCCTCTCTTTCGGCTTTTTGCCGCCTTTGATATCTCCTTCATTGAGACAATGTCATGGGGTTCTTTCTCTTGTAGTTGCTCGACACATGAGTCGCTTTGTTTGTTATTGTTTGAAATTCCTCTCTATAGGCCAAAGAGGATCCTTTTGGCACATAGAATGTCTACCATTTTTCCTCGTTGGGCCTTTTACTGCTTGCTGTAATCAACCAGGTGTCAACAGGGACATTTGTTGGAAGCCTGAACGTTGCTGGCCTATTCACTTGATTGACTGACCCCTTTTGGTATCCCCTTCTAGGGTCATATGTCACCTCTAGATCCATGTTGGATTGGTCATTGGTGCCCCATTTCTTATTTGCCACACGTATACTTTATATGTGTTCAATAACTTTTTTTGTCGAAGATAGAGCTGAATCTTGGGCACATCATGACTTCTGACTTCTTCTTCTTCTGCCATCTTTGCAGAAAATCTGCCAGATTTTCATTTTCTTTAGGAAATGCAATTTTGTTGATTTCCTCTTGTCTGATGGCATCTTCTGAAACCTCAGGCTCAAATACTTCGACCATGTTGTTTTGCACATTACTCTTACCAGATATATTCATCTTTTGCATCTTGGCTTCTAGGTCCTCCGTCGAACCTGTGACAGCAGCCAAGTAGGAACATGTATCAGTTCCTTTGTTTGAACCTTCAGTGGCCCATTTGTTTAGGCCTTCAGTATCCTTTTTTTGTATCATTTTCATAACTTATTTTCTAACATCTTCAGTGAAACTTCCAAAGACGGGTTTGTTGATGAAGTTTGCTGAGATTTCGACCATGTTGATGCTTGAAGGTTCAGCATAGTTGGCATCAACTTGCAATGGGTTTGCATCAATCCTCATGGGTGGTTTGTCAGCAAACTTAAGCCTTATGTATTTGATTTCACCTTGAACGAGATCCCTGAAAAGGAAACATTGTGAGGTTTTATGGCCCAAAAATTATGATATTTACAAAAATCTCTCTTTTTCCTTTGATCTAAAGGAGGCATTTTTTTCCCAGGGGGCACTATCATCTGACTGTCTTTAACTAATAAGTCAAATATTTTGTCACATTTTATGATGTCGAAACTATATATTTTCTTTGGGAACCTATCATTATTCTTCTCTGGTTCAATATGATTCATCCCATTTAAGGGTTTTAACAGTTTTCAAGAATATGGTGGTCCTTGCTTTAATTTTGCTAAATCGATCTCACTCTCCTCGACAGTTATAGGATCATTAGATGTCTCTGGATCATCATCATCCATTTCTACATACGCTACCCTTTCTCTTCGATGAGTTTTATTTGCTTTAACTTTTTCAGCCTTAAGACGTTTTACCTGTCAAACTCTATCGGCCAATTGGGCCATATCTCTCCGGTATTGGGTATCTAATTTCTTCCTAATGGAATAATCAAGACCTCCTGTAGCCATTTCGACCAACTCATGTTCTGGAACTTGTGTAAAGCATTTGGATTTGAGTAGTCGAAATCTGTTCAGATACTCATCTGTTGGCTCAGTGAACCTCCTTTTCACACTAGCCAATTCTTTAAAACTTATTTTGGTTTGTCCCATATAGAACTGGTCATGGAATAATTTCTCCAACTAATCCAATTGTGGATTGAATTGGCTAGGAGTGTGGTAAACCAAGTGAAGGCATTTTTGGTTAGGGAACTTGGGAAATATTTAATCCTAAGAATCTCATTATTTGATATTTCCCCAGCTTCTATCAAATACCTTGCTACATGTTCGACAGTGGACTTTGTCGTATCCCCTAAAAACTTCATGAACTTTGGAACTTTCCACCTAGGGGGTAATTCTGATTGCAAGATATAATATGATAATGGAGATGTAAAGTTAGGCCTATGAAAGCCAATATTCACTCCATTTTGTGACATGATCCTTTCGACCATGGTTTTCAAGTTATTATCTCCCATATATCTATGGTGTCGAACCTGTTGTATTACCTCATCAACATTTTGGTTTCTATTTACCATTACTATATCTTATTTGACAACTCTAGGTATTTGTGGGACAACCCTGGATATTTCGACTCTAGGTTGTTCGATTTCCACTCTATGGTTCATTTCCACATGCTGTGGGTTTTGGTTAATGGTCATGTCATCCTTTAGGACTACACCTTGATTTCCTCTTATCAACTCTCTTTGGGGTTGTCGAATAGGTTAGGGAACCCCAAAAAATTCATCCATGCGCGTCATTTGTGCTGTCATTTGCTGATTCAACTGGGTGGTACTTTGTATTAGAGGGTTTAGCACTGTACTCAAAGTTTGTGCCAACATTTGCGCCATGTCATGGTTACTTTCATCCATTTGTTGCCTCAGAATTACTGTAGAAGAATTTGTAAGGCTTGGCATCGCATGGGATGTTCCTCCTAAGAATTAATTCCTACCCTAATTTGCCATACCAGTTCTAGATCCCTGCATGGCGAAGATACACTCACTAAAGGGTCTAAAAATGTGGATGCAACATTCGTAAGGCTTGCCATTTCAGTAGTTGGCATGCCATAGGGTTGTTCTCGACCCATCCATGCTGTCGAAAATCCTAGAGGGATATAGGGTCGAAGTCCTGAAGTTCCCCTTGGTAGGGGTGTTCTTGGTGGACCCCTAGGACCTACATAAGAGAGTATTGGTCCTGTTTGCGCGACCGTTACTGCTGGTGTCGAACCAACTGTTGATGGAAAAGGTTCACTAATTGTGTTATAACCGTGGTTCCATTGCCAGTAATTGTTAGAGGCATTTCTCCACTAGGCTGATGAGCCATTATACTATTTCTTTTCTTAAGTATGCATTTTTTTGTGGTTGATTTGCCACTTCTTAATAACCTACAACAATCTTTGAAAGAAAAGAAATTACTTGAAGCATTTATGACAAAAACTATTTTTATCAAAGTTTATAAAAAATAAAAGACTTCAGCAACGTTCCACTGGGCGTGCCAATTTGTTTACCGCCGAAATTGGTAAACAACCGCTGATCTTCCAAAAAGGGTTATTTTGGTGACTTGGAGGATCAATCAGATTGATCTTAGGACATATGCTGAGTTTTTTATATAAACAAGTGAGTTTAAGTGAAAAGGGTTGAAAAACGCTGAAAAGTGCAAGTAAAAGGAAAAATAAAGTAAATTTGTAGTAATGATAAAGCTTGCGCAGGGATGTAAATGGCAAAGAAAGTAAAGGAATTGTAAAGACTTTGATTGAAATAAAAGATGGTGTTTCAAACATACATTTTCAATATCTTTTCTCTCACAGCGGGTACTCGAATATGATTGAGTGACTTGTACTAATAATTTGATCACACGGAAATCTACATGAAATCCCTATATTTATACTAAAACTATGTAATTGTCGAGCAGTTGCCTCGTTCCAGGATGAGGACAAGTGTCCTATGCATATGCTTCGACTTCTATCTTCATGACACATTACTTTCCTCAACTGCCAAGTGAACTGCCTTTCCATCCTTTCTTCAGATTCAAAATTCACTTGATTGCTGATACAAGGATCTTTCAGTCGAAGACCGCAGGATCCTCTCGGTCGAATACTACAAAAACTTCTTGGTCGAAGACCAACTTTAACTTAGAAAATTATATAAGTGTTTTAGGCTCTTCTGGTCGAAGTGTTGGTAACTTTAGATTTCTTCAATCTATTTTTAGCCAATAAGACCAATATATTGTGGGTGTCAAATTTAGGAGCTAACAGATACTAAACCCATCGTCAATAAAGCTGGATCCCCTAAAAAATGGATAACAATCCTCATAAAAATCTAGTAGATTCGTCTGTAGAAAACATTCAAAAATAATCTTCCTCAGTTCCCGTTACTGAAAACAAACCCTTTCAATTCAATTACATGACTGAGAACTTTAGACCTTTCAGGTCTTGTCCCGTAGCAGATAACCAATATCTTGCTTGGCTAGCCAAATTCGAAAAGAAAAAATCCCAAGCCTGGAAAGACTTACGTATTTTTGACTTGATTCAAATGTCGAAAATAGGTTTTAGTTACTACTAACCTAGGTTGATGGCGTCATTATATTTTTGGGATAGTACTTATAATACCTTCCATCTCTCTTGCGGAATGATAACTCCCACTCTCTTCGATGTGGATACCATCATGGGCTTCCACCAACTAAAGAAACCTTTGACCCTTACCAACAAGAAGATAACATCATTGACTTTATAGTCGAAAGTGCTGCCTTCACCAAGTACATGAATCTTTACCATGTTCAAGGAAACGAAGTATCTGATGTCGAGCATATATCTTTTCCTGCTCTATGGTTATCCGGTGCATCTTTTACTGCAAATCCCTACAAGTTACCAAAATATTTCTCACCTTAGCGAACCAACTTCATTCTGGTCGAAGAGTATGCCTTAGTGAGTTAATTCTGACCGGATTATATGAAAGCCTTAGATCCTCCACTTCCAAGATAAAAGGATATAAAGCAGGCACGAACCTACTGCTGGCTGACCCATATTGGCTTCTCCAACTATGGCTCAATTCAACATTTGAACCATCTCTCACTACCTCTGAAACAATGGACGAAAAGATCCTGAAATTCATAATCGAACCATTGAGGGAACTAGACTGCTTCGAATGACTCCCAACGATGATGCAAAGAGCTTTCAGGAGTATTTCACTAAGTATGTCATGATGTTTTCTAAACGTCATATCTTCAATCCTTTGATGGCTCATTTTGGCAATAGGTCTCATGGTCCTGAGTGGTTCACAAGATCCCTTTTCGATATTTCACATGAAGATACAGAAATTGTAGATATCTGGAAGGCTTTTTTACTCCCTAGGTTGATTGTTTCAAGGATCATGCCTGTGAAAAGCAACATTTTCCTGCTTTCCTATCAACCAAATTTCATGTCTGGATAATTTGGGGCTTGTCAACTGATCCTTGAACCCATCTTTGGAAGGAAGCGTGAGCTTTGCACAAGAGGAATGAAGTTCTTTTTCCCTGACTTGGAAAAACACATGGCTTATCATGTTAACTTTGTAGATTGTAACCCTATTCCTTTTCAACCATCCTTATATTGTTCGAAGGGTTTTGACATTTGGTGGAAAGATTTTTATTTAAAGAACATGTTCGACACCATTTTTTCAGCCAGCATTTGACAAAAGCTTTTGCATGTATGCAGGATCTGACCCAGAAAGGTAAGCAAATGCATATCAAGGAAATCTAGACGTTCCAAAAGTACTTTGAAATTGTCTATAATCCAATCAACCTTAGTCAAACCACTTTTAATGCAGCAAAAAATTTAAAAGAGAAATTTACTAAAATTCTTCCTCATCTAAACATCCATGATTTGTCAAAGTTGAAGATAAATATGACTTAGCCTTCATACTTCAATCACCAAAATTCCCAAATTTGCCTAGCGCTGATTTTGGCCTGGATTTTTATCCTCCTTACCCAAAATGGTTTATTTGTGGGAATTGTCTCTACTTTTTAAAACAAGAGTGTCAAAAACCTGTTAACCGAGTGGTTTCGACTAAGTATACCTTGGAGAGTTTCAAAGGCTTCCTTCACTATGACTTATCAGTTATCTCCATTCTTTCTCTGACACGTGAAGGTGTGGAACCGAAGGATTTCCTTGGTACTTTTTATTGTCTTTGTTGTTTCTTTTATACTTGATACTAACCAATATTATCATGTACATTATTCTATTCATCGAAAAGAAAACCATAAAAAAAAGAACAACCTATCTCGAAGACAGGTTTAATTGAAGGTTCCAAAGAAACCAACACTTAAACAAAAAGTGCTACCCCAGATACCAAAAAATCAAAGACATCAAATGTATCATTCGAGATTTTGTCTGCTTCTTGCACTATATCACTTTTCTAGCAACACTACTCTTTCAGGCTAGTCACTTACCTCCAAAATCTCCACATAAAAGAAAACCCACCCACGAAATTTTAGTGGTGGTCGAAGACGATGAGGACACTCCTCCAACTCCTTCACAGACTAAGAAAATAAAGAAGAAGAAGGTGAAATTTTTTTATGCATCCTCTTCGCATCCATCCAAGCAAAAACCTGAAGTCATAATACTACCTCTAAAACCCAAAGAGAAAAATACGTCCCAACCATCTGAGGGCGTTATCCTGGAGCAGGTCGAAAGTGACAACTCAAGTCCTGATGGTCTAAAGGTATAACTTTTTATTTGTTATTCTTCTTTGATCACCATTGTTCTTTTATTCTAACTAATGTTTTCTTTTATTTCGCAGGAAAATCAACCAACTCCTATTGAGTCTCCTAGTAAGCATGTCGTTCTTCCTAACAGTGGTACTACTTTGTATGATCCCCTATCTAGAAACAAAGATTTCAACAAAGGGTCTATGTCTGCAATTAACCAACTTGATATAGTCGTACCATCTAAAAAGGAATCCATTCCTCGGGCTGAGAATGACCAAGAGGTACGTCAAGGTGCGACCAAGAGGGTTATTAATGATGAAGGGGAAAATGATGATAGCCTTAACGATTCTTCTCCCAAAAAGATTAAGTTTGCTGATGACTTTCTTAATGATGATGGACATCTTATTGATGAAATCGAATAATACTTCGATGAATAATAAGAAGGAGCAAAAGAAGAAGAAAATAAAGGAGAAAAAGACAAGGAATGTCATGTTCAAACTAGCTCCTAAGACAACACCTCTTCTACAAATCAACAAACTAAAAGCAACACCCTACCACAGCTTTCTCAAGAAGAACTAGAGGCTTTGAAGAAGAACAAACCCCTTGAGTATGTAAGGATCATGATGGCAAAATGGGTACCGCTCGTCCAAAAATATTTCCCCAGTCCATCTTCAACTTCGAGAGGGAGTTCCAATGCTGAAACAAATGAGAAAATCATCCAGAAAGTTAAAGAGAAAGTCTTTGAAGTTGGCTTGTTCAGCGTCTTAAAGAATAATGCAACTACGAGCACTGTACTAAGAAAGTTGATAAACCAAAATTGATATAGTCACATGTCCTTCTGAGACTGTTCAAATTCTGATAGATGTGACTACTCGGATCAACACAATCAGTGCAGATTTTCTTAGGGAATGGGATTTGGCTTTGAAGCTTCAAGAAAATAAAACCCTTTAGGAGACTGAATAGTCAAAAGTTCTTGAATCAACCAACAAAGTTGAAAAACTTAGAAAATAATTTAAGAATGCCAAAGAGGATTTCGATACCAATGTTCGCTCTATCTCCTTCTGGAAAGAAGACCTCAAAGAATTGCACAAGAAGATTTATCAGACGGAAACACGCCAGAAAGTTATCGAACAGATGGATCATACTGAGATGGAGCGTGAGATTGATCAAAGTGTGCAACATATGGATGCATCCAGAAAACTAGAGGATGGAATGACTACTCTTGCTGCTACTAAATCTTCTATTGACTATAGGCTGAAGTTGGTGAAGACCAAGTATGACAGGATGAAAGCCAACTTGCATTTTCGAATTTCTTCTATTTTTCTTTTTTGTGTACTTTTGAATCATGTAATTTCAAGACAAACCCATTTTGGCATTTTATGATGACACCATGTTGGCTTTTAATTTGTTACTTTTACTGCTTTGTCATAATATTTAATTCTTGAAGGATACGTTTATTCTTTTTTAAGTACTTGCCATTTATCCTCAAGATTTTTCGATCCTCTGCCAACTCTTCTATTTCGTAGGCATTATTTATGAATTTTTGAATAATTCTAAAAGGTCCTTCCCAATGTGGAGACCATTTCCCTAAGGACTTATTCTTTTGATCCATTGGTAATATTACCTTCCATACCAAATTGTCATTAAAAAACACTTTACCAATGACACTTTTATTGTATGCTCTGGCTATTCTTTATTTTTGTCTTCTTAGGACCTATAAAGCATGTAGCCTCTCTTCGTCCAAATCAACCAATTCTTTCGCCATCATTTCCTAGTAATAGTCAGAGGGGATTTCGTTATGCCTCAGGATTCTTACTGGTTGTAAATATATTTCCACTGGCAGAACTGCATCGTGCCCAAAAGTCAAACGAAATAGAGTTGTGTTTGTTGCTTCTTTTGGAGATGTTAGAAAAGCCCACAAAGATTGATCCAAGGTCTTATGCCAATTTTTTTTCTTTTTCCCTACATGTATTTTTATTAAACCAATAATTATCTTGTTTGCGGCTTTGACTTGTCCATTCGCCTGGGCATAATAAGGCTTAAAGGTCAATAATTTGAATATTATTCCTGTAGCGAATTCCTGCATCTTTCGACTAGTGAGGACTGCTCTCTGGTTAGTTGTAACTGTTTTTGGGATTCCAAATATGTAGACTATCTACCTTTAAATGAATTCGATAATACTCTTTTGATCCACATTTACTAAAGGTATTGCTTCAATCCATTTTGTAAAATAATCAATCCCTACCAGGATGTATTTTTGTCCTTTGGATGAAGCCGGTTAAATCTATCCAACCAAATCTAATGCCTAACCTCTGAAGGGCCATGGTTTAATGATTGAATGCAATTCCCTTGCAGGAGCATGCTGAATACCTGCATGAACTTGATACTCTTGGCATCCCTTGCCGAATTCTATTCAATCTTTCAGCATGGTGGGAAAATACATGCCATACCATAACAAGAGCCACTTCATCTTGTTACCTGCTTGATGTGTTCCACATGCCCCACCATGTACATTTGACAGCGCTAAGTATGCTTTGCTTTCTCCTAAACATTTGAGTAAAGCTTCTTCTGGTGTTTTCTTGAATAACTTGTTACCTACTAAAATGTAGCTCAACGCACGATACTTAATCTTCCTTTCTTCATTCGCTGTTGAATTCTTTAAATAATCTATTATATGGTTTCTCCAATCTGTATCTGCTAAGCTATCTATGGCTAATACTTTGAAATTCACTTTGTTTTCATATCCTAAACTTATATTTTTTAAATCCACTGGAGATAACTTAGTAGCTAGTACCTTTCCACAAACTTCAACAAATTCTTCTAGCTTCTCTTTTGACACTTTGTATCCAGAAGAAATTTGGGCTAAGTCATTTGCTTCTTGGTTCTTCAACCTAGGGATATGCTTGATATTAACATACTCAAATCTTTGAAGTAATCTATTTTCTACCATGAAGTACATTATCAGATTTTATTTTATGCATTTGTACTCCTTGGTTATTTATTTGATCACTAGTTCGGAATCACCTCTAATTTCAACTCTAGTTGCCCCCAATTCCAACAAAGCTTCAATTCCTGCTATCAAAGCTTCATATTCAGCTTCATTATTCGAACAAGGAGGACCTTCGATCTTGTACTTGAACTTGTTTGGAATTTTATTAGGAGAAATAATCAATATTCTAACTCAGTGCCATCTTTATGAGTAGAATCATCGAAGAATAATTTCCAAGGTTCTAATTCCACAAAATTTTAAGGAATTTCGACAATTGCATGGTCGACTATAAATTCAGAGATTACTTGTCCTTTCATAGCTTTTAAAGGCATGAAAGTCAATGAATACTCAGTTAAAGAGAGTGCCCATTGTCTAATTCGACTGTGCATTATTGGTTTAGAAAGCATGCATTTAATAACAACAAAATATGAAGAAACATAGACATTAATTGGATTTATATACTATTTCAACTTAGTGCACGAAAAGTACAAACAAAGACATAACTTTTCTACAGTACTATATCTAGTTTCTGCATCATTTAGTACTTGAATGATGTAATAGATGACTCTTTTGATGCCATTCTCATCTTCTTGTGCAAGTGTACTTCCTATAGTTATATATGATGCAGATATATACAATCACATACACTTATTTATACAAGGAGGCGACAAGATACGAGGGTGGACAAGGTATTGTTTAATCTTGTTGAATGCCTCTTGATGCTCTGACTTCCAGTTGAAACCACCTTGTTTTAGACGCAGAAGGGGAGAGAAGGCTTGGGTGCGTCCACTTAGGTTCGAAATAAACTTTATTAAGAAGTTTATTTTTCCAAGTTGTGACTGTAGCTCTCTTTTTTGTTGATGGATTTTTCGCTTCCATGATAGCCTTCGTCTTGTTTTGATTGATCTTTATTCCCTTCTTATGGACCACAAAGCCCAAAAAGTCACCAGCCTACACAAAAAAGGCACACTTAAGAGGATTCATATTCAAGCCATGCTTCCTCATTCTTTCGAATGACTAGCGAAGGTGATCCATATGACTTTCATCTGACACAAATTTTACTACTATGTCATCAATATAAACCTGCATGAAAGTCTCAATAAAGTCATGAAATATATAGTTCATTGCTCTATGATAAGTTGCCCCAACATTTTTTAAACCAAAAGGCATGACTACCCATTCATAGGTGCTTAAGGCCCCATGGAATCGAAAAGTTGTCTTGGGTACATCTTCTTTAGCAATAAAAATTTTGTTATAAATAGACTATCCATCAAGCATACTAAGATACTGAAATCCTACGGATGAATCAATTAGCATCTCTGCCACAAGCATTGGATATTCATCTTTTGGGGTTGCAGAGTTCAAATCTCGAAAAACTATTCAAAACCTAAGAGTCCCATTTTTCTTAATAACAGGAAGTATATTGGCAATCCATTCGACATACCTTGTGGTCCGGATAAATTTGCATCATAGGAGTCTTTTGATCTCTTCTTTTATCTTTGAGAGAATCTCTGGTGCGAACCTCCTTGGAGTCTGTTTGATGGGTTTATTTCCATCCTTGATAGGCGGATTTAGTTTGACCACCTCTCTGCTTAAACTAGGGATCTCATCATAATCCTAAGCGAAACAATCCTTGTACTCTTTGAGAAATTGGATCACTTTGACTTTCATTTTTGGATTGAGTTTTGCACTCACGTAGGTGGGTATTTTGATGGACCCTCACCCAGATCCACTTCTTCGAGAGGGTCTTGCACCATCATCTTTGCACTTAATGTTGTTATATCCTTCTCGAATCCCAAAGGCTCTTCATTGTAGATTGCATCTAGCCTTTTGTCTTTTTCTTAGAAGGGCAACTCTTCTTCATGGGGTTTTGGTTTGAAATCCACCCCATGTCCCTTCGCATTTATCGCTTCATCTTTGGATTTGACAACAATATGCTTTACTTTGGCCTCTAAGGTCGTCTTTAATTTATTTTTGGATAAATAAGCCAAAATATTTTTGAAGAATTGGGACTCAGACATTTCTAATGACTTTGTCAGCCCAGCCAATTGGCCGTATTCCTGGAACTCCTTCTACATCAGCTTCTTCTCCCAAAATTTCTCTATCACATTAGAATCCATGAGTTATGTGTAGAGTAAGGATGCAAAGAGTGTTCTTGTTAGGTCAATATGTGTCATCAGCAGGGCTACATGGCCTTATGTTGGCCAAATTCCTATCGAAGTTCCTTCTATCCACATGGTTAACTTCTACCATGAAATAGCTTTGATCTGCTTCGATGTTCTCGTCAATCCCATCTTCTTTCCATATTGATATTCATTGATGCATTAAAGAAGACATTGCCCCTATACCATGGATCCATTCACGTCCTAGCAATAAGTTATAATTTGTCTTTTTCTGCAATGACCACGAACATGGTGGGTCTTGTAATTGAACCCACAGTGAGATCCACTTGCACCACTCCCAAAGTATGGCCAATCTTACCTTCATAGTTTAAAAGTACCATGTTGTGGGGCTGGATATCAGTGTCGAACATGCTAATTCTCTTCAACATGAATTGAGGCATTGGATTCACCATATCTCTGCCATCTACCAAGATTTTATTGATTCCCACACTTTCCACCGTTCTCCTCATGAACAAAGATTTCTGGTGATTCTTCATTCTTTGATCAGGCGGCTCAAAGAACACATTTTATTCTTCAACAACTCCATTATTCGAGATATAATAGCACACTGGATTGTGTTTTTCTATCTCAATCTCGTCATCTTCTTCTGATTCTTCAACCTCTATTATTTGATCATAACCATGGGGAAGCACCGACACCACATTGCAGTTGATGTTGAGGGAAAACTCTCTGTCTGATTCAAAGTCATCAGTCAGCATGTCTTCATCATTCACTGGGTCTTTTTGATCCTTTTCGTCAATTTCTTCTTTCTTTGGGGAAAACAGTTTTCTCCCCACAAGTTTCTTCTCTTCGACTATGATGGTTGAGGGAAGTTGGTTAGTACTCAATTCTCCCCCTTTTTTCTGCCAATTCTCATTGTGCCTTATATATCCTTTGGTGTCTTCGCTATTGGGACCTGTACATGGGATTTTTCCCGTTATAATTCTATGACTTGTATGCTTGTTTCCTCGACACTTGGAATTGATTTAGATACACTATGGCTAACCTTCCTCCTGCTTCGAAACTCCTACTCTTTTTCTTTTCCTGCTCCCTTACCTTTATTTGGGTATATCCACTTGTCAGTTGGGATGGTTGCAGATGGCTTGAAGGTAACTCTTAGATTCCTCTTAGGATTAGGGCTATCAAGCCTCCTAGGAATTTCCCTTTTGTTGAATGTGAAACCTTTCCTAGGACCCCTATGGTTGTGCCAACAACGAGCATATTGGATTCTCTCAAATGTTTTTGATACCTTTCGATCATAAACTGCAGTGCACCTTGGGCATATCAGGCACTCAGATTTTATTTTGTGGCAGTAGATAAGGAAACCCAGCAAACTTTCTCCAGCCTTTGGGTAGACAACCTCTATTTGGTCATCTTTCCTCCACTTGCCCCCAGTTCGAGCATATCAGATATTTCTTAAGTTTCTGTTGCCTTTCGATCATAGATTATGCTGCATTTGGGACACATTAGCCCCTCATAATTATTTTTATGGCAGTAAACTAGGTAATCTAGCATACTTTCTCCAGCCTTCGAGTAAACATTCCTCATCTGATCATCTTCCATTCGGAGGCGCCTTTCGACTTCCTCTATCTCAGGAGCAGGCTGGTTCAGGTCAACCATGTTACCTTTAAGGTTAGGACCTTCAGTAATCCTGAATTTTTCAAACTTGACTCTAAGGCCTTCAGTGGCGTTTGTCATTTCATTACTTGTGGTAATATCATCAACAATCTTACTTTCGATATCTTGGTTAATCAAAAAATCAGTAGTCTTTGCACTTCGATAGTTGCAACAAAATCCTCCATAATCTTGTTCAAAGTATTGGGAATGTAATACGATGGGAGAACTGACTTTTGGGTTTTGCATTTTATCACAAATGTTGTAGATAGAAAGAGTCGCCACCGACTTTTATTTTATCCAATAAGGAAAGGGTGAAAAGAACAGGAAAGACCTTTGAGAGTTTTCTGAGTAAGGTGGGTAGGTTATGAAAAGGGAAGGTATTAGCACCCTTTTCATCCTTAATTAACTATGCGCTCTTAATCGCTAGCTCACTTTTTTGAAAATGCTTTGTGTTGTGTGTTTTGAAAATATATAGTAAAATGCCCAAGTGCGGTAAACTTTTTAATGATCCCCGTATCGTAGAGAATGCATACAAAGTGTTTGTTTTGAAATTATTTTTCAGAAGAGAAGTGTATTGTATGAAAAATTACCTACTCAAAAGTCTTTTGTTCTTTTCCTTTTCCTTTAGATTGTGCTATCTTACTATTGGTTAGTGGGAAGCCTTATTGTTGGATGTTTGAGGGACAGGCGCGAATCATCGTAAAGTCATAAAGGCAACATATAAGGATATCTTTAGCAATTCGAAGGGACTATCATTGTGTATTCATAGGCGACATCGGGGGACAAGATCATTTATCGAAGGCAGCATCGATGGGCCATCGACGGACTATGATCTTTATGATGATTTTTAACCGAGGGTCTTTTCTAATTGTATCCCTATGTTCGAGGGACATGACTGTTTTATCCGAAGGCAACAAGTGGGGTCACCTTAGAGGTGCGTGTGTGAATTATGTTTGACTTAGTTATTATATCTTGTATTTAAGGTTTTCTAGCGTTTAATTTTAAATCTTTCCATACATGCCTAGTTACTATACAGTTATATATATATATATATACATACATTCATACATAAGTGCGGAAAGTAAAAGTGCGGGAAAATAAACCTAAGCTATTATGTCCCATGAGCAGTTACATAACAGGAAAAAATACGAGAAAATAAACTAAGTTATTACAAAATCAATTGTGTGACCTATACATTTGTTTTCTAGAATTTAAATAGAAAAGAGAAAAGAAATTAGAAGAAGGTATTTAAAACACAAAGAAAATTTCTAAGTGTTTGGAAAATATTTTTTGATGTTTTATTATTTGGAAAATAATTAAAGTGATAATAAAATAATTAAAACCTAATTATTTCTACTCTTTTTTTTTCTTTTTTAAGAAAATTAAGTTAATACTTAAAAAAACCTAATGTCTAATTATTTTTAAATACAAATTAATTAATAAAAAAACCTAAGTCTAAATATTTTTAAATAAAAATTTGTTTTTTTTTATTTTTGATAGTCTAATTAAAAAGGTAATTAAATTAATTAAGCAAAAGCAAAAAAATAATAAAAACAAGAAAACTGAAAAGTTAATGGGACATTCCCTCCTTAATTCAAGGACTACGAATCAGATGGTGGGGTTATTTTCTCTTGAATATGCCTGTAAAGGGAGATCTGAAGCAAATGTATTTATATGCCTTAAAAATGGCATGTAGAGATTTATGCATCAAAGCTTGCATGTGGTACATCAAACTCGTCATAAATCATATCCTGAATATATTTGAGCTCATCAAACACATTAGTAATGCATGGAATTTAAGATTGAATTCAAAGGGAAAAAATGAAAACCGGTGGAGTTTGAAGTACGAGTTCCAGGCACCAAATCTTCTAGTTCTTGGGCTGGATGTGTTCCTGAGGACTTCAGGAAGAGATTTGGACACTTCGTTTGGATTGAGAGTGGCTGGATCGTGTGATACGAATTTGCACTTTTTTTGAGAATTTTGATAGATTTTTGAAGTGGTTCTTGAGGCAGAAGCTTGTGTATCTTTTGCACTTGATTATTTCATGTATTTATAGAAGAATAAAATGGAATAAGAACAAAACACGAATCTTGTACCATCATGTCACAATTCATTGCAAACAAACACATTGAAATCTTTCCAAAATTGTTAAAAAAAACATTCCAAACTTAAAGATTCTTGTTCCCAACATGTTTTCACGGTTTTGTCATGTTTGTCATGTGTTCTTGGGTCACCATGTGGTTGAAATCAAAAGCCCATGCACCTTGGCCCAATGATTTATATTTTATTTGATTTAGTTGCATTTAAATGAATAAAAATTCAAATAAAAAAATAAATATCATGAAAAATATATAAATAGATTTAGAGATCTTATAACACATTGTGAACATGTTTTAACATCAAAAGTTAGGCCCGCTAGTTTAAAATTTCAAGTTTGCTCACTTTGCATTTCATGCATTTTCTCAAAATTTCCCAACTTGAATTGGTCATAACTCTCTCAATTTTCATCTTTTTAAGGTGATCTTTGACTTTTTGGAAAGCTCCAGATGTCCTTTACAATTTATATTTTGATATTTTTGCATTTGGAGATTTATCTTGATGTAAGTTGCCTTGACAAAAAGTGTCTTTTTGTTGACTTTTAAAATGACCTATAATGTATGGGTTCATATCTTTTAAATGAAAAATTTTTTGGACTTGAGCATGAATACAAAGTTGTAGAGAATTTAATTTCCTTTAAAATGGGCTTTGTTTGGGGAAAAGTTGAGGAAGCATGTGAAAGTTATGCTAGGTCAAAGTTCAGTTGACTTTTCTTAAGGAAACCCTAATTTGGAAACTTTGGACTTTTGATGATTTGAGGGCTTCGCTTGAAGAATCATGATCAACCATTGATCAAATTATGAATATCACTTTAAAACATTGACGTTGACCAAAAATCATGAAGTTTGACTACATGATGACCATAGTTTACTTTTTACCCAATATAATTGACTTTCAATCAACTGAGCCATTGACTGAACAAACTTGTGATGTAAGACTTGAAACATGACATGAGCATTGTTGAAGACCTATGATGAACCATGAAAACCATTTGAGACCTTTGAAACCCATTCTTCCTTGTGCAATATGAAACCCTAGTTGTGGACCCATTGCTTAGGAGGGTAGTTTGTCTAATCAACTCTTGAGAATCCTTGAGTATTTGAGAACCCTAGAAGAATTTCTTGAAAAAAATGGGAGGGAAAATTTTGGGGTGCAATAGCTGCCCCTGTTCAATCTTCTTAAACCTTAAGATTTAGATTGGCATGTCTGTCATTCGTGACTTGAAGGTGAAAGATGGTTGAACACTTAAGTGCCTGGAAATTTACACTCATCGGTGCACAAAGTAATATTGTTGGTTGATTATACCAGGAATGGGCTTAAAGATTCCATTTGGAGAGGTGACAGAGAGTCATCGGAGATGGGCTTATCGATTCCATCCAGAATAACCGTTGATAGGAATTAGACTAGGTATACGCCCGACTTTGTCTTGGAAGATGTATTTGGAGTGAGTCTACGCCTGACTTGGTCCAAAAGGATAATCAGAATAAATCTATGCTCGATTTAATCTGAACCAGAAGATGTCTACGCTCGAATTTTCTAAAAGAATATCAGAATAAATCTACGCTTGATTTAATCTAAGCCAGAAGATGTCTACGCACGACTTCAACTGGAAGAAGTATTAGAATAAATCCATGCTCGATTTAATCTGAGATAGAAGATGTCTACGCCCGACTTCAACTAGAAGAAGTATCAGAATAAATCTACGCTCTATTTCATTTGAATGATGTACTAGAAGATGTCTACGCTCGACTTTAACTAGAAAAGGTGTTGGAAAGAGTCTTCAAATGAATTGTTTTTTTAGAATTTAGTCTCTAAAGGAAATGCTTGTTAGATTAAATCTCTTGAGGAAATGCTTTTCAGAATAAATTTCTGAGGTAAGTGCTTTTGAGAATTCAGTCTCTGAAGAAGTGCTTTTCAGAATTCAGTCTCTGAGGAAGATGCTTGTCGGAGTTCAGTCTCCTAGGAAATGCTTGTCGGAATTTAGTCTCTGAGGAAATGCTTGTCGGAATTAAGTCTCCGAGGAAATGCTTGTCAGAGTTCATTCTCCAAGGAAATTCTTGTTGGAATTCAGTCTCCGAGGAAATACTTATCGGAATTCAGTCTCTGAGGAAATGCTTATCGGAATTCAGTCTCCGAGGAAATGCTTGTCAGAATTAAGTCTCTGAGGAAATGCTTGTCGGAATTAAGTTTCCAAGGAAATGCTTGTCGGAATTAAGTCTCAAAGGAAATGTTTGTCGGAATTCAGTGTCTGAGGAAATGCTTGTCGAAATTCAGTTTCCAAGGAAATGCTTGTCGGAATTTAGTCTTCGAGGAAATGTTTTTTAGGATATGTTTTTTAGAGTAAACTTTTGAAGGAAGTCATTTGTTCATGCATATAGTCGCCATGTATTTTTTCAGAAATTGATCTACAATTCTCTTTCATCGGTAAACTCGGCCTATTTCAATAATTCATACTGCCTGGTCATATAGATATTTGCCCCGGCTTATTTTGAGAATTAATCTTTGACCTGTTTGAATATTACTGATGATATTCATCTTGTTTGTAGACTTTACCTAAAAGAAAAAGTTATTCTTTATGCAATGTCATGACGTATGTAATGCATTGCATAATGATGTTCTCAAAATAAATGAGAGTGTGTTATATGTGTTTCGTAAGATATGATATGATATTTTGTAAATGTTGTATGAGATGTAAGATGTCGCTGACAACGATGGTAGTTTCGTGTAACATCTTTGGCCAGAAAAAATAAATACTTGAGTGTCACTGGGGATGAAGAGTATGAATCTTCAATCTCGTTTAGAATGTCTTCGTTGGGGATTCTCGATTTCTATTTTGGAGGATACTCCGCTAGGGGTTTCCTGCTTAATGTTTTGGAGGATACTCCGCTGGGAATTCCTGCTTAATGTTTTGGAGGATACTCCACTGGGAATGTTTGACTTTTGCTTGGGAAGAAGAGCTCAAGAATATTGGTCATTCTTTGCTCTACTGGGGAATTTAATTCTTATATACCCTGACTGGGGATAACAAATATGGATAATCTTTCGAGGTGTTGTCCGACCGGGTTTCCGATATGGATGCTGACTCGTCTGGAGAGAATAAGGTTGAACGATACCTGGTCCGGTTTCCGATTTAGTAGCAACTCTCTGGGGATAGCAACCCTAATTGTCCTTTGCCGGTAATTTGTGGTAGTTAGAGAAATAAACTCAAAATGGGAAGACTGTAATCTGTTGGGGAAATAAACCTTGTTGGGGAAATAAACCCTAAACTTACTGGAGAAACACTTTGCTGAGGAAATGAGCGTTGTTGGAGGAAAGAAATATGTAGGGTTTTTTACAGTTTTGGAGGAATAAGCTCAGCTGGGGAAGAGAATTTCCATAAACTGTACTGATGTCGTAATCTTCGATGGATATTGGGACTCTGTAGGTTGTGATATTGTCGGGGAAAGGATCATATTCCTTTATCTGCTAGGGTGATCTGCTAGTGAGTATAATCATGTTAATAGCTGGAAGATGCCCCAATTTCTATCTTGAAGGCTTATTAGACTTGCGGGGAATGTATCTCTGTTGAAGATGAGCTTCTGTAGAGATAATTCTATGGAAACTGCTCTATGGGGATTTGTGGATGACTTCAACATTATTTCAACTTCGAGAGCCCTTGGTAAATGTTGATCGGAGTGATAAGCCTTCCACTGATAGACAAGTGATGAGATGACGGGACATATTCGTACGTTTTAATCCCTGACTTTTGCCTGGACTATCTTTTCAGATTTTCAGCCCACCGAGATACCCTTTTCTCCCAAGCCACCTTTTTAGGTTTTCGACTTGCCAGGTGTATAATATATATATATATATATATATATATTATCCCTAATTTTTGCTCGAACCTTTTTGGTTCGCCGGGATGCCCTTATTTTTGCTAAGGCCTGTCAACCTAGCGGGTCTCTTTTATGCGTAGTATTTTTCGACTATGTCCGTGTTCACTGGGTGTGGAGAATTGTCACTGTCTATGGTAGAAATTGTTGTAGTATTTCTAGAGAGTGTTTTCTTTATCGTACATAACCCTTTGATGGAATTCATGTTCAATGTCCTAAGTGATTCACATGGAGATCTTCCCCTGGATATTCAGCACCTTTGAGAGATTCTTTGAAGTGATTATGTCCTATTGAAGGGATTTTCGTTTATTGAACATTCATCGTGTGAATTTCTCTGTTGTCGAACAATTAGTTATATGCAAATAATGGTATTAAAAATGCAAAGCTTATGTCTGTCTTGAAGTTTTGAAAATTCATTTTTAGTAAACAGACATAATTTTTTAAGAATATGAATTCAACTCAGGATTTATAATAAGCCTTACAAGAGTCAGGATACCTTTTTTGTAATGGTATGCTTTCGAACTAACCCATTCTTCAGCTTGGACTTTTAAGGGTTGTAACATGGTCTGGTTCACGGTTTAAGAAACAAAGGATAAAGGCTCAAACTTTATTTATACCCCACCCGTTCTTCATGATGTTCTTCAGTCCTATACTCAATTAATTATGCGTTTAGGTTCCAATTGAATCTCGAATTATAGCACTGATATTCTAGTGATGGTTCAGATATTGGGAGTTTATTTGAGGAGGTAGTCATTTTTGTAATATTTCTTTTATTGAGGATTTGTAGTGACCTCTTTTTTTACTTTATTATCCCTAGTTTTTTCCTAATCTGTTTTGAGATTACAGTCAGCGGGATACCCCAGTTTTTCTTAAGTCTCCTTTATAGGTTTTGAATTAGCGGACTTTTCTTTTGAGAGATAAAGACTGCCTGTTTTACAAGGAACCATCACCGTATTTTTATTTGGAAGGATGTATCCGATATTATTCGCTCTGTATGCAGTAAAAGCTTGCGACTGCATCTGCATTTGAATTAACTGAGAAACTACCCTTCCCTAGGTTATGGTTAAAGGTTTCAATTTGTGTGAAAAAGAAAACTCCTACTTCTTAGGCTCAAAGGGGTTGACTAGGGATTATCTTCCTTATAACTCCATTGTTTAGGTTTTGAAACAACACATGTACATCATCGCAAGGTCTGTTCAAAAGAATACTGTAAAGATTATGGTATCGTTTTCGTCATCCTCCCTCTAAAGGGTTACAACTTTTAATCGAGAGTTGAATATCACAAAACGAAGTAAGAAAGCAGTTTAAATATAATCAAAACAAATGGATTTTAATTTTCAACTCATTGGGGGTCTCAGGAGGGTCGAACTCAATCTCCTTAGAATCAATCAAATTTTGGATTTTAATTTTCAGAGCCCATCAGCTATTGGTGTCATGTCCGGGACTATTGGAATGATAGGAGCACCTCACAATAGAATTAAACCGAGGAGAGGAGGTGTTGGTATTCTGAGAAGGACCTTTCAATTTTATCAGTTATGCCTTCAACAGGTGTTGTAGTGCCTGGGACAATGGCATGTCGATCTTAGTAAATTGTCTCCTAGGTGCATCCGGCCTATGTTGATTGCCTTGTTGTTGATGTTGCATTGGTGCAAGATGAGAGATTACCACAGCTCCCATGGATTGGTTGCGGTTACTGCTAACATGACCCTTCTGGCCATAAATGGAATTGGTTTCCTTCTTATCACTAAATTTCTTCTTCACAACACTTGAAGACGCAACCACTGAAATCTTTCCACTCTTTATACCACCTTCGACATGTTCCCTAGTTAGAATCAGCTCAGTAAAACCAGATGAGGAACTTCTAATTAGATGATTAAATAATGGACCTGTCAGAGTGTCCATGAACATATCAACCAGCTCCCTATCAGACAGAGGAGGTTGAACTCTTCCAGCTAAATCCCTCCACTTTTGGGCATACTCTTTGAAACCCTCGTTCGAGCCCATAGTCATATTTTAATTGCACACGAGTCAGTGCAAGGTCAACATTATACTAATACTGCTTGTAAAAAGCAGTAGCCAGGTCTTCCCAAGTACGAATGTTGGTTCCTTCCATCTGATAGAACCATTCAAGTTGTGTACCAGACAAACTTTCCTGAAAGAAGTGGACCCATAACTTTATGTTGGCAGTATGGGATTGGATCTTGCGAACATAAAATCTCAGGTGAAGCTTGGGACAAGAAACACAATCATATTTAGATAAAGCGGGGATTCTTGTCCCAGGCTTCCATATCTTTGAGACGGTATTCCAACTACTTGTACTTGTCATATGTAGGAGGATACTGTTTATCGGAGCAGTCTTCATCTTCAGAACCCTGATTATTCCTACCTTCAGGCTTGATACTTCTATAATTCGCTTCTTGGTTATCGTCTTTCTCAGAAGAAATATCATCCATTTTTTTGTACCCCAAAATTTTCCCTCTCATGTTTCCCAAGGTTTTCTCTTACATGGGTGGTTACAAACACTTGCTTAAAGAAAATGCAAATTTTTTAATGATGGTCAAGTGTCCTTCGATTGGCATGTCAACAATGTCTTTCAATTGTCATCTGAACAATTTCCTTCGATTGGAATTTCAGAGCAAAGGGTCCTTAGATTGGCATGTCAACAATGTCCTTCAATTGGCATGTCAGCAGTGTCCTTCGATTGGCATGTCAACAGTGTCTTTTGATTGGCATCTGAACAATGTCCTTCGATTGGCATTTCAAAGCAAAGGGTTCTTCGATTGGCATGTCAACAGTGTCCTTCAATTGGCATGTCAATAGTGTCCTTCGATTATCATGTCAACAGTGTCTTTCGATTGGCATCTGAACAATGTCCTTCAATTGGAGTTTCAGAGCAAAGGGTCCTTTGATTGGCATGTCAATAAGCTTCGATTGGGCATCTAAAACCCTTCAATCAAGCATTGGCCCATCAGCTTCGATTACGCGTTGGTTCCCCTTCGAGCAAGCCTTGGTCCAAGTTTCATTTAGGCAAGAACCCCCTACAAGTTCCCTTGGATCCACAAGGCAGAGGCTCCCTCAGACTTGTCTGGGATTCACAAGGGTAAAGGCTTCTTATATGATTTCCTTCAATGTATAAGGCAAATATTTCCTATGTGCTTGCTTTCAATGCACAAGGCCAAGACCCCTCAACTTGCCAAAACACCTGGCAAAAGGCCCATTCGAAGGACACATAGTGTTGTCTGAAAAAAGGGTTTGGTCAAAGATTGGATCTAGTTGGTCAAAACAAAAGAGAAATGTGAAAAGATGCTTGTGGGCTCAAAATCCCACATATTTCCATACTTAAGCTTCATGCACAAGCACATTCATGCCAATGGAAGCTTCGATTGGCCAGAAAAGGGTTTTCGTTTGGGCTAGCTGAGTAGGGGCTCAATGGAAGAGGCCTCAATGATGAGAATTTGAGCTGTTCGAAGGAAATAACTCAGGGCTAATCGAAGAGCAAGGCTGGAAGGTGTTCAAAAGAGTCAAGTGTGTCCAGGTTCACTCAAGGCTTCAAAATGGCAAGAATTATTCAAATATGGCCAACCTTCAATGTGTTGGATTCTTGTCTCATGGCTTTCAAAGCCTAGTTAAATGGTTATCCTTTGCCATTTTCATACACCCTCACATCCCTATAAATACAAAGCCATGCACATTCTCCAGAAGGAGAAGAAAACATTCGCCAGGACAAAAGAAATACATACGCCCAGAAGTTACATGCATACTGCCTCAAACACGTATAGCCATCCTCAAAACAAAATCCTAAGTTTCTCTAAAATTTCCAAAGCAAGAAGGCACGAGGAAGTTCCCATTTCCAGGAAGGATCCAAGTCATCCCAAGCTCAGATTGAAATACCCAAAGTTGGTAAACTCTTTTTTATCATTCAATCTATAATGTAAATTCGTTGGATTGCATATTCATGTTATTCTTTTTATTTGTGAATGATTTAATATGGTGTATGTAAGTTGCAGTGTCCAGATGTTAGGATACTAATGCTAGAGGCCTTCGAAATAGATTGCTTTCGAAACTCAAGGTACTGACCGTCCCGGATTAAAACAACCCCATATTTGAGCTCAGGGGACGAGTTCGATTGGGATAGCTTTTCGATAGATATTGAAACTAACAAATTTGCAGGATCCATTGTTAGTTCCATTTATTTCGATTGAACAACTAGCTCGAATGGTGAAAAAACACTCGAATTGGAGAGAGGAATGGGGTTCGAGTCCCTAGTCACGCATTTTCATTTTGCTTACATTTTCTTTACAAATCTGATGCGCACAAGCCAAATACACTCATCATGCACCTTCAAATTTGTGCTACCAGGTGTTAACGTAGGCAGATCCAACGCTCTCACGCGCAGACTACCATGTGCCCCCAAAATCTCTCCTCACTGGATTCAGTGCTAGTGAAATGGGCCTAGATCTAGTTGTGCAATTCATACTCCCCCCCCCCCCAATTGCTTATATTGGCTGGCCCAACATGATACTTGTTTTTGTTTTATTTGTTTATTCTTTTTTTTAATATTTTTTGAATTATAATAACAAAAGCAACAAAAACCATAAAAAAATTAGACTTAGGATTAACTAATTAATTTAAATTGGTAAAATAATTAATTTAATTATTTTGACATTTTTTATAATTTAAAAAATAATTAGAACTAGGTCCTTATAATTCAAATATTTTCTTAACAAAAACAAAAAATATTAGAATTAGTTTCCTTGTATTCATTTAATTAATTAGGATTAAATTTAGCCTTCTTCATTTTAATTTAGATATTTTCCTAATAAACACAAAAACAACCAAAAAGATTCTTTATGTTTACTTAGCAATTTCTTAGGGTTTTAGACGTTCGTCTCTATTTCGTACGCGTTATCTTATTCTCGCATTTTTTATAATAATGTACCTAATGACAGTATGTAATAGATTAAACTAGGACTTTGTCGCTTTCTTTAATTTTCTCCCAAATTTTGGACTATGTAATTAATCCCCCTCTCTGAAGCTTTATAATAGTGTATATTTAAATTCCACATTTTAATTTCCTGCAAATTATTAACTGTCTAGATGCTTGACTAATAGGATTGTATGGCAAGAACATAAAATAAAACGCTAGCAAACCTAATGCAAAAGACAAAAATAACTGAATATAACACACATTGCACATATACACCTTTAGGGAACCCCACTTAGGTTGCCTTCGGAAATAGTCACAACTCTCGAAACGTGAGAGGTTTAGTGGCTACCCTCTGGTTCAAAGAAGATCATAAGTCCCTCGATGACCCTCTCGATGTTGCCTCGATAAAAATATGATCTTAGAATCCTAGGATAGTTACTAAAGCTTCTTGCCCAGTTGCCTTTGTGACTATAAAAACGTCCCTTCGAATGTCCCTCACACATCCAATGATAGGGCTACCTACTCACTAATGGTAGGATAGAACTTCCTAAAGTATAGGAAGAAAAGAACGAACATTTTCGAGTACAAGTAGATAGTTCTTAGTGTTATGCTCAAAACAAACTTTTTTACACTTACACAAAACATTTCAAAACACTTTCAAAAAACATTCACTTTGTTAACACTTTAGAGGACTGATACAAGAGTTATCATAAAGTGAATCGCCGCACTAAGGCATTTTCAAATACTTTTCAAAAACACAAAGCACAAGGTATTTCAAAAAATGAGGTAAGCATCTAAGATCCGGTAGAAAACTATGGATGGAAAGGTGCTAACACCTTCCCTTTCCATAATCTACCCCCCTTACTCAGAAAATTCTCGAAAAGGTCTTTTTATGTTCTTTTCACCCATTCCTTTGTTGGATAAAAGAAAAGTCGGTTGCAACTCTTTCTTACCGCAACATTTGCAAACATAAATGCAAAACCAGTATAACAGTCAGTTCTCCCACCGTATTATAGAAATGGAGACTCTGCTGGGGATTTATAAAAAGTGTGGTTACCTTTGAGCTTAGGTCATATTTAACTTGCTTTCCTTGTATGTTTGTTTGCTTTATCTTAAAGGGTTTTTCTTGGATTTATTTGTAAAGATCCTACACCCGGATCTGAGGCACCTTTTAGATAAGTAGCAATAGATCGTGGGGACTGTGCAGGGTATACCGACGCGGTTGAAATGATAGCTACGTTGATGTGGCACATTTGTTAGTACCGGTAGCCCTTGAGTAGTCAAGGAGAATACGGGGCCGCTGTGTGGTGTCATGAAGCATCAATTGACCTTAGAACCTTTAATTGAACCAACTTAGTCATTAGGAAGTAGTGAGATAGCCGGCTTTGGTGCAGTCCGAAGTTGGTTGATACTCGATACTACGCTCATTGAGATCTGACTTCCAGGATATTTCAGTCGCCAATAAAGAGGCTTGCGCTGAAATAATGCTCGGTGAAGAAAGATCGGGGATATTGAGATTCCCTAGAACTCGATTACTATTGATAGGACAGATTGAACCAACTATACTTCAAGAGGATACTTACCTATGGAATCCATGCAAACCTAAACCTAAGCATATGTTTGTATGACTGTATATATTTGTTTGAACATAACAACATAACATCATAACATCATAACATTGGCATATCACACTAACCATTTCAAGGACTTTTAGGACTTATCTTTGTGTTTGTTTTGTAGGACATGGCTCTCATTAGTAGAAATATTATCCAAGTCAATCTTGTAAGGGTACCTCCTCAACTCAAGAAATTGGCATCAAGAGTTCCTGAGAATTCATCGTTCACTAAAAGACTTGGTCGACTCCTCAGTTTGGTCACCTCAAGCCCTGATGAAGATATGGTGAAAGTTCTCTTCCAGTTCTTTGAACCTTTACATCACTGCTTTACATTTCCCGACTACCAGTTGGTACCTACCATGGAAGAATTTTCTCAGTTATTGGATGTTCCTATCCTCAATCGATTACCCTTCAACGGTATGGAAAGAGACCCTAAGCCTGAGGAAATTTCTCAAGCCCTGCATTTACAACAGTCCGACGTTGTGGCAAATTGGGAAACACGAAGCAGTATAAAAGGGTTTCTAGCCAAGTTCTTTTTTGAGAAAGCTCATTATTTTTGGGATACTTTGGACTTACAATTCTTTAAGGAGGTATTGGCCCTTCTCATCTATGGGATGGAACTGTTTCCTAATCCAGACCAACTCATAGACGTCAATGCGGTCAAAATCTTCATGTCTCATAATCCGGTGCCTACTTTGCTTGGAGACATTCTGCACTCTTTTCACACTCTCACGGTAAAGAGAAGAGTAACCCGTATGTGTTGCACTCCTCTGTTGGCTAGGTGGTTTATTTTGCACCTACCCCGATCTATGTTGAAGACTGAGCAAGGCATATGGTGGTCTAATAGGTTGATGTCTCTCACGCATTCGGATATTCACTGGTGTCCTCGATCTGTGGAATATGTTACCATCATTAATCAATATGGGGAATTCCCCAATGTCCCTCTTAAAGGCATTAGGGGAGGAATCACTTATAACCCTTGTTTGGCGTTGCGACAATTTGGGTATGCTAGGAGGGGTGGTCCTCATGATGTATTGGTTTAAGGCATTGTGTTCAACTACGAGGATGATGTGCAAGGGTACCTGTTATACGGGGGGAGAACTGACTTGGGATGTTTTGCGTTTTATCTCAAATATTACGGTTAGCAAGAGTCGCCGCTGACTTTTCTTTTATCCAAAAGGAAAGGTGAAAAAGCACAGGAAAGACCTTTGAGATTATTTCTTGAGTTCGGGGGGTAGATTATGAAAAGGTAAGGTATTAGCACCCTTTTCATCCATGGTTTTCCATGGGCTCTTAGTTACTTTCTATATCACTTGCTTTTTGTTTGTAAATGTGCTTTGTGTGTTTTTTGAAATTATTTTGAAAAGGCGTTATTGTTTATGCAAACTTTGTAATGATTCTCATTCGTAAGAATGTATTCAAAGTGTGTGATCGATGGAAATAGAACTGACTGTTTTGGAATGTTGGTTCGTGAAATGTCGCGGTAAGCAAGAGTCGCCATCGTCTTTTATTTTCTCCAACAAGGAAAGGACAAAAGCACAGCAAAATTCCTTTTCGAGATGTTTCTCGGTTCGGGAGGTAGATTATAGAAAGGGAAGGTGTTAGCACCCTTTCTATCCGTGGTTATCCACGGGCTCTTAGGTACTTGCTCACTATGTTTTCAAATATGTTTTGCTTTTCTTGTGTTTGTGGGTTTTGAAAGAGTTTGTTTGAAAACTTCGACTTTACTCTTGTATCAGTCCTCAAGAGTGTATGAAGTGTTTGTTTGAAAACTTTTGTCAGAAAAGTGTAGGTGCGAAAAGTATTTTTGTTTTTTTGAAAGAGCAAGTACCTGAGAACCTCTACCTACTCAAAAGAAATTAAGTTGTGTAAATGTCCTTTAGACAGTATTATCCCACTATTGAGAAGTAGGTAGCACCGTCGTTGGAGTTTTTGGGTCAATTCGATTATAGGGACATGTGGTCACCAAAGCAATAGTAGGACGCCTTAGCGGTAACCCTAATTTCCTAGATCCTTTTTATCCGAGGCAACCGTTTCGAGGCAACTTGGATCTTTAGACAAGAGGGCAACCTCTAAAACACCCTATACTTAATGACCACCTCGAGGCAACCAAGTGAGGCGCACCCTAGGAGTGGCATGTGCATGTGTGTCAGGTTTCATGTTAAGATTATCTTTGCACAAGTATTATGGTGAGCTACGAGTTGGTTTTATTTTTCAGGCAAGTCTTGCATGCATAATTAACAGTTAATAATTGCGGAAAATAAATTGCGGAAAGTAAATCTACGCTATTACAAGGCGTCGGGTATTTACATCGCCAAAAACATAACCCTTGAAAAGATAAATGCGAGAAAATAAAGAAAGCGATAAAAGGCGTCCTAATTATCTATTACATCCTCGGAACAGATACATAAATATGATCAAAAATTAATATGCGCGAAAAGAAATTAAATTGAAAAAGTCCTTAGGGTTTTGACCCTTTTTGAGAAAAGAATGGAATTTTGCTCTTTTTTGCATTAAATTCAACCTAATTCTAATTAATTAAATAAAAGAAATATTTTTTAAGTTTTTTATGTTTTAATGAAAATAAAATAAAAATAAAAGGAATTAAAAGTTGTCAAAAACCTAATTCTACATGGATTTTATTTATTGCAAAAAATAGTCAAATTTAACCTAATTAACTAAATTAATTTGTTAGAATTTATTTACAAAATAATAATTAAAGGTGAAATTAATAAATAATAATAATAATAAAAATATTATATTTTTTAGGTTTTCTGCATTTATTATGAAAATAGTTAATTTATGAGGTAATTAAATAATAATAATAATTATTATAATTAATAAAATAATTAAAGGTAAAATATAAAAGAGAAAAAAAAATAAGAAACAAAACCCGGGGGGTGTTGGGCCCAGATGGAGTTTAGAAAGCAATCTTTAGGCCCATTCGTTTGCCAGTCAGTTTGACCTTTTTGGATTAGCTGTGTGTTCATTGATTGGGAGTACCATGGTCTTCCAATCATGACCATTGGATTGAAGCTTAAGGCCACTTGGCGCTTGGATGTCTGGAGATACATGGTAGAACGCTTTTGTTTGCCTGCATGTGATCATGTTAAACAAAATAATATAGGAGTTTTGGTGGACCTGGGACTCGAACCCAGGTCCCAATGATCACCAGCCAACTCACCAGCCACTACGCCATTTGCTTGCTTTGGTTATTATAATAAGAAACAAATATAATATGTAGAAAATAACAATTATGCTGGAAACAACAAAATCACGCGCGTTTTTTTGAATGGCCCAATGATACGCTTACACGCCTTTATCTTCCTCCTTTGTACCTGTAAAAAACAAATAGATAGCGGGGGTTTTTAACCCCCACAACCTGCAACCACGAAAAATAGCAAATAGGCGTATGATTAATAGAAATATTTCGCGAGGGTGGCTTTATGTTCGTCTGGTCTCAACGATTTCAACCATAGGTCTCTCAAGGCTTGATTTTTCCTGTACTGTAAAGCCCCAATTTGGAAGCTCAAGAACCCTAGAATTCACCAATGGTAACTTTCGATTCTGTGCATTATAATCCAATTAACTAATACCATTAGCTTTATATGAATTCAAGCAACACAAAACAATGATTAAAACATGTTAATTATGCATGAAATATGAGTTACGATTATGAGAAAAAATGTCAAACCGTGAGACTGTTCTTGAGGGTTTCTTGAGCTTTAGTGCTTGGTTTCGATTGCAACACGTCCCTGACACTTCCAGCAATGTGTTTGAAACAACCAAAGTCCTTGAATTGGCCTGGAGGATAGAAAACAATTTTCAAATTTCTTGAGTTTTTTTCAATGTTGCTATGGCTTCTTTTGCAGAGATTTCACCTATGTGGCATTAGGGTTGGCTTGTGTACTTATAATAGAATGAAACTAGGTTAAATCTTGCACAAAAAATCCATGGAATGATGATGGAATATTTGATTGAAAATCAAATATTTTTTAATCTTTTTGATTGGAAAAACTTGCTAAATTTGGAGATTCTTGTCTCTTTGATTTGCTCACGAATTTGCCAGCTCTTTTAGGTCATTGTTGCTTCACAAAAAGATTGAAAAACCATATCTTGATATTTCCTACAATTTAAATTAATTAAATGAATTAAAATTGATTAAAAATCCAATTAATTAATAAAAAATAAGAAAATAAGTTCAAATAATCTTAATGGGTCGTGCATAGGCCATGAATGAAGTTTCAAGAAGAAATTTGAGGCCTATTAACAAAAACAAAGTGTTTTGAGCAAAGTTGACTTTTGCAAATTCACAAACATTTCCCAACTTCTCCAATGCATATCTTTCTCAATTTTGATCATATGAACATGTTCTTTGACATTTTGGAAAGGTCTTGAAGTCCTCTAACCAATGCCTTTTCTCCCATGTCATTTTGATTTATCAATCTCAAGTTATGGTCTTTGACTTAAAGTGCATTTTTGTTGACTTTTCAAATTGACCTATAATGTAGAAATTGATAACTTTTTGTGAGAGAATTTCTTGGACTTGGAGTGTGAATATGGATTGTAGGAAATGTCATCCCCTTCAAAATGAGCATTGGATGGGATTTTTCTTATGAACCATGAAAAAGTTATGCCTTGGTCAAGATACAGTTGACTTTTTCTACTGTCCAAAAATAGTAACTTTTGCATCTTGATGATTTTTGAGCTATCCTTGTAGAATCATGATCAAGACTTGATCAAATGATGATTGTGGACTCAAAATAAGATGTTGACCAAAAATTCTGACTTTTGACGGCAAAATGACCATTTTGCCCCTGTAGTTGACTGTGGATCAAATAGGGCTTTTGACTGTGGAATTTGGCAATGTGAGTCTTGAAACTTGATATGTAGATGCTTGAGAATGTTTATAGGCATATGAGACTTGATTGAAGCATTGAAAACCCCAAATTCTTTGCAGGAATCAAAACCCTAATTTTGACTGGCTTAGGAGACATTTGGACTGTGCAACCCTTGAGAAATCTTGAACCATTTGAAGATGATTCTTGACAAATCTTGAAGAATATGGGAGGGAAAATTTTGGGGTACAACAAAGTGTTTGAGCTTTTGAAAACTTTTTCAAGTTTGAAAGAAGTTTTGAAAGTGTGGGTGTTTGTTTTGAAATGTAGCAAGTAACTAGGAACATTCTACCAACTCAAAAGTCTTTCATGTTCATTTCCTTTTTTCTTCAACGTTGTTATCTTACCATTTGATTTGGTAAGTAACCCTATCTTTGGATGTAAAAGGTACGGGTGTGGGTAATCATATAACCATGATTAGAAATATTGCAAGGTATCTTAGCATTTTTCTTTAGGGACTAAGATTGTTTTGAAAGGCAACATAGATAGCACCATCGAGGGACTATGATCTTGTATTTTGCTTGTTCTTTCTAAGATACCTCACATGTATAATATGGATATTTTTGCAAGGCTACCAAGTAGATTTACACTAGGGGTGTTTGTGTGCACATGTATTGATTTACATGCATTGTTTTGTATCGGATTAGGATTGTCTAAGGTTGATTTTTATCTTGCCATACACACCCTAGTTACTAACATTTCTATTTGAAAGCATTAAATTACGGAAAATAAAGTCTTACGCTATTACATAGTTTAGGGGATGGGGGTACAATTTACAAATGGGGATGAAATAGGAACTTAAATATTACAACCATATCGAATAACAATGAAGGGAATGTAAAAACAGTGTAAAAAGAAGGGGGAAATGCATTTTTAACTATTATGTGTCGACACAAGCTCCTATTCATCGACACATAACTTTACTTGCCCATGTATTGCCAAATCAACTCAGTATGAGTCGATACATAATGGTATGTGTCGACTCATACACTGCATGTGTCGACTCATACGTGCTTTGCATTGACTCATACACTCTTTTTCCTTCTGTTTTGCACCTGTATAGCAGTATGTATCGACTCATAAGGCTATGTGTCGACTCATACTGTCATTTTTCTTTCTGTTTTGGGCATGTATAGCAGTATGTATCGACTCATAAGGCTATGTGTCAACTCATACTGTCATTTTTTCACTTCAACATTGTTTTGTTGCATACATGGGTTAGTTCTCAACACATAATGAAAAGAATGGAAGATAAACAAAAGGTTAGCTTCAAGGGCAATGGTTACTACACTTTGTCTTCAAAAAAAATGAATTACTAATGATGCTTGAAATGAAGAACTAAAGTCAAGAAACTTACCTTGGAGCTGGATCTTATACTCTGAGCTTGAGTTGTTGTCTTGACTGTTCTTGAACTTGGAAAAGAAAACAGAGATGTTGTAGAAGCTTGTTCTTGAGTTTGAACAATTTCTAGGTGACGTATGTGAGGTGCTTAGGTGTTTGGACAGAGCTTGCAAGGTGTGAGAGTTCCAAACATTTGGACTTTAAAACTCAAGAGTGGAAGCATTTTTTTGGACAGTTATGGCTTTTTTGAGAGTATAGGATCTTGATGGCTAGTTTACAATAAAACTTCCGGCTTTTCTCTCTATTTTTTATCTAACCTCTTCCTCTTGCAAATGCTTTTTCTATTTATAGGCAAGGGGTTTGTGCATATGAGCTGATTAGGTTTTTTAACAGCGTGTTATGGTTTGGTTGAATTACAAAGATCAAACTAAGTCAAGTACTCCATAGTCCCAAGATAAAGTACCAAAGTTGCTGGTATAGAGGAGCTACTTCCCATTATTTATGGTGGATTATAATCAGCAACAAGCAAGGTATGGGCTTAAGACAAACTTTATACCAAAAGGCTTTCTTTTCAAGAGTAGCAATGGTGCCTTTATGCCATAAATGGAAAGATCTTTTGGACAATTGTTTAAACACTTGGGTAATAGCTCAAGTGTGGGTGTAAGAATTACATTATGATGAGATTTGCAAGCAAGGAAGCCTGCAACATAAGATTATGCAGCAAATCATAAGAGTTTTGTTATGTGTTCTTCACTAAAAATGGCTTGCAATTCAAGAATGAATGCCCAACTTCAGGCCTTTGAATCTCCTAGCTCAAATATGATAAATTCATGCTCTTGGATGTTTTGGAAAGCTTGAAACACCCTCTACAACTTTCATGTTAGCCATTTTGACAAAATCATCTTGGAACTATGTGAAAAAATGCCAAGAAGTTGGGATAAAATCCTGACCAAAATCTGTTGAAAATTTCTCTAAGTGTTAAATGAAAATGTCATGACTTCATGAATTTATAACTCAAAATCCAAGCACTTCTAGGATTTGATCAGCAAAGCAAAGTTGTAGATCTCATCGGGATCTACAACTTTCATATTGAAAGTTTTCCTTGAACCGTCTTGCATTTTGGTGAAAGAATGGCATGAAGTGACGAAATTATCATGTATAAAAACACTTAGAAAATTTATAAGTCTTGGAAATCTTGACTTTTCAAGTTGACTTTTGACTTTCTTGACTTCTTGATGATCAAGCTTGATATTCTTGAATGTCTTGATGAAATTTGATCTTTGGAGTTTAATGTTGACCAAAAAGTCAAAGTTTGACTTTCCAGTATGCAATTGACCATTTTGCCCTTGTGCCAAATCCTAGCCTAAATTGATGTATCAGTGCTGCAAACTTGACGTCATAGAAGATCTTGTGAGAGAATCCTTGAGAAATGAGAGGGCTAATTTTGGGGTACAACAGTTGCCCCTGTTCAAACTTCTTAAACCTAAAGAGTTAGATTGGTGGATCTGCCATTCGTGACTTGAAGGTGGAAGATGATTGAACACTAGAGTGCACATAAATTTGCACTCGAAGATGTGTTAGTTAACTGTGTAGGGAATGGGCTTAAAGATGAAATTTGGATGGAGGATGGAAAGTTTTTGGAGATGGGCTTATAGATGCCATCCAGGGTGACTGTGGAAGGTATCAGGATAAACCTTTTGGTTTATTTATACTGAAATAATAGATGTCCTTTACCTGTTTTGAACTGGAAGAGATAAATCTAACCATAAGAGGCCTTAGATTTGCCTGTTATTATTTGGATGAAATGAATCTATCCAGAAGAGGACATTTGGTCGCCGGTGTAGTGCTGCTTTGTGAGACATATGAGGGGGAAGCCTGGGTAGGGCTACTTCAGGACAAGCCCGTGTAAAACTGCGTCTGGAAATATAGAGAAGGAACCTGGGTAGGGTTACTTCATGATGAGTCTGTGTGAAACTATATCTGGAAATGTATGAGAAGGAACTTGGGTAGGGTTGCTTCATGATGAGTCTGTGTAAAACTCTATCTGGAAAGGAGAAGGAACATGGGTAAGGTTGCTTCATGAGGAGCCCATGTAAAAATATATCTGGAAATGTATGAGAAGTAACCTGGGTAGGGTTGCTTCATGATGAGTCTGTGTAAAACTTTATCTGGAAAGGAGAAGGAACCTGGGTAGGGTTGCTTCATGATGAGTCCGTGTAAAACTTCATCTGGGAATGAGAAGGAACCTGGGTAGGGTAACTTCATGATGAAAATAAATCCATGTACGATTGCTTCATGATGAGAAGAAATCCATGTAAGATTGCTTCATGACAAGAAGAAATCCATGTAAGATTGCTTCGTGATGAGAAGAAATCCATGTAAGATTGCTTCATGACAAGAAGAAATCCATGTAAGATTTCTTCATGATGAGAAGAAATCCATGTAAGATTGCTTCATGATGAGAAGGAATCCATGTAAGATTGCTTCATGATGAGAAGAAATCCATGTACAATTGCTTCATGATAAGCCTGTGTAAAGTTGCATTTGGAAGTCATAAGGAACCCGTGCAAGATTGCTTCATGACGAGAAGAAATCCATGTAAGATTACTTCATGATGAGCCAGTGTAAAGCTGCATTTGGAAGTCAGAAGGAACCCGTGTAAGATTGCTTCATGATGAGAAGAAATCCATGTAAGATTACTTCATGATGAGCCCGTGTAAAGCTGCATTTGGAAGTCAGAAGGAACCCGTGTAATATTGCTTCATGACGAGAAGAAATCCATGTAAGATTGCTTCATGATGAGCCCATGTAAAGCTGCATCCGGTCACACGGGTAGTTGCTCTGTCTTGCTTTAGAAACTAAACTTGGACCAGTTGAAAATTGTTGATGATAGCCATATGTTGATTGACCTTTTCCTGAAAAGGAAAAATGTTAGCTGCATGCAATGCCATGATGTATGAAATGCATGGTGCAATGATGTTCTCAAAATAAATGAGATTGTGTCGTATGCATTTATCATGTATGTAAGTAAGATGTATGAAATTTGAAATGTCATTGAAATGCATCTTTATCTGGAAAATAAATCCTTGACAAATGCTGGGGAGCTTTAGGAAATGAAATCTCGGACCGCTGTTGTGGACGAAGAGGATGTTCCTCTTTGGACCTTGTTTCAGGATGTTTCCACTAGGGAATCCTATTTTGTTGTTCAAGGAGAACTCTGTTGGGGAACATTGACTTTTATTGAGGGAAACTCTTTGGAGAGTGTTGATTTCTACTTGGGGAAAGGAGTTCAGGAGTCTCAGTCGTCTGTTGCTCTACTGAGGAGTTATCTCTTGATGGAAGAGAAAGGAAAGTTAACTATTATCTGGTCGAAATCCAGGCTTGGCAGCGATTTGCAGGGGAAGATGTGAATTAACTGTTATCTGGTCGCATTCCAGGCTTGGCAAAAAATTACTTGGGAGAGTGAAGTTAAACGGTTATCTGGTCAGATTCCAGGCTTCGCAGAAACTTACTTGAAAGGATGAAGTTGAACTGATATCTGGTTGGGCCCAGGCTTCTCAACAGCTTACTAAAGTTAACTGTTATCTGGTCGGTTTCCAGGTTTCGCTGTAACTTGTTGGGGATTGTAGAGCAGTCTACTGGGGAGAGGAGTTGTGGTCCCTTGATTTGTAACTGGGGAATTTGTAGTTTGTTGGGGAAATAAACCTTGTCGCCAGTCTGTTGGGGAGGCTTCTTCAAAGATTGAAACCTTGGCTGAGGGTCATTCTATGAACAGGATTTTAGGGGAGATTTGTCGTTGTCCCTAGTAGCAGGTGTTTGTGACACTTCCGGAAAATGTTTGACTATACGTGACCCTTTGTTGGGATTTGCGTTTAATACCCCAAACGATTTAGATGGAGACCTGCCCCTGGTATATTCAGCGTTTCTTGAGAGATTTCTTGGAATCTTGACTGGAGTTTCCCAGATGTGCTAGATAATGATCATGTCGTGCCCCTTGCTTATTGGAGATCAGTTATGGGAAGCGTCTTCCCTCTTGAAATGATTTTGTTCATTAAGAGAGTTTTTGTTCACTGGATCTTCCTTGTGTGAGTTTCGCCGCTGTCAAACAATTAGCCATATGCAAACAACAATATTCAAATAATGCAAAATTTATGCTTGTCTTGAAGTTTTGAAAATGTGTTTTTAGCAGATAAAAGAATTTTTGTAAGAATATGAATTCAACTCAGGATTTGGAGTAAGCCTTACAGGAGTCAGGATACCTTTTGTAACAGTATGCTTTCAAACTAACCTATGCTTCAATTAGGACTTTTGAAGGGTTGTAGCATGGTTTGGTTCACGGTTTAAGAAACAAAGGATAAGACTCAAAGTGTATTTGTACCCACCCATTATTTGTGATGTTCTTCAGTCCTAAACCCAGTTAATTTGTGCGTTTGAACTCCAATGACGTTTTGGTGATGGCTCAGACAAGTTTAGTTTATCTGAAGGCAGTCATTTTTTGTAACATTTTTCATGTTAGTCGAGGATCTGTAGTGACCTCTTTTTTTGTTTATTATCCCTGATTTTGCCTGACCGTTCTTGTTTTTTGAGATTACAGTCAGCGGGATGCCCTAGTTTTTCTTAAGTCTCTTTCATAGGTTTTGACTTAGTGGGATTTTTCTTATTGAGAGATAATGACCGCCTATATGATAGGGAACCTTCACCGTCTTTTGATTCCAAAGGAATGTTTTTGATGTCATTTGTTGTATTACAAAGAGAAAGTTTGTGACGGAACACGCATTTGAATTAACTGAGAGACTACCCTGCCGCGGGTTTTGATTAAAGGTTTCAATTTGTGTGAAAAAGAAAACTTCTACTTCTTTGGCTCAAAGGGGTTGACTAGGGATTATCTTCCTTATAACTCCAGTGTTTAGGATTTGAAAGAATGCATGTACATCGTCAGCAAGGTCTGTCTAAAAGCATACTGTATGGGATTAAGGCATTGTTTTCGTCATCCTCCCTCTAAAGGCTTGTAACTTTTAGTAAGAACTGAGAGTAAAAAGCATAGTTTAAATATAGTGAAAACGAATTTATGAATTCAAGACAAACATATGCAATGCATTAATGAAACATAGTTTAACATTAATAGATAATTGTTTGAATAACAAAAGAAATTACAATTGAAAAAAAAAGACCTGGAACACTCAATGATTTGGCATGGGAGTGGTGATCACGTTGGGAGTCTCTAGAGGATCGAACTTGATCTCCTTGGAGCCAATCATGTTTTGAATCTTGTACTTCAGCGTCCAACAATTGTTAGTGTCATGCCCGGGACTGCCGGAATGATAAGCACGTGTTGCATTAGGATTGTAGTTAGGAGAAGAAGTTTTGGGGTGTGGATGAGGTCCTATCAACGTAATCAGGTTCATCCTCAACAAGTGTTGTAGTGCTTGAGACAACAGCATCTTGATGTTGGTAAACTGTCTTTTGGGCTCGTCTGGCCTTTGTTGATTTCCCCTTTACTATTGTCGATGCAACGTGGAACCAGAGATCAGAATTGCCCCCACATGTTGGTCATGATGAATCTTTTGAACGTACACAACATTGGACTCTTTCTTCCTATTGTATGGATTTTTCTGAGCATCGAAGGGTGTAGATCCTTGGATCTTTCCACTTTTGATGCCAGATTCGACCCTTTCACCGGTCAGTATTATCTCAGTGAACCCGGCTGAGGAGCTTCTGATTAGGTGATTGAAGAAAGGTCTTGTCAAGGTTCCCATGAAGATGTCAATCAGCTCCCTGTCAGTTAAAGGGGGATGCACCCTACCAGCCAGATCTCTCCACTTTTAGGCGTATCTTTTGAAGCTCTCGTTGGAACCCATGGTCATGTTTTGTAATTGCACACGAGTTGGTGCAAGATCAATGTTGTATTGGTATTACTTGTAAAAAGTAGCGGCTTGATCTTCCCATGTGTGAATGTGGGAACTCTCTAATTGATAGAACCATTCAAGTTGTGTCCCAATTAAGCTCTCTTGGAAGAAATGGATCCAAAGCTTCGGATCAGTTGTGTATGGTTGAATCTTATGGACATAAGACTTTAGGTGCGTCTTAGGGAAAGAGACTCCATCGTACATGGCGAAGGTATGGATTTTGAATTTTGGTGGGATGACCACTCCGGAAACTAAACCCATGTCTCATAAGTCCAAACCAGGCACAACTTGGATCTCTAGATCTTTTAGTATGTCTTTAAGTTGTTTGTATTTTTCATCCGCTGGTGGATACCTCTCCTCAGATGAGTCATCTCCATCAGTAGCTATGTTAGCTCTAATTCTTCCAGCTTCCTCTTCTTGACTGTCTTCAGAAGAAGCATCTTCTTTTTGAACTAGCTGGGCATGCCCCTTGGACCTTCTCCTCACATTGAGGATGACAAACTTTTTCTTCTTCTTGCTCTCTTTGGTGAAGAGTGTTTTCAAATCTTCCTGCCCCTTGGCCAAGTTCATGAGCACTTGTTGGAACTGAGTGTTTTGAGCTTGGAGATCTTTCACCATTTGTTCCATATCCATCTTACTGAAATAAACAGTAGGAAGATAAGGAGACTTGTATGGGAGAAACCTGTCATGATATGATGCATGATATGTGGATGCATGTTTTCAAGGATCTCGCGGGGTAAATGTTAGTAGTCACTTACAGCTTTAATTGGAGAACTTCGTATCGTTGGATGTCCTTCCACGAGAATTAAGCTCACCATGTCAAGTGGGTTGTAGCCCTTGACTCAAGTTTGTTGTACTTGATTTTTGACGGCATTTTGGTTAGAGGAAAATAAATCCTCTTGCCCCTTGATAGACGTCTGGTTCATTGTGACCCTGCATCAAAGACCCGCGAGATCCTTGAAATGGTTATTGAAAATGCTATGGTATGATACTATGATGCTGTGTACAAGTAAATATATACAAACAAGGCAAACCAGCCCTTAGGTTTAGGCTTGCATGGAGTCTCATAGGTAAGTACCCTCTTGAAGTTTAGTTGGCTTAGCATGTCCTAGAAAGTAACCGGGTTTTAAGGGATCTCAAAATCACTGATCTTTCCCACAAGGTTCGTTTCGATCGACAACTGACTTGCCACCAAACAAAGCTCGAGAGTCAAATCTCAATGAGTGTAGTATCGAGTATCAACCAACTTCGGACTACACCAAAGTCGGTCATCTCACTACGTCCTAATGGTCAAGTTGGTCAAGTAAAGGTTCTAAAAGTCAGTTAGTGTTTCATGACATCACTCAGCGGCCTCGTATTCTCCTTGACTACTCAAGGGCTACCAGTACCCACATATATGTCACACTAACGTAGCTATTTCTTAGACCATGTCGGTATACCCCGCACAGTTTCCATAATGTATTGCTACTTACCTATAAGGTATCCTAAATCCGGGTAGAGGATTTAAGCCCAAACAAGGAACCAAAATGTAAAGCAAGCAAGTCAAACAATGAAACCAAATAAAGGTGATATAGCCCTAAGGTAACCCCACTTTTCAGTTACCCCCAACAGATTCGCCAGTTCTGTTATACGGTGGGAGAACTGACTTGGGATGTTTTGCGTTTGATCACAAATGTTGCGATTAGCAAGAGTCGCCACCGACTTATCTTTTATCCAAAAGGAAAGGTGAAAAATCACAGGAAATACCTTTGAGATTATTTCTTAAGTTCGGGGGGTAGATTATGAAAAGGGAAGGTATTAGCACCCTTTTCATCCATGGTTTTCCATGGGCTCTTAGTTACTTGCTAGATCACTTGCTTTTTGTTTGAAAATGTGCTTTGTGTGTTTTTTGAAAGTATTTTGAAAAGGCGCCATCATTTAGGCAAACTTTGTAATGATTCTCGTTCGTAAGAATGTATACAAAGTATTTGATCTTTTGAAAATGTTTTCAAGTTTGAAAGATGTTTTGAAAGTGTAGGTGTTTGTTTTGAAACGGAGCAAGTAACTAGGAACATTGTACCTACTCAAAAGTCTTTCATGTTCATTCCCTTTTTCCTTCAACGTTGTTATCTTACCATTTAATTTGGTAAGTAACCCTGTCTTTGTATGTAAAAGGGACGGGTGCGGGTCATCGTATCTTAGCATTTTTCTTTAGGGACTAAGATCGTTTTGAAAGGCAACATAGATAACATCATCGAGGGACTATGATCTTGTATTTTGCTTGTTCTTGCTAAGATACCTCACGTGCATAATATGACTATTTATGCAAGGCTACCAAGTGGATTTACCCTAGGGGTGTTTGTGTGCACATGTATTGATTTACATGCATTGTTTTGTCTCGGATTAGGATTGTCTAAGGTTGATTTTTATCTTGTCATACACACCCTAGTTACTAACATTTCTATTTGAAAGCATTAAATTGCAGAAAATAAAGTCTTACACTATTACATTGTTTAGGGGATGGGGGTACAATTTACAAATGGGGATGAAATAGGAACTTAAATATTACAACCATATTGAATAACAATGAAGGGAATGTAAAAACAGTGTAAAAAGAAGGGGGAAAATGCATTTGTAACTATTATGTGTCGACACAAGCTCCTATTCATCGACACATAACTTTACTTGCCCCTGTATTGCCAAATCAACTCAGTATGAGTCGATACATAATGGTATGTGTCGACTCATACACTGCATGTTTCGACTCTACGTGCTTTGTGTCGACTCATACACTCTTTTTTCTTCTGTTTTGGGCCTATATAGCAGTATGTATCGACTCATAAGGTTATGTGTCGACTCATACTATCATTTTTCCTTCTGTTTTGGGCCTGTATAGCAATATATATTGACTCATAAGGCTATGTGTCGACTCATACTGTCATTTTTTCACTTCAACATTGTTTTGATGCATACATGGGTTAGTTCTCAACACATAATGAAAAGAATGGAAGATAAACAAAAGGTTAGCTTCAAGGACAATGGTTACTACACTTTGTCTTCAAAAAAAATGAATTACTAATGATGCTTGAAATTAAGAACTAAAGTCAAGAAACTTACCTTGGAGTTGGATCTTATACTCTGAGCTTGAGTTGTTGTCTTGACTGTTCTTGAACTTGGAAAAGAAAACAGAGATGTTGTAGAAGCTTGTTCTTGAGTTTGAATAATTTCTAGGTGACGTATGTGAGGTGCTTAGGTGTTTGGACAGAGCTTGCAAGGTGTGAGAGTTCCAAATATTTGGACTTTAAAACTTAAGAGTGGAAGCTTTTTTTTGGACAGTTATGGCTTTTTGGAGAGTATAGGATCTCTATGGCTAGTTTACAACAAAACTTTCGGCTTTTCTCTCTATTTTTTCTCTAACCTCCTCCTCCTGCAAATGCTTCTTCTATTTATAGGCAAGGGGTTTGTGCATATGAGCTTATTAGGTTTTTTAACAGCATGTTATGGTTTGGTTGGATTACAAAGATCAAACTAAGTCAAGTACTCCATAGTCCCAAAATGAAGTACCAAAGTTGCTGGTATAGAGGAGCTACTTCCCATGATTTATGGTGGAGTATAATCAACAACAAGCAAGGTGTTGTACCCCAAAATTTGCCCTCCCTTTTTCACAAGAAATCACAACTTCAGGATTTTCCCTGACTTTTCAAGATTGACTCAAGAATCGGTCAAACAGACTTTTCTTTATCAGTCAATCCAGAATCAGGGTTTCCATTTATTGGGTTGAGATTGGATCAGGAATTGATCAAACAGACTTTTCTTTGACGAAAAATCTGGAATTAGGGTTTTCGCTCGTATTTCTCAGAAGAAATTGAATCCACAATAATTCAATTGACTGTTACATTATTTTTATGCTTGTTCCAGATTACCGGTTGTTTCTCAAAACCTAAATATTTGAGATAGGAGCTGAGGCTTTGTTTGGAACTATGAGGCATTGGTTTGATCAGTGGAGTGAAAAAAATGTATGGAATGCTTGTTTGTTTAGGTGTATGATTAATTGGAATGCCATGCGTATTATGGTTAATGCAAGGTTTCGAGACTGCAAAGTTAGTTGATTATTTATTTCATCTGGATTAAAGTCATTGGGATACATTTCCAGTTATTTTAGTTCAAGAGATTTAAATAAGTAAATAGACAATGCAAAGGAAAGAAGGAAATATTTGACAGGAAAGAATTCTTATTTGACAAAGACTTTTTATTTATTTCAAATATTGTTACAAATGTTATTCGAATATTATAAATTTATAATTTACAGTGTTTACAATAATATTTAATACAATAAATGAAAAGAAAATAAATCTAAAGTCTAAGTCTCTTGAAATCTTTGATCTTTTAATGCATCCCCCATTATTCATCTGGTACTTACCTGCAAAGGACAGAAGAAAAAAGAAATTAGTGCAGTTAAACTGAAAAAACATTTTCAAGCAGATAAATCTAAAGTCATCATTAAAGCTTGTTGGCCGGAATCAGATTGTTATTGGGTTCATCATATTTTAATTGTCCTCTTTGCAAATCACAAGAAGATTTCTCTTCTTGGTTCACAAAGAGGAAAGTAAAATTAATTTGCAAGCATACAATTAAATGCAAAGATACAAGGCAGCAAGGCAAAGCAAACTGAACAACAAACTGCATTAGTCAACCAAAAGCAAACTAAGTTGCAAAAATGTCAAACCAAGTTGCAAAGCTGTCAAAGTACACAAAGCTGTCAAAAAGAACAATGCAGAAAATCTGGAAGCAAGTACAATGCAGCGATAAACCAAGATACAAGCAAGCAGGCTTGTCAAACTTCTCATCATATTCTGGCCAACAAAGCTTTTCAGAATAAAAAATACATTAAGCAATTTAAAATGATTTTATGGAGAGAGAAAGAGAAAACCAGAAGAAAGTTTTGCAGTTTGGCAGGCTGTACAGAGCAGTAAGAAAGAAAATAAATATAACAGGCTAACAGAGGGAGGGGAGAGCCACAAAAAACTGAAACTTAATTCAAACTGCAGTCACAAGAACTGCAAGTTATCAAACCTGCAAAACAGCTTGTAAACACAAGCATAACAAATCACACAAGCCTACATAACCTGCATAACCCATTCAAACCTGCTCAAACTACACAAAACTGCAAAAACCAGTTAAAACAACAAAGTGCTTATAAACAGAAGCAAGCAAAACAAGCCTTCAAAGCCTGTTTTCTCCACACAACCTGCCTTCCAAAGCCAGTAGCAAGCCTGCCCTTTTCAAAAAACACAAACCTATTCAAACCTACAAAACTGCAAGTTTAAGAATAACTCAAGCTTGCCTTCCAAAACACCAGTCTGCCTTACCAAACATAGAAAAACTGTTGAACACATAGCCTGCCTTCAAAAGGCCAAAACTGCCTAAACTAACAAACACAATCTCAAAACAAAATCATCAAGTTAGTTTTGTTTCAGCATCTAAATCAACAACAACAAACAACTTTTTCATAACACATATTCATCATCAAATCAACAGGGCCCACAAAGAGGAAGAGTTTAGAAGCAAGCGATATCTCATAAAAATCATCATCATTGACAAAACAAGCAGAGGAAGAGTGAAAGATCAAAGCAACAAGTTTATCATTAACATTCATCACTAACAAGTTTCAATATCAACATGAAGAACAACAACAAATAGCTTTTTTCTAGAATACATGTTCATCATCAAATAAACAGGGTACTCAAAGAAGAAGAGAGAATCAGAAACAAATATTCAAGGGTTTTCAGAAATAGCATCATCATCAAACAAAGAAACGAAATACCAGAAAAGCCAACGCGATCATCACGCTTCTCCTCCTCCGGCCACCGAGAGCACCACCGTTCCAACCCTCCACCCGTTCTCCAGAGACGAAGCACCAAGGTATCAGTTTCCTTCTTTCTTTTTCTGCACCTCACAACATAAATATCAAAGATTAAAAAATTGTAAAGCGATAACATGCAAGAATCAAACCTAAACTGTAAAAACGCGTCAAGAACGAAGATGATACCTTTCAAATCACTGCCCTGTGTAGTCACGGAGAGGAGAGGGTGGAGGCAATGCTCTGGCAGCGTGGAGCTGGACGAATCATCGCATGATTGAGAACGAGGAAGAGAGAACGAAGAAGACGAGAGAAGGAGGCGCCGCTGTACAAACTGAAAACCCTAAATCCTAACAAAAGTAAATTAACCCTAACAATTTGTTCAAACCCATCAGATGGGCCTTCGCCCAACAAAACCCATAAAGCCTAAATGCTTTCCAGCGCCTTCACCCCCCTTTTAATCTAATTTTGTTTTTTTATTTGGGCCAAATGCTAACCCTAGGCCCATCCCTCTTCTTTTTTATTTCCAAAATAATACTCTTTTCTCTTTTCTTTACTAATTGATTTACTTTCTTTAGAAAAAAAATAATACTTCTCTTTTTGTTTTTTTTATTCTAAGAAGTTTTTATTTTGATAATAATAAAGAAAACTAATAATAGATTAAAGTTTTGTTTTGATATATGTTCTTTAATATTTGCATATTTAATTAAATACAAAAGTATACTATGTTTAATTAATATGTTATATAAGTTTCTAATTAACAAAAATACAAAAGAAAATAATAAATACTTAACCTTTCTTAAGTTAAAATTTTTACTTTGATCATTTGTAAATAAATATACACATCTCATATCTCTTTGATTTTTATTATATTATACCCTGTTATATTTTTACATTGAGAATGCGACAACTCTATTTGGTTGTAATATATACTTGGACATTATTATTCTGATGAGACTCATCCCCATTTGTAAACATTTGTACCCCCATCCCCGGATACTTATTTGTAATAACTTAGACTTTAAATTCCCGCAATTTATCGCTTTCCATATACTGTATAGTAATTAGGGTTTGTATGCGAAGATTCAAAATCAATCGCTAGATGACCTAATACAAGATAAATGCATGAAAATTGTGATCGGTGGATCTGGAACTGACTGTTTAACACTGGTTTGTGAAATGTCGCGGAAGCAAGAGTCGCCACCGTCTTTTATTTTCTCCAAATGGAAAGGACAAAAGCACAGAAAAATTCCTTAAAGAGATTGCTCTCGGTTCGGGAGGTAGGTTATAGAAAGGGAAGGTGTTAGCACCCTTTCTATCCGTGGTTATCCACGGGCTCTTAGATACTTGCTCATTTGTGTTTTCAAAAATGGTTTGTTTGCTTTTCAACTGTGGGTTTAAAAAAGTTTCTTTGAAAATTCCAGTTCAACTCTTGTATCTGTCCTCAAGAGTGCTTGAAAAGTTGCTTTCGAAAGCTTTTTGAAAAAGGTGTCGGTGTGAAAAGTATTTTTGATTTGTTTTGAAATTAGAGCAAGTATCTAGAGTCGTCTACCTACCCTAAGGAATTCGTCTGTGTAAATGTCCTTTAAAGTAGTGTCATCCCACCATTGAGAGGTAGGTAGCACCACCGTTGGAGGTGTTCGGGTCAATTCGAGGTTCGGGACATGGTGATCACCAGAGCAATGGGAAGATACCTTAGAAGCTACCCTCATGTCAGGTTCCCGGATCATGAGGACTTACTAAGACATCCTCTACTCGACGATCACCTTTCGAGGCAAGGCAACAGCGAGGCGTACCCTAGGGGTGGTGTGTGATTTGTGTGTCATGTTCATTTATTTTTGTCTTTTGTCATGTTATTGGTGATCTACGCTTTTGTTTTTATTTTGACATTCATTCTTGCATGCGATTTAATTAACAGTTAAAAAAGTTGCGGAAACATAAAGTTCTAAACTATTACAAAGGCGCGGGTCCACATCGCCAAATTTAATCCAGGACCCGATTTGACAGAAAGTAAATAAAGTAAAGTGCGAAAGATGAATATTTACACGGCTTTGGGAGAATTACATTAATATTATAAGAAATAAAAATACAATGCGCGAATTGAATTGAAATTGAAAGCGAGGGCGTTGGACCCTTTTTAGTGAAATTAGATTAAATTATTAAATTAATTAAATAAAAATGAAAAAAGAAATTATTTTGAGATTTTCTGGATTTATGGTTTTATATGAGAAAAATTAAATGAAATTAAAATATTAACCCTAATTCTAGTTGTTGTTTAATTTATTAAGAAAACATGTTAAAATTAAACCTAAGATTAATCTAATTATTTACATGGCAATTTGATTTATAAAAATAAATGATTAATTATTAGTGAAAAGAAAAGAAAAAGGATAAAAATTGACTTAAACCCTAATTCTACCAATTTTAGGTTTATTGAAAAATATTAAGTTTAATCCTAGAATTTAAAACTAAGTTAATTAATGAGTTTTATTTACAAAAAATATATTAATTAAATAAATAAAGTTTGATTTCTATGACTTTTCTGTTTTTTACTATTTTTTATATTTTATGAAAATAAGTTAAATTAATTAAAAAAGGGAATAATTGAAATAAATAAAATAAGGAAAAAAGAAAATACAATACCTTGGGGGGTTTCTGTCCCCAATTGGAGGTCATATCTTAGCAATTCAGGCCCAATTATCCTTGGCCTTATTGACTTTCCAGGGTAGCATGCATATGCGTTGACTCCTGCCCATCATGTTCTTCAGATCATGCTCCTTGGATTGATCTTGGTAAGCACGTGGAAGGCTTGATATGGTGGATGTATGATGCACCCTTATAGTGAAACTGCACAGAAACGCGTTTAGAAAAATAATATGGAAAGGGGTGGGGGACCTGGGATTCGAACCCAGGTCCCAGGGATTACCAACCAGATGCCTTGCCAACTGCTCCAACTGCGCTTTTTGTTTATAATATAACTAATAAATAATATGAAATAAAACAAGAATTAATGGACATTCTCGCGCGAAAATTCAAATGACTCAATCAGATCTTGACACTTCATCATCTTCTCCGTTTTGCTTTTTTCCCTGAAATATAAAAGAGGTTAACGGGGGTTTTAAACCCCCCCAAAATATGCATTTTTTAATAATAGCGAACAGGCCATATGGCCACATAAATTAGGCGCGAAGGGTGCTTTAGAATCGTCCAAGCATGCTGATTTCAACCATGGCATTGAGGTTCTCTAATTTTACAGTATTAAGAAACGCCTAATTTAAAACTTGAAGAACCCTAATGTCCTTTAATGGTGAATTCTTCAATAGTGCACGAAAATTCAATCAAAGTATGCAGTTAGCTTCATAATCACCCAATTAGTATGAATCCATGAAAATAATGCAATAGAAATGCTTGAATATTAAAACACGATTATGCATAAAATTGAAAACAGTTTGAATTCCCTATACCAATTATGGGCGTGTAAGGGTTGAAAAACAATGCAGGAAGCTTCCTTGACACTTTTGCAAGCTATTGGAATTACTCTTGGCCTCTGAATCGTGCTAGAATAGGGTTTTTAGTTTTCACTTTTTTGACAAAAAACTCAAGCTTTGTTGTGCTTTTCTGGCGCAGCTTTGTGGTCATGAACATTAGGGTTGGCATTGGTATATATGTGTGAATGATTAGGGTTGGAAATTTGGTCCAAAGAATCTTTGAATTGATGAGAAAATATTTGATTTTCCATGCCATAGTTTTCCAATCTTTTCATGCATATTTGCTACCAAATCATGTCCAATTACCAAGATTTTTTCCAAATCTGATCATGCACGAAATATTGAAGTTATCCCATGCATAAAAAGATTTGATTGACTTGCTTTAGTATTTTTCACATATTTATTTTAATTAAATGAATTATTAATAATTAAAAATCCAAATAAATAAATAAAAATGATAAAAAAACTTCCCTTTGGGCCAAATGGTCGTGCACATGCCTTGGATAATGATTCTTGAAAGAAAAAGAGGCCCATTAGCATTTTTAAGACATTTGAAGCAATGTTGACTTTTCAAAATATCCAAAACTTTCCCAACTTCCACAAGGCATATCTTGCTCAATTTTTAATCTTTGCTCATTTTCTTTGACATTTTGGAAAGGTATTTGAGTCCTCTAACCAATGTCTTTGGTCCCATGTCATTTTGATTTACCAATCTCAAGTTATGGCCTTTGACTTAAAGTCCCTTTTTGTTGACTTTTGAAAATGACCTATAATGTTGAAATTGATAACTTTTTGTGAGAGCATTTCTTGGATTTTAAGTATGAAGAGGAGTTGTAGGAAATGTCTTTCTCTTCAAAATGAGCTTTGGATGGAATTTTTCTGATAATCCTTGTGGAAGTTATGCCTTGGTCAAGTTACAGTTGACTTTTTCAACTGTCCAAATATGGAAACTTTTGCATCTTGAGACTTTTTGAGCCAAGCTTTGAGAATCATGATCAAGCATTGATCAAATGATGTTTGTGGCTTCAAAATGAGATGTTGACCAAAAATTTGGACTTTTGACTGTCAAATGACCATTTTGCCCCTACAGTTGACTGTAGTGCAATTAGGGTTTTTGACTGTGCAATTTTGTGCTGTAAGTCTTGAAACTTGGTATGAGGATGCTTGACCATGTTTGTAGGCATGTGGGACTTGATTGGACCCTTGGAAACTTCAATTTCTTTGCCAGAACCAAAACCCTAATTTTTAACTATTATGAGGCCCTTGAACTGTGCAACCCTTGGGGAGATTTTTGAACCTTTGACTTGGCAAATCTTGAAGAATATGGGAGGGCAAATTTTGGGGTACAACAGTTGCCCCTGTTCAATCTTCTTAGACCTGAGGATGCAGATTGGCTGACGTGCCTTTCGTAATCCGAAGGTGGAAGATGATTGAACACTAGAGTGCCCAGAAATTTGCGCTCACATAGTAAGGTGATAGGGGGAATGGGCTTATAGATGCCATTTGGAGATTGATGGATAGGATGATGGGATTATAGATGCCATGCTGAGAGATGATGTATAGGTGGATGGGCTTATAGATGCCATCTGGGTGTTGATCGCGTAAGAGATTCCTTAGCGAGAACTTGCGTACCTGCAAAAGAAAATTATTACCTGACCCTTTACAGGAGATGGTCTTCAAATTCTTTGTATAGAGGTGTCCCGACTGGTTACAGGAGCTGAATCTGGAGCTTCAAAAGGTGATGAATCAGGGATGGTTACTACCTTAACAGGAACGGTGAGAGAACCTTGGGCGATTACTACCTCAACAGGAACGCTGAGAGAATCTGGGGACGATTACTACCTCAACAGGAACGCTGAGAGAATCTGGGGACGATTACTACCTCAACAGGAACGCTGAGAGAATCTTGGACGACTTCAACCTCAATAGCAATCATTGAGAGAATCTTTGGGCGACTTCAACCTCAACAATAATCATTGAGAGAGTCTTGGGCGACTTCTACCTCAACAGTAATCATTGAGAGAGTCTTGGGTATCTTCCACTGAGTCTTTATCAGGAAAATCTGTTAGGGGTCGATTTAGCTGGACTAGAGAAGGCCTTTGACTGGATAAGAAACAGAAAAATCTTAGGGTCGATTTAACTGAACCGGTCTAGGTCTTGAATGTCTTCAACTGGATAAGAAACAGAATCTGGAATAATCTCGAATGAATCTGGACTAAATAATAGAATAGTCTCCGGGTCTGGAGCATCTCTAAGTTGTTTGAGAAGAAACTGTGAATAAGTGATAGACTAGCATCCGGTTCTGGAGTATATCTGAGCCATCCTTGAGAAGAAACTTGAATAAGCCGAAGAACAACATCCATATCTGGAGCATTTCCAAACTATATCTGAATGAATCTGGGACAAGTATCAGAAGGTAGCCATATCTGGGTCACATCTGAACCATCTCTAGAAAGGTGATCTCTGAATAAACAATAGAACAGCTTCCGTGTCTGGAGCATCTCTGAGTTATCTGAGGGGGGGTCTGGAATAAGTGTCAGAACGTCGCCATGCCTGGGTCACATCCGAACCATATCTGGAAGGAAATCTGGAAGAAGTATCAGAACGTCGCCATATCTGGTTCACATCTAAACTATATCTAGAAGGAACTCTGAAAGAAGTATCAGAACGTCGCCATATCTGGTTCACATCTGAACTATATCTAGAAGGAAATCTGGAAGAAGTATCAGAACGTCACCATATCTGGTTCACATCTGAACTATATCTAGAAGGAAATCTGGAAGAAGTATCAGAACGTCGCCATATCTGGTTCACATATGAACTATATCTAGAAGGAAATCTGGAAGAAGTATCAGAACGTCGCCATATCTGGTTCACATCTGAACTATATCTAGAAGGAAATCTGGAAGAAGTATCAGAACGTCGCCATATCTGGTTCATATCTGAACTATATCTAGAAGGAAATCTGGAAGAAGTATCAGAACGTCGCCATATCTGGTTCACATCTGAACTATATCTAGAAGGAAATCTGGAAGAAGTATCAGAACGTCGCCATATCTGGTTCACATCTGAACTATATCTAGAAGGAAATCTGGAAGAAGTATCAGAACGTCGCCATATCTGGTTCACATCTGAACTATATCTAGAAGGAAATCTGGAAGAAGTATCAGAACGTCGCCATATCTGGTTCACATCTGAACTATATCTAGAAGGAGTTGCGCTAGTTGATAGCAATCATCTTTGTATTGACCTTTCCTGAAAAGGTAAAGCATCGGTTGTATGCAAGATCATGATGCATGAATTGCATGATTTCAAAATGTCCTCAAAATTAATGAGATTCGTGTTGTATTATGCATATGTATGCTATAATGTATGAAGATGTAAAGTTCATGAATGTATTTTTGTCTCGGAAATTAAATCCTTGACGGGTGCCGGGAAGTCACTCCTGGGCTGATGTTGGAGAATAGATTTTGCTTCCACTGGGGATGATAGTTGCCAGAATACCGTTAGGAGAGGATAACTCCGTTGGGGAATAAACTTGGCGGATGGATTACTCTGCGGGGAGAAAAGTACTCTAACGATCTTGCTGGGAAGCAATACTCTGTGGGGAGAGAGATACTTTGCTGGAATGTTAATGGTAACTTTGCTGAGGATACCCTTGTTGTGTTGGAAGTGTTAATAGACTTCGCTGGGGGTAAGAAGACTTCGTCGAGGACGTTCTTTCCGTGGCTTTTGGCTGAGGATAACCCAGTTATATCCTGGTAAGGAAATAACTCTTTGAATGAAGCCGGGAGACGCGTTCGTGCTCTGCAAGGATAAGCTTCCAGAATCTACTGGGGATAAGCTTACTGCTTGGGGAGATGGATCCCAACTTTCCTGAGGAAACTAGATTGGACTCTCTTGGGGAAGTTTGAGTTGTATCGGGGAAGTAACTCCATTGAATGTTTGATATACCGCCGGGGAACAATCTTTAGACCAAGACTGCCGGGGACACTTGTTAAGAATGCACGTATATGCCGGGGAATGTTGAGATCTGCTGGAGGATACCCAACTTCCTTGAGTTTGATAGTAGCTTTGCTCGGGGAGAATGCACTGAATTGCTGGCTCACTCTCTGAGGAATTAAGGTATCTGGTTATATTCTTCAGCCTACCTTGGTACCTTGGTGGATGGGACAATTAGGGCGTTTAGACAGCTCGTTATTGCCCCTGTTTCTGAGATGGGCTAGGAAGACCTATGAGGTGCTGATAGTTGTTGATGGACAACCTTCTTCTAGTAGGCAGGTGACAAGATGACAGGACATAGTCGTACGCTTTAATCCCTAACTTTTGCCTGGACCGCCCTTTTGGGTTTTCAGTCCACCGGGATACCCATTTTTGCCCAAGCCGTCTTTTCAGGTTTTCGACTTGCCGGGTGTACATATTTTTTTCATTTCATCCCTTATTTTTGCCCGAACCCTTTTGGTTCACCGGGAAGCCCTTATTTTTGCCTAGGCATGTCAGCCTAGCGGGTCTTTGATTATGCGTATTATCTTTTCGACTATATCCACGCCCTCAGAATGTAGGGAGTTGCCCCCGCTAGAAGTGTTTTGTCATGCCCAAGATAATGGACAATGCTCATGCCGTGCCCCTTGATTGGAAGTGCTCTTTCCACTTGAGGTGACTCTTTTGTTGAGAAGACCTTTGTTCATCAGATATTCGTCGTGCGAATTCCTTTGTTGTTCAAATAAATAGTCATATGCAAACAATGTTATATCAAAAATGCAAAGCTTATGTCTGTCTTGAAGATTTTGAAAATGCATTCTTTTTCATAAAACAAGTGAATGTTTGTAAAACATGATGTCAACTCCGTATTTACCGTAGGCCTTAAGGAGTCAGGATACCTTTCGTAACAGTATGCTTTCGAACTAACCCATGCTTCAGCTAGGACTTTTGAGGGTTATAACGTGGCCTGGTTCACGGTTCAAGAAACAAAGGATAAAGGCTCAAATTTTATTTGTACCCACCCGCTCTTCGTGATGTTCTCCAAACCTAAACTCAGTTGATCATACGTTAGACCTTGTTTGAGTCTTTGCTCTGATTTTCCGGTGATGATTCGGATGTTGATAACTTGTTTTGAATAGGCAGTCATTCCTTTTTTTGTTGAGGGTTTGTAAGACCTCTTTCTTGTCTGATTTTTTGTTATCCCTTTCTTTTTTGCCTGAACTGTTTCCTTTTTTGGAATTACAGTCAGCGGGATGCCCCAGTTTTGTAAGTCTCCTTCATGGGTTTTGACTTAATGGGTTTTTCGTTTTTTGAGATAATGACTGCCTTTCTTTATTGATTATTCGGAACCATCACTGTCTTTCTTCGTTTTGTAAGGACCTCTTTGGTGCCATTTGTTATGCACTTGGATCAACTGAGAGAACTACCCTTCCCCAGGTTATGATTAAGGGTTTTAAATTTCGAAAAGAAAAACTCCTACTTCTTTGGCTCAAAGGGGTTGACGAGGGATTATCATCCTTATAACTCCAGTGTTTAGGGATTGAAACAATGCCTGTACCTCATCAGCGGGATCTGTTCAAAAGCATATTGTAATTGTCGTGGTATCATTTTCGTCATCCTCCCTTAAGAGGCTTAGAATTATTAATCGAGAGTTGATCATCACAGGAAAAATGAAAACAATTTTGAATATAATGAAAACAATTGTATTAATTCCCAAAACAGACACATGCGATGCTTTAATAGAATAAAAGAGTTTGCTATGACATTAATTGTTTGTATGAGCAAAGAAAAATACAACTCAGAAATAAACAAAAGGTCTTCAATGATTGGGCAACGGAGCAGTGATTATGTTCGGAGTCTCAGGTACTTCAAATTGAATCTCTCCGGCGTCGATCATGTCTTGAATCTTGTTTTTGAGAGGCCAGCAGTTGTTCGTGGTATGCCCCGGGCTATCAGAATGATATGCGCACATATCGTTGGGATGGTAGTTCGGAGCAGAAGTGTTCGGATTCCGAAGAGGAGCCCTTAAGGTGATCAGCCCTGCCTTCAACATTTGTTGTAGTGCTTGATCCAGCGACATGTTGATCTTGGTGAACTGTCATTTGGGTGCACTCTCCTTGCGCTGCTGCCCCTGTCCTTGTTGAGCAGGTCTAGGATTGGAGATCTGGGTTGTCCCTACCTCATGACGACTCTTTTTACCGTGCACAGCATTGGACTCTTTCTTTCCATGATGAGGCTTTTTATCAGAAGGTGCAGCCTCTTGAATCTTCCCAGACCTGATGCCAGCTTCTATTCGCTCTCCAGTCAAGATAAGATCTGTGAATCCAGCAGACAAATTCCCAATCAGGTGGTTGTAGAATGGACCAGACAGGGTCCCCAAGAACATGTCCACAAGTTCACGGTCAGTCAGCGGTGGTTGTACCCTACCGGCCAGGTCTCTCCATTTATGCGCATACTCTTTAAAACCTTCTCCCGATCCTAGCGACATACCCTGGAGTTGGGCACGCGTAGGAGCGAGGTCGGCATTGTACTGATACTGCTTGTAAAAAGCAGTAGCCAACTCCTCCCAGTTACGAACCTTGGTTCCATCCAGCTGATAGAACCATTCGAGATGAGTCCCTGAAAGACTTTCCTGGAATAAGTGGATCCACAAGTTCTTGTCCACAGTATATGGTTGAATCTTTCGCACATAAGACCTGAGATGCAGCCTGGGACAGGATGCCCCATCGTACTTAGCAAAAGAGGGTGCTTTGAATTTGTGTGGGATCACCACACCAGAAGTTAGACCCAAATCTCCGAAATCCAAACCAGGTACTTGTTGAATTTCCATTGCATTCAGACGGTCTTCCAACTGCTTGTACTTGTCTTCAGCAGGAGGGTATTGTTCGTCGTTGAAATCTGTCTCGTTGTCGGAGACCACTGGACTGGGAACCCTTTCCTCCTGATGACTGCCTTCCCCAACAGATGGAGTAGTCCTCTCAGTTTCAATATGCGGTGTATTCCCAGATCTGCGCCTAGGGCTGAACAGCACAGTCCTCTTCTTCTTCTTTTTCAAGAGCAGGGTCTTCAGATCTTGTTGCCCCTAGGCCAAATTCATGATCAGCTCTTGGAACTGGGCATTCTGAGCCTGGAGGGCCTTGATAGTCTGCTCAGTGGATGATTCAGGATTCATGACGATCGGCTGAAATAAACAGCGAAGAAGGTAAGTAACCTGTCAAAAGGGTACCTGCAATGCGATGATATGTATGATATGCATGCAATGTTTTCAAGGATCTCGCGGGGTAAACAAGAAGATTGTTAGAATTGGAAACCGGTAGCTTGATTGAAGGCACTTCATGTTGTTGAGAGTCCTTCTTCAAGGGTCAAAGGCTCACCATATCCAGTGGGTCATAGCCCCTGACAACCTTAGCTAGAGGAAAATAAATCCTATTTTCCCCTTGCTAGATGTTTGATTTATCATGACCTGCATCATAAGCCCTTGAGATCCTTGAAATGGGTTAGGATGTATGCAATGGTATGATGTCATGCTATGCATGGGGTGATGTAGGTAAGCCCTGTTATGAGTCCCAATTAAGGACTATAAACAATCCCTGCAAGAAATTCAGTATACTTTGTTATGAGTCCCAATTAAGGGCTATAAACAAAACCTGCAAGAGACCTAGTAAACCCTGTTATGAGTCCCAGTTAAGGACTATAAACAAAACCTGCAAGTAGCTTATGTGTCAGATAACACACATGCAATTAGTCAAGTACAAAAGCACACAAGTCACACAAGAGAAGCCCTTAGAGTTTAGGCCAGCATGAGGTCTGGGTATTACCCTCTTGAAGTTGGTGGGCTCAACCTGTCCTATTAGAAGTAACCGGGTTCTAAGGGTCCCAATATCACGGGATTGCTTTCATTGTTCATCGTTTCGATTTAGCCACTGAACTGGCGACCGAAATATTCCAGGAAAGCAACCCTCAACTGAGTGTAGCATCGAGTATCAACCAACCTCGGACTCCACCAAAGTCAGTTATCTCACTACCCTAAAGAGGCCAAGATAGTTCAATTAAGGTTCCTAAGGTCTGTTGATGCTTCACGACACCACGCGGAGGCCCCGTACTCTCCTTGACTGAACTCAAGGGTTACCGGTACACACCCAAGTGCCACATCAATGTAGCAGACTGTTTCAACCATGTCGGTATACCCCGCACAGTTCCCTCACAGCCTTGTTGCTACTTTCTAAGAAGGTATCCCCCAGATCCGGGTTAGGATCTATAGAACTCCCAAGACAGTCCCACAATTTAAAGCAAACAAAGAAGTAATTGAAAACACAGTTATGAACTAACCCTAAGGTACACCTCACTTTATAAGTTTCCCCAGCAGAGTCGCCAGTTCTGTGATCGGTGGATCTGGAACTGACTGTTTAACGCTGGTTTGCGAAATGTCGCGGAAGCAAGAGTCGCCACCGTCTTTTATTTTCTCCAAATGGAAAGGACAAAAGCACATAAAAATTCCTTAAAGAGATTTCTCTCGGTTCGGGAGGTAGGTTATAGAAAGGGAAGGTGTTAGCACCCTTTCTATTCGTGGTTATCCACGGGCTCTTAGATACTTGCTCATTTGTGTTTTCAAAAATGGTTTGTTTGCTTTTAAACTGTGGGTTTAAAAAAGTTTCTTTGAAAATTCCAGTTCGACTCTTGTATCTGTCCTCAAGAGTGCTTGAAAAGTTGCTTTCGAAAGCTTTTTGAAAAAGGTGTCGGTGTGAAAAGTATTTTTGATTTGTTTTGAAATTAGAGCAAGTATCTAGAGTCGTCTACCTACCCTAAGGAATTCGTCTGTGTAAATGTCCTTTAAAGTAGTGCCATCCCACCATTGAGAGGTAGGTAGCACCACCGTTGGAGGTGTTCGGGTCAATTCGAGGTTCGGGACATGGTGATCACCAGAGAAATGGGAAGATACCTTAGAAGCTACCCTCATGCCAGGTTCCCGGATCATGAGGACATACTAAGACATCCTCTACTCGACGATCACCTTTCGAGGCAAGGCAACAGCGAGGCGTACCCTAGGGGTGGTGTGTGATTTGTGTGTCATGTTCATTTATTTTTGTCTTTTGTCATGTTATTGGTGATCTATGCTTTTGTTTTTATTTTGACATTCATTCTTGCATGCGATTTAATTAACAGTTAAAAAAGTTGCGGAAACATAAAGTTCTAAACTATTACAAAGGCGCGGGTCCACATCGCCAAATTTAATCCAGGACCCGATTTGACAGAAAGTAAATAAAGTAAAGTGCGAAAGATGAATATTTACATGGCTTTGGGAGAATTAGATTAATATTATAAGAAATAAAAATATAATGCACGAATTGAATTGAAATTGAAAGCGAGGGTGTTGGACCCTTTTTAGTGAAATTAGATTAAATTATTAAATTAAATAAATAAAAATGAAAAAAGAAATTAGTTTGAGATTTTCTGGATTTATGGTTTTTTATGAGAAAAATTAAATGAAATTAAAATATTAACCCTAATTCTAGTTGTTGTTTAATTTATTAAGAAAACATGTTAAAATTAAACCTAAGATTAATCTAATTATTTACATGGCAATTTGATTTATAAAAATAAAGGATTAATTATTAGTGAAAAGAAAAGAAAAAGGATAAAAATTGACTTAAACCCTAATTCTACCAATTTTAGGTTTATTGAAAATATTAAGTTTAATCCTAGAATTTAAAACTAAGTTAATTAATGAGTTTTATTTACAAAAAATATATTAATTAAATAAATAAAGTTTGATTTCTATGACTTTTCTGTTTTTTACTATTTTTTATATTTTATGAAAATAAGTTAAATTAATTAAAAAAGGGAATAATTGAAATAAATAAAATAAGGAAAAAAGAAAATACAATACCTTGGAGGGTTTCTGTCCCCAATTGGAGGTCATATCTTAGCAATTCAGGCCCAATTATCCTTGGCCTTATTGACTTTCCAAGGTAGCATGCATATGCGTTGACTCCTGCCCATCATGTTCTTCAGATCATGCTCCTTGGATTGATCTTGGTAAGCACGTGGAAGGCTTGATATGGTGGATGTATGATGCACCCTTATAGTGAAACTGCACAGAAACGCGTTTAGAAAAATAATATGGAAAGGGGTGGGGGACCTGGGATTCGAACCCAGGTCCCAGGGATTACCAACCAGATGCCTTGCCAACTGCTCCAACTGCGCTTTTTGTTTATAATATAACTAATAAATAATATGAAATAAAACAAGAATTAGTGGACATTCTCGCGCGAAAATTCAAATGACTCAATCAGATCTTGACACTTCATCATCTTCTCCGTTTTGCTTTTTTCCCTGAAATATAAAAGAGGTTAACGGGGGTTTTAAACCCCCCCAAAATATGCATTTTTTAATAATAGCGAACAGGCCATATGGCCACATAAATTAGGCGCGAAGGGTGCTTTAGAATCGTCCAAGCATGCTGATTTCAACCATGGCATTGAGGTTCTCTAATTTTACAGTATTAATAAATGCCTAATTTAAAACTTGAAGAACCCTAATGTCCTTTAATGGTGAATTCTTCAATAGTGCATGAAAATTCAATCAAAGTATGCAGTTAGCTTCAGAATCACCCAATTAGTATGAGTCCATGAAAAAAATGCAATAGAAATGCTTGAATATTAAAACACGATTATGCATAAAATTGAAAACAGTTTGAATTCCTTATACCAATTATGGGCGTGTAAGGGTTGAAAAACAATGCAGGAAGCTTCCTTGACACTTTTGCAAGCTATTGGAATTACTCTTGGCCTCTGAATCGTGCTAGAATAGGGTTTTTAGTTTTCACTTTTTTGACAAAAAACTCAAGCTTTGTTGTGCTTTTCTGGCGCAGCTTTGTGGTCATGAACATTAGGGTTGGCATTGGTATATATGTGTGAATGATTAGGGTTGGAAATTTGGTCCAAAGAATCTTTGAATTGATGAGAAAATATTTGATTTTCCATGCCATAGTTTTCCAATCTTTTCATGCATATTTGCTACCAAATCATGTCCAATTACCAAGATTTTTCCAAATCTGATCATGCACGAAATATTGAAGTTATCCCATGCATAAAAAGATTTGATTGACTTGCTTTAGTATTTTTCACATATCTATTTTAATTAAATGAATTATTAATAATTAAAAATCCAAATAAATAAATAAAAGTGATAAAAAAAACTTCCCTTTGGGCCAAATGGTCGTGCACATGCCTTGGATAATGATTCTTGAAAGAAAAAGAGGCCCATTAGCATTTTTAAGACATTTGAAGCAATGTTGACTTTTCAAAATATCCAAAAATTTCCCAACTTCCACAAGGCATATCTTGCTCAATTTTTAAGCTTTGCTCATGTTCTTGGACATTTTCGAAAGGACTTTGAGTCCTCTAACCAATGTCTTTGGTCCCATGTCATTTTGATTTACCAATCTCAAGTTATGGCCTTTGACTTAAAGTCCCTTTTTGTTGACTTTTGAAAATGACCTATAATGTTGAAATTGATAACTTTTTGTGAGAGAATTTCTTGGATTTGAAGTATGAAGAGGAGTTGTAGGAAATGTCTTTCTCTTCAAAATGAGCTTTGGATGGAATTTTTCTGATAATCCATGTGGAAGTTATGCCTTGGTCAAGTTACAGTTGACTTTTTCAACTGTCCAAATATGGAAACTTTTGCATCTTGAGACTTTTTGAGCCAAGCTTTGAGAATCATGATCAAGCATTGATCAAATGATGTTTGTGGCTTCAAAATGAGATGTTGACCAAAAATTTGGACTTTTGACTGTCAAATGACCATTTTGCCCCTACAGTTGACTGTAGTGCAATTAGGGTTTTTGACTGTGCAATTTTGTGCTGTAAGTCTTGAAACTTGGTATGAGGATGCTTGACCATGTTTGTAGGCATGTGGGACTTGATTGGACCCTTGGAAACTTCAATTTCTTTGCCATAACCAAAACCCTAATTTTTTACTGTTAGGAGGCCCTTGAACTGTGCAACCCTTGGGGAGATTTTTGAACCTTTGACTTGGAAAATCTTGAAGAATATGGGAGGGAAAATTTTGGGGTACAACAAAAATCAATACACAATTTACACTTGCACCTCTAGGGTAACCTCGCTTGTTGCCTCGGAAAATGCAATCATGTCCCTCGAGTATGAGACACTCTAGCAAATGTCCCTTCAATAAACAAAGATCGTAGTCCCTCGATGACTCTCGATGTTGCCTTTGATAAAACGATCTCGTCCCTTACAAAATTGCTAGAGCGTCTCATAAGTTGCCTTCAATGATTGTATACGATGACTCACGCCTGTCCCGTTTAACATCCTAACTCAAGGTTATTCACTAAATACAATGGTGAAATAACACTGTTAAAAGGATTAAAAACATAAGAAAGATCTTTGAATAAAATAGGGTAGACAACTCTTAGTTACTTGATCAAAAATCTTGCAAAACATCCTTGCCATTTTCAAACACACCTCACAACACAACTTCAAAACAGTTTCAAAAACAAATTTCAAAACATTGAAATATCTTTTCAAAAAGACACACACCTTTGTATATATTCAAACAAGAATCATTACAAAGGTTGCCTAGACAAGGCATCTTTTTCAAAACATTTTCAAAACCACACACGCAAAGCACCATTTCAAACAATTGAAAAGTAAAGGCAAGTGATCTAAAACAAGTAACTAAGAGCCCATGGATAACCATGGATGAAAAGGGTGCTAGCACCTTCCCTTTTCATAATCTACCCCCCGAACCCAAGAAAACATCTCAAAGGTCTTTCCTGTGCTTTTTAACCTTTCCTTAGGATAAAATAAAAAGTCGGTGGCGACTCTTGCTAAACCGGAACATTTGCAAACACAAACGCAAAATCCCAAGTCAGTTTTCCCACTGTATCACAGAACTGGCGACTCTGCTGGGGATGAATTTTAAAAGTGGGGTTACCTTAGGGTTTTAGATCACCTTTACATGCTTACCTTGATTTCTTTGATTGCTTTACTTTTTGGGTTCCTTGTTTGGGTTTGTTTTAAATCCTACACCCAGATTTGGGGGCACCTTTTAGGTAAGTAGCAATAAACTGTGAGGGAACTGTGCAGGGTATACCGACATGGTTGAAGCAGTAGCTACGTTAGTGTGACATATTTGTGGGTACCGGTAGCCTTTGAGTTAATCAAAGAGAATACGGGGCCGCTGAGTGATGTCATGAAGCACTAACGAACTCTTAGAACCTTACTTGACAATCTTGGACTTTTTAGGGGTAGTGAGATGACCGACTTTGGTACAGTCCGAAGTTGGTAGATACTCGATACTACACTCATTGAGGATTGTTTTCTTGGAATATTTTGGTCGCCAGTTAAGTGGCTAAACCAAAACAATGAACACAGAAAATAATCCAGTGATATTGAGCTCCTTAGAACCCGATTTCTATTTTAGGACAGGTTGAGCCAACTAACTTCAAGAGGGTACTTACCTACAAACCCCGTGCAAGCCTAAATCTAAGGACTTGTCTCCTTTGTGTGAATATGACTGTCTGTATATACACTTGCCTACTTCTACATACCTTTACATAACATCATAACATCATACCATAGCATTTTCAATAACCGTTTCAAGGATCTCGAGGGTCTTTGATGCAGGGTCTTGTTGAACCAGACATCTACCAAAGGGCAAGAGGATTTTCCTCTAAACAAATGTCGTCAAAGATCAAATGCAATAACTTGAATCGGGGGCTATGACCCACTTGACATGGTGAGCTTGATTCTCGTGGAAAGACATCCACCGATACAAAGATCTCCAATCAAAGATGTCGATCAAAATTCGACCTCTAACATTTTCTTGTGTTTACCCTGAGAGATCATTGAAAACATGCATCCACATATCATGCATTGTATCATAACAGGTTTTCCTTTTCAGGTTTCCTTATTCTCCTACTATTTATTTCAGTAGAGATGGCTCTAGAGAGGACTATCAAAGATATCCAGGATCAAAATGCTCAACTTCAAGAAATGTTCTTGAACCTGTCCCAGGGGCAAGAAGAAGTGAAGGCTCTCCTCACAAGGGACATGGTCCTGGGGAATCCAGGCTGCGTCGGGAATGATCAGTTGGAATAACTATAGATTGAGCTGGCAACAATGAAGATCCAGATGATGGGACAGCTGGTGGGCCAGATGGCTCTCATTCAAGACCTGGCTCAAAGACAAGAAGAGCTCAGGGTCCTCGTCAACAAACTGCTTCGAGACAACCAAGTGGGGCAAACAACTATGGCTGAAGACCAAGTCATCATTCAACCTCCTTTGAGACAAGAAGACAAGGGAAAGGCTCCCCAACTTGCTTCAGGGTCACAAGCCCAGCAACAACCTCGCCAGCGTCAACAAGGTAATCGGCATAAGAAAAATACGTCTGGAAGACATTTCTCTGAAACTGACATACCGTCATCTCTAATACTGAAACGCTTGTTGGAGGTCAATCTACTTGCTTTAAAGGACCCTATCCGGAAGCCCAATACCTCTACTCCTAGCTATCACCCTGACGCATTTTGCGTATACCACTCCCATAGTCCTGGACATGACACCGATGACTGTTGGGCTTTGAAAAACAAGATCCAAGACTTGATTGACGAAGGAGTGCTGGAATTCATGCCGGATGGCGAGATGAAAATCTTCCGTTGAGGGTTCTCCACTTGAAATGACAAGTTTGAACTAAGAGACTTTTGTTTCATTTGAATTTTCAAGTTGTAATTTCTTTTGTTATTCAAACAATTATCTGTTGATGTCAAACTCTGTTTCACTAATGCATTGCATATGTTTGTCTTGAATTCATCCATTCGTTTTCACTATTCTTGAATTATGCTTCCTACTTTCTTTATGATATTTAACTCTTGATAAAAGTTACAAAGTCTTTAGAGGGAGGATGACAAAACAATACCATAATCTCATACAATATGCTTTTGGACAGACCTTGCTGATGATGTACAGGCGTTTCTTTCAAATCCTAAACACTGGAGTTATAAGGAAGATAATCCCTAGTTAACCCCCTTCGAGCCAAAGAAGTAGGAGTTTTCTGTTTTAAACACAAATTGAAACCTTTGATTAAACCTGGGGCAGGGTAGTCTCTCATTTAATTCAAAAGATGCGCATTAAAGTCGCAAACTCTCAGTTCGTAATACAACAAATGACATCAAAAAACTTTCCTTTGGAACCAAAAGACAGTGATGGTTCCTTATCTCATAGGCAATCGTTACGTCTCAAAAGATAAAAGCCCACTAATACAAAACCTATAAAGGAGGCTTAAGAAAGCTGGGGCATCCCGCTGACTATAATCTCGAAAATAGGAACAGTCAGGCAAAAATTAGGGATAACGAATCAAAAGAAAGAGGTCATTATAAATCCTCAACAACATGAAAAATGTTGCAAAAAATAATGACTGCCTTCCATAAAATTCAACTGGTGTGAACCATCACCAAAACGTCATTCCAAACTCGAATAGAGTCCGACGCACAATTAATTGAGTTTAGGATTGAAAAACGTCATGAAGAGCGGGTGGGTACAAATATACTTTGAGCCTTTATCATTTGTTTCTTAAACCGTGAACTGAGCCACGTTACAACCCTTTAAAAGCCCTAATTGAAGCATGGGTTAGTTCGAAAGCATGTTGTTACAAAAGGTATCCTGACTCCTATAAGGCTTTGCTCTAAATCTTGTGTTGAATTTGTCTTATAAAAAGTTTTCTGCTAAAAAACACATTTTTTTTTTAAAAAAAAACTTCGAGACAAGCATAAACTTGGCATTATTTGAATATCGTTGTTTGCACATATTTATTTGTTTGACAGCGAAGAAATTCACAACAGTGAATATTCGGAGGAACGAAAGCTCTCTCAGTGAATAAAAATCACTTCAAGTAGGATGGCACTCCCGTTGCAAAGATTTCCTATCAACAAAAAGGGTACTTGGTATGGTATGGTCCAGTAAACCTGGGGCAGTCCCAATCAAGATTTCAACAAATCTTTCAAAGACCATTAAACCTGGGGCAGTCCAGTCAAGATTTCAAGAAATCTCTCAATTGCAGGATAACCTGGGGCAAGTCTCCCTCACCATCACTTGGGGCATTTAAACGTCAATCTCAACAAAGGGTTACGTGCAGTCCATGTTTCCTGGAAGTTCCACAAACATCTGATACTAGGGGCAGTGATGAACCTCTCCGAAATCTTTCTGAAAAGAAATTCAAGTGTCCTTAAGAAGGTTATCATCTCTCTAAGCAGACTAGCAGTCATGGGTTTATTTCCCCAATATTTATCAAGGGTTTATTCTCCAAAACAAATTACATTTCAAGTTGAACGGTCGTTAAAAATTCCTTCATCACCTGCTAGAAGTTACGGTCGTCATCAAAAATTCCTTCATCACCTGTTGGAAGTTACAGCCACCAACAGAATAACGGACAACTGAAGCTCCTAAAAATCTGTTTCTCTCAAGATTGAAGATTCTCATCCTTAAAACGTCAGAAGATTGGTATACTCCCAACTTCCTGACCCTTAACAGAATGAAGACTCTCATCCTTAAAACCTCAGAAGATTGGTATACTCCTAACTTCCTGACCCTTAACAGAATGAAGACTCTCATCCTTGAAACCTCAAAAGATTGGTATACTCCCAACCTCCTGACCCTTAACAGAATGAAGACTCTCATCCTTAAAACCTCAGAAGATTGGTATACTCCCAACTTCCTGACCCTTAACAGAATGAAGATTCTCATCCTTGAAACCTCAGAAGATTGGTATACTCACAACCTCCTGACCCTTAACAGAATGAAGACTCTCATCCTTAAAACCTCAGAAGATTGGTATACTCCCAACTTCCTGACCCTTAACAGAATGAAGATTCTCATCCTTGAAACCTCAGAAGATTGGTATACTCCCAACCTCCTGACCCTTAACAGAATGAAGATTCTCATCCTTGAAACCTCAGAATATTGGTATACTCCCAACCTCCTGACCCTTAACAGAATGAAGATTCTCATCCTTGAAACCTCAGAAGATTGGTATACTCCCAACTTCCTGACCCTTAACAGAATGAAGACTCTCATCCTTGAAACCTCAGAAGATTGGTATACTCCCAACCTCCTGACCCTTAACAGAATGAAGACTCTCATCCTTAAAACCTCATAAGATTGGTATACTCCCAACTTCCTGACCCTTAACATAATGAAGACTCTCATCCTTGAAACCTCAAAAGATTGGTATACTCCCAACCTCCTGATCCTTAACAGAATGAAGACTCTCATCCTTAAAACCTCAGAAGATTGGTATACTCCCAACTTCCTGACCCTTAACAGAATGAAGATTCTCATCCTTGAAACCTCAGAAGATTGGTATACTCCTAACCTCCTGACCCTTAACAGAATGAAGATTCTCATCCTTGAAACCTCATAAGATTGGTATACTCCCAACTTCCTGACCCTTAACATAATGAAGACTCTCATTCTTGAAACCTCAAAAGATTGGTATACTCCCAACTTCCTGACCCTTAACAGAATGAAGACTTTCATCCTTAAAACCTCAGAAGATTGGTATACTCCCAACCTCCTGACCCTTAACATAATGAAGACTCTCATCCTTAAAACCTCAGAAGATTGGTATACTCCCAACTTCCTGACCCTTAACAGAATGAAGATTCTCATCCTTGAAACCTCAGAAGATTGATATACTCCCAACTTCCTGACCCTTAACAAAATGAAGATTCTCATCCTTGAAACCTCAGAAGATTGGTATACTTCCAACTTCCTGACCCTTAACAGAATGAAGATTCTCATCCTTGAAATCTCAGAAGATTGGTATAGTCCCAACCTCCTGACCCTTAACAGAATGAAGATTCTCATCCTTGAAACCCCAGTAGATTGGCATACACCCAATCTTCTGACCCAAGACCTGAATTAAGATTCTCATTTTGGCTTCCCAAGTAGATTGGCATACACCCAACCTCCTGATATTCCCGACAGAATGAAGATTCTCATTTCTCAAAGTGGTATAACATCTGAATTTCTGGTATTCCCGACAGAGTGAGGATTCTCATTCTTAAAGTGGCATACAACCTAAACCTGAACTTCTTCCAGACAGGAATAAGCTTTTTCCATAATCCTGAGTTTTACTCTCCAACAGGATAGCTACTTTCCAACAGTATGGTTATTCCCTACAGAATTCTTATTCCCCAAGCAGAATGAAGACTCTCATTCTCAGTTCCTCACAGAGTATTCAGGTATTCCCCAGTGAAGATCTCCTCAAAACAGGAATCCCCAGTAGATTGACATACAACCCAAACTCCTGATTCCCCAACAGTGGTCCTAGGACTTCTCATTTTCAACGATCAAAGGATTTTCAATCCCCAGCAGCAGTCAAGGGTTTATTTTCCCCAACAGCAGTCAAGGATTTCACTATCTCCAGTTATCCAGGATTTATCTTCCTCAGCAAGACAACTACTCAGCTTACATGCGCATCCATTACATTCATATATGATAAACATTGATAAAGTACATTTCATTGCATCATACATATCATACAACATGACTTTATGTTTCAGCTAACATTTTATCCTTTTCAGAATAAGATTAAAAGGCTATCGTCAAATACAGAACAGATATACCCCAGACACGGCAGTCATTCTACTACTCATACAGACCCCAACTTCTGAGAACAGTTTATGGATTCTCCAAACAAGGATGATAATCTATCGCTTGTTCAGATTTTGAAGACAGTTTACGGACGCTTCCCAACATGGATGGCAATCTATTGCTTATTCAGACCCCCAGCTCAGAGATGTTCCAAACATGGATACCTTTCTGATACTCACCCACTCACCTACGACATACAGTTCAACAAACATTCTTGGATGGCATCTTTAAGCCCATCTCCGACAAGATTTTGTCACATCTCCAGATGGCATCTTTAAGCCCATCTCCGACAAGATTTTGTCACATATCCAAATGGCATCTTTAAGCCCATTCCCTCAACTATGCTTTGACGAGTGCAAATTTTTGGGCACTCTAGTGTCCAATCATCTTTTACCTTCGAGTCGCGAAAGGCAAACTCGCCAATCTAACTCTTCAGGTTCAAGAAGATTGAACAAGGGCAACTGTTGTACCCCAAAATTTACCCTCCCTTTTTCACAAGAAATCACAACTTCAGGATTTTCCCTGACTTTTCAAGATTGGCTCAAGAATCGGTCAAACAGACTTTACTTTATCAGTCAATCCAGAATCAGGGTTTCCATTGATTGGGTTGAGATTGGCTCAGGAATTGATCAAACAGACTTTTCTTTGACGACAAATCTGGAATTAGGGTGTTCGCTCGTATTTCTCAGAAGAAATTGAATCCACAATAATTCAATTGATTGTTACATTATTTTTACGCTTGTTCCAGATTACCGGTTGTTTCTCAAAACCTAAATATCTTAGATAGAAGCTGAGGATTTGTTTGGAACTATGAGGCATTGGTTTGATCAATGGAGTGAAAAAATGTATGGAATGCTTGTTTGTTTAAGTGTATGATTAATTGGAATGCCATGCGTATTGTGGTTAATGCAAGGTTGCGAGACTGCAAAGTTTGTTGATTATTTATTTCATATGGATTAAAGTCATTGGGATACATTTCCAGTTATTTTAGTTCAAGAGATTTAAATAAGTAAATAGACAGTGCAAAGGAAAGAAGGAAATATTTGACAGTAAAGAATTCTTATTTGACAAAGACTTTTTATTTATTTCAAATATTGTTACAAATGTTATTCGAATATTATAAATTTATAATTTACAATGTTTACAATAATATTTAATACAATAAATGAAAAGAAAATAAATCTAAAGTCTAAGTCTCTTGAAATTTTTGATCTTTTACCGCATCCCCCATTATTCAACTAGTACTTACCTGCAAAGGACAGAAGAAAAAAGAAATCAGTGCAGTTAAACTGAAAAAACATTTTCAAGCAGATAAATCTAAAGTCATCATTAAAGCTTGTTGGCCGAAATCAGATTTTTATTGGGTTCATCATATTTTACTTGTCCTCTTTGCAAATCACAAGAAGATTTCTCTTCTTGGTTCACAAAGAAGAAAGTAAAATTAATTTGCAAGCATACAATTAAATGCAAAGATACAAGGCAGCAAGGCAAAGCAAACTGAACAACAAACTGCATTAGTCAACCAAAAGCAAACGAAGTTGCAAAAATGTCAAACCAAGTTGCAAAGCTGTCAAAGTACACAAAGCTGTCAAAAAGAACAATGCAGGAAATCTGGAAGCAAGTACAATGTAGAGATAAACCAAGATACAAGCAAGCAGGCTTGTCAAACTTCTCATCATATTCTGGCCAACAAAGTTTTTCAGAATAAAAAAATACATTAAGCAATTTAAAATGATTTTATGGAGAGAGAAAGAGAAAACCAGAAGAAAGTTTTGCAGTTTGGCAGGCTGTACAGAGCAGTAAGTAAGAAAATAAATATAACAGGCTAACAGAGGGAGGGGAGAACCACAAAAAACTACAACTCAATTCAAACTGCAGTCACAAGAACTGCAAGTTATCAAACCTGCAAAATAGCTTGTAAACACAATCATAACAAATCACACAAGCCTGCATAACCTGCATAACCCATTCAAACCTGCTCAAACTACACAAAACTGCAAAAACTAGTTAAAATAACAAAGTGCTTGTAAACAGAAGCAAGCACAACAAGCCTTCAAAGCCTGTTTTCTCCACACAACCTGCCTTCCAAAGCCAGCAGCAAGCCTACCCTTCTCAAAAAAACACAAACCTATTCAAACCTGCATAACTGCAAGTTTAAGAATAACTCAAGCTTGCCTTCCAAAACACCAGCCTGCCTTACCAAACATAAAAAAACTGTTGAACACATAGCCTGCCTTCAAAAGGCCAAAACTGCCTAAACTAACAAACACAATCTCAAAACAAAATCATCAAGCTAGTTTTGTTTCAGCATCCAAATCAACAACAACAAACAACTTTTTCAGAACACATATATTCATCATCAAATCAACAGGGCCTACAAAGAGGAAGAGTTTAGAAGCAAGTGATATCTCAGAAAAATCATCATCATTGACAGAACAAGCAGAGGAAGAGTGAAATATCAAAGCAACAAGTTCATCATTAACATTCATCACCAACAAGTTTCAATATCAACATGAAATACAACAACAAATAGCTTTTTTCCAGAATACATGTTCATCATCAAATAAACAGGGTACTCAAAGAAGAAGAGAGAATCAGAAACAAATATTCAAGGGTTTTCAGAAATAACATCATCATCAAACAAAGAAACGAAATACCAAAAAAGCCAACGCGGTCATCACGCTCCTCCTCCTCCGGCCACCGAGAGCACCGCCGTTCCAACCCTCCACCCGTTCTCCAGAGACGAAGCACCAAGGTATTAGTTTCCCTCTTTCTTTTTCTGCACCTCACAACATAAATATCAAAGATTAAAACATTGTAAAGCGATAACATGCAAGAATCAAACCTAAATTATAAAAACGCGTCAAGAACGAAGATGATACCTTTCAAATCACCGCCATGTGTAGTCACGGAGAGGAGAGGGTGGAGGCAATGCTCTGGCAGCATGGAGCTGGACGAATCATCGCATGATTGAGAACGAGGAAGAGATAACGAAGAAGGCGAGAGAAGGAGGCGCCGCTGTACAAACTGAAAACCCTAAATCCTAACAAAAGTGAATTAACCCTAACAATTTGTTCAAACCCATCAGATGGGCCTTCGCCCAACAAAACCCATAAAGCCCAAATGATTTCCAGCGCCTGCACCCCCCTTTTAATCTAATTTTGTTTTTTTGTTTGGGCCAAATTCTAACCCTAGGCCCATCCCTCTTCTTTTTTATTTCCAAAATAATACTCTTTTCTCTTTTCTTTACTAATTGATTTACTTTCTTTAGAAAAAAATAATACTTCTCTTTTTGTTTTTTTTATTCTAAGAAGTTTTTATTTTGATAATAATAAAGAAAACTAATAATAGATTAAAGTTTTGTTTTGATATATGTTCTTTAATATTTGCATATTTAATTAAATATAAAAGTATAATATGTTTAATTAATCTTTTATATAAGTTTCTAATTAACAAAAATACAAAAGAAAATAATAAATATTTAACCTTTCTTAAGTTAAAATTTTTACTTCGATCATTTGTAAATAAATATACACATCTGATATCTCTTTGATTTTTATTATCTTATACCCTGTTATATTTTTACATTGAGAATGCGACAATTCGATTTGGTTGTAATATATACTTGGACATTATTATTCCGATGAGACTCATCCCCATTTGTAAACATTTGTACCCCCATCCCCGGATACTCTTTTGTAATAACTTAGACTTTAAATTCCCGCAATTTATTGCTTTCCATATACTGTATAGTAATTAGGGTTTGTATACGAAGATTCAAAATCAATCACTAGATGACCTAATACAAGATAAATGTATGAAAATCAATACACAATTTACACTTGCACCTCTAGGGTAACCTCGCTTGTTGCCTCGGAAAATGCAATTATGTACCTCGAGTATGAGACACTCTAGCAAATGTCCCTTTAATAAACAAAGATCGTAGTCCCTCGATGACTCTCGATGTTGCCTTCGATAAAACGATCTCGTCCCTTACAAAATTGCTAGAGTGTCTCATAAGTTGCCTTCAATGATTGTATACGATGACCCACGCCTGTCCCGTTTAACATCCTAACGCAAGGTTGTTCACTAAATACAATGGTGAAAAACAATGTTAAAAGGGTTAAAAACATAAGAAAGATCTTTGTGTAAAATAGGGTAGACAACTCTTAGTTACTTGATCAAAAATCTTGCAAAACATCCTTGCCATTTTCAAACACAACTTTAAAACAGTTTCAAAAACAACTTTCAAAACATTGAAATATCTTTTCAAAAATACACACACCTTTGTATATATTCAAACAAGAATCATTACAAAGGTTGCCTAGACAAGGCATCTTTTTCAAAACATTTTCAAAACCACACACGCAAAGCACCATTTCAAACAATTGAAAAGTAAAGGCAAGTGATCTAAAACAAGTAACTAAGAGCTCATGGATAACCATGGATGAAAATGGTGCTAGCACCTTCCCTTTTCATAATCTACCCCCTGAACCCAAGAAAACATCTCAAAGGTCTTTCCTGTGATTTTTGACCTTTCCTTAGGATAAAATATAAAGTCGGTGGCGACTCTTGCTACACTGAAACATTTGCGAACACAAACGCAAAATCCCAAGTCATTTCTCCCACCGTATCACACAAGGTATGGGCTTAAGACAAACTTTGTACCAAAAGGCTTGCTTTTCAAGAGTAGCAATGGTGCCTTTATGCCATAAATGGAAAGATCTTTTGGACAATGGTTTAAACACTTGGGTAATAGCTCAAGAGTGGGTGTAAGCATTAAATTATGATGATATTTACAAGTAAGGAAGCCTGCAACATAAGATTATGCAGCAAATTATAAGAGTTTTGTTATGAGTTCTTCACTAAAAATGGCTTGCAATTCAAGAATGAATGCCCAACTTCAGGCCTTTGAATATCCTAGCTCAAATATGATAAATTCATGCTCTTGGATGTTTTGGAAAGCTTGAAACACCCTCTACAACTTTCATGTTGGCCATTTTGAGAAAATCATCTTAGAACTTTGTGAAAAAATGCCAAGAAGTTGGGATAAAATCCTGACCAAAATCTGTTGAAAATTTCTCTAAGTGTTAAATGAAAATGTCATGACTTCATGAATTTATAACTAAAAATCCAAGCACTTCTTGGATTTGATCAGCAAAGCAAAGTTGTAGATCTCATCGGGATCTACAACTTTCATATTGAAAGTTTTCCTTGAACTGTCTTACATCTTGATGAAAGAATGGCATGAAGTGATGAAATTATCATGTATAAAAACACTTAGAAAATTTATAAGTCTTGGAAATCTTGAATTTTCAAGTTGACTTTTGACTTTCTTGACCTCTTGATGATCAACCTTGATATTCTTAAATGCCTTGATGAAATTTGACCTTTGGAATTTAATGTTGACCAAAAAGTCAAAGTTTGACTTTCCATTATGCAATTGATCATTTTACCCTTGTGCCAAATCCAAGCCTAAATTGATGTATCAGTGCTGCAAACTTGACGTCATAGAAGATCTTATGAGAGAATCCTTGAGAAATGAGAGGGCAAGTTTTGGAGTACAACAGTACCGTCAGAGGTTTATCCGAGCATGGGGCATGGTAAACAAAGTGGATAGCAAGACACGGGGGCATAAGAAATATATCCCTTTGGAGCCTTATCTTAATTGGGTGCAAGCTCGCGCTCAAAATATCATGATGCCTTACCCTACCATTCTACCCATCATCATGGAACCTGTTGTAGATACAGATATACCTCATACCATTCTCTATCTTGATATGCCAACTTCTCTTGAGGAATTGCAAAGGTATTGGGTTCAACTTAAAGAGGAACGAGATACCTTTGAAGCCTAGTTCTATGCAAGTGAGGAAAAGGTTTTGGAGCATACAAGACAACTGCAGGAAGAACAAAGTTTGAATGCCTATATTGCACAAAAGAGGATGCACTAATGGGAAGCTTGAGTCCTGTTTGATTTAGGAGTTTTGTTTCTCTTTGTTTCTTCCATTGTTAGCCCAAGAGGCATCATTGTAATCATTTAAACTTATGAATGCAATTAATGTTTGTTCTTCTCTTTGACTAAGAAAATTTAAGATCTCAAAAGTCCTTGAAAACATTGCATAAACATTATCATGCATTTCATTGCATAAGCAGGTATTTCAAGACAGGTTTCTCATTCTTTTTTCTGTTTATTTCAGCAAAATAAATGGCTCTCGGACAAACAGTGAAAGACCTCCAAGCTCAAAACGCTCAGTTTCAGCAGATGTTCATGGTTCTGGCCCAGGGGCAAGAAGACATGAAAGCTCTGATTGTTAAAGAGAAGACCAAGAAGGCAAAGAAACCATCTGGTGTTTTGAATTTGGGAAGAAGGATCATAGGACCGGTTAAGCGAGCTATAGATTTCACAACCCCGTCAAATGAGGGGGATAATCAAGAGGAGAAACCAACGGAAGAAAACAACAATCCAGGGTCTGAGGAAGATGAAGTTGACTATTCTGAGGAGCAGTATCCTCCTGCTGATGATAAATACAAACAACTGGAGGATCGTCTCAATGCTATGGAGATCCAGAGGGTGCTCGAGCTGGATTTTGAAGAGCTGGGACTGATCTCAGGGACGGTCATCCCGCAGAAATTCAAGGTCCCTACATTTGTTAAGTACGATGGTGTCTCCTGTCCTAAACTGCACTTAAGTTTATATGTGCGGAAGATTCAACCCCACACTACTGATAGGAATCTGTGGGTACATTTCTTCTAGGAGAGTTTGTCGGGGACTCAGTTGGAATGGTTCTATCATCTAGAGAGAGCCAATATTCATAGTTGGGAAGATCTGGTTGCTGCTTTTTACAAGCAGTACCTATATAACGCTGACCTCGCCCCAACTCGTACACAATTGCAAAGTATGTCTATAGGTTATGGAGAAGGTTTCAAAGATTATGCCCAAAAAAGGAGAGACCTTGAGGGAATAGTCCAACCTTTGTTGTCTGATATGGAGCTGGTGGACATGTTCTTGGGCACGTTATCTGGTCCGTTCTTTAACCATCTGATTGGAAGTTCTTCTGATGGGTTCATTGAACTGATACTGACCGATGAACGGGTAGAAACTAGCATCAAAAGTGGTAAAATCCAGAGAGATGCATCCTCCAGCACAACAAAGAAACCTTTCACTAGAAAGACGGACATCAGTGCTGCTTATGGCCAAAGAAATCACAACAAAACTGAACATCGTTCGATGGTAGGGGCTGTTATGATTTCCAATCCTGCATCAAACCAGAAACAAAAGAATCAACGCAGACCAGATGCACCCATAAGGCAGTTTACCTAGAATAACATGACCTTATCCCAGGTTTTAACACATCTGATGAAGTCTAATCAAGTGACCCTAAAGGAGGCCCCAAAGAATCCTAATATTGCATCTCCCTGCTACTACCCAAATGCTCGATGTGCCTACCATTATGAAACTCTGGGGCATGATACAAATGATTGTTGGGCATTAAAGAATAAGTTACAGGATCTCATTAAGGCGAAGGAGATTGAGTTTGACCTTCTAGAGACACCTAATGTAATAACCACGCCAATGCCCAAACATGGCCAAGGTGTCAGTGTTGTTGATGATGATCGTTTTGTTTCTTCTGTGGATGAGTTAGCTACTCCTCTTTTAATTGTTAAAAAGAATCTGTTGTGAGCCGGTTTATTTCCGGGTTGTGGTGAAGGTTGCCACTCGTGTATGACTCTACCAGATGGCTGTTTGTTATTGAAGATAGGCGTTTAGCGCCTGATGGTTAACAAATAAATTATGTTTGAAAAAGTTCCTCTTGCAAGAAGTTCATGTAAAGATGTCTCAATAATCAGCATTTCCAATAATCCTCCCAAGGTCTCCACCAAAAGACCCGTCAAGATTACATTTATTCCAAAGTTTTCTCCCCTGATCATCACCCTTCCTGGGCCAATACCATACTCCTCGGATAAAGTTGTTCCTTGGAATTATGGGGCTGACGTCTATTACCATGGCGTCAAGCAAGACCTATTGGATGTTAAAGACAAAGCTGATGAAGGTACTGATCCTGGAGTCAACAATATCGTTAGGACCAGTAAAATAAAGAGAAGCGGAAGGTTTTTCTCTTCCAAGATCTCTCCAAAGACTATTGCTACTCCTGTAATCATTCATCTTGCTACTCCTGCTAGTACTCCTATTGTCACCCCTGCGATTATTCCTGTTGTTGCTCCTATCAGTATTCCCATTGCTACTCCTACTATTAGTCCTGTTGTTGTCCCTGCTACTGAGTCGGCCAAAACTCAGGGCAAAGAGGTATTGGTGGAGCCTGTCCAGATGAAGGCACACTCAGAAGTCATTCTGGAGGCTTCTAAAAAGAAAATGGAAGAGATTTTAAGGATAGTCAAGAAGAGTGATTATAATGTCGTGGAACAATTAGGGAAAACGCCTTCAAAAATCTCAATGATGGCCCTACTGTTGTGCTCTGAAGCCCATGCTAAGGCTTTATTAAAATTCTTGAAGTCTGCCCATGTGCCTCAAGAGACCTACGCTGATCAATTCGAGAATTATATGGCTAGTTTAACAGCTGACAATGGCCTGGGATTCTCTGATGCATATTTAACTCCCAAGGGAAGGAAACACAATGATGCCCTGCATGTCTCCATTGAGTGCATGGGAACTACATTAGCCCATGTTCTGGTGGATACAGGTTCGTCGCTGAATGTCTTGCCCAATAATGCTCTGGACAGGTTAGATTGCAAAGGACTCACATTGAAGCCCGGTAACATTGTGGTGAGGGCCTTTGATGGTTCTAAAAGAATGGTGCACGGGGAGGTGGACATCCCTATCAAAGTTGGTACTCAGACTTTTGACTCAACCTTCTATGTGATGGACATCCGCCCGTCTTATTCCTGTTTATTGGGTCAACCCTGGATCCATAGGGTTAGTGCTGTTACTTCTACCCTGTATCAGATGCTGAAGTACCCAGTCAATGGAAAGATTATCACAGTCCATGGGGAGGAGGAATAACAGTGAGCCACCTGAACTCTTTCAGGTATGTTGAAATAGATGGCGAGTTCATCGAGACCCCTTGTCAGAACTTTAAAGAGGTGCCACAGACAGTTGCTACGACCAAGACCACTTCCAACATCCCAAAGATTACCAGACCTCCACTGAAGATGGCTTCTCTAAAGGATGCCAAGGAAGTAGTTGAAGAAGGTGGGCGTACCATTTGGGGCCAACTTCTGGATATTCCCTACAAATCTGACAAATTTGGTTTGGGTTTTACTTCAGGAGCCCAGAGAGTTTTCCGCCGTTCTCGCGCTGGAGGACCACCTTTGTGGATCAGCAACCATGGAGTCAATGTTATGGAAGACAGCGATAGTGAATATGACTTGGACAAGTGGATCTTCCCAACCGTCAGTGGTGGACTCAGCAATTGGGAGGCTAAAGACTTTGTGCCCATTACTTTTATTCAAGAGTAATTTGTCTTTTTGTTTTTTGAGGAAATGTAATATTTGAACAATTGAAACATTAAAGCCTTGTGTCCTACCCGAGGAACAATGGTCTATTTGTGAGGGTCATTACTTCATTTTCATATGTCATTAATAAAACGTTGGACAGTTTGCATACAAATTTTATGCTCTTTGTTTTTCTTTTCTTCCCCTTTACTTTATCAAAACATATACAGCTATGCTCTTACACACACCCACATATCAAACTGCAGATCCACATCCACTCTGGATCCCATTGATAACGATTCTGCTAATGCCAGTTATGACTTCGAAAATACGATCTACCAAGTCGAGGACGAAGGTGAGGAAGATTGTGAGGTATCGGGACAACTTGCCATACTATTACAATAGGAAGAAAGGGCAATACAGCCTCATGAAGAGTCGGTTGAGACAGTTAACTTGGGTACTGAAGAGGAATAAAAATAAGTCAAGATAGGTGCCAATCTGGATCATAGTATCAAAGAGAGGTTAATACAGATGCTACATAACTATGTTGAGGTTTTTGCCTGGTCATACAAAGACATGTCGGGAATTAACACCGATATTGTGGTTCATCGCCTACCTACAAAAGAGGATTTCCCTCCAGTGAAACAGAAATTTCGTCGTATGCGGCCAGAGAAGTTAGAAAAGATCAAGGTTGAAGTCATGAAACAGTTCAATGCTGGTTTCTTAGCTATCACCTCTTATCCACAATGGGTTGCTAATGTGGTTTTGCTACCTAAGAAGGATGGTAAGGTACATATGTGTGTGAATTACAGAGACCTGAACAGGGAAAGCCCCAAGGATTACTTTTCGCTTCCCCCATATCGATGTTCTGGTTGACAATACCGTACAACATAAGGTATTCTCCTTCATAGATGGCTTCTCCAGATACAATCAGATCAAAATGGCACCTAAGGACATGGAGAAAACAACCTTTGCAACACAGTGGGGCACTTTCTGTTACATAGTTATGCCATTTGGGCTAAAAAACATTGGGGCAACCTATCAGCACGCCATGGTAGCTTTGTTTCACGATATGATCCATCACGAGATAGAGGTCTACGTTGATGATATGATAGCCAGGTCTCAGACTGAAGAGGAGCGCCTTAATCACCTACAAAAGCTTTTTAAAAGGTTGAATAACTACAAACTGAATCCGAACCCGAATAAATTCACCTTCAGAGTAAGATCTGGTAAGATCTTAGGCTTCATTTTCAGCAACAAAGGCATTGAAGTTGGCCCGGCAAAGGTTAAAGCTATACAAGAAATTCCAAGTCCTCGCACTGAGAAAGTTAGGGGATTCTTGGGACGTCTGAACTACATTTCCAGATTCATTTCACATTTGACCGCTACTTGTGAGCCCATCTTTAAATTACTGAAGAAAGATCAAGCAGTGAAGTGGAATGACGATTGCCAGAACGCCTTTGACAAAATCAGGGAGTATCTTCAAGAGCCTCCAATCTTGATGCCGCCAGTTGAAGCAAGACCTCTGATCATGTACTTAACAGTGTTAGAGAACTCAATGGGGTGTATGCTGGGGAAGCATGACGAGTCTGGTCGAAAAGAGCATGCAATATACTACCTTAGCAAAAAGTTTACCGACTGTGAAATAAGATACTCACTGCTCGAGAAAACTTGTTGCGCTTTGGCATGGGCTGCTCGCCGACTAAGACAGTATATGTTAACTCACACTACCTTGTTGGTATCTAAAATGGACCCTATCAAGTACATCTTTGAGAAGCTTGCTCTCTCCCGAAGAATAGCAAGATGGCAAATTATCCTAACCAAATACGACATTTAATACACAACCCAGAAAGCAATTAAGGGAGGTGTACTAGCTGATCATTTGGTTCATCGGGTTATGGATGACTACCAATCCATGAATTTTGAGTTCCCGGATGAGAACATCATGTTAGTAACTGATTGTGAAGAACCTGGACCGGCTGAAGGACCTGAAAAAGGATCCCGATGGACTATGGTTTTTAGCTGGAGCTTCCAATGCTCTTGGCAATGGCATCAGTGTTGTGATCATATCTCCTGAAGGTTGTCTACTCCTTTCACTGCCCGACTATGTTTCAATTGTACCAATAATATGGATGAGTATGAAGCATGTATTATGGGTATCAAGGCTGCTATCGACTTGAGAATTAAATTCTTGAGTGTATTTGGAGATTCGGCCCTAATGATCAGTCAAATCATAGTAGAATGAGACACGAAGCATCCTAATCTCATCTCGTACAAAGAGCATGTGTTGATATTAATCCCATACTTTGAAGAAGTCACTTTTGAGCATTTTTTGCGAGAGGAAAATCAACTAGCAAACACGCTAGCTACTATGTCATCCATGTTCAAGGTCAGGTGGGATAATGAGGCTCCTCAGATCACTATTGAAAGAATGGATGAACCCGCATATTGTCACGAGATTGATACTGAAGAAGTAGTGGAAAAACCTTGGTTCCATGAAGTCAAGAGATATCTCGAAGCCCAAGAGTATCCTGAGGGAGCTTTAGTCAATGATAAGAAGTTCCTAAGAAGGTTCTCCGCTAAGTTCTTCCTTAGTAACGGGATCCTCTACAAGCGCAATCACGATACTACCTTGCTTTGGTGCATAGACAAGAGTGAGGCAGAAAATATTATGGCTGAATTGCATGAAGGTACTTTCGGAACCCATTCTAGTGGGCACACAATGGCTAAAAAGATCCTACGGACAGGATACTATTGGTCCACTATGGAAGCAGATTGTTATTAACATTCACGAACTTGTCATAAATGCCAGATCTATGCTGACAAGGTGCATGTGCCTCTGGTTCTTCTAAATGTCTTGATTTCTTCTTGGCCAGTCGCAATGTGGGGCATCGACATGATCGGAGAGATTAGACCTACAGCTTCTAATGGGCACTGTTTCATCTTTATCGCCATTGATTACTTCATGAAGTGGGTCGAGGCAGCTTCATTTGCTTTTGTTACCAAGAACGTTGTGGCTCGTTTCATCAGACATAACCTTATATGTCGGTACGGTATTCCGGAAAGAATCATTACGGATAATGGTACCAATCTCAATAACATTATGATCACCGAGCTTTGCACGCAATTTAAGATCCAGTATCATAACTCTTCTCCTTACCGGTCGAAGATGAATGGCGTTGTAAAAGCTGCTAATAAAAATATCAAGAAGATCGTACAGAAGATGATGGTGACATACAAATACTGGCATGAGATGTTACCATTTTCTCTTCATGGTTACCGCACCATAATGCGCACATCAACAGGGGCAACTCTTTTCTCTTTGGTATACGGTATGGAAGTTGTCCTACCCATAGAAGTCTAGATCCCTTCCTTGAGAGTAATGAAGGATGCAGGTTTGAATGAAGACGAATCGGTTTAGACTCGAATTGACCAATTGAACTTAATTAACGAGAAGAGGCTCGCGGCTGTTTGTCACAGTCAGATGTACCAAAACCGCATGATCAAAGCTTTTAACAAGAAGGTCAGACGTCAAGTATATCGGACTGGTAACTTGGTAATCAAGCGCATTATATTGCCACAAGGTGGTCCCATGGGAAAATGGACTCCTACATACGAAGGACCATTTGTGATCAAGAACATATTTTCTGGTGGAGCCATGATCTTAACCACTATGGCAGGTGACGACCTTCCACACCCGGTAAACGCGGACATAGTTAAAAGATACTAAGCATGAACAAAGACCCGCTAGGTTGACTGGAATAGGAAAAAATTAGGGCATCCCGGCGAACCAAAAGGGTTCGGGAAAAAATTAGGGATATACATAAAAAAAATTATACACCCGGCAAGTCGAAAACCTGAAAAGGTGACTTGGGCAAAAAAGGGTATCTCGGTGGACTGAAAACCCGAAAGGACGGTCCAGGAAAAAGTTAGGGATTTAAAGCGTATAACTATGTCTCGTTGGATCACCTTACAGCCAATCTCCAGTATCAACTATCGAGCTCAAGTGGTACTAATCAATCCAGTCAGCTTCGGACAAGCAGCGAAAGAGATGAGACGCTCAAAGACATAAAGGCAATAGTATAATGGGAACCCAATGGGATTATTTCACATAGCTGTTTTTCTTTGTATACTATTTTTGTATAGTTTCCATTCTTACGACGACATATCTTACTAGGATGTTCGTCTCCTTGTACAAAAAACACTTATTCAAGTTAATATAAAGTTATTATTCCTTCGTTCATACAAAGTTATTTGTTTTTATTTTTCTGTTGTTTGCAAAAATGTCTAGTGATTATTTTTGAACATATGCATTTGAATGTGATTAGTGTTTACAAATATGCGCATAAAAAAATAGAAAGACGGTTACTAATGACTTTAAGAAACAAGACAATATCTCAAGGCCATCCACAAAATCCCCACAGATGTTTCTTCCGGCAGATACCTTCTCCAGCAGGTACAGAGGCAGAGACATCCTACTACAAGGTCACTTCCATATTCTCAGTATGCAGCCTAATGGTGTCAAGTGTTCTCATATCCCCGGCGGAGCCAAAATCTCTAATTAATGCTCCAACAAAAGATCCCCCAGTGAAGTCGTCAAGCTTCTCAAGATTCCCCAACAGGATTTCAACCAAATCCCCAAGCAGTTCACATATTTTACCTTCCCCAACAGATTTATTTCTCTAAAAACGGAAGTTCATCTCCCAGCATTTTAACTTCAACATATTTGAAGACCTACATTCTTCACCCCCCATCAACAATCAGGGATTCATTTTCCCTAGTTCAACAATACAGCAATGGAATGAATGACACATTCATGCTTTGCATTAATACATCATTTTATAAACATCATGGCATATGCAACACAAATGCATATATCACAATCTCATTTATTTTGAGAGCATCATGCAATTCATACATCATGACATCGCATGAAACTGACTTTACCTTTCCAGGTTGAGTTTGCAGGAAGACAGACATTGTCAACTTATACAGCAGGTCAAAGATTAATGCCCGAAACCAGACGGAGAAACTATCTACACGACCAAGTGGTATGAACTCCCAGAACAAGACGGGTTTACCAACAAATACAACAGGCCACAAATTAATACCCAAAACCAGACGGGGGAACTATCTATGTGACCAAATGTTGCCAAGTCCCAGATTAATACCTGTAGCAAGCCAGGAAAACTATCTGTGAATGACCGTTTGTAGGTTAATACCTGTAACAAGCCAGGAAAACTATCTACATAAGGAGATTGGGGATTAATACCTGTAACAATCCAGGAAAACTATCTTTCTTTCTCAGGTTAGAGATTAATACCTGAAACCAGCCAGGACAACTATCTCAACAACCGACAATTTTCAAGTTCCAGATTAATACATGTAACAAGCCAGAACAACTATCTGTGGACGACTGATTATAGATTAATACCTGAAACTAGACAGGAAAACTATCTACATGAGAATATTGAAGATTAATACCCGAAACCAGACGGGAAAACTATATTTCTTTCTAAGGTCAGAGATTAATACCTGTAACAAGCCAGGACAACTATCTGTGGACGACCGATTGTAGATTAACACATGTAACTAGCCAGGAAAACTATCTACATAAGGATATTGAAGATTAACACCTGTAACAAGCCAGGAAAACTATCTTTCTATCTCAGGTCAGAGATTAATACTTGAAACCAGCCAGGACAACTATCTCAATGACCAACAAAAACAAGTTCCCGATTAATACCTGTAATAGGCCAGGACAACTATCTGTGGACAACTGACTATAGATTAATAGTTGTAACAAGCCAGGAAAACTATCTACATGACCAGATGAAGCAATCTTACACGGGTTCCTTCTCATCATCCAGATGCAGTCTAACATGGACTCATCCTGAAGTAGCCCCACACAGGCTCCTTCTCATATATCTTCGGATGCAGACTATCACAGACTCATCCTGAAGCATCCATGCATAGGCTCTTTCTAATACATTTTCAGGTAACGATTAATTCCATTATCCCTAGGAAGTTATGTGGAGCCTGGATTTAAACCAGAAAACAACCAACTTTCATCTCTCCAGAGATAACTCGTCAGTAGAGCCTTGGACAATTGAAGTTCCTAGACTTTATTCCCTACATAGCTTTACTCAAGCAGGAGAACAACAGAAACCCACATTCCCTAGTGAAATCCTCCTCAGACAACAGAAACAGGAATTCCCCATAAAGAGACCTCTTATGAAGTCAGCATCTACTTTAGATGGCATCTTTAAGCCCATCCCCGACAACTCTCAGTCACCTTCTCCAAATGGCATCTGTAAGCCCATTCCCGCCATCATCAACCATTAGTGTTACTTCATGCAAGTGCAAATTTCTGGGCACTCTAGTGTTCAATCCTCTTCCACCTTCAGATTACGAAAGCCAGATAAGCCAATATAAACCCTCAGGTTTAAGAAGATTGAATAGGGGCAGTTGTTATACCCCAAAATTTGACCTCTCATGTTTCCCAAGGTTTTCTCTTATATGGGTGGTTACAAACACTTGCTTAAAGAAAATGAAATTTTTTGAATGATGGTCAAGTGTCCTTCAATTGGCATGTCAACAGTGTCTTTCGATTGACATCTGAATGATGTCCTTCGATTGGCATTTCAGAGCAAAGGGTCCTTCGATTGGCATGTCAACAGTGTCCTTCGATTGGCATGTCAAAAGTGTCCTTTGATTGGCATGTAAGCAGTGTATTTTGAATGGTATCTGAACAATTTCCTTCGATTGGCATTTTAGAGCAAAGGGTCCTTTGATTGGCATGTCAATAATGTCCTTCAATTAGCATGTCAACAGTGTCCTTCGATTGGCATGTCAACAGTGTCTTTCGATTGGCATCCGAATAATGTCCTTCGATTGGAGTTTCAGAGTAAAGGGTCCTTCGATTTGCATGTCAACAAGCCTAGATTAGGAATCTAAAACCCTTCGATCGAGCATTATCCCATCAGCTTCATTGTGTGTTGGTTCCCCTTCTAGAAAGCCTTGGTCCAAGTTTCATTTAGGAAAGAACCCCCTACAAGTTCCCTTCGACCCACAAGGCAGAGGCTCCCTCAGACTTGTCTGGGATTCACAAGGGTAAAGGCTTCTTCTATGATTGCCTTCAATGCATAAGGCAAAGACTTCCTCTATGCTTGCTTTCAATGCACAAGGCCAAGACCCCTCAACTTGCCAGCACACCAGGTAAAAGGCACATTCGAAGGACATGTAAATGATCCATTTGAAGGATCATTCAAAGGCCCATTCGAAGGACACATAGTGTTGTCTGGAAAAAAAAAAGGTTTGGTCAAAGATTGGATCTAGTTGGTCAAAACGAAAACGAAATATGCAAAGATGCTTGCTGGCCCAAAATCCCATATATTGCCATACTCAAGCTTCATGCACAAGCACATTCATGCCAAAGGAAGCTTCGATTGGTCAGAAAAGGGTTTTCATTTGGGCTAGCTGAGTAGGGACTCAATAGAAGAGGCCCCAATGATGAGAATTGGAGTTGTTAGAAGGAAGCAACTCAGGTCCAATCAAAGAGCAAGGCGGGAAGGTATTCAAAAGAAACAAATGTGTCCAGGTTCACTCAAGGCTTCAAAATGGCAAGAATTATCCAAATATGGCCAACCTTCAATGTGTTAGATTCTTGTCTCAGGGCTTTCAAAGCCTAGTTAAATGGTTGTCCCTTGCCATTTTTATACACCCTCACATCCCTATAAATATAAAAGCCACACGCATTCGCCAGAAGGAGAAGAAAACATTCTCCAGGACACACGAGATACATACGCCGAGAAGTTACACGCATACTACCTCAAACACGTATAGCCAGCCTCAGAGCAAAATCCTAAGTTTCTCTAAAATTTCCAAAGCAAGAAGGCACGAGGAAATTCCCATTTCCAACCATTTCCAGGAAGGATCCAAGTCATCCCAAGCTCAGATTGAAATACCCACAGTTGGTAAACTTTTTTTTATCATTCAATCTATAATGTAAATTCGTTGGATTTCATATTCATGTTATTCTTGTTGTTTGTGAATGATTTAATATGGTGTATGTAAGTTACAGCGTCCAGATGTTAGGATACTAATTCTATGGGCCTTCGAAATAGATTGCTTTCGAAACTCAATGTACTGACCGTCCCAGATCGAAACAACCCCATATTTAAGCTCAGGGGATGAGTTCGATTAGGATAGGTTTTCGATAGATATTGAAAGTAACAAATTTGCAGGATCCAGTGTTGGTTCCATTTATTTGGATTGAACAGCTAGCTCGAATGGTGAAAAAACACGCGTATTGGAGAGAGGACTGGGGTTCAAGTCCCTAGTCACGCATTTTCATTTTGCGAACATTTTTTTAACAGATCTGATGTGCATAAGCCAAATACACTCATCATGCACCTTCAAATCTGTGCTGCCAGGTGTTAACGTAGCCAGATCCAACGCTCTCACGCGTAGACTAACATGTGCCTCCAAAATCTCTCCTCACTGGATTCAGCGCTGGTGAAATGGGTCTGGATCTAGTTGTGCAATTCATACCCCCCCCCCCCCCCCCCCAATTGCTTATATTGGCAGGCCCAACATGATACTTGTTTTTGTTTTATTTGTTTATTCTTTTTTTAATCTTTTTTTAATTATAATCATAAAAGCAACAAAAACCATAAAAAATATACTTAGGATTAACTAATTAATTTTAATTTGGTAAATTAATTTATTTAATTATTTTAACACTATTATAATTTAAAAAATAATTAGAACTAGGTTCTTATATTTCAAATATTTTCTTAACAAAAACAAAAAATATTAGAATTAGTTTCCTTGTATTCATTTAATTAATTAGGATTAAATTTAGCCTTCTTCATTTTAATTTTAGATATTTTCTTAATAAACACAAAAACAACCAAAAAGATTATTTATGTTTACTTAGCAATTTCTTAGGGTTTTAGACGTTTGTCTCTATTTCGCACGCATTATCTTATTCTCGCATTTTTTATAATAATGTACATGCTGACAGTATGTAATAGATTAAACTAGGACTTTATCGCTTTCTTTATTTCTTCTAAATTTTGGACTTTATAATTAATCCCCCTCCCCGAAACTTTTTAATAGCGTAGATTTAAATTCCGCATTTTAATTTCCTGCAAATTATTAAATGTCTAGATGCTTGACTAATAGGATTGTATAGCAAGAACATAAAATAAAACGCTAGCAAACCTAATGCAAAAGACAAAAATAACTGAACATAACACACATTGCACATATACACCTTGAGGGTACCCCACTTCGGTTGCCTTCGGAAATAATTACAACTCTCGAAACGTGAGAGGTTTTAGTGGCTACCCTCTAGTTCAAAGAAGATCATAAGTCCCTCGATGACCCTCTCGATGTTGCCTCGGTAAAAATATGATCTTAGAACCCTAGGGTAGTTACTAAAGCTTCTTGCCCAGTTTCCTTTGTGACTATAAAAACGTCCCTTCGAATGCCCCTCATACATCCAACGATAGGGCTACCTATTCATTAATAGTAGGATAGCATTGTCTAAAGGATAGGAAGAAAAGAAAGAACCTTTTCGAGTACAAGTAGATAGTTCTTAGGTGTTATGCTCAAAACAAACTTTTTTACACTTACACAAAACATTTCAAAACACTTTCAAAAAACATTCTCTTTGTCAACACTCGTGAGGACTGATACAAGAGTTATCATAAAGCGAATCGCCACACTAAGGAATTTTCAAATACTTTTCAAAAACACAAAGCACAAGGTACTTCAAAAAATGAGCTAAGCATCTAAGAGCCCGTAGAAAACTACGGATGGAAAGGGTGTTAACACCTTCCCTTTCTATAATCTACCCCCTTACTCAGAAAATTCTCGAAAAGGTCTTTTCTGTTCTTTTCACCCTTTCCTTTGTTGGATAAAAGAAAAGCCAGTGGCGACTCTTGCTTACTGTAACATTTACGAACACAAACATAAAACTAGTATAACAGTCAGTTCTCCCACCGTATTACACATTTGAACCGGTTGAGCATGACCTTTGAATATTTTCTCCATATTGAGGACATCAACCGTATTTTTAGTCTTCTTTTCCTTGGCAACAACCACTATCAGATCTTTCTGCCCCTGTGTCAGATTCAGAAGAGTCTCTTGAAATTGGGCATGTTGAGCTTGGAGGTCCTTAACAGTCTGTTCGAGGGCCATCTTATACTGAAATAAACAGCAAGTAGATGAGAAAACCTTTATGGAAAACCTGTTATATAATGATGCATGATATGTAAATGCAATGTTTTCAAGGATCTCACGGGGTAAACAATAAAACATTGTTAGATGTAGAGTCTGGTTGTCACTTTGACTGAAGAACTTTGCGTCGTTGAACGTCCTTTTGTGAGAATCAAGCTCACCATATTGAGTGGGTCCTAGCCTTTAGCTCAAGATAACATAATTCGGTCTTTGAAGGCATTGGCTAGAGGAAAGTAAATTCTCTTGCCCCTTGCTAGATGTTTGATTCATGATACTTTGACGGTGTTTGGTTAGAGGAAAATAAATCCTCTTGCCTCTTGCTAGACATCTGGTCCATGATAAACCTGCATCATAGGCCCTTGATATCCTTGAAATGGTTAAGAAAATGATATGGTATGATGTCATGATGTTACAATGTCATGTTCGAACAATTAATCATACACAAACAAAACACACAAGGCCTTAGGTTTAAACTTGCATGGAGTTTGTAGGTAAGTACCCTCTTGAAGTTTTAGTTTGCTCAACCTGTCCTAAGAAAATTAACTGGGTTCTAGGAGCCTCAATATCACTGATCTTTCTCTCAGGCAGTGTTTCAGCACAAGTATCTAATTTGCGACCAAAATATCCCGAGAGTCTGATCTCAATGGGTGTATTATTGAGTATCAACCAACTTCAGACTGCACCAAAGTCGGCCATATCACTACTTTCTAATGGCTAAGTTGTGTCAACTAAGACTCTACGGTCAGTTAGTGCTTTATGACACCACGCGGAAGCCCAACATTCTCCTTGACTTAACTCAAGGGACACCGGCACCAACCAATGTGTCACACCAACGTAGCCATTGCTTCAACCGTATTAGTATACACCGTACAGTTTTCACGATCTATTGCTACTTACCTAAAATGCCCCCAGATCCGGGTATAGGATTTATTCAAGAAAAAAAACCCAAGCATATCCCGAAATATAAAGCATTAAGTCAAACAAGTAAAGCAATAAAGGTGATCTAGTTCTTAAGGTAACCCCACGTTTAGTTTTTCCCAGCAGAGTCGCCAGTTCTGTAATACGGTGAGACAATTGTCTTTTGGGTTTTACATTTTATCGCAAATGTTGCGGATAGCAAGACTCACCATTGACTTTTCTTTTATCCAATAAGGAAAGGGTTAAAAGAACAAAAAAGACCTTTGAGAATTTTCTGAGTAAGGGGGTAGGTTATGAAAAGGGAAGGTATTAGCATCATTTTCATCCGTAGTTATCTACAGACTCTTAATCGCTAGGTCACTTTTTTGAAAAGGCTTTGTGTTTGTGTGTTTTGAAAATATTTTGAAAAATGCCTAAGTGCGGCAAACTTTGTAATGATTCTCGTATCGTTGAGAACACATATAAAGTGTTTGTTTTGAAAATATTTCAAAAGAGTAGTGTATTATATGAAAAATGTTTTGAAATGTTCGCGAGCAAGCGATTAAGAACTATCTACCTACTCAAAAGTATTTTGTTCTTTTCCTCTTCCTTTAGATTTTACTATCCTACTATTGGTTAGTAGGAAGCCCTATCGTTGGATGTTTGAGAGATAGGCGCGGGTCATCGTACAGTCATAAAGGCAATATATAGGGATACCTTTAGAAATTCGAAGGGACTATTGATAACGAGAAATCATATCATATAATTACTACGATTTCTACCGATTTTATAATACATTGAGTCATCTAACTCCCGATTATATCGAGTTTTTATGTCTTTTCACAGGTATAACATTTGTCAACTCAAGACAATGAAAAAAGGACCACATGAAGAAAGCTAAACAAGAAATAGAAGAGAAAAGAACAAAATCTCAGATTTTGCACCTGTGACGATCGTCACGCCTCCCCAACTAGAAAGAACGCTCGTCACACATCGTTGAGGAGCTTAATGCGCTATTTAAGCGCATTACGACCGTCACCCACCTGTGACGACCGTCACGCGCGTAAAGAGGAACATTATGAATTGGTGGAGACGTGGGCAACGTGAGGCAGAATCCTTCTCCAATATTTCCTCCACTCAGTAACCATGCATCCTATTTTCACGCCACTCAAGCCTCTTCCAAGATTTTCTCAACTGTAATATTTTCTCCTATATATATGTGGTAGTGCAAAGGGATGAGGGTCGAAGAATTTTTCCAGAGACCAAAATTGATGATTTTCTACATTAAACTATATTATTTATTTTTGAACCATTTTTCATTCGTACTGTAATTTTTATTTCCAGAATTAGTTTTTAGAGTGTTAATTCTTCATCTAAGAATTAACACAGTTATAGATTTAATTGAATTGCAAGGAATTTGTAAGCATCCAAGATTACCACAACAACATTATTTCCAAGTTTTTTATTGCAATTAATATTTATTCATTCTTGTATTATGTCATTTATTTTTATGAATATTATTTTAAATTGCATATTTATTAAATATATTATGTCCGACTAAATTAATTGTACCGGTATGTGACTCCTAAGTACCGAAAGAATTCAGTGATACCTTGGCTAAAAACATTTATAAAACAATTTCTGGTTTCCAATTTCCATGTTTAATTTAACTACCCTTGTCATGAGAGTGAGAGGATAATTAACACGATTTTGCCACGAGGGTGGGAAATTAATTAAGGCAAGAACATGCATGCGAGAGCTGGGGTTCAACCCAGATAGTGGTAACGAAACATTAATTTTTAAATACACGAGAGTGTTTTAATAAATTAATTAAACTCAAATTGTTTTCAAAAAGTGTTATTAAATTTAAAGTGCATCCACTAGGTTTAGTAGCATGACTTATTTCATGAACACGAGAGTGTATGTCTCAGGTTTTTAAACAATTCGTTTTTACCGAAATACTTTATAGGCCAAGCGATTCACCGAATTCCTGAAGTCCGACTATCACATACCGATATAACTATTACTATTATTTTTAATTAAAATATTTCCCCCCTAAAACCAAATATTCATCACTTAGTTAAACCAATTGTAGCATTAGATCGTATGCGATTTATCCTCAGTCTCTGTGGGTTCGATAATCTTTTAAAACTAGAACGACTGAACTGTATACTTGCAGTTAGTATCCCGACAGACTTATAAAGTCCCGATCAAGTTTTTGGCGCCGTTGTCGGGGACTGATTAATCAATTAAGTACGATCCTTCTGTTGCACGTTTAGACTAGGCAACAGAAACCCTCTTTCGATTTGTATGCCAAATACTCACTCCCGAAGCGAGTCTTTGCATCTACGAATCTTGTCCCAATTACTATGTATCACCCAAATGTTTTCTACAACCCCCACTGTGAGTATTTCGAGGAATCACAAGAATTCCATAAATCCGACCTCAAAATACTATTGGAGAATTTCAATGCATCACAGACTCATTCTCACCCGAATTACCTTTCCAACCACCAATCCCAACGTTTTGAGGAATCGCAAGAATATTATAATTCCAACCAAACTTATCCTCAACCAAATTTCCCCTACAATCATTATACCCAATATTTCGAGGAGACGCAAGTATCCTATAAATCCTAACTCGAAATATTACTGGGAAATTTTAATGAAATATCAATGATGAGAAAGCGCTTTACGGAAACACAAAATGCGACTCTAACTCAATTTGAAGAATCAGAAGAATCGCATAATTTCAACTTCGAAACATCAACGGAGGATTCCGACGCGACGCTAATTCACTCTAGGTTAGAATCTCTGATGGGGAACTTTGTAGAGACACAAACTGTCCAGAACGAAGAGTTTAGAAAACAAAGTCTTCAAAATAGTGAAAACCTTAGGCAACTGACCACTGTGGTTGAGTCGCTCGCGACTCACAATATAGCCTTAGAGACTCAAATCTCCCAGCTTGAACAAAACCCTCTAGGACCCTTCCCTGAGGAAAAATTGGATGTTGTAACAACCAGTAGTGAAAAACAAGTTGAAAATTCTAAGGAGAGTGATAATGAGGTTGAGGAGAGTGATGATGTGGGTGAGGAGAGTTCAGACGAGAAAAGAGTAAAGATTGAGAAAAATCCTCCAACACCATCTAAAAGGGAGGTTGTAGAAGAGGTATAAAAGGGAGCACCTATTGTTATGACTCGCCCTTATACCCCACTGTTTCCTTTCTCGAAAAGTTTTATGGAAGCTCAGATAGACTCCCAATCTAAAACATATGTGGAGGTATTGGAAAATATCCACACTAATGCACCCTTGTTGGAAGTCTTGCATAAAAAGAGAAAATTAGAGGACCGTGAAACTAGGGATATAATTACTGTTAAGAAGGTAAGGTTAACCTTTGAGGTGGTGGATGAAATCACTAAGCCCAAACTTGAAAAGTTGATACTTAGGATAGATCCAGAACCACCACCACAAGTTCATAAGAATGAACCACCCCACAGAAGAAAGAAAAGAAAATGTGAGGGATATGTGAGATGGCTTGATAAGTGGCCATGGAAAATGACAACAACTAAAAGTTCAACTGAGGAGTCATCCTCGAGAGAACCACCATGAGTGCTTGCACTTCTGAGCTGTCGAGCTATCGACATTAAACAAAGCGATGCGTGGGAGGCAACCCACCTATTTTTTATTGCTATTATTTCCGTTTGTTCTTATTTTTGTTTTTCTTTTCCGTTTCTACATTTATTTCTTTTAAAGCTTTATTTTCATTACTTCTAAAAAAAATTTTACAACTGCTGCTGATTTTCAAACAACTTTACAGGTTTTCTGAAAAAGTCTTTTTCTATCCTACCTTTTCCCCTGATTTGCTTCCCTCCCTTTACTATATACTATGGAAACCACTTTTAGAGGCAGAAACCAAATGAGGAGGTTTGAGGAATTATCACACAGAAATATTGGTATGACCTTATATTATGATGAACCAACAATGGACACTTTAGGCATTAAGGATAATGTCCATTATCTGTTTAGCCAGCTGGGGTGGGAAAAAGCCCACATTAAATCTAGGTTTGTTACATACCGCGAGCTTACCCTTGAATTTCTAAGCTCCTTAGTTCATATACCCGAGCACGGTTTTGGAACTAGAAAGGGATTTATAGCCTTCAGGTTATTTGGTATTGAATTTTCTTATACCCATAAAGAATTAGCCGACCTTCTAGGATTCCCTAGCGGACCTTTTACTTTTTCTACCACCCAAGCAGAGTTAATGGATTTTGAGCTAGACTATTTTTGGGGGACTTTAACCGGAAATTACCACCCTGAGCCGGATAGCATGGATAATAATGAAATACACAACCCCGCTATCCGCTATTTCCACAAGATTCTAGCACATACCATTTTCGGCAAAGAACAGAACCGCACTGCCATATCTAAAGATGAGATATTTTTGTTGCAGTGTATGATACAGGGCCGACCTGTCAATGCAGTGCCATTCTTAATGCGGACCTTTTCCCGCATTGCTGAGAACCCTAGCGAGCCGATCATCATAGGAGGCCTTGTTACCATGATTTCTAACGCCCTCGGACTTAGAAACCAGCTACATAGGTGTACAAAATTCAGTTCAATCCGCCCTATGAACATTGATTTTTGTTTCCACCTACGAATAGTAGGTAATCTAGGTCTTCCACCCTTCGAATACTTGATAAGGGATGAAGTGGTCACGGTATTTACACTTCCTAACCATGCCAAAACAAGTGCCCACAATCGGAACAATTGGCTGTATGAGCTTAACCCTCCCGACCGCCCTTCGACACCTGAGACACCCCAATCCTACCAAGATTATGATACCACAATGTCTGATGAGAGTGACCCCGAGACCCCTCCTGGTTACCATGATGGTAACAACATCGTAGAGGATGTTGATTCCCCTGCAACAACAAAAGGAGAATATGCTAAAAATTTGAATAAGATCTTTTCTACACTGGACGTTTACCAGACGGTCATCAATGGAATCAAGAACGAGTTGAAGGGTATGCGTATGGACGTGATAGGCTTAACTGATATTACTGTGGAACAGTTTTATCACATACATGCAGCTTTCAAAGACTTGAAGACGCGACTGGGATGAAGCAGCAGAATCAACACTTATTTTTACCTTGTGTTTTATGTTTCTAGGCAGTTTATGATTTCATTTTAAACAAGTTTACTCTTTACAGTTTTTGAAGTTCTGTTAGAAACATATATTCATTTCATTTTCAGTTTATTTTCATTTTCATTATATTTACTGTGTGTTACATCTAATATTATATTCACTTATCATATTATCATTTTGCAAAATTTTGTTATACGATGTATGTTGGAAATACTCTGCATGTATTGAATTATTGTGTTATAATGTTTTGGAATTATATTATTTCGTTCATTTCATAAATATGATTCTTTGCACCCGTAACGATCGTAACGTACCCATAACGAGTGTAACACGCGTTTCACCGTGTTAAGCCCGTCAGCCCATTGTGACGGTCATCACGTGCGTCCAATAGCAGATTCTGCTATTACAGAAGTCGTTCCACTTTCCATTCATTCTTCCCTTTTTTTCCCAAATCCGTAACAGTACCCATTCAAATTTTCTCTCAAATTCCAACACTCCAACACTTAAACTCCATCAACCCACTACTCAATCCACATTCCAAACCATTTTCACGATTAAATATTTTGCATGCACTATGACCAACAACCAGCAAAATGAAATGAGCGCAGCGCTTGAAAAAAGACAGCATGAGCAATATGAGTATCTATGCGCTCAAAACACTCAGATCTTGACTGAACAGCGGAGCATGAATGAGAGGTTGGATGAGGCCCTGTCAGAGCTCAATTCCTTAAGGCTGGACGTAAGCACCCTTGGTTTCCAGGATACTGACACAGAAGCCACTCCTACCAGATGCTCTCGCACCAGGAGTAGAGGACGTGGTCACCAGTAGTTTTTCTTTATTTTCTATGTAGTTTATTATTTTTTCTGTTTCATTTCCTTTCTGTTTGTTTTTGTAATTGTACTTCCCCGCCTATATACCGCAACATTGAGGACAATGTCGGATTTAGTGTGGGAGAGGTACCTTTCCATCTTTTATAAACCAGTAAATTTTTACGATATGTCTCGATTCAAATTCTTCGCTTTATTTAGCCATACCGAAAAAAATTTTATCTTCGCATATGCCCGACATACCTATTTTAACGAAATCCCAGTTGAGGAAGCCGAAAACGACATAACAAGATCGATACAGTTATGACACCAAAGGCTTCCTACTTACGCGATCCATTTCAATAACCATTATACCGATATCTAGAGTTTTAGTTCTAAAGTAACCCCTAGTAGTTTATACTAGCAGTCAGCACCGTCTTGACACAAACGACGTGGAGAATCGATGAATATAAGTGTTTGATGCTTGATTCTAAAAATATCCTTCCTATCTCGCTACTAAAAGAAAAGAAATTTTATGCACCAAAATATACGGTCACATATAAGAGCTGAGAAAATAATGAAGGAATCCAGTGTTGGTTGGTTCAGAGGTATCTGGTTCTGAACTCGGTAGGGCGTGCTACGGCCCGATCCCCCATAACCTCCAATTTGGATAACATATGTAGGGTTGCCACATTCGTGTACCAGACCCCGTGCTAAAAGGATCAAAGTCACTAACCGGTTACTCCACTACGTGCGTGCTAAGACAAAGGGCTTAATGTGATTGTGCCAGAATGAAATCGGGTGAAATAGATACGAGGAAATCTGGGCAGAATTATAACGGAGCTGTTGGATAGCTCGTTTGAAATGGAAGCCTACGACTAAGCTTATTGCTTGTGTCATTAGCGTATCTTTAGTGTTTCACTCAAGTATTGGCCGAACCGACGAGGATTTCCCGAAATTGCTTTAAAAATCCAAGGTATGTCATGCATATGCGCTTGATAAAACTTGTCCGACCTTTTGAATGACTATTTGCTTGAGGACAAGCAAAGGTTTAAGTATGGGGGAATTTGATAACGAGAAATCATATCATATAATTACTACGCTTTCTACCAATTTTATAATACATTGAGTCGTCTAACTCCCGATTATTCCGAGTTTTTATGTCTTTTCACAGGTATAACATTTGTCAACTCAAGACAATGAAAAAAGGACCACATGAAGAAAGCTAAACAAGAAACAGAAGAGAAAAGAACAAAATCTCATATTTTGCACCTGTGACGACCGTCACACCCTGTGACGACCGTCACGCCTCCCCAACTAGAAAGAACGATCGTCACACATTGTTGACGAGCGTAATGCGCTATTTAAGAGCATTACGACCGTCACCCACCTGTGACGACCGTCACGCGCGTAAAGAGGAACATTATGAATTGGTGGAGACGTGGGCAACGTGAGGCAGAATCCTTCTCCAATATTTCCTTCACTCAGTAACCATGCATCCTATTTTCACGCCACTCAAGCCTCTTCCAAGATTTTTGCAACTGCAATATTTTCTCCTATATATATGTGGTAGTGCAAAGGGATGAGGGTCGAAGAATTTTTCCAGAGACCAAAATTGCTGCTTTTCTACATTAAACTATATTATTTATTTTTGAACCATTTTTCATTCGTACTATAATTTTTATTTCCAGAATTAGTTTTTAGAGTGTTAATTCTTCATCTAAGAATTAACACAGTTATAGATTTCAATTGAATTGCAAGGAATTTGTAAGCATCCAAGATTACCACAGCAACATTATTTCCAGGTTTTTTATTGCAATTAATATTTATTCATTCTTGTATTATGTCATTTATTTTTACGAATATTATTTTAAATTGCATATTTATTAAATATATTATGTCCGACTAAATTAATTGTACCAGTATGTGACTCCTAAGTACCGAAAGAATTCAGTGATACCTTGGCTAAAAACATTTATAAAACAATTTCTGGTTTCCAATTTCCATGTTTAATTTAACTACCCTTGTCATGAGAGTGAGAGGATAATTAACACGATTTTTCCACGAGAGTGGGAAATTAATTAAGGCAAGAACATGCATGCGAGAGCTGGGGTTCAACCCAGATAGTGGTAACGAAACATTAATTTTTAAATACACGAGAGTGTTTTAATAAATTAATTAAACTCAAATTGTTTTCAAAAAGTGTTATTAAATTTAAAGTGCATCCACTAGGTTTAGTAGCATGACTTATTTCATGAACACAAGAGTGTATGTCTCAGGTTTTTAAACAATTTGTTTTTACCGAAATACTTTATAGGCCAAGCGATTCACCGAATTCCCGAAGTCCGACTATCACATACCGATATAACTATTACTATTATTTTTAATTAAACTATTTCCCCACTAAAACCAAATATTCATCGCTTAGTTAAACAAATTGTAGCATTAGATCGTATGCGATTGATCCTCAGTCTCTGTGGGTTCGATAATCTTTTAAAACTAGAACAACTGAACTGTATACTTACAGTTAGTATCCCGACAGACTTATAAAGTCCCGATCAACTATCATCATGTATTTGTAGGCGACATCGAGGGACAAGATGATTTACCGAAGGCAGCATCGATGGTAATCGAGGGACTATGATCTTTATGATGATTTTTAACTGAGGGTCTTTGCTAATGGTATCCCTATGTTCGAGGGACATGACTGTTTTATCCGAAGGCAACAAGTGGGGTCACCTTAGAAGTGCGTGTGTGAATTGTGTTTGATTCAGTTATTTTATCTTGTATTTAAGGTTTTCTAGCGTTTGATTTTAAAACTTGACATACATGTCTAGTTACTATACAATTATATATATACATACATTCATACATAAGTGCGGAAAGTAAAAGTGTGGGAAAATAAACCCAAGCTATTAGATCCCATGAGCAGTTACATAATAGGAAAAAATGCGAGAAAATAAACTAAACTATTACAAAATCAACCATGCGACCTATACATTTGTTTTTTAGAATTTAAATAGCAAAGAGAAAAGAAATTAGAATAAGGTATTTAAAACCTAAAGAAAATTTCTAAGTGTTAGGAAAATATTTTTTGATGTTTTATTATTTGGAAAATAATTAAAGTGATAATAAAATAATTAAAACCTAATTATTTCTACTCTTTTTTTTCTTTTTTAAGAAAATTAAGTTAATAATAAAAAAAAACCTAATGTCTAATTATTTTTACATATAAATTAATTAATAAAAAAAACCTAAGTCTAAATATTTTTAAATAAAAAATTGATTTTTTTGATTTTTTTATAGTCTAATTAAAAAGATAATTAAATTAATTAAGCAAAAGCAAAAAAATAATAAAAACAAGAAAACTGAAAAGTTAATGGGACCCTCCCCCTTTATTCAAGGACTACGAATCTGGTGGTGGGGTTCTTTTCTCTTGAATGTGCCTGTAAAGAGAGATCTGAAGCAAACATATTTTTATGCCTTAAAATGGCATATAGAGATTTATGCATCAAAGCTTGCATATGATACGTCAAACTCGTCCTAAATCATATCCTGAATACATTTAAGCTCATCAAACACATTAGTAATGCATGGAATTTAAAATTGAATTCAAAGAAAAAAACGCAAACTGGTGGAGTTTGAAGCACGAGTTTCAGGCACCAAATCTTCTGGTTCTTGGGTTGGATCTGTTCCTGAGGACTTCAAGAAGAGGTTTGGACACTTTGTTTAGCTTGAGAGTGGTTGGATCGTGTGATACGAATTTGCACTTTTCTTGAGAATTTTATGAGATTTTTGAAGTGGTTCTTGAGGCAGTAGCTTGTGTGTCTTTTGCACTTGATTATTGCATATATTTATAGAGGAATGAAATGGAACAAGAACAAGACAAGAATCTTGTACCATCATGTCATAATTCATTATAAAAAAACACATTGAAATTTTTCCAAAATTGTTAAAAAAAACATTTCAAACTTGAAGATTCTTGTTCCCAACATGTTTTCACGGCTTTTGCATGTTTTCCATGTGTTCTTGGGCCTCCATGCGATTGAAATCAAAAGCTCATGCGCCTTGGCCCAATGAGTTTATATTTTACTTGATTTACTTGCATTTAAATAAATAAAAATTCAAATAAAAGAAATAAAAATAATAAAAAATATATGAATGGATTTAGAGGTCTTCTAATACATTATGAACATGTTTGAACATCAAAAGTTATGCCCACTAGTTTAAAATTTCAAGTTTGCTCACTTTGTATTTCATGCATTTTCTCTAAATTTCCCAACTTGCACTGGCCATAACTCTCTCAATTGTCATATTTTGAAGGTAATCTTTGACTTTTTGGAAAGCTCAATATGTTCTCTACAATTTCTATTTTTATCATTTTTGCATTTGGAGACTTTATCTTGATGTAATTTGCCTTGACAAAAAGTGTCTTTTTGTTAACTTTTAAAATGACCTATAATGTATGGGCTCATATCTTTCAAATGAAGAATTTTTTGGACTTAAGCATAAAGAAAAGGATGTAGAGAATTTAATTTCCTTCAAAATGGGATTTGGTTGGGGAACTATTGAGGAAGCATGTGAAAGTTATGCTTGGTCAAAGTTTAGTTGACTTCTCCTAAGGAAACCCTAATTTGGAAACTTTGGACTTTTGATGATTTGAGGGCATCTCTTGAGGAATCATGATCAACCCTTGATCAAATGATGAATATCACTTCAAAAGGTTGATTTTGACCAAAAATATTTTAAGTTTGACTGTATGTTGACCATAGTTGACTTTTTACCCAATACAATTGACTTTCAATCATTTGAGCCATTGACTGAGCAAAATTGTGATGTAAGACTTGAAACTTGACATGAACACTATTGAAGACCTATGATGTACCATGAAAACCATTTGAGACCTTTGAAACCCATTATTCCTTGTGCAAGATAAAACCCTAGTTGTGGACCCATTGCTTAGGAGGAGAGTTTGTATGATCAAATCCTTGAGCATTTGAGAACCCTAGAAGAATGTCTTGAAGAAATTGGGAGGGAAAATTTTGGGGTACAATAGGGAAGGCCTTCAATAGACTTCTTTGTTTCAACGTTTGCAACAAAATCTTCAGTGATCTTGTCTTTAGGGTGTTGGTTAATGTCAAAACGAGAAACTTCCACTTTCTTCTTTTTGCCAAACTTCAATCTCCATTCCTTGATAGATTTTTGAATCAAATCCATGAAAAGAAAACATTGTGAGGTTTTATGTCCCAAAAAGTTATGATATTTACAAAAACATCTTTTCTTCTGTTGGTCTAACAGAGGAATTTTGGCACCAGGTGGCACTATCATTTTGGCCATCCTTTACCAATATGTCAAATATTTCGTCACATTTTGTTACGTCGAAAGTGTATGTTTTGTTAGGGAACTTGTTGTTCTTTTCTGGTTCTGCAGGATTCTTCTCATTTTAAGGGGTTAGAACTTTGCAAGGATACGGTGGGCCTTACTTTAATTCAGCCAGGTCTACTTCACATTCTTTAAAGTCTGAAAATCGTTGTAGGCTTCTTATTCATCTACACCAATTTTGACATATGCAACTCTTTCTTTTTTATGACTTTTGTTCGCTCTAGATTTTTTGACCTTTAAGCGCTCCACTTGTTGAACCTTGTCTGCCAATTGGGCCGTATCTCTTAAGTAGTGAGGATCCAACTTCTTTCTAATGAAGAAATCTAATCCTCTTGCAGCCATCTCAACTAACTCGTGTTCAGGAACTTGGGTAAAGCATCTTACCTTGAGCAGGCAGAATTTGTTGAGGTAATCATCAATTGGCTAGCTAAACTTACGTATGTTGTTGGCCAATTCACTTAGGCTTATCTTTGATTGACCTACATAAAATTGTTCATGAAAAAAACCTTTCTAAATGAGTCCAATCTTGGATAGAATTTCCTGCAAGGGTAGTGAACCATGTGAAAGCATTTTTGGTTAGTTAATTAGGAAAACATTTTATCCTTAAGTTTTCGTTATTTGTTATATCCCCAGCCTCGGTAAGGTACCTGGCTATATGTTCGACAGTTGATTCCCTGGTGTCACCAGAGAATTTTGTAACCTTTAGGACTTTCCAACCCCTAGGCAATTCAGTTTGCAAAATATATTCAGATAAAGGAGAAGTGTAATTAGGCCTACGATGGCCAATATTTACACCATTTCGTGCCATAATTCTTTTGACCATGGCTGTCAGATTATTATCTGCTACCATGTTGTCTTGTCGAACTTGATATATGACTTCATCAGCATTTTGATTTCTATTTACCATCATAACCCTAGGTTCTGGTTACCTTAGAACTTGTGGTTCCTTCCTAAAAGGTTTGGCTCTAGGTATTTCAACATTCACAACTCTAGGCACTTCGACTACCCTACATTCGCCTAAGGTGCATTTCTTTGATTCTGTTGAACTTGGTTAATTGTTGGGTCTTCTTCAAAGATTACCCCTTTATTTTCCCTAACACACTTCCTCTAAGGATGTCGTAGAGGTTGAGGCACACCAAAGAATTCAGTGATGCATGTCATTTGTGCAGCCATTTGTTGGTTCGCTTGAGTGGTGTTTTGAATCAAAGGGTTAAAGATTGTACCCATTATATGTGCAAGCATTTGGACCATTTCATGGTTACTCTCGTCCATTTGCTGTCTAATCACCATTGCAGAGTGATTTGTTAAATTTGGCATTTGGGAAGAAACTCCTTCTACCTGTGATTGGACATTTTGACCCCTATTATTAACAGTAGATCCAGAACCTCGTAATGGAGAAGTAACGTTCATCACATGATCTGAGTATGTTATAATGGAATTATGTAAACCCATCATAAACGAAGATGGCATGCCATAAGGCTGCTCACGACCATTTAGAGGCATAGAAAAATCAGGCGGGCCCTGAGGCATGTGGAAAGTATTTCCCCCTGGACAAGGGGTCCCTTGTGAATTTTGTGGTCCTATATAGGTCAAAATAGGGCTATTATAAGCGTTCGACTGCATTGACGTCAAACTTGTTCAAGATGGAATAGCCTTTGCTCCTTGGTTCAAAGGTATGGCTTCAGCTGTACTGGAAACGGTCGTGCCTCCCCCTATCGAAGGGGGAACTTGTTCTGCATTGTTAATGGGTGGGTTAACCATTCTCCTATTATACATCCTTTTTGGTATAGGTTCATTAGTATTGGCTAATTTACCACTCCTCAATCTCATGAAACATTGTTAACAAACAAGTTATCAAAATAATAGATAAAAATGAAATAAATTCTAAGAAGAAGTAGACACTGGTCCCACCAGGTGTGCTAATTTGTTTATCGTGAAATTTGATAAACAATCGCTGGTCTTCTAAATCAAAGAAAAGATTGGTGACTTCCAGGATCGATCAGATTATCTTAAGGACATGTGTTTAGTTCTATTTATTATCTTTCTATTTGTTAATCTCTTTGATAGAGATTGTTATGTCGAAGGTAGTAATGTAACTCTTTAAAGAAAAGACTGGTATGTAAAATGCTTTTGATTTAAACTTAAAAGGAATGTATAAAACTTCAATTGAAAATGAATGGCAATAAACATAAAACTGGTGCATCATACATACATTCTCACAACTCGTTTCTCGAACACTAGTACTTTGAGTAATTTAGAGTAATTTGTACAAAGATGTGAACACATGAATCCTATTGCTAAGACTCTTATTTATACTATTTAGAACACAACGGTCTGCTTCTAAAACAACACCATGTTTTTTGTTGCATGCACTTTCGAACCTTATGCTTCTACGCGTCCTCCTCAAATAACGATACACATTTGGATTTCAAATGATTCTCTATTTTTAAGCGCCAAATATACCAACATGCCATAACGAATTCATTTTCAAATATCAAAACTCCAAACCTTTATACATCGAATTATTTAAACTTATTTGGACCATCCGTAATCTTGATCAGTTGAACCTTATAAAGAAAATATTTTTACTTTTCTAATTCAACTACCGTTAAAATTCTAGCTAACAAGAACATAATGGGTAATCGGTCTAAATTGTTAATTGGGTCGACCATGTGCAAAAGTGAAACCGAAGACAATGTGAGTTATGCTTTCTCATTGAGCCATTACCAAACTGAAAATGGATATCATATGAACTCCTCTTTGGAAAAGAATGTCATATGTTGGAACCTTTACATGATTGAGCCTCCAAAAGAGAAAGTAAATATAAGGAGGAATGCATTTGTTCCACACTATCTTGCCTCATGTTGTTGACTACTAAGTGCTTATAGGAAACCATTAGATATAGTTGCCAATCTTCATTAGGGAACCGCATTAAAAAATCATCTCCATCATTATAGATTTTGACTTCCTTAGTCAAACCAACATGAGTCGGGAAAACATTCACTAGATTAGGAAGGATAAACAATGTCCTATCCTGAATGAAAGAGATCAACATTGTTTTAAGGTTGTTAAGGTGGTATTGGGAAAATTGAGATGCTCTGCAAGAATTACACCACCCCAATTATCTAGTCAGAAGTTAATTTTGTCTCCCTTTCTAATGAGTCATCAAGAGTTAGCCTTGAGATCCTAAAACTAGTCTCCAATCCAATACATATGGTAGATGATATGTGAATCCTAATTCGGACACTTGGTATGAATGCTCTGGCTTTTATGACTCTATCTCAATAATCCAATGAATTTTCCATCTTCCAACATTGGAGCAGGTTGGAGGCCTCATTTATAGAAGTTAAAGATCTAAAGCCAAGACCTCTAGTCTCCACACTTTAACAACATTTGTTCCAAGCAATTGTGACAAGTTTCCTAGTTGATGTATCACAACTCTAAATGAAGTTTCTATACCATTTATATACATACTTCATAAAAAAGATGTGCCATGCATAAATGATGAGAGTATGCATAAGAATTGACAAGAAGTCTCCCAATAATGGACAGAAATGAAGCTTTCCATTTTGCAAGCTTGTGTTTGATCTTATCTTCAATGGCTTGAAAGTGAATGGATTTGGGACTGCCTTTAATTTGAATGTTGTTTGGTTCCTATTGTACCCCAAAATTTGCCTTCCCTTTTTTACTCAAGACATGCTCATTGAGGTCTTCAATTGCTCAAGGATGACCAAGAACTGACCAGACAAATTCTCCTCCTAAACAATGAACCTTTAACTAAGGTTTCACTTTTCACCAAGATGTGTAAACTCCAAGGTTCTCAAATTTTTTCCATGTTCCTAATATTCCTTCGATATTGTCCATGGAAAATTTCATGCCTTACACTACAAGTTTGCTCAATCAATTGCTCAAATGCCTAAAAATCAACTATTTTAGGTCAAAAGATAATTGTGGCCAATGTACAGTCAAACTTCAAGATTTTTGTTCAACATCAACATTTTGAAGTGATATCCATCATTTTATCAAGTGTTGATCATGATTCCTCAAGAAATTCTCCTAATCTATCAAAAGTCAAGAATTGCAAAATTGGGATTTCTATAGGAAAAGTCAACTGAACTTTGACCAGGCATAACTTTCACATACATCATCCATTTTTTCTCCAACCAAAGCTCATTTTGAATAGAATCCAATTCCCTGCATCTTCACGTTTTCCCTCAAGTCCAAGAAATGCACCATTTTAAAGATACAAGCTCATACATTATAGGTCATTTTCAGAAAGTCAACAAAAGACACTTTTTGTCAAGACCATTTACATCAAGATAAAGTCTTCAAATCCAAAATTTATCAAAAGATGGATTGAATTAGACATCTTGGGATTTCCAAAAAGTCTAAGATCATCATCATGAGATAAACATTGAGCAAGTTATGGGTTTCCCAAGTTGGGAAAATTTGAGAAAATTCAAAGATGGTGCATTGAGCAAATTTGAACTTTTGGGTCAATGGCTTAACTTTTTGAGGTTCTAACATTATTATGACCTTATAGGGGACCTATAATCTCATTTTTACATTGCCTTATAATTTTTATTTATTTTGTCCATATTTATTTTTGATTTATTTCAAATAAATATAAAATAAATTGTACAAAATAAATAGAAATGGGCCTTGACCTTTAGGCTAATGTTTTGGTCTGCCTAGAAGCCCAAGATTTCGTGTAAGAATGTCCAGGTACATTTAAGGATGGAAATGGAATGGAATCTTCATTTTTAGCATGTTTTCAAATTTTGAATAATGGCTTTAAACATGACTTTAATGCCTTGGATTCTTTCTATATAACCTTGCTCCCTCCTCTCCTCTATTTATACAAGCCATGTGCAAGCATAACACACACGGAGATTTCCTCAAAGAGCCATACAAAATTTGAAAAAAAAATCTATCAAAGTTGTCAAATTCAAATGCATAGTTCCAGCCTCCTTCGGTCTATTCCAGGTCCTCCATCAACATCCTGAGATCCCCATGAGCACATACCAATCTTCATCCACGCCGTTTCACACCCAGAAGTGCCCAACCGAATCACCTCCATTGGGTAAAATTTCGCATCTTTGATCTCTTAGTGTAAGCATTTTAAACAGATCTAAAGAACATAATCATGTTTATTTAATCATTGTGAAGTATTCTAACGTTTTACATGAGAAGCTAAAGGCCTGGATCGCAAGTTTACATGTTTAGGGTTTCAAAACGGCCAAGCTTCGAGCAGGACGATGCAGGCTGTTTCAGGTCACACCATGGCCATGGTTGAGTTAGTAGCATGCGAAATAGGGGGGTAGCCGAAATCTGGGGTTTTGATTCCCCATATTTTCATTGTTCTGTTTTTGTAGAGGCCGGAGAATATGATCGGAGGGTAGCTCCGACATCCCTAAAAATATTTGACTCCAGTCAAAGCTGTCGTGGCTAAAATTCGTGCCCTGGTTGGCTCATTCAAACTTACAGCGTGCGCGTCTTGATGACTCAGCTTTTAGATTTATTTTCATATTTTATTATTTCATTACATTATACTAACAATTGAAACAGGTGGTCTGGTGGTGAAAGGAGCGTGTATAGTGATGGAAGGCCTGGGTTCGATCCCAGGTCTTGAATTTTCCATTTTTTTTCACATTTGTTTTACAGATCCAGTGATGTGGAGACCCACACATGTATCCCACTCCTCATATCTAAGCCATCAGATGCCAACGCAAAAAGATCTGGCCATCCTAAGGTGCGTTTCCACCCTATAGCCTCAAGGATGGTGCTCACCAGATTATTTTTTGGAACGCTGGGTTCAATTTGATTGGGCCTACACAAAAAAACTCAAGCATACCCCCCATTTACTTTAGACATCAGGTCCAGCATTCTTTTTGTTTCTTTTTTTTAGTCTTTCTAATTTGTTTTTTTAATATTTACTTATTGACAAAAGTCATTTTTTTAAATCATAAAATCAAAAATAATAATAAGAATAGACTTAGGATTTTTCTAATTAATTTTAATTTTGTAAATTCATTAACTTGATTATTTTGACTTGTTTCAATTAATTTAAAATCAATTAGAGTTAGGTTATTTGATTCAAATATTTTCTTAATAAAAATACAAAAATATTAGAATTAGGCTTAAATTCATTTAATGATTATCTTTTTAATTAAATTTAAGGTAGTTTAATTATTTTATTTTCTTAACAAAAAAACCAAAAAAAAAAGATTTTCTTATTTTCATCTAGAATTTTTTAGGGTTTTAGACGTTTCTTTCCATTTCGCACGCGTTATTTACTTTCGCACTTTTTTATACTAATGTATCTGCTGATGGAATGTAATTGAATTAACTAGGGCTTTTACTGCTTTTCTTTATTTTTCTCCCAAATTTTTGGACATGTAAATATCCCCCTCCCTGAAGCATTGTAATAGCGTAGATTTAACTTTCTGCACTTTAAATTTCTGCAATATTTGAACTATTTAACTGCTAGACTAATAGGATTGTATGACAAGAATAAAATCAAACGCTAGCAAACCTAACACAAAAGACTAAATAACTGAATATAACACACTTGCACATATACACCTCTAAGATACGCCCACTTTGGTTGCCTTTCAGAAAATAAAACAGTCATATCCCTCGAGAATGGGGACGCTTTAGCAAAGACCCTTAAATCAAAAATATCATAGCCCCTCGATGACCCTACAATGTTGCCTTTCGGTAAATAATCTAGTGCCTTAAACAAAATTGCTAAAGCGTCTCTATATGTTGCCTTTATGACTATACGTCCCTTCGAATGTCCCTTAAACATTCAACGATAGGGCTACCTACTCACTAATAGTAGGATAGTGTTGTCTAGAGGATATAAGAAAAAGAACAAATCTTTCGAGTATAAGTAGATAGTTCTTAGATGCTTGCTCAAAACAAACTTTTGCACTTACACAAGACATTTCAAAAAAACACTTTCAAAAACCGCTTTATCATCACTCTTGAGGACTGATACAAGAGTTATCATAAAGTAAATCGCTGCACTAAGACATTTTCTAAAAATACTTTTCAAAACACACAAAGCACAAGGTATTTCAAAATGAGCTAAGCATCTAAGAGCCCGTAGATAACTACGGATGGAAAGGGTGTTAACACCTTCCTTTTCTGTAATCTACCCCCTTACTCATAAATAAATCTCGAAAGGTCTTTTTTTGTTCTTTTCACCCTTTCCTTTGTTGGATAAAAGAAAGGTCGGTGACGACTCTTGCTTACCGCAACATTTACAAACTCAAACAGAAAATCAGTATAAACAGACGATTCTGCCACCGTATAGGATTGAGAGTTGGTTTTTCAACATATTTTTCCTCGACTACAACTACTTTTCCCTTTTCAAATTGCACTACATCATGACATATACTTGTTTATAGAGAAGCAGTTTGTCCAAGAGTTTATGGATCCAAGAGTTTATATATCTAACTCTTCTAACATATTTGTGGGAAGAAAAGGCAAACTCGAAGTAACCCTTATCTGAAAGGTGATTATCCATTTATCACTAGATTTCCACAAATCCATGAGCTTGCTTTTGAGAACTACAACCGTTAAAATAAAAAATATAAATCTTATCATCACAATTTAAAAAAAAAAAAATTTAATAGACATTGGAAATCAAAATCTATTTAATATACAATTTTTTTTTACATTTTTTTAGATGTCTTAGTTTTTTTTTATACTTTTTAGAGATAAAGTCATTTGATTAAAATCGATTGAATTTTTATATAGTTTAATTGTCGAGACCGATTTATATGATCGAGTCATTCAATTTTATCTGAGTCACTCATATAATTCTACCTGAGATTTTTTTATTCGATTATTCATCCTTTGACCTCATGACCTTAATAATTTGATTGCCGAGTTATTTTTAAAATATTAAATAAAATATTCTTTTTCTTAAATAAATTAAAAGGAAATCACTCGTCTAAGATTGTTAAAATGATACCAGCATTTTCATTAGTCTTAAAACGAGTTTTTAATAACAAAAAAAAATCATAGGTATAGTCCCATGGTAAATGTCAATTTTCTTATTATATTAATAAAAAAAAGGAAGTGTTTGTCTATTTAATAAATTTAAAGAAAATTAGTGTTTGTTTTAAAATTATAGACGGTATCAACTTCATTTTAATAAGTCTTATGGGGAAAATGTAATTTCTAATAAAATAAATAAACAAAAATAACAAGTTTAATGTTATGTTACATTTACCTAATGCTACCAAATTACACCTAAACTTGTTTATCTTAATGTGGCAACTAACATAAATTGATGCTAATCTACTAGCTAGGTTCAAGTCTCTAGCTCGACTTTTTCATGTGTTAGTGAATGATAATCACATGGTAGAATTAAAATGCCTATGAATGTGTTAATTAATCTTCCTGTTTTTGTTGTAACATATGATCATGGATTACTCTCCAACAAGTGCTAATTTAGATGCTATGGACCATTGAACTTGGAAGCTCTCCTAAGGTTTCAACTGTTTGATGATATTAATCTCATCATCATTTTAGCTTTTTGGTGATGAATATAATTGACAATTAAGTATTTCAATCTCATACGGTGGTTAGGGTTGCTAAAAAGAAAAACTATAAATTGAATTAAATCGTTTAATCAAATCGAACTGAGATTAAAATAATTAAATCATTATGTTTAATTAATGAATCAAACTATATTACATAAATAATTTAAGAATCGAATTGAATTAAAATTAAAATCAAATTAAATCGAAATTAAATTGAACCAAAACTGAAAATGAAAAATATTAAAAATAAATTTTAATTTAAAAAAAATGATTTAACAGTTCGGTTTAGGAAAATTATCTTCTAACAGTTCAAAATTTTAAACAGTATATCAAATTAATAATTTTAATTCAATTCAATTTTAAATAAATTAAAACGGTTCTATTCGGTTTGAATAAATCTAAATTATTATTTAGTTCAGTTCGATTTGATTTTCTCATAAAACCATATCATAGACAGCCTAACGGTGGTTAATCTTAATTCTTAAATATTGAATTTTTGTTACCTAACAAAACTTTAGTGTTAGTTTTCCGTACATACATCAGCAAATAAATATGGATGAATTGTTTCTGCTTTATATAGTTATAAAATATAGATCTATGTTGTGGTTTTAATTAAGATTACCATGTTTTCTTCTGTTCCTCTGTCTACCCTACAATTTCTCTCTTAAATGTTAAATAACCATAATGAGTAAGCTGTTAACAATTTATGGAGCTTTGTGTCTTTACCTTTTGTTTTAAATTTCTATTCCAATTTCTACAACTGTTACAGCTTAAACTAGCTGGCCTGGAAAGAAATGTCTGGCTCATTTAGTACAACTATTATCAGAAACACAAGTATTAATATTTTTCACATATTTACAATTTATTTTCCAACTTTTGTGTCATCTGTATTTATTATCCACCTACATGTTAGCCTAACAATTGATATTTATTGGTAAATTAGAATATTCTTGTGTGTAATTTGCAGAAGACTAATCATACTATGTCATTGAGATTTGTTTAAGATAATTAACCTCTTTAAACGAGAGATTATTCATACTTATACGTTGATTAGATATTGAATTTTGTTATGTACTAGAAGTAGAATTGTGTTTGGTTGATGATAATGGATTTTAAATAATGTGATATTGATCTCTGATTTGTGACGCAGAGTGCAAATGTAATTTTAACACTTTAATACTTAAGTCAGTTACAAATCTAAAATAAATGAAATGAAATTGTAAAATTAGAAGAATTTATCTTAAATCTCACGTGTGTTGGTAATATATGTTAGATAATTTTGATTAAATTTTATCTGATTGGACTGGATATTTGAATCTCCCTCGTATTAGTCTGAATTAGAGTTTAAGTAAAATCGTGTGATCTAATTATGGTATATAGAGAATGGTAGACCAGCAAGGGTTTGGTTACACATGCCCATAGTGTGACTAATATTTTGCTTTGTTTAGTGTAATAAAATTTGACACGGAATCTTCAAAGAAGAGATAAGTTTGTTGGGGGTTGAGGCATAACATTTTTGTTGACATTTGCATCTTAGTCCTCCCCCCACACAGTACTCACGCGACCCCTTCTTATAAAGTACCTTGTTAATTTTAATTTCACACACTCATCCAAATTAATTCATTGTAACTCAAACACACACACAAACTCTTTTTCTCTCTCTTCTCTCTATCTCTCTCTCTCTAATGGAGTTTCTCTCTTTACTTTTTGGTTTCACAGTAATGCACTTGTGTTTCCTGATCTGGAAATTCTTTGATCAGAGAAGGGACCAAGAGTGTTACATATTAAGCTACCAATGTTACAAGCCAAGTGATGAAAGAAAGCTTGGAAGTGATCTTTGTGGCAAGATCATAGCAAACAATGAGTATATTGGTCTGAATGAGTGCAAGTTCTTCCTGAAAGCCATTGTCAACTCAGGTATTGGCGAGGAAACTTACGCTCCAAGAAACTTCATAGAAGGCCGAGCGGTGAGCCCGACATTGCACGATGAAATCACCGAGATGGAAGAGTTCTGTGACGACAGCATTGCAAAGCTTCTAACAAAATCAGGGCTTTCGCCTTCGGAGATCGACGTGCTCGTGGTAAATGTATCTTTGTTCTCTTCTGTTCCTTCTTTAACTTCAAGAATCATTAACCATTACAAAATGAGAGAGGACATAAAAGCTTATAACCTCGCCGGTATGGGGTGTAGTGCGAGTCTTATCTCGTTAGACATTATTCAAAACATTTTCAAGTCACAGAAGAACAAGTATGCTCTTTTGTTGACATCAGAGTCTCTTAGCACAAACTGGTATTCAGGCAACAACCGGTCAATGATCCTAGCTAACTGTCTTTTTCGCACCGGCGGATGCGCTATTCTTCTCACAAACAAAAGATCCTTAAAGCACAAAGCTATACTGAAACTAAAGTGCTTAGTCCGAACTCATCATGGCGCCAGAGACGACGCGCATAACTGTTGTAGCCAAAAGGAAGACGAACAAGGCCGCCTTGGTTTCTACCTAGCTAAAGATCTACCCAAAGCCGCGACACGAGCTTTCGTCGATAATCTAAGAGTCTTATCACCTAAAATCCTACCAGCTAGGGAACTAGTCAGGTTTCTTTTCAAGTCTCTCGTTAAAAAGGTGACAAAGTTTCGTTATCCTAAGTCAGCCGCAGGTGCTGGTGCAACAACGAACAAATCACCCTTGAATTTCAAAACCGGTGTTGATCATTTCTGTCTCCACACAGGAGGAAAAGCGGTGATAGACGGAATCGGAATGAGCCTAGATCTGAGTGAATATGACCTTGAGCCAGCAAGAATGTCCTTGCACAGATTTGGAAACACATCAGCTAGTAGCTTATGGTATGTGCTAGGGTATATGGAAGCAAAGAAGAGGCTGAAAAAAGGTGAGAGAGTGTTGATGATAAGTTTAGGTGCTGGCTTTAAATGCAATAGCTGTTTGTGGGAGGTAATGAGAGATGTTGGAGATAGAAATGTGTGGGACGATTGCATTGATAACTATCCACCACATTCATTGGCCAACCCATTCATGGAGAAGTACGGTTGGATTAATAGTATTCAAGATGCAGACACTTTCAGACTAAAACTAGCTCAGTTTTTTTCAAACTAATATTATCTTAACTTCATTTACATCTCTACTTCTTGTATCTCATTTTTAACAACAAAAAAAAATGAACACTAGTTTTTAGAATTCACATCTTATCATTATTATTATTATTATTATTATTTTTATGTTTATTTTGTGCTTTTGTTTTTTCTTACCATTTTTTCTGTTCCCTCCTCAAGGGTTCTACCCAATAAGGTTTTGGTTATGAATTCTATATGAAATGAATGATGAAACCTATCATAGTATTCTTGTTTGTTTGAATTAAATAATAAAAGTGTGTTACTGTTTATTTCTAGTACTAGCTAGGTAACTAGGTTTTAGTTGATTAATTAATATTAATATATAGGATTATGTTAATATTTTTTCTGTTTGGGGCCTGAAAAGTTGTAACATAAGGATTGTGCTTGTTTTACTAAATACATGTAATTTTCAATCTTATTGAGTAGATAGGATATTTGTTGAGTTTTTATGGGGTTATGTTTATGTATTTTTTCTTTCTATACGTATCTATTCCATCCATATAATGATAAATGTTATATTTATATATTTTTATGTCTTAAAATAAATGTCTTGTTAAAATATTAATATTAATATAATTTTTTCTCACTATTATATATTTATTTATTAATTTTTACATTTTTTAACTATTTTATTAACTATAATAAATAATAAATAAAAGTGTTTTAATAAATAATATTAATTTTATCATTAAAATTAATATATTTAATTATTTTTTAAATATCATTCGGAGTTTAAAGAAATATTTATTATGAAAAAGAGGGGGAGTAGTTTTCAATAGAAAAATTTAAGTTGAAAAGGCGCAACTTGTCACATCATACATACTCCTACTAGTCATTGATTATGCTGTGGGATCTTCTCATTTAATTTTTTTTTTCTACTTCTCTCCCTTCATTTTTTTCCTTCTATTTTTATCTTATTTTCAAACTCTCTTTGATTATTAATAATTTTTTTTACTACAAGGGTAAGATTAAGAAAGATAGAGTAAGGAGAGAGATACAAAAATAATAATAGAAAGAGATTATTCAAATTCAAAATTATGCAAGGATGAATGTTAGCGAAACAATCTTTGTCAATATACATTTTTCAACACATCCTTTTTATTGGTTAAAATTTATATAGATTATTATCTACTTAATATTAAAATAAGGGTCATACAAAAATATGTAGGTCTTCTATAAATTTAGTTAGATTTATATGAATTTTGATCAATAAATAATATATAAAAAATGAATTTTTTTTTTGCAATAATCAGGTATTAAAATTTTTTTCCGCAAATAACCATGTTTCGGACAAAATTACGCAAATAACCATGTTTCAGATGACTCCCCAAAGGAGGTGTCATCTCACTTGGCGCCTACACCTATTATTTAAGGGGAGGCGTCATCTCACTTGGCGCCTAGGTGCTTAGGGCTTGCCCTAAGCCAAGTGAGATGGAGCCTTAGTACATTTCTAGGGTAATTTTCGCATTTTTTTCAATCCGGTACGTTGCGTATTCGATATAGGATCAACAAAATTGACTTTTTATTTACAAAAAATGATTACACCCATAAGTATTACATAAGAAAAAACAGATTAAAAAAAACAGATTAATCAGTGGTCCTCCGGAACCCGGTAATGACCCCCCGGTTCCGCATCCTCGTCCTCGCCTTTTCCGTGCTGGGTGTCGTCGCGTTTCCTGCTGTGGCAGGTTCGATGGCCCAGCGAAGTCAATGCATTCCGGATCCATGAAATCAGTCAGATCTCCATATCTAAAAGATCCGCTTTGGTACCGTCGGTTACCCATACCCTCAAAGTTTGGTCGTGTTGGCGGTGGGTGGGGTTCTATGGTGGGTCTGTAGCATTGATCGTCTGAGTACGGGGGGTAGAAAGGAAATGGATCTTGGGGTATTTGGTATTGAGGAAGTTGGGTGGTTTGGTGATACTGTGGTTGATGGTAAGTTGGGTCAGTTGATTCCTAATCTTCCGACATTCCCAGATCAAGGCTAAGGCTGGATGTTGAGGGGCCCATATTGGGATATACAGAAGACTGAAATTGTGTGTGGGGTATGCGGGTGTGTTGGTATTGTGATTGGAATTGCGGTTGGGTGTGAGGCATATGGGGGTATTGGTACTGAGGTGGTGATTGTGGTTGGTTGTGGGGCATTTGGGTGTAATTGTGTTGTGGTGGCGATTGTGATTGGGTGTTTGTGGTTCTGTTTCGTCTGGGGGTTGGTGGGAGGTTGATGTGTGTTGGGTTTGTTGTTGGGGAAACGAGGGTTGTGCCCATTGTGTTCGTGGGTCAACCAAATACCTTGGATGAGACACGTGCATTTCAGGGTTACTAACTGACCTGTACCAAGATAAATATTGATCTGTGTGTCGCATATTACCATGATTGAGGAAAACTGGGAATTACAAGACATGTCGGTGACGCCTCTACCACATCTTACACCATTCTGGAGCAAAGTCTTTCTAGTTGGTAAGAACCCACTGGGCGTCGACCCTTTTGAGATGCCACGGGGACAAACAAGTCGGATCACTGTGTATCTCTTGATGCATTCCGAACTGCATCTTCACACGGTCGTTGTGGTGCATCTCCATAATATTGAACCGTATGATTGCAGTCTTGGTGCTCCAAATTGTTGCATCCTCGGGGTTTGGTTCATGGCCTAAACCCAAATATGGTCTTCAGACAAACTGCACATAAAATTAAATCAGGTTAATGAAAAGGTAATATATAAATAATTTAAAAGTAGAAAAGTCGAAAGGTACGACGTACATCATCCGGGCCTAGGTGATCCAATAGATTGCGGTATAGTGCGACATTGAATCTTGGATTCTTTCCGTAATCCATACCCCTCACGCAATACCTAAAGGAAATGAAAAATATTTTATTTTTAGCATATATTTGGTGAAGAGATGAACAGTAATAAATGATATAACTTGATGACTTACTTTGTTGCGTACGGGAAAATGAATGTGTTGTTGTTGACGGGGTTTAGGGACTCCATCCTCCACCAACCCCGGGCTTGAAGTAAAAAAGTGCATCCATAAAATGTACATTTTTCCTTGATTTCATTTTTTCACAAGGAACTATATAGGTGGGCTAAAACAGCAGAACCCCAACTATACTTTCTAGTTTTTTCGAAATCTCTAAGTAAATTTAAATACATAAAATTTACACTATTTCTCGTACTTTCGGGAAATAAAAAGGTTCCAAATAGTATCATTAGATAAGTTCTAGCTTTTATTACCCTGTCTTGCTCGGAGGACTTTTCGTTTAATTCCAAAGTTGCATAATGATTTTTAAGCTCAGTTAGTAGTATACCCTGACCTCTCACACCACCACCTTCAACCATATCCCTGCCTAATAATTCTTCACACAGAGAATTGGGTTGTTGAACCGACCCGTTAACGACCTTACCGTCGACAGGGAGACCCAGTAACATGTACACATCCTCTAGCATGACGGTACATTCACCTATTTGTAGGTGAAATGTATGGGTCTTTGGTCTCCACCTTTCCAACATTGCAAGTATGAACTTTGAATCAATTGTGCAGTTGGAGATCTTTATAACATGTCCAAAACTTGCATATTCCAAATATGGTACGATAAATGGGTCGGGAGCCAGGTAGTTGTGAGACCGGATTCTGAATCTTTTGGTATCCTGAGTTAATAATGTAAAAGGTGTAAGATTAAGTAAGATGAACAAAGCATTACCTGAAGTGTAAAAAATGTATAACTAAAATAGAAACTTACAAATGCGGCAATGTTGTCCCTTGTGCCTCTGTGAGAATCGCCCATTGTGAGAAGAGCCATTGTTGAAAATGCCTGAGATTATGAAAGACTTAGAAATTATAACAGATTATGAAAGACTTTGTAGCAGAGAGTGAGACGATTGTGGGTGCGAGAGAAGTATGTTATGCTCTGTATTTATAGGCAAACAAATTTCATAGAGTAAGTTAGGTGGTAGCTGGTGCATGCATGCATGATAAGTGTCACTCTTGTAGTGTAGGCGCGGGCTAGGTGGCAGCCTTGGAGAAGGATCCTTTGCATGCATGCAACACGATTGGACATTAAGGGAGGCGCCATTGGACTTGGCGAAAGAGTACAAAAATGAAAGGTGTCGCCATCCCCATTGGCGAATAAGAGGTGGCATGGGTTGCAGAGTAGGCGCAGGCTAGGTGACAGCCTTGGAGAAGCCATGCTTGAATGCATGTAACGCTATTGGAGGTGATGGGAGGAGACTTACAGGTTACAGTGTAGGTGCAGAGTAGGCGCAGGCTAGGTGGCAGCCTTGGAGAAGGCATCTCTGCATGCATGTAACATGATTGGACATTAAGGTAGGCGCCATTGGACTTGGCGAAAGAGTACAAAAATGAAAGGTGTCGCCATCCCCATTGGCGAATAAGAGGTGACATGAGTTGCAGAGTAGGTGCAGGCTAGGTGACAGCCTTGGAGAAGCCATGCCTGAATGCATGTAACACTATTGGAGGTGATGGGAGGAGACTTACAGGTTACAATGTAGGTGCAGAGTAGGCGCAGGCTAGGTGGCAGCCTTGGAGAAGGCATCTCTGCATGCATGTAACACGATTGGACATTAAGGGAGGCGCCATTAGACTTAGCGAAAGAGTACAAAAATGAAAGGTGTCGCCATGCCCATTGGCGAATAAGAGGTGGCATGTGTTGCAGAGTAGGCGCAGGCTAGGTGACAGCCTTGGAGAAGCCATGCCTGAATGCATGTAAAGCTATTGGAGGTGATGGGAGAAGACTTACAGGTTAAAATGTAGGTGCAGAGTAGGCGCAGGCTAGGTGGCAGCCTTGGAGAAGGCATCTCTGCATGCATGTAACAGGATTGGACATTAAGGTAGGCGCCATTGGACTTGGAGAAAGAGTACAAAAATGAAAGGTGTTGCCATCCCCATTGGCGAATAAGAGGTGGCATGGGTTGCAGAGTAAGCGCAGGCTAGGTAACAGCCTTGGAGAAGCCATGCCTGAATGCATGTAACACTATTGAAGGTGATGGGAGAAGACTTACAGGTTACAGTGTAGGTGCAGTGTAGGCGCAGGCTAGGTGGCAGCCTTGGAGAAGGCATCTCTGCATGCATGTAACACGATTAGACATTAAGGGAGGCGTCATTGGACTTGGCGAAAGAGTACAAAAATGAAAGGTTTCGCCATCCCCATTGGCGAATAAGAGGTGTCATGGGTTGCAGAGTAGGCGTAGGCTAGGTGGCAGCCTTTGAGAAGCCATGCCTGAATGCATGTAACACTATTGGAGGTGATGGGAGGAGACTTACAGGTTACATTTGTAGGTGCAGAGTAGGCGCATGTTAGGTGGCAGCCTTGGAGAAGGCATCTCTGCATGCATGTAACATGATTGGACATTAAGGGAGGCACCATTGGACTTGGCGAAAGAGTACAAAAATGAAAGGTGTCGCCATCCCCATTGGCGAATAAGAGGTGGCATGGGTTGCAGAGTAGGCGCAGTCTAGGTGACAGCCTTGGAGAAGACATGCCTGAATGCATGTAACACTATTGGAGGTGATGGGAGGAGACTTACAGGTTACAGTGTAGGTGCAGAGTAGGCGCAGGCTAGGTGGCGGCCTTAGAGGTTACAGCCTTAGTTAATTCAAATTCAGTATGACCTATTTAGTCTTACATTTATCAAAACACTGATTCACTTAATCTGTCAAACCTTCCAACCTTCAAACCTTCAAACAATCAAACCTTTAAACCTTCAAACAATCAAACATACAAACCTTCGAATAACTCATAAACTTCAAACCTTCCAACCTTCAAACCTTCAAACCTTCAAACAACCATACGCAATGGCCTCTGCACCCCAATATGTCATCAGTGCACATTTCAACGGTGAGACATACATTTGTCCCACCTCTGGGTTTTTAAATATAAGATTTTTAAAAAAATTGTGAAATTAAGAAAATTGATTAAAATATAAAATTTATTGATTATTTTGTAAAATTTTATAAATTTATATTTAAGAAAGAGAATTAATTAATGTGTATGTAATTATTTATTTTAGATTGTGAAAAAAGATGTAATATAATTAGAGGTAAATCTAAAAAAAATCATTAATGTAATTATAAAATTGAAAAAAAATCTTATAAAAAAATAAAAAAATCTTATAAAAAAATAAAAAAAATCTTACAGTGTAATGAACATAAAACTAGACACATACTCACACATGATGTTACTAAGGTGATTTTGGATGTCCCTCTTTTGAATGACGGGTGAGGATGGCTTTTGGTTAGGAAAGAGGAATAAAATGGGGACTATAGTGTCAAGACTGGATACAAGATTCTAAAGGATGACCTAAGAGAGAGGCGAGACATGAGTGTAGAGGGGGATTGGAGTTGTTTGTAGAAAATTAGAGCATCACATAAGGTGAAACACCTATTATGGAGGATTTGTCGTGATTTCCTCCCAACTCGAGCGAGACTTAGCCAACACCATGTTCCTTGTCCCATAGTGTACCAACTTTATGACATGAATGTAGAGGATGTGTGGCACGTTTTCTTTGGTTGCGCTGAAATCTTACAATGTTGATATGGAGCAGGTCTGGGTTCAATTATTGATTCTAGGATTCATAATTTCACCAACATTAAGGTTGTGATCCATGACATATGTCGTAAGGAGGATCGTAGGACAGCGAATAGACTGACTACGATGTTATGGGTGCTTTGGAACAATACTAACAATTGGGTTTGGCATAATGAAAAGTTGGAAGCTAATAATTTGGGTTTATAAGTGTCTTATAGTTGGAATGATTGGTTTCTACCATAAAATACTCATCAGGATACCGAGTTATACATGTTGAGATTGTAATTCCTTGTGTCGAAGTAGCATGATGCTTGACAGAACAAGGGTGTGTCGACTTAGCCTGTGTTGAAGTGTGTCGAATTGTGATAACTATCGAAGTGTTAAAGTAGTTAGCTTCACACAGGATCTCAACTTAGGTCTAAATAGTTATTTTGAGCTTTTTGTATTTGTAGGCTTTGACTTGGGGAGCAAGAAAACTCATTGTAAATAGAGGGAGTAACCCTTATTTTTGTAATCACTCATAACTTGTATTCACTAAATTTTGCAGTTGTCAAATAAATAAGATTTTTCCACAGTTTATGGGTAGAGAGAAACTCTGCAGAAAATCATCATTTTCTTCTCCAATTTTGTTAAACCCTAATTCTTTCTTTCATTGTGTATTGATAATAATCTTGTTCATCAAGATTGTTAGAAATTATCCATAGGTTGTAGTGGGTTTCTAGTATATGCTATCAAGAGCTCCGATTAAGATATTCAAGGCAAGAAAATCATGATGGCAATGAATCATCCAAACGGGCATTTTCCAACAAGTCTTCCTGTTCTGAAAGTTAATAACTATTAGAATTGGTGCAAGAAGATGACGATTGTGTTCTGTTGTCAAGATCTTTGGGATCTTGTGAAATAAGGGTTAGAACCGCTTGAAGAAAATGAAACACAAGAATAAGAAGTTTCACACAAAGAATTGAATAAGAAGAACTAAAAAGCTATCTTTATAATTCATCAATGTTTGAGTCCAAACAATTTTGAAAAGGTGAGCGATGTAGAAACTACGAAAGAAGCTTGGGAAATTCTGGAAAAGTCTTTTGGAGGTGAAGAAAAGGTGAGTTTAAAAACTCACAAAAGAACATATGAATTACTTTAGATGGAAGAAAGTGAAAGCATAAATGATTTCTTCACTAGGGTTACGAAATTGGTAAATCAAATCAAATTATATGGAGAAGTACTGACATCGAGATTAGCTGTTGCAAAGATATTGAGGTCATTGGCTCCAAAATTCGACCACATGGTGGTAGCTATAGAAGAGTCGAAGAACTTGTCGATATTGAAAAAAGAAGAGCTTCAAAGGATACTTGAATATCATGAAAAAAGAATGGTTGAAAGATACGCAGACAAGTCGAAGAGTGATGTGGCCTCGCAAGCGCAATCGGCAAAAGAAAAGAAAGGCAAATAAAAGTGGTTTGACAACAGAGGTGGAGGAAGCTAAAATAATTCGACTGGTAGAGGAAACCATCAGGAAAGAATTGTATCGAATCAAAGAAGACCCCCATTATTGAAGCAATCAAAGAGGTGGTGTTATAGGTAGAGGAAGAGGTGGTGGTCAAAAGTCTTACAAGAGTCACATTCAATGCTTTAATCGTTAGAAGTATGGTCAGTACTATAGTGATTGTCCAGAAAAACAAAAGAATCAAGAAAGTGATGCAAAGTTTGCAAAACATGAAGAAGAAGAGATGATGTTGATGGTCACAACAAGAGATGAAAAGATATTCATGGACCAATGGTACTTGAACTCAGGATGATCATCACACCTGTGTGGAAGAAAAGATTGGTTTGTCAACATAAAACCTTCAATGATGAACATGGTGAAATTTGCAAATGACAATAGCAGCTGGAGGTATTGATGATGTTCTGATTATGAGGAAAGATGGAAAAAGGTCAGTGATTTCCAATGTATTGTATATACTAGGCATGAAAAGTAATATGCTAAGTATATGGCAGTTGGTCGAAAAATACTATACAGTGTCGATTAAAGATAAGTTGATAAGAGTTCTCGACTCAAGAGGAAGGTTAAACTTGAAGGCTATGATGTCTCTGATTAGAACCTTCAAGATTGAACTTAATGTGATGGAGCACAAGTGCCTTGCGACTGAAGCTAGCAAGGATGAATGGATATGGCATTATCGACTTGGAAATCTCAACTTCAAAGACACCATAGATTTAAAAAGAAGAAATACAGTTTTAGGATTTCCAGAAATTGACATTCCAAACGAGGTGTATGAGGAATATGTAGAATTCAAGGATATGTCATAATAATTATTCAAATTAATTTCCATATGCAGGAGACTTACGGTGTTAAGATGATACCGATCTTGTGAACTTTTCCCAAGTCTCCACAACTAACCTCAGATTAATCTATAGCCTAAAACTTTCAAAAAATTGCAATTTTTTTGAACTAAAAATAAAATAAAACAAAGAAAAAAAGCAAAGAAAATAAAGAAAATAAATGATTCTCTCTCCCACACTTAAAATATGCATTATCCTCAATGAAAGGATATAACTATTAAATAAGAGTGAGAGGAAGGAAAGAGCACACCCGAATAGTCAAGGAGGATAAGTGATCATATTAAAAGCCTTTTCCAAAGAGAGATCTTCTACATTCTCTTCTTCCAGAGTGGGGCTCTCATGCAGTAGCTTTAGGTAATGTTTATTGAAATTGAAATTTATATTAGTGGCTTCGCCTTTTATTCCAGGATCAAATAAGAATCTTTGATAAGTAAAAGTGTTGAATGGGCACATTATCTTCTTTTCCACAACACCAAAGATCAAAAGATTGAGGGGTTGCCTCACTACTTTTGTTTCATCTTCCAATCCAATTGAGACTCTATGAAAAATCATGGATGGGCTAATATCGAGAATGTCGGCCAAAGTCCACCACTTACCTTCTTATGCTTCTTCAAAACCTGAAAAAGCTTATTTTCTTGATCAAAATCAAGGTTATAAGAAATTATAACCAGTAGCTTTTCATTCCTCTCTAAACAGACATATTTTAGGTTGTTAGAAAGTGGTTTAAGCCCTAAGGAAGGAGGTTTTTTGATGGACATAGTGGTTGGGGTAACATGGATGTCAAGAGCTCCAGTCGCATAAACGACTTCATATATGACTTCATCTACATGAGAAACATCATCCTGCAAGGCAACCTCAATCTCAGCACGAACAGAACAAAGGTTAGTGTTAGTACAATCATCACATGAGTAAACATCATCAAAATTAGACAATGATGGAAAATCAGCTGCAAACAAACCAGTACAAGTATCATCAACAGTCTCATAAAGAAACTCTATAGGAAAAACATAATTCTCTTCCAAGGGTTGTTGGGTTGATCCTTGAGCTTGCTGCATGACATTCATCAAAGTGGCAAGCTGTTCAATCTGTGTTTGCAAAGTATGGAGAGTAGAATCTATTTGTTGTTGAAACTGGAGATTATTTGTAGCCATTTGTTTGACAATGTCCTCTAGTGAAGGCCCAAAAGGTACAGAGCATAAAACTGTAAATTCCTTCAGATGCTTATGAAGATCTTCACCTGCAAGACCATTAAACTTTGGCAACAAGTGTATTAAATCAGATTTCAATTTAGTAAGTGCATCAGCTGCAGGATAGTAAATACATACACCATTATAGTTCACACAGGGGCAACCAACTGCCTCAAAGTTCTTTGTTCAGCCATGTTATCAAAAAACACAGAAATATCAATTATGTCCCAAACAGGCAGAAACAAATACAAAGAAGGAAAACGATTAGAAAAATTCATAAAAATCTAAAAATGCCGAAATTAATATAATGAAGCAAAATAAGAATTTTAATATTTTTTTGGATTTTTTTGTAACTGTGAAAACAATAAAAAATTAATTAAAAATAGAAAAAAGAGGAATTTGCGATTTTGAGGGTTGACTTCTAAAGGAGTACTGTTCTTTGATTTTTTTCTGAACTTCTGCAAAAATTAAGGACAAATCGAAATAGTAGCTTTCAAACTTACTTAGTAGGCTGGAATACTTGTCACTGTACTGCAACATGTATTACAAACCTGAAAACCAACAAACAAAAAAAAAACAAGAAAAAAAACTAGCAAGAATATTAGACCTATGACTCTAATATCGGTTAATAACAACAAGAATCTTAGGCAACAACTCCAATTTGATCCGTTGTCGCATGCAAATCAAAATGAGTGTTTTTAAAATTGTAGATAGAGACAATGGCTCGAGCCGTATCGCAAGGATTCTTGAAATTGTTATTAACTAATAGAAATTTAATTGGGGTGGTTTGGTTTAGATTTCGATTTAAGAAAACAGTGAAAAAGTAAGTGATTATAAAATAAGAGATTATAACAGGTTAATCTACCAGTTCTACTTTCAACTTATCATTGGTCATTACAATTTCAATTCCGTAAGCGGTACCAATTCCTATTCAATTGCAATATTGATGAAACAAGCGTTGACAATACTACATGAATTATGTTCCTAATCACCAAATTAAGAAAACGGTTCACCGAATTAAGAAAACGGTTAAAGATAGCGTGAATTAACAAAAAAGCTATGTTAAACGTGATTAAAGTAAGGAACATATATCTCAACTGAATTAAATCCAATCTATTCTATAAGAAATGAATTAAGCAAACTAAAATCATAGAATAAATTAGAAAGGAATTGAATTAAAATTAATAAGAACCTCAAAGTTTTGTGGAATTCAAATTTGGTAGATTGCCCTTAGGATTAGTTCTCCATGAATGACTTTGTACAACCAAAATTTCTATCGTCAAAATAAGGTTAACTATTGTAGCACGGCTAAAAACCTTATAAACAAAATAGGATTTTTTTTCACTACTAAGTCAAACTGGGTCGGGAACATAAACCAGGCCCATAAAACGACCCGAAACAAATTATTTTCTAACATCTGAAACTTCAATGAATTACTGGGACTTATACACGCCGAATCAGATTTTGACTAGAACATGAAAGTTTTAGCTTTTTCTCTTAGCTTTCCAATAAATATTAGAACGCGTCAATCCTATTCCCGTAGCTCCAGTTAGGATTTTTTCATTGGAAGCTGTTATTGCTGAAAATAAAATACGAAAATCAAATAAAGGCAAAAAATAAACTAAATTATAAAAATATCATAAAATAGAAAAATAAACAAAACAAACTATGGAAATGCCTAAGTACAAACATAGAAGAATGTACATCAAAATGCACTGATTAGCATGCAAAGCAACACAAGAATAGCTTCAGCAAGGATGGAGAAAGCAAGTCAAAAGCAATTCTTGAAATCATATACTCTGATGTATGCGGTCTAATCCAGGTGGATTCGATTGGAGGTAACAATTACTTTGTTACATTTATAGATGATTTTAGTCGAAAACTATGTACTTACCTGATCAAGACGAAAAGTGAAGTGATCGAGTTATTTTCCAAGTTTAAGTCTATGGTTGAAAGACAAAGTTGTCAAAATCTCAAGATTTTGAGGACTGATGGTGGTGGAGAATATGTGTCGAAAGACTTCGATATGCTATGCGAGAAAGAAGGGATTGTGCATGAGGTGGTGCAACCCTACACTCAACAGCAGAATGGAATTGTAGAAAGGAAGAATCAAACAATCATTATAATGGTAAGAAGTATGTTGAAAGACAAGCATTTACCTAAGGAATTTGGGTTAAGTTGTGTCGACAGCAACATACATTTTGAACAGATGTACAACGAAGAAGCTATAAGGAATTACACCAGAAGAATGTTGGTCTGGTGTAAAACCTAGCTTGAGTCATCTGAAAGTATTTGGATCTATAGCACATAGACACCTACCATATCAATTGAGAAGAAAACTTGATGACAAGTCTAATCAAATGATCCTAATAGGATATTGTTCGACAAAAGGTTACAAGTTGTTCGACCCAATGAACAAGCAAGTAGTGGTCATCATGGACGTGATCATAGATGAGTTTAAGGAATGAGATTGGACAAAAAATGTCAAGAAGGATTGAATGAGAATCTTATGTGAAGAATCAACCATTGAAGTCGAAAGAGAAGAAGTTCGACATGAAGAAGTCAGAGGTGAAGCAAGCCCAAGAAGACCTCAAAGAATAAGACACATGCCTGAAAGGTTGCAGGATTGTATGATCATATCAGATAATATGGTTAATAATGAAGGTGAGCTGGTAAACTATGCTTTTTACGCAGATGTTGAACCAGTCAATGCAGTTGAGGAATTGAAGGATTCAAAGTGGTTGAAAGCTATAAATAAGGAATTGAAGTCCATCGAAGTCAACAATATTTGGTCACTTGTCGAATTGTCTCAAGGAAAGAAGGAAATTGATGTCAAGTGGGTATACAAGGTGAAGTTGAATCCTAAAGGAGAAGTAACTTGACACAAGGCTAGACTTGTGGTGAAAGGATTTCTTCATAAAGTAGGAATCGACTTCGATGAAATTTTTTCACCTGTTGCTAGAAGCGAAACAATCAGGTTGGTTATTGGTCTAGCAGAAATAAAAAGTTGGCACATCTGTCAGATGGATGTGAAATGTACGTTCCTGAATGGCCCCTTATACGAAGAAGTTTATGTTGTACAACTAGTTGAGTTTGTGAAACAAGACGAGGAAAGGAAAGTGTAGACGCTGCATAAAGCTCTGTATGGACTAAAACAATATCCAAGAGCTTGTAATAAGAAGATAGATAGTTTCCCAAGGGAGAAGGAATTTATGAAGTGTACAACTAAATACGAAGTACTATGTCTCTGTGTCAATGAGTTGTTAATAACAAGTAGATGAAGAAATAAATCGAAGACTTCAAAGGTGATCTTAGCAAGGAATTTGATATGTCTGATCTGTGCGACATTTCATACTTCCTTGGCATTGAATTCTACAAGAGTAGTAGAGGTTTGATGATAAATCAAAGAAGATATGCAAGTGGAATTCTCAATAGATTTGAGGTGGAAGAATGCAACTCGACTTCGACACCTACTGAACCAAGGTTGCAACTGTCGAAAGATTTAGATGAAGATGATGTTGACCCAAACCAATACAGAAGACTTATTGGGTCATTGAGGTATCTTTGTCACATAAGGCCTGACTTAGATAGCATACAATGTAGATATGGTGAGTAGATTCATGCAGAAACCAAAGGTATCAAATCTAGCAGCGACAAAGAGGATACTAAGGTATCTCAAAGGAAATCTTAACTGTGGCATTTTATTTCCCGCAGTCGATAAAGGAAAAGAATGCAAGTTAGTGGAATACACTGACTCAAGTTGGTGTAGTGATGCTGAGAATTGAAAATCCACAGCTGGTTATGTGTTTATGCTAGGTGGTGCACCAATTGCTTAGAGTTCGAGAAAATAATCAGTAGTGGCGCTATCGTCATGTGAAGCAGAGCACATAGCTGCTTATCTTTGTGCATGTCAAATAACATGGATGATGAACTTGGTCAAAGAGATTACAAGGAAGAATCATGGAGCAATTACCATTTAGATTGATAACATGTCAGCTATTAGTATAACAAAGAATCTGATAGCACATGATCGAAGGAAGCACATCGAGACGAGGTTCAATTATCTTCGTGATCAGGTAGCAGATGGAACAATTAACTTGGAACACTACAAAATTGAGAATATGATTGCAAACATCATGACGAATGGTGTGCAGGTCGAAGTGTTCAATAGACTAAGAGCTATGATATATGTAGATAGCTTAGACACAATAAATTAAGTGGTGGGTTGAGATTGTAATTCTTTGTGCCGAAGCAGCATGTTGCTCGACAGAGCAAGGGTGTGTCGACTTAGTCTGTGTCAAAGTTTGTCGAATTGTTTGTCAAGTCGTAATAACTGTCGAAGGGTCGAAGTAGTTAGTTTCACACGAGATTTCGACTTAGGTCTAAATAGTTATTTTGAACTTTTTATATTTTTGGAGTTTGGCTTATGGAGCAATCAAGCTCATTATAAATAGATGAAGTAACTCCTATTTTTGTAATCACTCATAACTTGTATTCATATAATTTTACAGTTGCAAAGTGAATAAGATTTGTCCACAGTTTGTTAGGAAGAGAGAAACTCTGCAAAAAATCATCATCTTCTTTTTCAATGTTGTCAAACCCTAATTCTTTCTTTCATTATTATTATATATTTATAACAATCTTATTCATCAAAATTGATAAAAAAAAATCTCCATAAATTATGGTGAATCTCTAACAAGACCAACAAAGACACTCTTGGGAGCCACCTAAACAAGGGTGGGTGGAATACAATGTGCATGCAAGGTTTAATAGCATGAAGAGAACTACGAATATAGGTGATGCTTTAAATATAACAATGGAAGGTTTATAAATGTGGGAGTAGTGTGTGATTTTGATACCCATTCAATCATGAAAGCTAAAGTAATAGATGTGAAAGAAGCTATACAAGCAACTACTCATTTGCAAATAGATCGTATCATTTTCAAGTGTGATTCTCAAATGATGGTTCAAGTTATTCATGCGAATAAAGATGATAATTCCGAGTTTAATTTGATTATTTTTTGTATTAAGAGTTTATTACTTTGTTCGAAATGAAAGTTATTAAACATCAAACGAATTCAATTGCACATTTGTTAGTTTAAAACGATTAATTTTTAGACTAAACGCGGTATTTTCTATTTAATTTTTCATTATATTGAACAACACTTTATTAATGAAATGAGTTAAATTTTCTTGTATAAAAAAAATTAACATAAACGAAAATCTAACTACTTATATTTATTGTTTTTTAATTATTATTTCACTAATTTAGATTATAGTTATAGATAACCTTTATTTATCTCATAGAAATAGGATACGTTACTATCAGATTTTGAGAATAAAACAGTTTTTAAATTACTTTGAGATCAACAATTTTAATTAATTGTAAAATTAACTAGTTTTCTTAATGAGTGTGATGTAATATTTATACTTATAGCGTCTTTTTGTTTCAGAGCAACAGACAGATTTGAATTTGTAGACAACTATTATTTAAGTGCCTCTTTAGCATCCCCACGGTACTACGGATTTAGGGCATTTAATAAGACAGCTATTATTTGTTAAAAAATGTATTATGATGAGAAAAAACAAAGACAATTATTAATAAATATTTTCTATATAAAATAAAAACTTATATATATATATATATATATATATATATATATATATATATATATATATATATATATATATATATATATATATATATATATATATATATATATATATTGTTCTGGACTGGGCTGGGCTGGCCCAAAAGCAATGGTGAAGGCCCAATCCAAACGGTCTTGCAAGGGGTCACGCCGACCAAAAGGCCATATCCTTGCCCGGCATTTTCTGCTAGTGCGACGTCCTCGACTCCATGCTATCCTGCTCGACCTCAGCTCGAGCACTCCTCCTAGACAGACTCTATCCACTACGCCATCACCTGGATCTCGAAAAGACCGCGTCCTCGTCCGTCCGTACTTCACGCAGAACATCCAGGAAGGGGACCACGTGCGGGTCCCCACTACGCACGTAGAACCTGACAGTTCCTCCATTGGGCCAAACCTGCCCGGCCCAATGAAGGAACCTTGGCCCAGCGCTGGGGGCTATAAATACCCTTTGTTCTCAGATGGTCAGGTATTCATTCTTTTACCCGTACTCATACTCTTGCCTGCTCGTGCTCTTACTTACTTCAGCATTGGAGTGCCTTGCAGGTACCCCCCCCCCCCCCCCCCACCTCGTTCAAAACTTCAGCTCGGAGCCAGCCGTGACGGTCCAAGTCTGATCAGGTTAGATCAGTGGCGCCGTCTGTGGGAAACTAGCTTCCCCGTCTTGCAAAACTCAAAGACCAAAGCTCAAATTCAACTACCGCTGTCATGGCTGATCAAGCTCGCGATGAACAGAACGTCCGCGTCCTCGACACTAACAACGGCACCGCGGACAAAAACTGACACCTTGACAACGCCGGCAACCCCGGCCACAACACCGTTCCTGCGACAACTGTCCCCGGACCTTCAACCTACCGCGACGGAGCTACTGCGTCATCTTCCTCAGTCCCTCCGCCACTCAAAGAAGATCAGGCAGCCCTCGCGAACTACTGGGCGGCCCGGTTCCAGGAAGTCCCTGTCCCCGCGGGGGCGGATGCCACAACTCACGCGCTGTTCACAGCGATTAATCAAACAAACTATCTCATCTTCGCCCAAGGGGAAAGACTAAGGGCGCTTGAAGACGAACGAAGACCCCCGAGGAGGCATCAGAGGCCCCATACTCCCCCTCCTCGAGTGACTGAAATCCAACTCCCGTCTCCCCCGCGGAGACATTACAGAGAAACCTCTCGAAGCCAATCACCCCGACCAAAGGGGAAACGACCCCATTTGGAGAGGCAGCCCATCATTCAAGCCAGAGAACCTAGTCGCGACCCGGCGAGACAAGAAAGAAGGCACTCCGGAGACGGCCGTGTAAAATTCAACCACCGAGCATCCCGCTCGAGAGAGACTCAGCACGACCTGGACCGTCGTGCCAGACAGTATTACAGGTCCCCATCTCTGTCTCCGAAGAGGAGCGACGAGGACGACCCCCGCGGTCCCCTGTCGCAAGCTATCATGGAAGCACCCATCCCCCCGGGCATGGAGAAACCCCCGCACTTGAAGGAGTACGATGGAGTCGCGGACCCGGTCGACCACATAGACGGGTTCGAGGCTATGCTGCATTACCACAATGTCGGGGGCCCCATCAAATGCCGACTATTCCCCACGACTCTCAGGAAGGCGGCAATGGACTGGTACAAAGGACTCGCCCCGGGCTCAATCACCTCGTGGCGAAACCTGAAGAACTAGTTCATCAGTTCATTCACAGCTTCTCGGCGACATCCGAAGACCGAGGCGGCCCTCGAGGCCATCATCCAGAGACAGGATGAGACCTTGAGGGAGTTCATCAATCGCTTCAACCGGGAAGCCATACAGGTCCCTTGCGCGGACCATATGAAGAGATATCTGTTGGAGAGGGGGCTCCTCCCCGGCACGGAATTCAGAAAAGTCGTGGGTATCGAGCCGCCCAGGACATTCGACGCCCTCCTCGAAAAAGCTCGGGCATACATGGACTACGAGGAGAGGGAAGCGGCCAACAGAGCCCGAGATCCCAGGACTCGTGGGTCCAACAGCAGCTCGCGCCATGAAGCTCCTCCTCCTCGATGAACCGGGGAGAAAAGAAAAGAAGACAGACCCCGGGAAGTCCAGGAACAAAGAGGACCTTCGGGGCGTTTCACCGAGTACACTCCGCTCACAGCTTCCCGCGAGCGTATTCTGGCGGAGTGTGCCAGCACTGACTTCAAGGACGGCGGTGTCAAACGTCCCCGACCTGCTCCCGCCAAGCCCGGAGCAGACAAGAACAAATATTGTCAGTACCATAGGAGCCATGGTCATCTGACTGAGGATTGCGTCCACCTCAAGGACGCCATCGAAACCCTCATCAAGGGAGGGAGGCTCGCGCAGTACCGGCGAAGCGACGCACCCATCGTGACGCCCAAGAAACTAGAGAGCCGGAGGAAGATGCCCGACCATCTGACGAGTCGGTGCCCATCCAGACCGCCTTCTCCGTGACCAGGCCCGAGGACTTCGACATCCCCGAGCACCTGCAGGAGCCGCTCACAACGCACAGCGGGTGGGAATATTCCCCCTCCGCCATGGTCATCAACGGCGGCGGGTTCAACGACTTGACCATCAATTCAGCTAAGAGGGAGCTGGACGAGCTGGTCGACGCGGCTCCCCCACAAACAGTGACGTTCGAAAGGGTGAAGGGCAGGTCAGAGCCCATCACCTTCTACCTAGAACAGCTCCCCGGCGGAGCCCCGAACGCGGTCATCCCCTTACTGATAAGGGCGAGAATAGCCAATTTTGATGTACATCGCATCCTCGTCGACGAAGGGAGTTCCGTCGACGTGATGTACAGCCAACTGTTCCGAACTCTACAGCTGGACGACTCACATCTCTCGCCGTATGTGGGGGCGGACTTACAAGGTTTCAACAGCTCGACCTCCAAACCTTGGGGATATGTCGAGCTTCTGGTTACGTTCGGCGAAGGGACGGTGACATGCACCTCGCCCCCCCTCACGAGCTGAGCATACTGTCGTCCCCGTGGCCGTTTGCTTGGTGGGGTATGGATATCCTCGGGCCCTTCGTGCAAGGGACTTATCAAAATAAATTCCTCATCGCGGTCGTGGATTACTTCACGAAATGGATCGAGGCCGACGCTCTCGCGAAGATCACCTCGCATAATATCCTCCGCTTCTACAAGAGAAACATCCTCGCCAGATTCGGAATTCCGAGGGCACTGGTGACCGACAACGGCACCCAATTCACTGACCACGGGTTCCAAGACTTCGTCACCAGACTAGGAACAAAACAACACTTCACTTCGGTCGAGCACCCTCAAACCAACGGGCAGGCCGAAGCTGCGAACAGGGTCATCCTTCGGGGACTCAAACGCCGACTCGGCGAAGCAAAGAGGGGATGGGTAGAGGAGCTGCACAGCGTCTTGTGGGCATACCACACCACGCCCCACTCAACGACGGGCGAGACCCCATTCCGACTAACATACGGGACCGAGGCCGTCATCCCGGTAGAAATCATGGAACCATCCAGACGGACAGAGAGCCCCCTCGACGAAGAAATGAACGACGAGGCACTAAGGGACGAGCTCGACTTAGTTGAGGAAATCCGATCTGGTGCGGCCCTGCGCGAAGCCACCCTAAAACAACGAGTGGCTCTACGCCACAACGACAAGGTCATTAAGCGCGAGTTCGACATCGGCAGCCTGGTATTATGAAGGAACCAGAAAGACTCCCGCGAAGGGAAGCTGGCCGCGAACTGGGAAGGGCCTTATCGCGTCCACGACACCACTGGTACCGGGGCGTACTACCTTGAGCAACTAGACGGAGAGCCACTACCACGACCCTGGAACGCTGCTAAACTAAAGCAGTACTATAGTTAAAAACCACCAACACTGAGGACCCTCGACTGTCGACTCCTGCGCCCAGTCAACGAGGAGAAACGCCCGACCCCGTAGAGAGGCCGAGGTACAGGCCCGACCTACGTCCAAACCGCATAACATCGTCCAATGAAATAAGAATAAACGATAGTGCCCGACGTGGACGCCTCTATCGAGCTCCATCGTCGAAGTACCTGTAGGGCAGAACACCCAGCTCACGATGGGCAGTTCATGCCGCGGGTAAATAACCCCGACCCGGGTCATACACCCGACCAAACAGTTTCGCTTCGCACGCCCGACGAATCTCGAGGAACGTCAGGACATTTAAAAGGGTCAAAAGGAAGTCTCTCCCCTCGAGGTCACTGTTTCCAGTGATTTCTGGTAAACAACCGCTAGTCTTCCAAACTATCGAATAAACTTACTGACTGTTATTCAATTTCTCTGGTAACTCGCATGATCGACTAGATTGATCCTAGGACTTGTTGGTCATTAGGGTAACTCTCATGATCGAACAGGTATTCATGGCTGGTATTTAGAGTGTTGTGTAGGTGTTTGACTTATTTCGATTTCTCTCTTGAAGATCTAAAGGTGTAATCAAAATATATGTGCGCGAAACTAAATTGCATGAATAAATGTTAATTGTAAAGACATGTAAAATTGCATAAAAGATAAGTAAATGGCTTCGAAACGTAAAACAAAACAGTTAATGTAAAAGATTCGAAATGCGAAGAAAGCGTTTAATGCAAGAAATCTGTAAAATGACTTTAAGTAAAAATAGGCGTTCGAAGGATAAAACTTGAAGATAAAGGCATGAAAAGTATGACAGTTTTCTGAAATGTAAAGTGTTTGAAATGGAAAGAAAGCATTCAAATGTAAGGCATCAATGAAAAGATTTCGAATAAAAAGACTTTAAATGAGAAAACTTGTAAATGGTATTTGGCAGAAAGATAAAGGAAAGTACTGAAAATGATAAAGGGTTTTCATTAAATCATAAACATGTGGTGCTATCATACGTACATTGCTCTTGCATTCGTTTCCCTAGCCATGTGGTAATTTGAATGTTTACTGAGTATTTTGTACAATAGATATGACACACGAAATCCTAATACTAAGACTTCTATTTATACTACTTCGACCATAACGGTCCTGCTATAAGATTCTGCCACGTTCAGAACATGCAGAACAATGCCTCTCTCTTGTTTCCACGTGTCTTCAAATGCTCCAGCATATAAATTTCAAACTTCGAATGTCCCGCTTGCATTTGAATTTCAAATGTTTTGGTACTTCTCTGCTTCGAACGCACTTCTTAGACACAGCCTTGTTGTCATTTCGAGACTTCTTTAGATATGTTCCCATAATTGCCACTCAAAGCTCCAAGCTTTGATATGCTTATTCGAAACACTGCTTCTGCTATTTCGAAACATGACGCTTTGTTTCATTTCAATCGAAACGTCCGATTCACTTGGCTTCTAATAATATTATCAAAATCTTCAGCCAACAAAATGCCCCTTTAAAATATGTATTTCGATTTCTTTGAGAAATACTTATTTTAAACATCTACACAAGATTTTGATGCGACCTTCGAATCATCGTAACATTTAATGCATTTGACTCCAGTCACGTCAATCATAACACTTTTTAGATTCCTTAACCGCCTGGAACCACTTCACAGTATGGTGCAGTTAAAAAACAATGATTATCTTTAATCACGCTTACTACCAATGTTAACTTTACGCCACCTCTTCATCACACCAACCCATGAGTACCACGTATCACAACCTTATTCAGTGGATGCTTAAACTTCCACATTATAAAACATCATCAACTTAGTCTTTTTCTTTTCTTTCCACATTCTGAATCTTTTATCCTTCTTCTCTCACCGAAAAACCCTAAGCTTTCAACATTCTTCAAAAATGTCTTCTTCTACCTCATCCCAACTAAAAAAGGCTTCCAAGAAGAAAGGAAAGACCGCAGGAACTACCATGGAAAGTAAAGTTATCACTCACCAAGGTCAATCCGTTCTTGCTCCCCAGATGATCTCAAAGGAGAAAGAAATGCTTTATGCATCTCAGGTACTCATTCCTACCATCGCTGCTGGTAAGAGGTTAGCTTTAATGGACCCTCTTACGGTTTTTGAAATTTTAAAAGATACCAGGAAAATTTTCCCAGTTTGCTATAGTTTAAAACCCTTGTTTAACAAAATGGACGCCCCTAAGGCAATAGAATCTTCTGGCTCAAACACCATGGAAAATCCAACTGTTCCTCCTAAGGACCCTTTTGTATTAGACTATGTAAAGAGTAATTTTAAACCGTTTCGATCTTGCCCCACCTCCGACACTGCTTACCAAAACTGGTTCAATAAGGTAGAAGCTAAGAAATCCCAGCAATGGGAAGAATTAGGTATCTACAACTTGATTAAGCTGTCGAAGCCTGGTTTCACTTACAGCCACCCTTTGTTATTCGCGTCCCTCTATTTCTGGGACAATACTTATAATACTTTCCATCTCCCTGGTGGAATGATTACCCCTACCTTCTTTGACATAGCGGCCATCACTGGGATATCACCAGTAGGAGAAACATATATCCCTGACAACGAAGAACATTCGAGTATAATCTACTTCGAAGTCAAACTAGCAAGTTTTTCCAAGTTTATCAGCCATTACTATGCTGAAGGAGACAGTGTGTCTGATGTAGAACACATTGCTTTCCTTACCCTATGGCTGTCAAGATACGTCTTCTGCAGTAGATCCCTACAGGTAGCCAGTAGGTTTATTCCTCTAGCTAGGGATTTGCACGAGAATCGAAGAGTGTGCTTAAGTGAACTGCTCTTAGTTGACCTTTATGAAAGCCTAAGGTCAGCTGTTTCGAGCCTAAAATCTCATACCTCCAAGAATATCCTGTTGGCTGGCCCTTTTTGGTTACTTCAGCTATGGCTAAATGCCATGTTCGAACCCTCCTTGTCAACTGCCAACACCATTGATGAACAAGACCCTGAGATAACTGATAGAATAGTCGAAGGCACTAGGCTGCAAAGATTAACTCCAAATGACGACAAAGACGACTTCAAAGTCCTATTCTCGAAGTACATCATGATATTCTCTAAGAGGCATAAGTTCGAAGAGACCATGGCGCCTTTTGCTTCGAGGGCTCATGGACCTTCCTGGTTCACCATGGCTCTCTCAGAAGCTGTCAAGAGCAAGGAGATTCAAGATGTATGGAGAGCCTTTTTGCTACCTAGACTCATTTCTTCAAGAATAACTCCTGCCAAGAATCAGATTTTCCTTTTCGCTTACCAGCCAAATTTTGTTTCGAGACAGTTTGGCTTATGCCAACTAATTCCTGAACCCTTATTTCAAACTGAGAGTGCCATTACCTCTGGGCGAACTTTCAAGGCACGGGAAGCAAAATTACAGCAAGAACAATACCAAGGCTTTGCCCAGTTTGAGCTAATAACCTTCGAACCTACCCATCTTACAGCTAAGGGGTTTCTGGAATGGTGGACCAAGTTTTATCAAACTTATAAATTCAGCAGAAACTAATTGATGCCTTTGATGTGCAGGTACCAGCCAAGAAAGGTATGTTTACTCATGCCAAAGAGATTAAAGCTTTTCAAAATTATTTTGAAACTACTTATGACCCCACACGCTTGGAATCCACTGTGCATCAAGCGGCTGAGACCTTGAAGGAAAAATTCAAACAAAAAGTTTCTAAGTTAAAACTTCCTTCAGGGTTGTCACCTGAGGATAGGTATAGGTTGGCATTCGAAATGCATCCACCTAAATTCCCTAGATTACCTACCTCAGAACTGGCTCTGGCTTGGTTTCCCCCATACCCTTGGTGGTTCACTTGCAAAGAGATGTTCAAACATCTTCAAAAGAAACCAAAGCCATCTGAGACTGTGACATGGGCTCGACACTGGCTCCACGATTTCCCAGGACACCTTCGTTACGACCTTTCTGCCATGTCAATTAAATCTGATCAAGGCATAGGTGTGAATGCTTGGGAAAATCCCAAACGTTTTTCATTTTCCATATCTTTAACTTTTGCCTTAATTGTTTCGATTTTCAGCCATCAGGATAAAGATAGCTGCCTCAAAGTCGAAAGAAGGGAGTGCCTCTCAAGCCTCTATCGAAACCACTGACAATGTGACTCCATCCGAAACAACAACCATTGTTGCAACAACAACAACAATACCAACAACAACCAGAGTTCCAACTCCACATGTAATAATTTAGCTTTGATGTTTCGAATTCACTAATGTTTTATGGTTTGCATCTAACTCTTTGTTTAAATCTTTTCAGACCAACAAACTTCCTCCTACTACTCCGAAGAAGCGAAAATCAAACACCACTGGGGAAGACCCTAAGGCTGGAGGAAACTTACCAACTGCTTCAAAGAAGAAGCAGAAGAAGGATATTTCGAAAAGTACCGTACCAACTAGTGTCTTTGGACTCGATTCCAGGGATGCTGCTCCCTCACCCAAATCCAAAATTCCACCTTCGACCTCCAACGTAATGTTGGAACGCATAGCTAGCAACCTCTCCTCCGAGAGTCCACAAGTAAATTGAACTTTAAATCTCTTTGAAAATAATAATTTCTTATTACCTTGGTGCATGCTTTTAACATTCTTTTGCTCCTTGCAGAACATCTTAAATCCAGCTTCCACTACTTCGACCTCACCATCAAAAGCTGCTGCTCCACTCAACTCCTCTCCTCAAGGAGATTCCAGTAACCTTGTACAGAACAAAGGTTCCTCCAATATGGCGGTTCTGGCTGGAACTTCTGAACAGCAGGATGATCAAAGTACCTCTCCTCCTCTGAAAGAGACAAACGAAACACCACTTCAAACATCTGCAGAGGATTTGCAAAGAGCTTCTCTTCAAAAGTCCCCTCTTGAAACCCTTCAAGAGGACCCAAAGGACACTCAAGCTGAAGGAGAGAAAGCTGATTCTGGTCAAAGAGACGAAGAATCTGCAGAAGAAGAGTCTGAGGAGGGGGATGCCAATGATGGTTCGACTGCTGGGACAGAGTCCAATGCAAATAGCAGCGAAAAAGAAGACATCGAAGTGGTAGACTTGGATGACGATGAAGAAGATCATGAGCACGAAACGAATGAAGGGGATGGTGACACAACCAACAAACCCATTGAGGTTGCAATGGACGTGACTCCCCTACGTGTGGAACTCCCTCAATCCTCTTTGTCTCGAATGACTGACGAGGAGCTTGCACTCCTTGACGAAATGACCCTATTGGGTACATGAAGGCGAAGCTGGCTCAAAGGGACATTCCACTTGCTAGGGCTGGCACAAGTTCGACTAGCTATCCTCTTCCCACAGATGAAATAATTGTACTTCTTAATAAGATCAGGAAAACAATTCTCAATGTGGATATATTCGAAGTGCTCAAACAAGATAGCACTGCTTGCTACACTATGAAGGAGTTGCTTACAAAGGTCAATCTTGCTACCTGCTCCTTGCCAGTTAGTACTATCTTGTTCGATCTTCAGTCTTTGCTGGACAACATAACTGGTTACCTTCTCCAAGATGAATCTGCTGCCAAGAAGGTTCAAGAAAAACGCATTGCAATGGATGCTGCTTATGAACAAGCTTCGAAACTCTCTCAAGAAGCTGAGGATCAAGCTATGCATCTAAACAAGCAAAAACTGATTATGAGGCTCGAGCTGAGTCCATCCTTCTTTGGGAAAGGCAGATTCTGGAACTTCAACAGAAGGTTAAGGAGGCTAAAGAACAACAAATAGCCTTCGAAACCAATACTGCTGGTAACCAATTCGAAGAGCTTCTCAACCAGGGGCTTGCAGAAATGGAAACTGCAGAACAACTCAAGGGAGAAGTGGCAACCTTGGAAGGAGCCAGGCGTTTCGCTCAGCAGAGACTTGAATCTTTTCGAAGCACTTTCAACAGATTGAAAAATAATTCTTATTTCTAAATTTAAGTGTTTATTTGATTACAATTTGGTTTTTTATATGTAATATTCGAACAACACCATTTTGGCATCTCATCTTGCCATTTTGGCATTTTTATAATATCTTGGTTACGTTGTTACTATTCGAATCTCCTGCAGGCGTGGCTTATATTTATTTAAATATTTCCCATTAACCTTTAGGATACGCTTATCATCCACCAGTTCTTCGATTTCGTATGCATTGTTTGAGAATACTTTTAATATTCGAAAAGGTCCTTCCCAATGAGGTGACCATTTACCTAATGCTTTATTTTTCTTGTCCATGGGCAATATGACTTTCCAGACTAAGTCATTAATAATGAATACTTTTTTCTTCACCCTTTTGTTGTATGTCCTGGCCACTCTTTCTTTTTGTCTCATCAAAATTTCCAATGCATGTAATCTAACTTCGTCCAACTCAACTAATTCATTCATCATCATTTCCCAATATAATGCAGCTGGGATTTCGTTTTGTCTCTGAATTCGAACTGATTGTAGATGAATTTCTACTGGCAGCACTGCATCATGACCAAATGTGAGTTGGAAAGGCGTAGTGTTAGTAGCTTCCTTAGGAGATGTTCTACAGGCCCATAGTATTTGGTCCAAAGTTTTGTGCCAGTTTCTTAGCTTTTTACCAATATGTTTCTTGATTAATCCTATTATCACTTTATTGGCTGCTTCGACTTGACCGTTTGCTTGAGCATAATATGGCGTTGATGTTAGCAATCTAAACCCCATTTCTTGGGCAAATTCTTGCATCTTTCTACCAGTAAACACAGAGCCTTGGTCTGTGGTTATGCTCTCTGGCAATCCGAACCTATAGATAATGTGTTTCTGTATAAACTCAATAATAGCCTCTTGATCAGCAACTATTAATGGTATAGCTTCGATCCACTTGGTAAAATAATCTATTCCTACCAAGATATATTTCTGTCCTTTGGACGAAGCAGGATTTATTTCTCCTATCAAATCCAATGCCCATCCTCTAAATGGCCATGGTTTGATGATCGAATGCAACTCACTTTCAGGGGCATGTTGAATCCCTGCATGTTTCTGACATTCCTCACATCCTTTAGCAAAGTCTATGAAATCTTTGAGCATGCTAGGCCAATACAAGCCGTATCGAAATAACAACCATTTCATTTTATGGCCTGCTTGATGTGCCCCACATGCCCCATTGTGGACTTCTGACAATGCTAAGTATGCCTCACTTTCTCCTAGGCATTTCAATAATACGCCCTCTTGGGTCTTTTTGAACAATTCGTTCCCCATGAGGAGATATGACAATGCTCTGTATTTTGTCTTTCTATCCACATTCAAAGTTGGGTTTGCTAAATAACTCATCAGTGGACCTCGCCAATCTGCATCTGATAAAGTGTTTATGGCTAATATTTCGAATCCCTGTTTCTCAGCATATCCCAATTTCATACTTTCTAGATCTGATGGTGTGAATCTAGTAGCCATAACTCTACCCCTTAATTCAACTAAATCCTTAAAGTTCCTGGTAGAAACTTTATAACCCGAAGCCAACTGTGCTAAGTCATTTGCTTCTTGGTTCTCTATTCTTGGTATGTGTTGAATATCCATGTATTCAAATTTCCTTAGTAGCCTGTTGACTATGACGAAGTATATCATCAAGTTTTCCTTTATGCATTTATATTCCTTTGTAATTTGTTTGACCACTAATTCTGAGTCTCCTTTAATTTCGACTCTAGTTGCCCCCAATTCCAACAAAGCTTCAAGTCCAACAATGAGCGCTTCATACTCAGCTTCGTTGTTCGAGCAACGAGGACCATCTAATTTATACTTGAATTTTGTTGGAATTCCTTCAGGAGAAATTAGAAGGACTCCAACACCACTTCCATTCCTGTGGGTTGAACCATCAAAGTACAATTTCCATGGTTGTATTTCGACGTAACTCATGACAGTCTGCTCAACCAATGAATGGTCCACAATGAAGTCAGAAATCACTTGACCTTTCACAGCTTTTAAAGGCATGAAAGTCAAAGAATATTCTGTTAAGGCTAAAGCCCACTTACCAACTCTGCTATGCATTATTGGTTTTGAAAGCATGTGTTTAATGACATCGAAATGAGATGAAACATAAACATCAACAGGCTTTATATAATACTTGAGTTTCATACAAGAGAAATAAAAACAGAGACATAGCTTTTCTAAATTTCTATATCAGGTCTCTGCATCATTTAGTACTCTACTTAAATAGTATATGGCTCTTTCGATACCATTGCTATCTTCTTGTGCTAACATACTACCTATACTAACTTCAGAGGCAGATATGTACAATCTCATGGGCTTCCCCCATGAAGGTGGAGACAAGATAGGAGGCTGAGAGGGGTATCTTTTTATCCTGTCAAATGCCTCCTGATGGACTTCGTTCCATTCGAAGGCTTGGACTTGCTTTAGACGAAGCAATGGAGAGAAAGCTTGGGTTCTTCCACTCAGATTCGAAATGAATCGTCTGAGGAAATTAATCTTCCCTAGCAGAGATTGCAACTCCCTTTTTGACGTAGGTGCTTTCGTCTCCATTATGGCTTTGGTTTTGTTCTGGTTGATCTCAATCCCTTTCTTGTGAACCACAAAACCAAGGAAATCTCCAGCCTGCACAAAAAATGCACATTTAAGGGGATTCATCTTTAAGCCATGTTTTCTCATTCGTTCGAATGATTGGCTCAAATGATGCAAATGTGTTTCTGTAGATATAGATTTGATGACTATATCATCAATATACACCTGCATAAAGGTTTCAATGAAATCATGAAAAATCGAATTCATTGCCCTTTGATAAGTTGCCCCAGCGTTCTTTAAACCAAAAGGCATCACCACCCATTCGTAGGTGCCTAAGGCTCCTGGGCAACGAAATGTTGTCTTTGCAACATCTTCTTCTGCAATGAAAATCTGATTATACCCAGAGTATCCATCTAACATACTCAAGTATTCGAACCCTGCAGCAGAGTTTTCTAGCATTTCTGCCACAGGCATGGAATATTCATCTTTAGGGGTTGCAGTGTTTAAATCCCTAAAATCTATGCAAATTCTTAAAGAACCATTTTTCTTAATAACAAGTACTATATTTGCTAACCATTCGACGTACCTTGTTGTTCTGATGAATTTGCAACGCAGCAACCTTTCGATCTCAGCTTTAATCTTTGTGAGAAGCGCTGGTGCGAATCTTCTGGGAGTTTGTTTGATGGGCTTCTTGCCATCTTTGATTGGCAGTCTGTGTTTGACCAACTCCCTCTTTAAACCAGGCATCTCGTCATAATCCCATGCGAAGCAATCTTTGTTTTTCTTGAGGACTTCAATTACTTCCTTCTTGAGGCCTGGGCTATGTTTTGCACTTATGTAGGTTATTCTTTTCGTTTTTTCATCCCCTAAGTTGACTTCTTCGAGTGGATCATGTGCCAACATTTTGGCACCTGAGTCTATGGGGTCCCTTTCGAAGCCTAAGGGTTCTTTATCGTAGATGGCATCCAACCTTTGATCCATCTCAAATTCTTTAAAGGGTGAGCATTTCGAGCCACCCCCACTTACTTCGTTCATCTTTACAGTTAATTTGTTTATTTCAGCCTCTAAGGCCGCTTTTGATTCGTTCTCAGCCATATAGGCCGAAATCCTTTCGAAAAAGGTGGACTCAGTCATGGATAAGGTTGTCGAAGTCCCAGCCTGCTGGCTGTCTTTGTATAGTACTTTCGACTCCCTCGTCTTCACTGATTATTGTTCTATCCCAGTATAGGCCATCATGGTGAAGGGTCATGTAACTCTGGTCTGCTTCGATGTTTTCCACGATTCCATCATCTCTCCATAGAACTAGTCGCTGATGCATTGACGAAGGAACCGGCCCTACGCCATGGATCCACTCCCTTCCCAGCAATAAGTTATAGTTGGCCTTGGCTTCGATCACCATAAACATGGTGGGCCTACAGCTTGAGCCTATTGTCAATTCCAACTGGACCACTCCCAGTGTTTTGCCCACTTTCCCCTCATAATTGGACAGAACCATATTATGGGGCTTGATGTCTCCTTCGCGGATCTCTAATCTTTTCAGCATGAAGTGGGGTATCAAATTGACTGCAGCACCCCCATCCACTAGAACCTTGTTCACACCATGGGCACCAACTTTTGCCTGAATAAATAGTGGCTTAAGATGGTTCTTTATAGCAGCTTCTGGACATTCGAAGAACGCATTTTGCTCCTCGACAGCCCCATTGTCCATCACATAGTAGCACACAGGCCTATGCTTCATCAAATCTGTGGTATCTTCTTCCTCATATTCATCAATTTCGGTTTCCTCCCCAAATTCATAGGGAAGCACAGATACCACGTTACAGTTAAGGTTGAATGAAGACTCCCCCTCCGATTCGAAGTTATCTGTTATCATATCTTCGTCTTCTTCTGGGCCTGGAGTGTATTCCTTTGGTTCATCCAGTTGTACTTCAGAGAAAAGCCTCCTATTAACTGGAGGTTTGTCTTCAGTTTGATTTTTTGGTGTGGGTTTATTGGTGCTAGATTCACCTTGGTTCTTTGTCGAAGTTACCCCTTTATTTGCCACAGCTTCTCTCTCAGCCTTTCGAATCCTCTGTTGCCTGCGCCACTGGGATCTCGACATGGGGTTCCTTCCTTTGTAGTTTTCTAATCTTACCTCTTCCCTTTTTGCTATGTTGAATTGCCTTCTGTACGTCATAGCATGGCGTGCATTTTGTTCGGTGTTTCTCCATCTGTCTTTGCCTTTGTCATTTCTGACTTGCAACCATCTGTCGGTTGGCACTTCAGCAGGGAGTTTGAAAGTCACTCTTCGAGCAGCCTTGGGGTGAGGGCTATCAGGCCTTCGTTGTTTGTGTCTGCCATCGAAACATGGGCCCATCTGCACAGTTTCTTGATGGTTCCAGCAAGGGGCGAAGGGAATCGTTTCGAAGGCTCTGGCCATGCTTTGGTCATACACAGCAGAACACCTTGGGCATATCAAGCACTTGGTTGCCCCTTTGTAGCAGCGAAACACAAATTCTAGCAAACTTTCTCCAGCCTTGGGATAACACCTGAACAACTGGTTATCCTGGCGCCAATTGTTGCCAGTTCAAGCCCTCTGTACCCTCTCGAAATTCGCAGCGATTCTCTGATTGCAGAGGATGCTGCACCTAGGGCACAGTATCATGCCTGTATCTCCTTTGTGGCATGCCATGAGGTAATCCTTGAGACTAGCATCTCCAGCGTGATTATCCTCCATTTTATACTTCTCTTTTTCTAAGTATTTTTCTACCTCCTCCATCTCAGAGTGAGGTCTTTCCATGTCCACCATGTTTACCTCAACATCCTCCCCTTCAGCTTCATCATTTCCCCATCCCGTGGGTTTTATATCTTCAATGTGGACCTTCGAACTCTCTGGGGCAGAATATTTGACCAAATAGTCAAATTTTCCACTGGGTTCCCCTAGAGTGTCCCATATTTCCTTCTGAGGGGAAGTTGGCTTCGTGATTTGGACTTTCTCCAATTCCAGCCTCAGGCCTTAAGTGACCTGTGTTAGTTCTTGGTTTTGATTTTCCTGGCCTTCAGTAGCCTGGGTTTCTTTTGCAACAGCTACAGGTGCTGCTTCAATCGAAGTCTCTGGTAGCTTCTGGACGTCTTCAGTGACCTCCTTATCGACTTCGACCATCACCCAGCTTTCATTTTCAGTACCTTTCTCTCCTGTTGGGACATCACATTGGTCAGCTTCCACCATGTTAATCTCTCCAATGCATGCAGGCTCAGAGTAGTTGGTGTCTGCGACGTCCAAGGGATCTTCGTCCACTTTCATCTTTGCCTTATCAGCAAACTTCAGTCTGCCATCTTTGATTGCATTCTGAATTAGGTCCCTGAAAAGAAAACACTGTGAGGTTTTGTGGCCTAGGAAACTATGATATTTGCAAAATCCTCTCTTCTTTCTTTGATCTAAAGGAGGTGTTTTGACATTTGATGGCACAATGAGTTGGCCATCTTTGACAAGTAAATCAAAAATCTCGTCACATTTAGTGACATCGAAGGTATAAACCTTCTTTGGGAATTTGTCACTTTTCTCATTTTCAACAATCTCTTTCCCTTTTGTGGGAACCAATAATTTGCAGGAGTAAGGTGGAGCCTGTTTTAATTCAGCGATGTCGATTTCGACCTCTTCGAATTCGAATTCAGGATAATCTTCTGCTTCCTCAGTTCCAACATAGGAGATCCTTTCTTTCTTGTTATTTTTAAAGACTCTGGCCTTTTTGGCTTTTAACCTTTCGACCTGTCGAACCCTATCGGCTAACTGAGCCATGTCCCTCAAATATTGAGTGTCTAGTTTCTTTCGAATAGAGTAATCCGAGCCACCAGCGGCCATTTCGACTAACTCATGTTCAGGCACTACTGTGTAACATATGGATTTCAAAAGCCTAAATCTATTCAGATAATCATCTATGGGTTCAGTGAACTTTCTCTTGACACTGGCTAATTCCTTCAAGCTTATTTTCGACTGTCCCATGTAAAATTGTTCATGGAATAATCTCTCCAAAAGAGCCCAAGTATCAATGGACCCAGGAGGCAAAGTGGTAAACCACGTGAATGCGTTTTTAGTCAGGGAACTTGGGAAGTATTTGATCCTGAGATCTTCATTATTGGCTATATCTCCCGCTTCGGTTAGATATCTGGCTATGTGTTCGACTGTTGACTCATTGGTATCCCCAGCGAACTTTGTAAATTTAGGGACTTTATGTCCCCTTGGTAAATCAGTATGCATTATGCAATCTAATATAGGAGAAGCATAATTTGGCCTTCTAATTCCTGTGTTGAGGCCATTCTGGGCCATGACTCTCTCTATCATGGTGGTTAGATTGTTTTCTGCCAAGATGTTATCGTTTCGAATTCTATGAACGACAACATCAGCATCTTGATTTCGACCTACCATGACAACCCCCCTAGGTTGTTCTTCTCAAAACTCTGAGACTTCTAGCCTTTCGACCCTTACCCCTGGTTCCATAATTTCTCTTTGTGGGCCTGGGATCATTGGAGCTTCTAGCCTTTGTGCCCTTGCCCCCAAGTTAACTTCTTCTCTAGGTGGTCTATAGTTTGGGTCGTTAGCAATTTCTTCCATAACAGGCATGTTTGCTCGAACTCCCGCCTGATTCTGCCTACGCCTTTCTGGGGGAGCAAAGAAATCTGCTATTCGACTCATGTTATCAGCGTTTTCTCTGTTTGTCACAGTCATATTCTGTACTATTGGGGCAAATATTTCCTGCATAGTTTGTGCTAATACCCCAATCATATTATGGTTACTGTCATCCATCAATTGCCTAAAAGCCAACTGATTTTCTGTGGTTAAAATAGGCATTATGCTATAACCCACTGACCCTTGGTTATTTGTCATAAACTGATTCGCCCCAGACCCAGACCCTAATTGTGGTGATGAATTCAATGTGGAATTGTGTAAACCTGCCATAAAAGATGTTGGCATTCTGTAAGAGGAATTTCTGGTTCTATTACCATCGAAACTGGGTGGTCTAGTTAGTGGAGTGGCGAAATGGGTTTGTGTCCCTGATGGTGGAACAAATCCCCCAGGATAACCAATGGTTCCAATATTTCCTAAGATCGAACTATTAGTTGATACGCCACTTGCTCCATTAGTGGCTATATTACTGGTAGAAGATGCAACAGACTGTGCATTCGAAGGGATCACATTAGACGTTCCCATCGAAGCGGACACATTAGTTCCTGTTGTATGTGGGGCATTTTGTTCCCCTTGTTGATTGTCAGAATTAGACATCTTATTCAAACGTTTTCTTCTGGATAAGGGTTGGTTGCTGTTGGTTATTTTACCACTTCTCAGGTTCATAAAACAACAAACTTCTTAGGCTCCAACGTTTTTATAATGGTTATGTCTCAACAATCTTTATTTCTAATGTCCAATTATTTGTCCCACCGGGTGTGCCAATTTGTTTCCAGTGATTTCTGGTAAACAACCGCTAGTCTTCCAAACTATCGAATAAACTTACTGACTGTTATTCAATTTCTCTGGTAACTCGCAGGATCGACTAGATTGATCCTAAGACTTGTTGGTCATTAGGGTAACTCTCATGATCGAACAGGTATTCATGGCTGGTATTTAGAGTGTTGTGTAGGTGTTTGACTTATTTCGATTTCTCTCTTGAAGATCTAAAGGTGTAATCAAAATATATGTGCGCGAAACTAAATTGCATGAATAAATGTTAATTGTAAAGACATGTAAAATTGCATAAAAGATAAGTAAATGGCTTCGAAACGTAAAAAAAAACAGTTAATGTAAAAGATTCGAAATGCGAAGAAAGCGTTTAATGCAAGAAATCTGTAAAATGACTTTAAGTAAAAATAGGCGTTCGAAGGATAAAACTTGAAGATAAAGGCATGAAAAGTATGACAGTTTTCTGAAATGTAAAGTGTTTGAAATGGAAAGAAAGCATTCAAATGTAAGGCATCAATGAAAAGATTTCGAATAAAAAGACTTTAAATGAGAAAACTTGTAAATGGTATTTGGCAGAAAGATAAAGGAAAGTACTGAAAATGATAAAGGATTTTCATTAAATCATAAACATGTGGTGCTATCATACGTACATTGCTCTTGCATTCGTTTCCCTAGCCATGTGGTAATTTGAATGTTTACTGAGTATTTTGTACAATAGATATGACACACGAAATCCTAATACTAAGACTTCTATTTATACTACTTCGACCATAACGGTCCTTCTATAAGATTCTGCCACGTTCAGAACATGAAGAACAATGCCTCTCTCTTGTTTCCACGTGTCTTCAAATGCTCCAGCACATAAATTTCAAACTTCGAATGTCCCGCTTGCATTTGAATTTCAAATGTTTTGGTACTTCTCTACTTCGAACGCACTTCTTAGACACAGCCTTGTTGTCATTTCGAGACTTCTTTAGATATGTTCCCATAATTGCCACTCGAAGCTCCAAGCTTTGATATGCTCATTCGAAACACTGCTTCTGCTATTTCGAAACATGACGCTTTGTTTCATTTCAATCGAAACGTCCGATTCACTTGGCTTCTAATAATATTATCAAAATCTTCAGCCAACAGTCACCGCCTAGGCGAATCCGGCCACCGAGAAGAATCCGAGCATAGGCACGGACAAAGGACTTAGGCAAATTTGCCAAAGTCACAACCCCGTACGAGCATGACTCGGGCCCATAACCTGGGCCAAATTTAGCACAAAAATGTTAAACACAAACACAGGCAAACAATCAAAAAATTGAAACAAACATTCATTCAAAATGCCTGTAGGCAACAAAGCAAATAGATGTAAACCGACCAAAAAGGCCGACAATGTTCAGGAAATACAAAGAACGGGCACGCAGGCCCAAAAAATACGAACGGGCACGCAGGCCCAAAACAAACATCAACGAGGCGCACAGGCCCTATCATTATCTCACAACTCAGCTTCCCCGGAGCTACCATCACCAACAACAGGAGAGTCGGGCGAAGGCACGACCTGACCATCAATGATCTGAGACATATGGCTCACCCCTTCAGTGTTCAAGCCGGGATTCAACAGGGAAAGCTGGCTGACCGCGGCTTCAAAGCCGTCTGCCATAACTCCGACACAGTCCCCCTCAAGAAGTTGGATACGAGCGACCAGCTCCGATCGACTCCTCAAAGGAGTTGTATCCTCCGACTCGTCCTCGGCAGGAAGCATAGCGGCCTTTAGGTCCTCGATCTCTCAGGCGAGGCGCCCGTTGTCAATTTCCAGACGTTCCCGGTCCGCACGAAAAAGGTCTCTCTCCTCGTCCAGCTTCCCCGAGTTCTCTTTCTCCAGAGCCAGCAACTCTGTCTCCGCCTCCAGCAGCTCGGCTTGCTCGCGGAACATCTCCTTGGAGCGATCCAGAGCAGCCTTCAACTTTCGCGAACTCGAGGTGAGGGCAGCTTTCTCCTGTTCCAACTCTTTGATACGGTCAGCGTCATCCCCCTCCTCGGCCAGCACAACAGCCATCTCGACCATCTTTACCAGCCCGGCCATATTGGCGGCCAGGTGCCTTCTCCAGTTTTCCTTGCTCATCCGCCTGATAGTTTCGGCTTCATCAGCATTCACGGACAAGGGAAACCCCTCGAAGAAACCCTCCTCTTTAAAGCAAGGGGGCAACCCGAAGGACCTCACGGCGATGGAGTCCTCACCGACCTCCGGTTGACTTTCCACCCGGTTCCTCTTCCTCTATATCAGGTCGGTGTGTGGCTCGACCTCCTGGACGTCCGGAATCCCTCCCGAAGCAGCTCCCGAGCTAGGTGGCGAGTCCACCCTCGTCGCCTGAGAAGTGCCCGAGCTATGTGGCGGGCCCATCCTCGTCGCCTGAGGAGGTATCACCACCCTCTTATTCACCTTCCTGTCACAGGACAACTTCAAGAGCCTCTCCCTTCGTCCGGCCATCAAACCTGCATGAAAGAACCCCAGGTTAGTGACGAGCAAATAAGCGAACAAATAACAAGTAAAGAAATTCAACAAGACAAAACAATAACGACCTAGCAAATTCGCAGCCTGCCCGAAGGACTGGCACTCCACAAGTGCCTTTGTGTCAATCGGTCGAGCCTCGAAGGTCGGATATCCTTCCTCGTCAAGAATATCCTCCCCCTCCCTCGTGGCCCATCTGGCGGGGAAGAAACTGTCGACATACCGACAGAGAGTACCATAAGCCTTCTCGTCTTCGAAGCTCATCTCACCCGCGGACGTATGGTAGTACCCGGTCCCATGCTCGTAGTGCCTCGAGGTCCAATGCAAGGGAAATTTGGCCACGCGCCCTAACACCGGATGTCCCTCGTCGTCCAAAAGAGCTTCCCCGTGGTCGTCGGTTATGACTGTTTCCTCCTCATACATAGACTCTAAACCTGTTGTGGTAACCGGCCTCACAATATACCACTTGTCCTTGAAACCCCGCACGGAATCCATGTACATCCTGAAAAGTCTCTTCGACTGTTTCAGGGAAACCCAGCTATGCTTACCTCCCCGGGATTGGCGCTGTAGGTGGAAGACTCTGAAGAAGAGGGGTATGGTCGCCCCAATCCTTAGAAACTGACAAGTTAGCTCGAACGCCCGAATGAAAGCGAGCGAATTTGGGTGAAGCTGCGACGGGGCCAGCCCCAGATGGCTGAAGACCCCGACCTGAAAATCGCTGAAGGGCAGCTGTAACCCAAGGTCCTTGAAGGCAATTTCATACATGGGGAATCCATACTCGGGGAACTCCGAGCAGATTCGTGCGGTGAAAGTTGGTCGAGTGACGACGAAGTTCTTCTGGAAATCGGGCTGGCTACTGCCCGCCTCGAGGATGGTGTATGCCCTTCGACTACGTCGACTATAGGCCGAAGCTATCCCTCTGGGCTCGGCACCCACCCATTCCAGCAGAGGATCCTCTATGGTGTCAACCAAATTCACATTTTCATCAGCACTTTGTTCTTCCACCTCGGTGCGCCCTGAAGAACACGGTTCGTCCGCCATGGTTACCTACAAAGCACGGGAAACCAATCAATTGGGAGCGAAACCACACGCTCGCCATAACGGACGAGATGAAGGGCACGACAAACCACGTCGCTCCACGCGCGACCATAAAGTTGGTGTTTCGGAACAAAAAGAGCAGTCGCCTCCCCGACTCCCAGTCACCACGACAAGCTACAGATCGCCTGAATAGGCCAACATCTCGACCACTCACGAATGGGTCGACCCAGGCTACGAACGTGGCGAGCGACGTCATGGGTCTCAAAACTAGAGCCATGAGTTTACCGGGAACTACCAAGAATTAGGCGCCCTGAGCCATGAAGTCCCCGGGCAGCACTGCGAGTCAAATACCTAAAATATGCGTTTACCGGGCGCATACACGCGTTCGCCGGGCATAAACATGGATTTGTCGAGCTAAATATAAATCTACCAGGCTAAACCCAGGCGTACAGTCTCTAAAACGTATGAAAACAATGGAAATCATGCATCACAGAGGAAAAACGAAGGAGACAAGACACTTACTTGGAATCAGGAAGGTAATGTGACGACGGAGAAAGGAAATCAGTGACGGAGATCACGACGGTCCTATGAGTATCTGGGAAGAACAGCAACAGCAGAAACAGAGTGAAGAGGAGAAGCGCGAACAGGGAAAACACGTTCTGGGGCCCAAACACCCTATTTATAGTGATGACGTGGAATACCAAACGTCACCCCGAGGAACCACAGAACTTCCCTCCTCGACGTGTAGCTCCCCTAGGCAATGATGACCCTATCGCCAGTAGGGTGGCAGAACGATTCCCAAGAGATGCCTCATGTGCCCAACGAACGCAGCCCGTCGAGACTCCCCGAGCGCTCCTCGCGCGGTATCATCTCGTATGCCCGACACAGGGAAAACTCCTCGAGCAAGCCGCGGGAATGACCTATTCTAGCCGGAAACGGGACCCCGTGACGCAGGCGACCTAAGATCAAGTCATGGCTCCTACTACAGGAACCACGACTTGGGGGGCTCCTGTTCTGGACTGGGCCGGGCTGGCCCAAAAGCAATGGTGAAGGCCCAATCCAAACGGTCTTGCAAGGGGTCACGCCGACCAAAAGGCCATATTCTTGCCCGACATTTTCTGCTAGTGCGACGTCCTCGACTCCATGCTATCCTGCTCGACCTCAGCTCGAGCACTCCTCCTAGACAGACTCTATCCACTACGCCATCACCTGGATCCCGAAAAGACCGCGTCCTCGTCCGTCCGTACTTCACGCAGAACATCCAGGAAGGGGACCACGTGCGGGTCCCCACTACGCACGTAGAACTTGACAGTTCCTCCATTGGGCCAAACCTGCCCGGCCCAATGAAGGAACCTTGACTCAGCGCTGGGGGCTATAAATACCCTCTGTTCCCAGAGGATCAGGTATTCATTCTTTTACCCGTACTCATACTCTTGCCTGCTCGTGCTCTTACTTACTTCAGCATCGGAGTGCCTTGCAGGTACCCCCCACCTCGTTCAAAACTTCAGCTCAGAGCCAGCTGTGACAGTCCAAGTCTGATCAGGTTAGATCATATATATATATATATATATATATATATATATATATATATATATATATATATATATATATATATATATATATATATATATATATATATATATATATATATATCTATATATATATATATATATATATATATATAGATATATATATATAGATATATTTTAGGGTTTATATATAGTAATGCTGGATTAAAAGCTACTATTATATAGATTATGTTTATAAATAAATTTATAAATAAAATTTTCTTAATATAATAATGAGATACATTAAAATTAACATGTTTGATAAAATAACATAAGACGTCAACTTCTATTATTTTCATTAACATATCAAATTATTTTTGTCCCTGCATGGCCTGAGGTAAAACGTATAACATTCGCAGCCCAGTAATGTTTGTTCCAATAACCATTCAGTAAAGCCAAAAGAATCTTTAAATTGTCTCACCGTTATAATGTCATGCCGTTAGTTACATGTTCAAGAAAAGTTCTAAGATCTCACGAACAAGTATGAATTTTTCTTTGAAAAACACTTTATCTGGAAAAATTATTGAAGGATGATTGTCATACGCAACAGAATGAATTATACTCTGAAACTTGTCTATTTGAAATGTGATCTTACTATAGAAAGTTTCAGATCATCGTAAACCTTAGAAACCTCTTTTAAAAGAGGTAGTAAAATGTTAAACAAAGGTAAACACTCTTTAAATTCTAAAATATTCATTTCCGTCTTATTCAATTACTGACTTGGACGTTAGAGTATTTAAAAGTATCACCTCTCGACGCCAACCAAAGCATCAATAAACAACTAGTTGTTGGAGCTCACCATCTTACCAAGATAACCAAATCTGATATCAGTTTTTCCTCCACTTTGGGTCATTGATGTTGTATGTAGGAATCTTTGTAAACAACATTCTCTCCACTTAGATCTTTCTTCCACCACTTAAAAGAGTGTTCAATTGGGATGACATATTCACTGTGGCCTACGCACACATGAATTTGTGCACCAGTTAGGAAAGTATGCCTGTAGAGAAGGGATTTGAATTGATGATTCTATGTTAATGTGGTAAACAATTACACGAATATATACAGCAAAGAATTGAGAAACTGAATGCTAATAATAAGGAGTGGAACTAACAATCAATACCTATTCCACTAACGTTACTGGCATGAAAGTAGGAAACTAATTACTGACCTATTCCACTAATGTTACTTGGCAGGAAAGTAGGAAACTAATTACTAACTACTTATTACCCCCCAGCAAGCTGATGATTCGGAAGAACGCGAAGCTTGGAACGAAGAAAAGAAACTCTATCTTTGGAAAGTGGTTTGGTGAATATATCGGCTAGCTGATCAATGGATGATACGTGTCCAATTTTGAGAGTACCAGAATCAACCTGGTCACGAAGGAAGTGAAAATCTAGCGCAATATGCTTGGACCGTGTGCTGATAACTGGGTTCTTGGACAAGAAAATTGCACCAACATTGTCACAGAGAAGCAACGGAGGACCAGTAATAGGCACATGAAGCTCAGAAGCAAGAAGATTGAGCCAAAGCAGTTCGGCGGCGGTGTATGCCAGGGATCGATATTCCGCCTCAGTGCTTGAGCGAGCAACAACCTTCTATTTGCGAGAAGTCCAGCTGATGAGATTAGATCCATGGAAGATTGCATATCCAAACTGAGAGCGGCTGTCGTCCGAATCCGAGATCCAACCCGCGTCTGAATATGCTAAAAAAGAAGTTGCTTGAGTTGGACTGAAATGGAGAGAGTGTGACAGAGTACCATCAAGATAGCGAAGTATTCTTTTGACAGCACGCCAGTGATCAAGTGTCGGGGAATGCATAAATTGACAAACGCGATTCACCACATACGTAATATCAGGCCGAGTGATTGTAGCGTACTGGAGAGAAGCGACAGTGCGTCTGTATAAGGCTGGATCATCAAATGGTTCACCCGCCTTGACTAGACGATGCTGTGGGTCAGCAGGTGTTGTTATAGGAGCAGCAGCAGACATGTTGGTGGACTCCAGAATATCTCTAACATAACCTTCTTAAGTGAGTTGTACCCCAGAACTAGTACGTGTAATTTGAAGACCGAGGAAATAATGCAAGTCTCCCTGATCCTTTAAAGCAAACACCTTGTTAAGATTAATGATAAAGTTATTAATCAAACCTGAATCCGTGCCGGTAATGAGCAGATCGTCTACATATACAAGGATGTAGATTGTTGCAGCAGCAGAATGATGAACAAACAAGGATGTGTCGGATTGACAAGCCCGAAAGCCCTGTGTGATAAGGTAATGCTTAAGCTTGGTAAACCAAGCTCTGGGTGCTTGTTTGAGCCTGTAAAGAGCCTTCCGCAATTGACAGACATGATCAGGTTGATGAGAATCCTCAAAACCCTTTGGTTGACGCATATAGACAACCTCGGAGAGCTCACCATTCAAGAATGCATTGTTGATGTCCAATTGCCGAAGACACCATTGGTTGGATAAGGCAATGGACAAGACAAGTCGAATGGTTGTTGACTTAACCACTGGGCTGAACGTCTCAAAGAAGTCTTTACCTGCTTGCTGACTAAAACCTTGTGCCACCAAACGAGCTTTGTGACGCTCGATACTCCCGTCGGATTTGCGCTTTGTCCTGTAAATCCACTTACAACCCACAACATTAACATTAGTAGGACAAGGGACAAGAGACCAAGTACCATTTTTCACAAGGGCATTATATTCTACAGTCATGGCATCTTGCCAATGTTTATGTTTAACGGCTTGTTTGTATGTACGAGGATCAGGTTCAGGTTTAAGAGTGGCAGCTAGGATTTTTGGTTTGAGAGAGCCGGTTTGGGCTCGTGTGGTCATGGGGTGAGTGGAAGATTGGGCTGGTCTGTAGTATGAAGGAACATGTTGTTGATGTTGTTGTGGGGCCGACGGAGAAGTGGGATGAATTGTGAGTGAGGGCTGAATTGTTGGCTGAATTGTAGGTGCAGTTTGGAACGTGGCCGAAGGTGTGGGCATCCCAGCAGCTTGCTCTAACAAATCAGAATTTAATTCTGGAGAAGCATGAGTAGATAAGTTAGACGCCGAATTATGTAAAGAAACAAAATATGGGAATATATGCTCATTAAAAACAACATGCCTTGCAACATATATACGCTCAGTAGGTTTATGAAAACAGAGATATCCTTTATGAGAAGTACTGTAACCAATAAACACACATGGAAGAGAACGAAAATCAATTTTGTGGTTGTTATATGGACGAAGAAAAGGATAGCAAAGACATCCAAAGGTTTTGAGAAAACCATAATTTGGATCTTTGTGATATAATTGTTGATATGGAGAATGGTAGTGTAAGGTGGGGGTAATGGTTCTATTGTGGAGATAAGTTGCAGTTTTGAAAGCATGTTCCCAAAATTCGTGAGGTAAAGATGATTGAGCCAAAAGAGTGAGGCCTTTTTCAATGATGATACGATTGCGTCGTTCAACCGCCCCGTTTTGCTCTTGTGTGTATGGACATGTAATACGGTGAGAAATACCGTGTTGTTTTAAAAAAATAGAGACATTGCGAAATTCACCCCCCCAATCGGATTGAAGATGTTTGATTTTTGCATTGAATTGTGTTTCAATCATAGTACGAAATTGCACAAAAGTAGTGAAAACCTGTGATTTGTGCGATAGAAAATAAATCCACACATATTTGGTGCAATCATCAATAAACAAAACGAAATACCGATTTCCATTGATTGAAAATTTGGGAGATGGACCCCATACATCAGAGTAAATCAGTTCAAAAGGAGTAGACGATGCAATATGAGATGATGCTAAAGGAAATCGATGGCTCTTTCCAAGTTGACAAGAGTCACAGACATTGGGAAATTTATTTGAAGAAATTGGTAAATTAAATGAGGAAATAAGACGACGCAAGAGAGGTTCATGAGGATGGGCAAGCCGCTGGTGCCAGCCGTGGACAGACGTGCGGATGCCGGTGAGAGCCAGGGTTGGTCGAGCTTTATTGTGAATGGAGTTAATGCAGTAGAGGCCGTTGTTAATGCCCCCTCGGAGTATAGTTTGACCCTGAAAGGTTTTGACAAGACAATGAGAAGGCCAAAATTCTATATAAACCTTATTATCCTTTGTAAATTTGGATACACTGAGAAGGCTTTTTGTGAGTTTAGGAATAATGAGAACATTAGGCAAGCGCAAATTATGTAAAGTAGAATTGCCAATGTGAGAAATAGATAAAAGGTTACCATTGCCCACTTGCAGCTTGTCATGGCCTTTGTAGTCATCAGAGATGGTCAGCTTCTGAAAATCTGGAGAAGCATGATCAGTGGCACCGGTGTCGAAATACCAAGAAGGATCGATGGCACTTGAAGACGGAGCCTGAGAAGCATAATGAGCCTGCTTTGATATATTGTGTGGGTTGGTCTTGCGCGAGGGAAAATCAATCTGATTATCACGCTGCCAACAATCAACAGCCTCGTGACCTGGACGCCCACATAATTGGCACTGGGGGCGGCGACGGCGAAACTCACCACCGTTTGCTGCATGAGTGTCGCCTCTAGAGTCGCTCCTGGAATCCCCGCGAGAATAGGCGCCACCAGAATTGTTGGTATTGTATGACCGGCCAGATTGCCGACTGGCGACGTGGGCAGAAGAGATTGGTGCTGGAGATGAAGGAGCCAAGGGAGCGATGGTGGATTGGCGAGCTAGTTCGTGAGCGAGTCGTGCTTCCTCCTGAAGCAATTTTCCCACCAGATCGTCAACAGAAGCATCATCACTATGGATCATGAATGCAGTGGCGAAGGCGCCGTAAGAGCTATCTAGCCTAGAGAGGATGTGACCGATTAGGTCCTCATCAGAAACAGGGTGCAGGTTTGCAGCGAGGGAGTCAGCAATTGAGCGTTTGCGCTCGAAGTACTCCATGATAGAGAGAGACCCCTTAGGTAGGGATTGTAATTGCAATTTCAGCGACATCCGCTGAGCACGAGTCTGCGCCTGGAAAATTTTCTCGAGTGCTGTCCAGGCCATGTGGGAGGTGGTGCTACGAGCAACGATGGCGAGCACCCTGTTGGAGAGAGTTGATTTTAGCCACAGCAGAACCAACCTATCGCGACGCTTCCAGGCGAGATATTCAGGGTTGGGTTCTTGGGTGATTGTTCCATTGTCAGCAGCAATGGAGCGAGTCTGTGGCGGTGGATTTGGTGCCAGTAAATGAGACTCAAGATCAAAGGTTTCGAGAGCAGAGATGATAGTGGTTTTCCAAAGGCAGTGATTTTCATTGTCAATAGTGATTTTGATTGGAGGAAGTTGAAAACTGATCTGGGAAGATGATGAATTGGCTAGGGCCAGTAGGTGGGAGATATTGCCAGCCATGGGAGTGAATGTGGTTTGAAAAAAAAATAAAAATTAATTCAACCTAAAGCTCTGGATACCATGTAGAGAAGGGATTTGAATTGATGATTCTATGTTAATATGGTAAACAATTACACGAATATATACAACAAAGAATTGAGAAACTGAATGCTAATAATAAGGAGTGGAACTAACAATCAATACCTATTCCACTAACGTTACTGGCATGAAAGTAGGAAACTAATTACTGACCTATTCCACTAATGTTACTTGGCAAGAAAGTAGGAAACTAATTACTAACTACTTATTAATGCCCATAAACTTACACCCCATTAATAGAAAAGATGATATTATCCCGTCTCTCGTTATTGACAGTATTCTACTACCTCCTAATTAGAGTTTTTGTTTCCTCTAAAAGGAAGATCCTCAAAAGAATTCATTTCCTAAAACTGCATCGGCCAATGAGAGGCCCAACTATCATTTTAAGATGATGAGATAATCAAATGTGTCCTGAATCACCACATATCCATTCTTATTGAGGTAGTGATGTTAGGTCATGATATTTATCGCATGTAGGTGGATCAAAGGATTTCATGCGATTTATGTACACTGAGATGTACGACAAACTGGGTTTACAATCAGCGCTACAACCGTGCCGCGAGGAGAGTCTCCAAGAATTCAATAGAACCAGCATAAGATATTTGAGATATGTTAAACTTGTAGCATCCTTATGAGCTCGGGAAGAAAGTTAAGTCATTAATATAAAGTTCATGGTCATCAGGTGTGACTTTGTCTATAGTGGTATCCTAGGGAGATCTATGTTGACAACCTTAGAAGGTGTCTCATCAACCTTTCACCTAAAATTTTAAATTTCATACCCTGATGAAGCAGTGTGAAAAACATACAATAAAGTCGCCACTGATCTTTATTTATTCCAAAAGGAAAGGGAAAATATCGAATAAAACCCACGAAAGAAAAGAAATGATCGTCGATACCAAGAGAAGGGTACGAGATTCGATTATATAAGAGAAAGATATTAACACTCGTCACACCCATCGTACTCGATAGGAACCATTTAGTTAGTGTGCGTTCGAGTGTTAGAGTGATGGCTTGCAATTTTATACTTATTAATTGAGAAAGGAGAGAAAGAAGAAGGTTTTTTGTTTTTTTAGTTTGCTGAGATCGACAAGATCTTTGAATCTTGTGCCTACGTACTCTCTCGTGCAATGGGAAAGTCAGAACTCCGTAGTTCTTCTAAAAAACCAAAAGTTTGTTGGTTGATTTTAGGAGAATGATACGTTAAACATTTCAAACGTTTGAACTTCGACTTATTTTGCTCGTATGAGAGGCTTAAGTCTTTGTATTCGTTTCATGTTGAAACGACTAAGACACATTCATTTTGAAAAGGTTTTGAAGTCGCACAAGGGAGAGAAAGCAAGTTTGATGAGTTGAGTCGCTTTTATAGAACACAAGTGTTAAAAGGCCGAGAGAGGTCTCTCGTATTCCAACACTTAGGACAAGAGAGGATATGCTCTTAACTCGTTTGTTTAATCCTCTTTATTAAGAAAAGGATGAGGCATGTTTAATTTGAGTGTCTTTGGTCGAATTGTAACAAATCAAATGGCCAAGTTAGAAAAACTCGTATTCAATTAATTTAGGAAAAGGTAAAGTAGATGCCTATCTCCTCCATTTAATCCTATTTATTTAAGAAAAATGTTTTGAAAAGAAACTCAACATTGGATTAAGGTTTGAAACTCTATTATGAAAGCGGTGATATAGAACGTGAGGAGGTCAATTGCGAAGCACCGTGAAACTCGACTTATCAAGTGAGGTTAGGAATCAATATATGGATTGAGGTGCTTTGGGTGGTTGATTGCGAGACACAAGGTGCTTGACTTATCAAGAGGGGTTGTGACTCGGTATATGGACCAAGAATGCAGGGGTTTGATTGATTTTATTTAATGTGTGCAAAAATGGATAAGTGAATAAAAGCAAAATAAACTATTAAGTTATTACACGTCTAAAATGTGGGGATACACTTGTTGAATCATGACAAACAAGTAAAGCACACAAGCCCATACAAGGTGGCACACACAAGGAAAATCACACAAATATATATGATCGATAATGAAAATGCATTCACCATTGTAAGAAAGACCAAGAGTAAGCTATTTAGTATGTGGGCCACAAGAGCTCATTTTAAGAAAGCCCAGGAGTAAGCTATGTGTGATTGATTATGATGCTTAAAAACGATCGACTTATGATAGAAAATGGCTCGTAATTGAGCATTAATTCCTTGAAAAAATGGTTTTAGTGCCTGGCTAGATGATGATGATGAATAATTGAAAGCATAAAAGCCGAAGCAAACACACACAAATCCATCTAAGTTATTCAAGCAAAAAATGAATAAATTTAATAAATAAAATTGATTAAAAAAAGAGGATTATTTATTATAATCAATAATTAAATTGATCAAACTAAATATAACCTTTTAATTCTATTAATCTAAACACCCAATACAATAAAAGAAAATTTCAAAAAATAAAAACTATTACAAAATTATTTTTAAAAAAAAGAAATAGGAGAAAAATATAAAAAAGAAAATAAAAAATAAAATAAAAATAAAATAAACAAAAATTGGGTTTGAATCTGTTGGAACTAGGGGTGAGGATATAAATTCGTCCAAGGACCAACTGATGGAGGCCCACGTTGCTGGAGGGTGTCCATGGTGATCCTTCAGTCAAACTTAAGTTTCTAAAAGTGTTGTGGTGTGTCCTATCATACCCCAAATTTGTCCTACCCCTTTATAAGGATCACCTAGCTTATGCATCTCACATACTTTGTGTACATACTTCTTATTAGGTCATTTAGTATTACATGCATCACTAAACAGTAAATGGTCATGGGATCAAGGTATTTCTTTCCAGAAGTCACAGACAAAAAGATTTTTCGTCGGGCAGCATAACAAGGCAAAAACTATGGTTTTTCAAGATTTAAATGTGTTTCGCGCGCTTCCCAAGCTATCAAGGAAATAATCAATCAAGCCATCATCGTTTCAAGTTCTCCTGTATGTCAAAAGACTCTGAATAGCGGAGGAATATGGTATTTCAGTGAATTGGAGACGGTGCGAACCAAAAACAACAATTTTGCTGGTTTGAGCTTAGAAATTTGCATCTTGCAACCGGGATAATATTTTGAAATGGTTCCTTAGGCATTGGAACCGTCTCTGTATTTTTCTTCAGTTTATCTGTTCAGACCGGAAGCCAATTCTATGAAGAAAGTCTCCAAAGAATTTTATTTTCCTGAAACGGTATTTGAATTTAATGATTGGTTATTTGTTTCTCAGGTGTTCGGAAATTCATAACTTTCATCCGATTTAGTATTTTCGGTTGATTCTTTGAGAACTAAGACCGTCTTGATTTTCTTATCATTTCTTGTGTTCAGATCGAAGATTAATTTTGTGAAGAAGATCTCCGAGAATTTTAATTCTTTGAAGACAGTGCATTGAATTTAATTGTTGGTCCCCCGTTTCGTGGGTAATCAAAAATTCATAACTTCTGATTGGAATATTATTTTGTAGTGCTTCTTGAGGCGTTAAAATCGTCTTAATATCGTATTCAGTTTGTATGTTCGGCTCAGAAGCTGATTCGGTAAGGAAGGTCTCCGAGTATGCGGATACTTTGAGAAGATATAGTGAAAATACGGTGAAAAAGGTGTGCTGAACCGTTATTTCAGACGTTCAAAAATCACAACTTCCCCCCAGTTCAATGTTTTTGAGTGGTTATTTGGGTGAAAAAGCCATCTTGATGTCATCTTCATTTTGTATGTTTGGGTCGAAGACTGATTCTTTTAGGAAGATACCCAGAAATGCGAATTACGAGAGAAAATATTGTGCCGAATCGGATTTTTACTTCACTGTTTCTCGATATTGTAAAAATCATAAATTCTTCTATTTTTATCATATCAATACGATTCTTTCGGCATAATTTCACAAATGATGTTGGCTATAAGTTTTCTTCAGAGCTCGAGTTCGGATTCAGCTCCGAAGACTTCATTTGATGGCGCACATCTCAAACTGAACACTAGAAAATTCTGCATTACTGAAAAATATAGTGTTAGAGCCAAAGTTTCTCGACGTTCAAAAATTCATAACTTTCTTAATTTTTATCGTATTGAGATGATTCTTTTGGCATGACGTCACAAACTTCATCATCTATAATTTTGTTGTTTGTCTCGCATCGAGATTCCGCACCGATTATTATTGAGTTTATGATTTGCCTATGCGATCATGTTTGCTGACACTGAAAATATGCACTAGTGAGAAATTTATTGGACTTTATCTTGGCTTAAACCAAGGCCCAATTGTCAAGGCTATACATATTGTTTTTTCCTCTCTATTTTCAGAACATTCAATTCATTCGCTAAGTTTCACCAAAAAAACTCACATAATTCTCTCCACTTTACTCTCAACTCTCAAGATTTTTCAAGAAAAAAAACTCCATCCATGTTCTCTCTCTCTCTCTCTCTCTCTCTCTCTCTCTCTCATAACTTTCACCCCCACTCCCTTAAACCAGTCGCCACGCACCTCTCCGGTTCCTACCAGCCCCTCCACCAGTCACCAGTTTCACGCTAGCCGTCTGCCACGCATCACGCCTGCCGCCCGCCACCGATTCACAAGCCGCACACCATTGTACCTATCTGGTCTCCACTCCCTCGTCATTCCATCTGCCATGTACATCTTCCTCAAATTTATGAACATTTTCTGATCCTTCTTCCACCTCTGATTCGTATTTCAAGTTTCCTATTCGGTAAATCTTTTTGAATTTCTTGAAATTATTTGATATTTTATTGAGATGAATTAATTTGAGGTTAATTGAATTGTTGAATATTGAGTTTAATTGAAACCTAAGGATAATTATTCAATTTTGTTGATAATAAAAAAATCTGGAATTGGTTGAACTTTGGAAATATTCATGAAGAGATTTAAGATTTAATCTGGATATATTTTAATGATGAGAATTGTGACGTCGAATTGCAATGAGATTTTCAGATTATCAAATTGTTGTTGAAAATTAACGTCAAGTTCATGTGTTAAGGCAATTTTGGATCGATCTAAATGATGAATTGATTTTTGTGACACCAAAAGAGTTTGGATTCGTTAATTGCGTTAACACATGAATGTTGCTTGTTTGTGAATGAAATTGAGGCATTTGATGTGACTTGATCGTTTGTAACTTGTTTACAATTTTTAGACGGTAATACTTGTTAACGCGAAATTATATCGAATTTTCTGGCTCAACTTGCATGCATTTTATTATCGTTTTTATTTATTTATGTAATATTATGCTGGTATTTTATTGTATTTCAGGTATATGCTAGAAATGAACCTAAATATGAAAAGGAGAAAGAAACAGGAAGAAATGACAGAAAATATGTGACTTTGTAGCAGAAAACAAAAGAAATTGCATCAGAGGACTGTGACGGTTGTCACATCCCCATACTGCCCGCTACAAGCTAAATAAGTGTGCCCCTCGACACAATAACCATGATGCTCAGCACAAGTCAAATATGTGTGCCCCTCGACACACATTGTATGGCGATCGACACAAACTAATTGCAGTGATTAAACACAAAGTCCTCTTCACGTCTGCAACGAAGCTCCCATGATTTTCTCAACTTCCCATTATCACTCCATGATCTTTTCAACTTCCCATTTTCCCATTTCTTTCTCCACTTTCTCCATTATCTCCACTACTTCTCTCATAAAGATGGAATGTAACTTCCATTTTATTCCTGTATATATAGGATCTTAGAAATTAGTTTTGGGGATCCAAGTTTTATTCGCGGAAGCGCTGTTAGAAGTTTTAGGCAGAAAAATCACTTTGTAAAGTGGTAGTTTCTCACATTGGGGAACTACCACACCATTAGTATTATGCCTATAATTTGTAACACTTGGATCAATCTTGCCAACATTATTTCAAAGCTTTATTGAAGTTTCAAGATTTTTTTCGTTCGTAGTTTTATTCAAGTTTACTTCGTCTGCTTTACTTCCAGTTAATCCTGCCGACTTATAGAGGATACACACTGCTCAAATTATTTGCTTCAGTATTTAATTTCAGGTTCCTATTTTAAGTATGATTTATTTATTCTTACCATGCATGTGTTAATAAATTTATGTTTTAATTTTATGTTATCCTGCAATAAAATAATGTCTGGCTAAATTCCCCGATATCAGTATGTAAATCTTAAACCGAAAGGATTCGGTAATAATTTGGATAATATTTTACAAAAGCAATTTTCTGGTTTTAATTTCCAATTTGGATATTTAATTGTTTTTGTAAGAGAGTAAAATACAGTCTAAGGTTAAAATCAACAAAGCAAGAGTTTGAGGTTTTAACCAGATAGTGGTTATTAAACATTAATTTTAAAAACAGCGAGAGCGCATTAAAATTAATTGGACTCTAATTGTTTTCAAAAAATGCTTTTGAATTTTAAATGAATCAGCGAGAGCGCTCATTTTGAGTTTAATAATATGACCTGAATCAATAGAACGAAAGTGTGAGACAAGGGTTTTTAAATAAATAGTTTCCACTAAAACAATGTTTTAATAATGAAAACAAATGCCAATGATTTATTGAATCCTTGAAGTTGACAAACTACATACTGGTGTCCCGTTATTAATTATTAGATTTTAGTTAATTCCCAATTAAACCCAAACAGCCAAATTTTATAATTAGTATTAGCTTTACACAGTGGCCCTAATATAACTGGTAGTTTGACAATCAGTCCTTGTGGGTTCGATATCTTTTAAAACTATGCGATAGACTGTGCACTTGCAGCCTCTACACCCGACAGACTCATAAAGTTTGCTATCAAGTTTTTTGCGCCGTTGCCGAGGATTGATTTAGTCAAATGCCGTAAATCCCTTGTTATGCAATATAGACTAAAGCACTCTTACTTTAATTACTATGTATCACCCAATTTTTTCTACAACTCCCATTCTCAGTATTTCTAGGAATCACAAGAATCCCATAAATCCGACCTCGAAATACTGATGGAAGATTTCAATGCTTCACTAACTCACTCTCACTCAAATTACCTCTATAACTACCAATCCCAACATTTTGAGGAGTCGCAAGAATCCCATAAATCCAATCTCAAAATATTACTGGAGGATTACAATGCGAAACTAACTTATCATCAACCAAATTTTCTCTACGATCACCACACCTAATATTTTGAGGAATCACAAGAATCCCAAAATTCCACTCTCGACACATTATTGGAGGATATTACTGCGATACTAAATCTCTCTAGACTATAAATATGATGATAGAGCTCTTTGTGGAAACACAAAATTCGATGTTAACTCACTTTGAGGAACCGCAGAAATCCCATAATTTCAACCTCACAACATCAATGGAGGATTTCGACGCAACGCTAACTCACTCTAGGCTAGAATCTACGATAGAGAATTTTGTAGAGACACAAACTATCCCAAATAAAGAGATAAGAAATCAAAGTCTTCAAAATAATGAAAACCTTAGGCAGTTGAACAACGCGGTTGAGTCCCTTGTGACTCCCAACATGGCCTTGGAAACTCAAATCTCCCTGTTTGAACAAAAACCTCTAGGACCTTTCCCTAAGGAGCGTGTGGATGTTGTAAAAACCGATAGTGAAAAACAAATCGAAAATTCTAAGGAGAGTGATAATGAGGTTTAAGAGAGTAATAATGAGGTTGAGAAGAGTTCTGATGAGAAAAGAGTAGAGATTGAGAAAAATATACCAACCATATTTGAAAGGGAGGTTTTCGAAGAGGTAGAGAAGGAAACATATATTGTTGTTCCTCCTCCCTATAACCCACTTATTTCGTTTCTGCAAATATTTTTGGAAGCTAATGTAGATGGCCAATCCAATAAGTATGTGGAGAATATCCACACCAACGCACCTTTGTTTGAGGTCCCGCATAAAAAGAGAAAATTTGAGGACCATGAAACTGTTAGAACAAGATTGGTTCTGATCATATCTCGGAGTTTTGATGATAACAATAAAATATATTTTATATATTTGATACTCTGATGAACGTATTTAATTGTCTCAGATAATGTTCTGACAGAAGCATATTGAAGTGCTGAGCTGAAAATAAATGAAGAAGTTCTTTGATGAAAGATCTATTTGTTTTAGCGCAAGTGCTGATGCTGATACTGTCTCTGATAATGTTATGACAGAAGCATCTTGATGTGCTGAGCTGAAAATAAATGAAGAAGTTTTGTGATGAAAGAACCATTAGCGCAAGTGCTGATGCTGACTCTTGTAAGATAATTGTTTTAATACATCTTCTAACGCTTAGCAAGTTTCTGTGTAAGCTATGTTTCATATGTTATTTGAAAGCAAGTGTTATTCAGAATATATTTGAAAGCAAGTGTTGTTCAGAAGATATTTGAAAGCAAGCGCTGCTCAGAAGATATTTGAAAGCAAGTGTTGTTTAGAAGATATTTGAAAGCAAGCGCTGATCAGAAGTACTTAGCAAGCAAAGCGTTGCTTAGAAGATATGCAAGCATGTTCTGAATTCAAGACGTGAAGCAAGTTCTGAAAGAATGCAAAAGCTATCAAGTCTTGTCAAGCTTCAGGAAACATGCTCTTACAAGTTCCCTTTGCTCATTTAATGCAAATACAGCTACATGCACTCAAGTGTCTACGCTAGTGCATTGGAAAATGGAATAGTGCAAGGAAACACACAAACATTTAATGCTCTCCATTTGAAGACAACAACGGTCATGTTTCTTCATGCTATATATAGAAGAACATTAATTGCAAGCCAACCAACGCTCAACTGAACCAACACTCAACTGAACCACTGCTCAAATAAAACGCTGAAAGGCTGAACAACTGAAGTTCTGAATAGAACTTAACAATTTCAAAAGAAGCAAGAACAACGTGAAAGATTCTGGGCTCACAAACAAATTTCATACACTTTGTGCTATAATATTCTTAGTGAAAAATCATAATTGTGATATAGCTTTCTTAGAAGCAAACTTTGTTTAACTATCTGTAAAGATTTATATCTTGTAATTGTTCCTTGAGAGACCAAGGTTGGTCAGATTTCTCAAGTAGACTAGGACTAGTTTAAGTCTTAGTGGTGTGAGTCACTTGTAAGTTTACTTGTGCATTTTTAGTCACAACAGTTGTTGTGTGATTTTAATCAGTTGATTATAGTGGATTAAGTCCTTGTTGAGAAAGGCGAAATCACCTTGGCGGGTGGACTGGAGTAGTTTGAGTTCAAACGAACCAGGATAAAAATAACCTTGTCTTTCCATTATTGTTGAGCCTTTAAGAAAAAGAAAAAGAGAAACTTATTCAATCCCCCTGCCTTCTAAGTTTTTTCTCCACCTTCAATTGGTATCAGAGCTTGACTCTGAGTTCAACACTTAACCGTGTCAGGAAAAGATCCAGAAGAAAACACAATGGCAAATGAACAAAACAACAATAACTACACCAGACCTCTAGTGTTTGATGGAGAAGATTTTGATTATTGTAAAGATAGACTAGAAAGTTTCTTTCTAGGTCATGATAGTGATTTATGGGATATAGTCTTGGATGGTTACACACATCCTACTGACACAGAAGGAAATATGATTGATAAGAAAAATATGGATAGACAACAAAAATCTGATTTCAAAAATCATCATAGAGCTAGAAATATTTTTCTAAATGCTATCTCTAAAGTGGAATTTGAAAAGATTACAAATAGAGATACTGCACATGATATGTTTGAGTCTCTTAAAATGACCCATGAAGGAAATGCTCAAGTGAAGGAGTCTAAAGCTCTGGCTCTCATCCAGAAGTATGAAGCCTTCAAGATGAAAGAAAGTGAATCTATAGAAGATATGTTCTCAAGGTTCTAAACTCTGATTACTGGCTTGAGAGTCCTGAACAAGGGATATTCTAAGGCAAATCACGTTAAGAAGATCATCAGAAGCTTACCCAGAAGATGGGCACCTATGGTCACTACTTTCAATGTTTCAAAAGATCTGAACAACATGTCTCTTGAAGAACTCATCAGTTCTCTCAGAAGTCATGAGATAGAACTTGATGAGCATGAGACTCAAGAGAAAGGTAAGTCCATTGCCCTTAAATCAATTATAAAATATAAAACTAAAGCTTTCCAGGGTAAAGAAGAAAACTCTGAAGAATCTGCTTCAGAAGAAGATGAACTATCCTTGCTCTCCAGAAGGATCAATCAGTTGTGGAAGCACAAGCAGAAGAATTTCAGAAACTCCAGAAGAACATGAAATGACTCTGAACAATCCTCTGAACACAGAATATCAAGTAACAGAATCATTACCTGCTATGAATGCAATAAACAAGGTCACTACAAAAGTGAGTGTCCAAGGCGTCAGAAGGAGAAACATAAAGGGAAGTTAGTTAAGGAAAAGAAGAAAAGTCTTATGGCAACATGGGATGATTCTGAATCTTCTGAAAACGAAACAGAATCAGAAGATGAACAAGCCAACATAGCTCAAACCGACAACTTATCAGATGTCTCAGAATCCTCTGAATCAGAATCAGAATCAGAATCAGACACTGAAGAGGTATTCCCTGACTTCACTGTTAATTTCACTAAAGCTGAACTAGGAGAAAGTTTGAGCAAAATTCTGGAAAGATATCAGCAACTTCGAGTCAAATTCAGGAATCTGAAGAAGGATCTTGCTTCTGACTCTGAAGTAACTGAGAGTCTGAGATCAGAAAATTCCGAGTTAAAAGAAAAAATTTCAAAACTAGAAAATGGTCTACAAAACTCTCAGAAGGAAATAATCTCAGAAGATCCTAGTAATACTGATAAGATCATAAAGAAATATGATCAAAGCTTTCAGAAGTTTCTGGCTAAAAACATAGATAGAAGAAAAATGGCTTCAATGATCTATGGAGTTAGCAAGAAAGACATAATAGGTATAGGATACAAAGGCAAAATAACTCAGCCTAAGAAAGTTAAGGACATGGTTATCAAATATACTCCTCTCTATTCTCACTTCACCACTGGGAACACACATCATATTAAATATACATCTCACTCTGGAAACTCTTATGCTAAATCAAAGTTCAAACAAAACTTTAAATACTCTAACCCAAGAGGACCCAAAAAGATATGGGTACCAAAAGACAAAATCATCTATGTTGTAGATATTTTTAACAGCAAGGTTGATACTCCAGTACTAACACCTGGACTCTGGATGCTCTCTACTTATGGAGGAAAGAAAGCATATGTTCCAAGGCATGGAATCTAAAAGATTCTAAGGTTTCAGAGGCAATCAGAAACAGAAGATTACTGGCTCTGAAACTATTGGAAACAGGAATGGAAATACAACATCAGAAGCTATGAACGAAGCATGTCTAAAAGGAAAGTTTTCAGAACTTTATTTTAAATCATAAAATGTTGATTCTTCCTCTAGGCCACTAGAAACATGTTATTTTAATCTTTTTGAATGTACGTGTTTTTATTCTGAACAAGTTTGATTCTAAAGCACAAAGGTGTTTTCTGATTGGATATTCTGAACGCTCAAAAGGCTATAGAATATACAACACAAAAACTCTGATTGTTGAAGAATCAATCAAAGTCAGGTTTGATGATAAACTTGGCCAGCAACAGCCAAAGCAAATTGATATTTCTGTAGGTACAGAAGATCATCCATCAAACTCTGAAAAGTCATAAGTAAAGGAAGATTCAGAAGATCACCCTCTTGACAATGCTCTGGATAATCTCAGAATCTCTGAACAACCCACTCAGAAAAGGTTTCCTAGAATCTCTTTAGCTCACAAAGAAGACGTGATTATAGGGAGAAAAGAAGATCCCATCAGAACAAGATCCTCTCTCAGAATCAATGAAGAATCCTTGTTTGGATTGGTATCTCCGATTGAGCCAACTTCTATTGATGAAGCTCTGAAAGACAATGATTGGATCTTAGAAATGCAAGAGGAACTCAATCAATTTTCTAGAAACGATGTATGGGATTTAGTTCCAAGACCCAAAGGATTCAACATTATAGGAACCAAATGGGTTTCCAGAAACAAACTGAACGAGCAAGGAGAGGTGATCAGAAACAAAGCACGACTGGTTGCACAGGGTTATAGTCAACAAGAAGGAATTGACTATAATGAAACCTTTTCCCCAGTCGCCAGGTTAGAGTCTATCAGATTATTAATTTCTTTTGTTGTTCAAAATAACATTTCATTATATCAAATGGATGTTAAAAGTGAATTTTTAAATGGATATATAGAAGAAGAAGTTTATGTCCATCAACCTCCTGGATTTAATGATTCAAAACATCCAGAACATGTTTTTAAATTAAAAAAGTCTTTGTACGGTTTAAAACAAGCTCCTAGAGCTTGGTATGATCGTCTGAGTAATTTTCTTTTAGAAAAAGATTTTACCAGAGGGAAAGTGGGCACAACTCTATTCAGAAAGACATTTAAAAATGATATCTTAATTTGTCAAATTTATGTTGATGATATTATTTTTGGAACCTCTGATATCTCCCTTGGAAAAGAATTTGCTGAGACCATGCAGGCAAAATTTGAGATGAGCATGATGGGAGAATTGAAGTTCTTTCTGGGAATTCAAATCAACCAGACTCCAGAAGTTACTTACATACATTAGACGAAGTATGTCAAAGAACTTCTGAAGAAATTTCAGATGTCAGAAAGCAAAGATGATAAGACTCCAATGCATCCAACATGCATTATGGGAAAATATGAGATAAGTATGAAGGTAGATCAGAAGCTCTACAGAGGTATGATTGGACCCATTCTCTATCTGACTGCATCTAGACCTGATATATTTTTCAGCGTATGTTTATGTGCTAGATTCCAATCAGATCCTAGAGAATCTCACTTAACTACTGTTAAGAGAATTCTGAGGTATCTGAAAGGTACTACTAATCTGGGTCTGTGTTACAGAAGATCAAATGATTTCAGACTAGTAGGTTATTATGATGTTGACTTTGCTGGAGATAGAATTGAAAGAAAGAGCACCTCTGGAAGCTGCCAGTTTCAAGGTGACAATCTTATCTCGTGGTACAACAAGAAGCAAGCAACAATTTCACTTTCCACAACAGAAGCTGAGTATATATCTGCTGCTGGATGTAGTTCTCAGATGATTTGGATGAAAAGTCAGCTAGAAGATTTTAATCTTTATGAAAGTAAGATTCATATCTTCTGTGACAATACTTCTGCAATTTGTATTTCTAAAAATCCTATTTTACATTCTAAAGCTAAACACATTGAAATTAAATATCAGTTTATAAGGGACTATATTCATAAGGGAATTTTAAATCTAAACTTTGTAAAAACAGACCATCAATGGGCTGATATTTTTACCAAACCCCTTTCAGAAGATAGATTCAAATTCATTTTGAAAAATATTTGTATGGAATTATGTCCTGAATAAAAATATATTTATCTTCTATGCTTGACTTCAGAATATTTTGTAATGAATGCTCTGATTAACACCTCTTCAGAAGTTAGAAGAGAAGTTATATCAGAAGCTATATGTAATATTCTGAAATGTTCTAACGTTTCATTTCAAGTATAGCTCAAAAGTTCATTAGATCAAACAGCTGTCCCATGCAACCTTCAGGAGATGAACACTTGGTGTGTTTCTAAAAGGTCACGCGTGCTAAGCTATTGACACCGTTCTAGGTAACTATTCTGATTTGATTTAAATCTCACGCTTTCCCCTTACTTTTCTATTTCATTAAATGCTAAGTCATGATTAAATTCTTTTTATTTAAATTTTTATGAAATACTCTTTTTACAGTTTTATTTTTTTGAAAAGTCTTCATATAAATACCTTTGTAAAAACCCTTCTCACTTTTTACCTTCTCACTTGTTGTTTTGTTGAACCTCTGAATCTTTTATTATAAAATATTTATGCTCTTCAACTATTTTTATATACTTTTTGATTATGCCAAAAAGGGGGGAGAAAATGAGTATTTTGATATAATCTCTGATTAACAGTTATAGGACTAAGTCAAACATTCTAACAAAATACAAGATTTCTTTCTATGCTTTAAAGAACTTTGCAGGTATCATTTAAACTCTGGAAGTTTATTTCAAATGAATATTATCCTCAAAAGAACTTGATGAAGAAATCTCAGAAGAAAAATTCCAAAGCTCTGATGAAAATTCTCAAGAAGTTTTTTCTTACAGAAATAATTATTTCAGGGGGAGATTCCTATCTCTTATTCAAATTTATTTCTATATCTGAATATATTTTTGTCATCATCAAAAAGGGGGAGATTGTTAGAACAAATTGGTTCTGATCATATCTCAGATTTTTGATTATAACAATAAATTATATTTTATATATTTGATACTCTGATGAACGTATTTAATTGTCTCAGATAATGTTCTGACAAAAGCATCTTGAAGTGCTGAGCTGAAAATAAATGAAGAAGTTCTTTGATGAAAGAACTATTTGTTTTAGCGCAAGTGTTGATGTTGATGTTGTCTCTGATAATGTTCTGACAGAAGCATCTTGATGTGCTGAGCTGAAAATAAATGAAGAAGTTCTGTGATGAAAGAACCATTTGTTTTAGCGCAAGTACTGATGCTGACTCTGGTAAGATAATTGTTTTAATACATCTTCTAACGCTTAACAAGTTTCTGTGTAAGCTATGTTTCAAAAGTTATTTGAAAGCAAGTGCTGTTCAGAAGATATTTGAAAGCAAGTGTTGTTCAGAAGATATTTGAAAGCAAGTGTTGTTCAGAAGATATTTGAAAACAAGTGTTGTTCAGAAGATATTTGAAAGCAAGCGCTGATTAGAAGTACTTAGCAAGCAAAGCGTTGTTTAGAAGATATGCAAGCATGTTATGAATTCAAGACGTGAAGCAAGTTCTGAAAGAATGCAAAAGCTATCAAGTCTTGTCAAGCTTCAGGAAACATGCTCTTACAAGTGTTGTTTGCTCATTTAATGCAAAGACGGCTACATGCACTCAAGTGTCTACGCTAGTGCATTGGAAAATGGAATAGTGCAAGGAAACACGCAAACATTTAATGCTCTCCATTTGAATGCAAAAACGGTCATGTTTATTCATGCTATATAGGTAGAAGAACATTAATTGCAAGCCAACCAACGCTCAACTGAACCAACGCTCAACTGAACCACTGCTCAACTGAAACGCTGAAACGCTGAAAGGCTGAACAACTGAAGTTTTGAATAGAACTTAACAATTTCAAAAGAAGCAAGAACAACGTGAAAGATTCTGGGCTCACAAACAAATTTCATACACTTTGTGCTATACTATTCTTAGTGAAAAGTCACAATTGTGATATAGCTTTCTTAGAAGCAAACTTTGCTTCACTATCTATAAAGATTTATATCTTGTAATTGTTCCTTGAGAGACCAAGGTTGGTCAGATTTCTCAAGTAGACTAGGACTAGTTTAAGTCTTAGTGGTGTGAGTCACTTGTAAGTTTACTTGTGCATTGTTAGTCATAACAGTTGTTGTGTGATTGTAATCAGTTTATTATAGTGAATTAAGTCCTTGTTGAGAAAGGCGAAATCACCTTGGCGGGTGGACTAGAGTAGTTTGAATTCAAACGAACCAGGATAAAAATAAAATTGTCTTTCCATTATTGTTGAGCCTTTAAGAAAAAGAAAAAGAGAAACTTATTCAACCCCCCCCTTCTAAGTGTTTTCTCTACCTTCAGAAACTAGAGAAATCTTTAGCATTAAGAAGGGAAGATTAACATTCGAGACGGTGGATGAAATAACTAAGCCCAAACTTGAAAACCTGATACTCAAGATTGATCAGAACCACAACCACAAGTTTAAAAGAATAAACCACCCCATAGAAGAAAGAAAATAAAAGGTGAGGGATATGTGAGATGGCTTGATAAGTGGACATGGAAACCAAAGACGATTAAAAATTTGATCGTGGAGTCATTCTCGAGAAAATCACCACGATTACTGACTCTCTTGAGCTGTTGAGCTACCGATGTTAAAAGAAGTGATGCGTGGGAGGCAACCCACGAGTTTCAATTTCATGTTTTTTCTTTTGTTTAAGTTTGCAGAAAATAAAGATATTGATCGCTTGGCACCTATCAGTTGCATGTAGGCAATTATCGAGGTGAGTATTGATCAGGTTCTTATTCCTTTTATTTTTTACTGAAACATTGACGATAATATTTGGTTTAAGTGTGGGGGAGAAACTTTACCGCTTTCCATTTATCGCTCCTTATTTTGATTTATTGTTTTCTGGTTTATTGCATGTTTTTAGGATTTTATCTGTTTTCAATATTTGGTCGATTCATTGCATGTGATGTCAAGTCTGTATGCCTATTTTCAGTTGTTATCAAATTTCCCCGAATTTTTGAAATATTGACCTCCAACAACAATTTTCTTATTGATGCATGGCACACACACTATGAAAGTATATAGGTAGTCACACTTTAGGTTGTGTTAGAGAGACTTGGGAATGTTTTGATAAAATTGATACCGTTATGACACCCTAAACCCCCTCATTATGTGATATCAATTTAGTTACCCATTATGACGAGACCTTAAGCTCAAGTTTTCAAAGTAGCTCTTAAGTAGTTTATATTAGCATTCAGAACCATCTTAAGCACAAACTACATAGGAGTCAATGAATATTAGTGAATGATCCCAAAATTTCTAAAAATTAGTTGCTGCAATAAATTTAAAATAGGGAATGCACCTATTAAGTTAGGTGATCCTCACCCGGTCACTTAATCCAACGGTTGTGGAACCTACAAAAATAAAATAAATCAACCCGTCGTTAGTTGGTTCAGAGGTGTCTGGTGCTGAACTTGGTAGGGCAGACTACGGTCCGATCCCCCGTAACTGTGATTGGTTAAATAAAAGGGGTTACCAAAGTTACGTACCCGATGTGAGGGAAAAAGTGAAAGAACTGAGTTTTAATGATTGTCAAAAACCCATATGTGCAAATATGCATTGCTTCAAAACATGTGCAAGTGAGAAACATAAAAAATAAGCATCTATCTCAAAACAGACTGCATGAACAGGCTCATGGATTCTCAGGTCGGATCATGAGAAGAAGTTCTTGGCTTGGAAACGTCCGGGTAGGCGCACGCCTCCTCTATGCATCGACGCATGGTTCTGGGAGAACATGAGTCGGCGCATTATGGAATGAGTCGGCGCATAACAAAAGAAATTTCAACCTCTCTCGCTCGGGAAGGTGCACACCTTCTCTATGCGTAGACGCACTGTTCTGGGAAAACATGAGTCGGCGCATCAAAATAGTGAGTCGGTGCATAACTAAAGGAACTTCAATCTCTCTCTCGCTCGGGAAGGCACACGCCTTCTGTATGCTCTGCATGAGTCGACGCATCGCTAAATTGTCTTAATTTTCTTCTATGCTGTTACATCATGGGAATGACTTATAAATATAATTTTGGCCTCTATTTTTATTTAACAAGAAAAAGTGAAAGATATACACAAGAGTTCTCTTCATCTTCAACCTCTCATCAATCATCAACAACTACACACAATCATTCTTGTTGATCAAGTTCTTGGGATTGTGTTGATAATGTCCGAATTGAAAGTGCAATTTCAGATTTGGGTTGAGATCTTTGTGGGTTTTTTCTTGAATAAAACCATTGGGGTTTTGTCCTCCAAATTGGGGTTTTTTATCACAAATCTTTGCTTCATTTAATTCAGCCGAGCTAAGGGATTGGAAGACCGTGGAGTTTTCAATCGGGTAGCTTTAACCGGAGGATTGTGAAAAAGGATTTGGGGCCAAAGATTCTTGAGTACAAAATCATTCAAGGTAGAGGATGTTTTTGTTCAAGATTTGGCATACTTGATTCATCTGGAATCAAGGGAAGAGGAGTGCATCATATATAAGATTCATCAAGTGATTTTGAATTGTGGCAATTGTACCTTCTCTTACAAACTTTGAAAAATTAATTTCATATCCTAATTATAGATTTTAGAATTGGGGGAAGAGTAGCCCACACGAGGACAACAAGGTGAACTGCCTTAACAAATACCGTGTCCAATTTAGTTCTCTGAATTTGATTTATATTTGCTTAAATTTGTGAGTTATCAATTTTCTTATGCATACAAAATAATTGTAGTGATAAACTAAAATTTAAAACTCATATAGCATTCATTCGAATTGCTACAATCACTGCAATTTGAGTATAACCAAACCTTGTGTAGTACGTACACCAAGTGTTTGGTGAATTTACAAGTCACAAATTTGCATTATCTTCTCCGCAACTAATTGGTAATAACTTACACCTTGTTAAACTTGGTAAAGCGATTCATCATATTCATTTTTAATTATGATTCTATTCTCATCATTTTCATCAAATTAGTTTGCATATCCGATCTTTCCAATACGTAAAGTTTAGACGATTAGATTCAGGGTTGTCGCTCTCTAATAAAAATAATTTTATAAAATGTGCAAATTTTTAAAAGGGATCTATTCAACCCCCCCTTCTAGATCTGTCACATCGTCTAACAAGTGGTATCAGAGCACTGGTTTGTCCAGTGCTTCACATACAACTTCTAGAAATGGATTGTGATCTAAAAGGGGCGTACAATAGAGCACCCGTTTTCACATGTGAAAATTATAGTTATTGGAAAGATTGTATGCGTGTCCATATCACCTATGTTGATAGGAAAATATGGAAGGTTATCCAAGATGGGCTAGTTGCAATAACTATGAAAAATGCTGCCGGGATAACCGTTCCTAAACCGGAAGCACAATGGGATGAAAAAGATGAGAAAAATTATGCCTATGACTGGAAAGCACGAAACATGTTCATAGAAGCTCTAGGAGTTGATGAGTATTTTCGGGTCTCACATTGCGCTACCACTAAGGAAATGTGGGACGCTTTGCAAGTCACCCATGAGGGCACAAATGATGTAAAATTGGCTAGAATCAATACTTTGATGCAAGAGTTTGATCTCTTTCGCATGGAGCAAGGTGAAACCATCGCCGACATGTAAAAGAGATTCTCTCATATAATGAATTGCTTGCATACACTAGGTCATGTAATTTCCAATTCTGTTGCTACTAATAAAATTTTGAGATGTCTTAGCAGGGATTGGCAACCTAAATTTACTGCAATTAAGGAAGCCAATGATCTAAATACTTTGGATCTTACCACACTATGAGGCAAGCTTCAAGAACATGAGCAAGAGCTTATGAGCCTTGGAAAGCATGAAAAGAAAGAAAAGAAGGAAAAGTCAAGGGACTTAGAAAAGAAGTCTATAGCACTAAAGACTTCAAGCTCCAACTCACCCACCTCAATTTCGTGTGAAACTGAATCAAGTGATGACGATGAGAGTCCGGATGAGGATATGGGATTGTTCATAAGAAAATACAATAGATTTCTCCAGAAAAACAAAATTCAGCATTCGGATAAGAATCTCATCAATTATAGACGCCACTCTCAACCAAGCAAGCAAGATGAAAGTAAGAAGTCTAAGTCACGAGGATCATGCTACCATTGTGGCAAACCCGGTCATTACAAGCCGGATTGCCCCTATTTGAAGAAATACAAAGCCAAGGCCAAAAATCAAAAGAAATCAAACAAAGCTAGAAGAGCATACATTGCTTGAGAGAGTGACAGTGATTCCTTAAGTAAAGGTTTCTCAAGTGATGAAGAAGAAACGGTCAACCTTTGTCTCATGGCTCATCATCATAAGAAAAAGAATGTAAGTCATGCTAAGTATGATCATGTATAAAATGCCTTATTTAGAATTGTTAAATTCCTTCAATACTTTACAAAAAGAGGCAAAGGAAGCTTTCAAACGCCTTGCCTCAAACAAGAAAATCTTTTTATATCTAGAACAAAAGGTTTCCAATTCCGAAAAGGAATTAGAAGCTCTTAAAGCATCTATGATAGAAAATATTGAAGGAAAATGTGAAAAAGAAGAGAGACATTGGTTTAATTGGCATGGATGTGAAACTTGTCATGTTTGGCAAAAAGAAGTTAAAATTCTCAAAGCCAAACTAGACAAAGCTTTACAACCTAAGATTACGTTTTCTATCGATCGCTTAAACTTCAGAAAAAGTATGATTAATCCATATCAAAAATATACCTGTGAAGTAAGGGATCAAGATAACAAAAGTAGATCTCACTTATATATATCTTTCCTATATTGTTTCAAGAAGGGACATACCATTAGTAAATGTCGATTTAGGAGACTATTAGTTCCTAAAGGCATATATCAATTGCTCCCCAAAGGCAACAAATGTTCAACTCACACTCAAGGACCCAATGAATGTTGGGTACCTATCTCCCATGTTTGATATTTCAGGTGGAATGTCTTGAGCCTCTCGAGAGAAGATGGTTTCTCGATAGTGGTTGCTCAAGACACATGACGGGTGACATTTCGCTATTCTTTGACTTTGTGGAAAAGAAGAAAGGTTTTGTTACTTATGGTGATAACAACAAGGGAGAAATACTCGATAAAGGTAGTGTAGGTAATCCCCCATCCACCACTATCTCAGATGTCCTATTAGTTGAAGGCCTTAAACACAATCTTATTAGCATTAGTCAATTATGCGACAAAGGTTACAAAATTTCTTTTCTAAAGGATGAATTCATAATTGAACATAACGATAAGAAAGAGGATGTGTTTGAGGGCTTGAGGGTAAAAAATGTATATATGCTTGACTTGAGTGATGTGTCCCTAACAGGTGCTAAATGCTTAGTCACCATAAGTGAAGACTCATGGCTTTGGCATAGGCGATTAGCACACGTTAACTTTGATTTTCTAAATAAAATAATATCTAAAGATCTTGTGATTGGCTTACCCAAAATAAAATTTACAAAAGATCATCTATGTGATTCTTGTCAAATGGGTAAACAAACACGAGTCTCGTTTAAATCTAAAAATGTCATCTCTACAACGAAACCACTTGAACTCCTCCATATGGACCTATTTGGACCATCTAGAATTAAAAGTCTAGGAGGAAATTATTATGGCTTTATTATAGTCGATGACTACTCTAGATTTTGTTGGACGATATTCTTAGAAAACAAAAGTGATACTTTCTATGCTTTTGAAAAATTTGCCAAATTATCTCAAAACAAGTTGAATACAAAAATTGTGACCATCCGAAGTGACCATGGAGGCGAATTCGAAAATCACCTTTTTGATGAATATTACAAAAGAAATGGCATTGATCATAATTTTTCTGCTCCTAGAACACCTCAATAAAATGGAGTTGTTGAGCGTAAAAATCGTGTTCTAGAAGAGCTTGGGAGAACTATGATCAATGAACATGGTCTTCCAAAATACTTTTGGGCCGATGCCATCAATACGGCTTGCTATGTGCTAAATAGGATCTTGATACGTCTTATGCTCAACAAAATTCCGTATGAACTTTTGAAAGGTAGAAAACCAAATATTTCTCATCTCCATGTCTTTGGTTATAAATGTTTTGTATTAAATAATGGTAAAGAAAATCTTGGCAAATTTGACTCAAAAGCCGATGAAGGTATCTTTCTCGGATACTCTCAATCTAGCAAAGCATATAGGGTATTTAATAAAAGGTTACAAATTGTGGAAGAATCTGTACATGTTTACTTTGATGAATCCTGTCCAAAAATGGTCGAAAAGGGTATTTTTGTTAATGGTGCAGGTGCTTCTTCGGAAAGAATACTAATTGATCAAGATGAAAAGAGTAATGAGCCCTTACTTGAGAAATAAATAAGGGGAGATGGATCATGGATCTAGCAAAGAAGAAGAAGTCACTCAACCATCAAATGAAATAACTCCTCCTTTGGAGTGGAAAGAAACCAAGGATCATCCTATTGACAACATTCTTGGAGACATATCAAAGGGAGTAACTACACAATCTAAGATAAGTAACTTTTGCTATCATTTCGCATTCGTCTCTAAAATTGAGCCTAAAAACCCTAAAGAAGCTTTATTCGATGAGCATTGGTTTTTGGCAATGTAAGAAGAATTAAACCAATTCAAGAGAAATGAGGTTTGGGACCTTGTCCCCCCTCCGCGAGACCATCGAATAATTGGTACTAAATGGGTATTTAGGAACAAACTTGATGAAAACGGAATCATAATTCGCAACAAGGCGCGTCTTGTTGCTCAAGGGTATAACCAAGAGGAAGGCATCGACTATGAGGAGACTTATGCTCCAGTTGCCCGACTCGAGGCTATACGCTTGTTATTAGCTTATGCATGCTCACAAAACTTTAAGATATTTCAAATGGATGTTAAGAGTGCTTTCCTAAATGGTTATATTAATGAAGAAGTATATTTATCTCAACCTCTCGGATTTGAAAATTACGAGTTTCCTAAACATGTTTATAAACTTAAACGTGCTTTATACGGTCTCAAACAAGCCCCTAGGGCTTGGTATGATCGGCTTAGCAAGTTCTTACTAGAAAAGGGATTCTCTAGAGGGAAGGTTGATACAACTCTCTTCATTAAGCGCCAAGGAAATCATTCCATGTTAGTACAAATTTATGTTGATGATATCATTTTTGGGTCTACTAACATTACCTTGGTCAAAGAATTCTCTAAAGTGATGCAGGGTGAATTTGAAATGAGCATGATGGGGGAGTTAAACTACTTCCTAGGTCTTCAAATCAAACAACTCGAGGAAGGAACTTTTGTTAGCCAAACAAAGTATTGCTACGAGTTGCTCAAGCACTTCGATATGGAAAACTAAAAAGTTATTGACACTCCAATGCCTACCGCGGTTAGCCTAGATCGGGATGAACATGGTAAGCTGGTGATGTAAAAAGGTGTATAGGTATGATCAAATCTCTTCTTTATCTTACCGCTTCTCGTCCCAACATTATGTTTAGTGTTTGCATGTGTGCTAGATCTCAATCTTGTCCTAAGGAGAGTCATCTAAAAGCTGTAAAACGTATACTTAGGTATCTTTGTGGTACTCCTAAGTATGGACTTTGGTTCTCCAAGGGTAGTGATTGTTCCTTGGTTGGCTATTCTGATTTCGACTTTGCAGGTTACAAATTGGATAGGAAAAGAACAAGTGACACTTGTCATTTCTTTTCAAACTCATTAGTTAGTTGGCATAGCAAAAAGCAAGTTTCGGTTTCTTTGTCAACGACCGAGGCAGAATATGTTGTAGCTGGTAATTATTATGCTCAAATTTTGTGGCTCAAACAATAATTACTCGACTATGACTTAAAAATTAATCATATTCCAATATTTTGTGATAACACAAGTGCCATCAATCTAACCAAAAATACGGTTCTACACTCGCGCACTAAACATATTGAAATTAGGCACCACTTCCTTAGGGATCATGTAGAGAATGGTGAAGTCGTGTTTGAGCATGTTGATAGCAAAAATCAACTTGCCGATATTTTACAAAACCACTTGCGACCGAACCATTCTTTCACATTCGTAGGGAACTCGGTGTCCTTGATATTTCAGATAGATCACAACTCAAATGAGTTGCATTTCTTTATTTATCTATGTGTATCTATGATGTCTAAATATCATCTTGGGCTGGCGACATGTGAGGGCATCATGTCATTCAAATACATTCGATAATATCCTTCCTACTCTTTCTCATTAGTGATCATTTTGCTTAAATATTGGTCCTATGAAATAATTAAATGCTTTGTATGTTATTGTTTCTATGCGTGCGTACTTGTTTACTATATTCAATTAATGTTTACAAAACCTACATGCCATGAAATACAAGAAATTTCAAACTTTGCATACATGAGCCGACCTAAAATTATGATCGATCGGCGCATGCCTGATTAAGATACTCATTTGCACCTATTTTACTAGAATGCGTCGATGCATCCCTACATAGGTCGACGCGTCGCAGTTTGGCAGACCATCATACCCTAATTTACATTGTGTGGCTCAAATTGCATGCATTTTTTTTGTTCCCTCATCTGGCCTCCCTCTCAAAATCTCAAAATCTCAAAACCCTAAAAACCCATTGTGTCCTTCTTCTCCAAATCTCTCCAAACCTTCATCCATGTCTTCTAGGGCAACAAAGAAAAGGAGTATCAGAGGTAGCTCTTCAAATCAAACTCAGTTTACTCCTCTGACATTTCTTCCTTCTGATCTCACTGAAAAATATGATGAAAAGTTTGCTAGAAGAAGGTTGGTTAGGCAATTTTGTGCCTTCCGTAACACTCTCAAACGCCTACACTTATCAGATGTAGTGGAACTGTTGGACCATCAAAAGGTGTTTCCATTCCTTAAGTTGGATGGAGACTACAACGAGGCACTCGTCAAGGTATTTTATGCGGGTATACAAGGTAAATTCTCTGACCATCAATTTTCATACAGAATCGTTGATAAGGTTGTCAGAGTAGATAATGAAATATGGAAAAATTTTGAGTTGTTCCCTGTTGACACTGATACTGTTAAAATCAATGACACTAAGCTTCCTGCAGACTATGACTTCAAACATGCCTTGAACTCTATGCTAAAACGATCATATCCTGAGAATTTTGTGCAAAGTATTGCTTTTCCAAAAACTGTCACAACAGGTCAATTGGTTCCTTTGGCTCGAATTATGCAATGGGTTGTGTCAAGGATAATTCGTCCCAAAAAAGGTGGGTTGTCCCGTATTGATCAACCTGAGGTTATGTTAATTTGGGCAATTCTAAACAAAATTAAGATAAATTGGCCATATTACATCACTAACCGATTATTTGCATTAAGGGATTCCCCTAGAGGATCTGCCTTGGGGTATCCATCATTCATTCATGGAATTCTCAATCAATAAAATCTTGATTTTACTAGTATCTCACTTACACCTATTATGCCGGATTTCGATTTTACCTCGAAAAATCTCGCACTTATGGGTCATCAATGGAATCCTCGGATTGGTAAGTACAAATACTTTGTGAAGTCTAACTCAGTAATGGCTCAAAATGAAGATATTGGACAAGATGATGAAATGGAAGATGCTGAGGGTGATGAAATTGATACTGAGAATCGAGAAAGTGATGAAGAGGAGGAAGAAACCGACAACGGAAATGATGACAATGAGCCTCACAGATCCTATGATAAAGTGATGCGCAAACTTGAGGAAATGCACATCCACCATCATGAAGACATGACTTTAGCAACTGAACGAATTAACAATCTTGCTGGAATAGTCAATCTTCAAAACACTCAGTTCAATGATTATGCTAGCCTCCAAAACCACCGATATAACGCTCTTCATGATATGATGGTAACACAAAACTCAAATCTGGAAAACTTTCAGTCAGCTTTCATGGATCGCTTTCCACCAAACCAACCACAAGACAATGAGGAACAACAACATTCGTCAATGCTTGGAACTTTAATTCTTGTTTATTATGCTTATGTTATCTTGGTTTTTGTAGTAAACTGCCGTACTTCCCGTACTACTTTGTGTCTTATTTTTGGATTGTAACAATGAACAACGTATCGCTTTACTTTATTGGTTATTGCTTCTATTTTTTGTTTGCACTTGCTTCATATTATGTGTATGCTTGTTTGTGCTCTTTTTGCATAGTTGGAAAATATTGGTCACTCTATGTTTTTAGTTATCTTAATCCATGTCCTTGTTTCTTTTTGATGTTGTCAAAGGGGGAGAAGGAAAGAAATTACAGCCACAGCAGAAATATGCAATATCTCAGGGGGAGGATAATTGGATGGCTTGCAAGACGATTCATATTTGCGGTTTTTTCCATCATCAAAAAGGGGGAGTATGTGAGGGAAAAGTGAAATAACCGAGTTTTAATGATTGTCAAAAACCCATCTGTGCAAATATGCCTTGCTTCAAAATGGGTGCAAGTGAGAAACATAAAAAATAAGCATCTATCTCAAAACAGACTGCATGAGCCAGATCATGGATTCTTAGGTCGGCTCATGAGAATAAGTTCTTGGCTTGGAAACGTCCGGGAAGGCACACGCCTCCTCTATGCATCGACGCATGGTTATGGGAGAACATGAGTCGACGCATTATGGAATGAGTCGGCGCATAACAGAAGAAATTTCAACCTCTCTCGCTAGGCGCACGCCTTCTCGATGCGTCGACGCACTGTTATGGGTAAACATGAGTCGGCGCATCAAAACAGTGAGTCGGTGCATAACTAAAGGAAATTCAATCTCTCTCTCGCTCGGAAAGGCACACGTCTTCTGTATGCCCTGCATGAGTCGATGCATCGCTAAATTGTCTTAATTTTCTGCTATGCTGTTACATCATGGGAATGACTTATAAATATAATTTTGGCCTCTATTTTTATTCAACAAGAAAAAGTGAAAGATATACACAAGAGTTCTCTTCATCTTCAACCTCTTATCAATCATCAACAACTACACACAATCATTCTTGTTGATCAAGTTCTTAGGATTGTGTTGATAACATCCGAATTGAAGGTGCAAATTCAGATTTGGATTGAGATCTTTGTGGGTTTTTTCTTGAATAAAAACATTGGGGTTTTGTCCTCCAAATTGTTTTTTTTATCACAAATCTTTGCTTCATTGAATTCAGCTGAGCTAAGGGATTGGAAGACCGTGGAGTGTTCAATCGGGTAGCGGTAACCGGAGGATTGTGAAGAAGGATTTGGGGCCAAAGATTCTTGAGTACAAAATCATTCAAGGTAGAAGAAGTTTTTGTTCAAGATTTGGCATACTTGATTCGTCTGGAATCAAGGGAAGAGGAGTGCATCATATAAGATTCATCAAGTGATTTTGAATTGTGGTGATTGTATCTTCTCTTACAAATTTTGAAAAATTAATTTCATATCCTAATTCTAGATTCTAGAATTGGGGGCAGAGTAGCCCACGCGAGGACGATAGGGTGAACTGCCTTAACAAATACCGTGTCCAATTTAGTTCTCTGCATTTGATTTTTATTTGCTTAAATTTGTGAGTTATCAATTTTCTTATGCATACAAAATAATTGTAGTGATAAACTAAAATTTAAAACTCATATAACATTCATTTGAATTTCTACAATCACTATAATTTGAGTATAACCAAACCTTGTGTAGTACGTACACCAAGTGTTTGGTGAATTTACAACTCACAAATTTGCTTTATCTTCTCCGCAACTAATTGGTAATAACTTACACCTTGTTAAACTTGCTAAAGCGATTCATCATATTCATTTTTAATTGTGATTTTATTCTCATCATTTTCATCAAATTAGTTCGCATATCCGATCTTTCCAATACGTAAATTTTATACGATCAGATTAAGGGTTGTCTCTCTCTGATAAAAATAATTTTACAAAACGCGCAAATTTTTAAAAGGGATCTATTCAACCCCCCTTCTATATCAGTCACATCTTCTAACACCCGAACCCTGAGAAAAGGATTATAGTCTGTAATACGGTGGGAGAACTGACTTGGAATATTTTGCGTTTGATCGCAATTGTTGCAGTTAGCAAGAGTTGCCACCGAATTTTATTTTATCCAAAAGGAAAGGCTTAAAAGAACAGGAAAGACCTTTGAGATTATTTCTTGAGTTCGGGGGGTAGATTATGAAAAGGGAAGTTGTTAGCACCCTTTTCATCCATAGTTATCTATGGGATCTTAGTTGCTTTCTAGATCATTTGCTTTTGTTTGAAAGTGTGCTTTATGGTGGTTTTTGAAAGTATTTTGAAAAGGCACCGTCGTCTAGGCGAGCTTTATAATGATTCTCGTTTCGGAGAAAATGTATACAAAGTGTTGGAATTTTGAAAATATTTCATTTTTAAAAGTGTTTGGTGTGTGTTTATTTTGAAAGTGTTAGGTGTGTTTGTTTTGAAAGTGAGCAAGTAACTAAGAACGTTTCTACCTACTCAAAAGTCTTTTATTCATTTCCTCCTTTCTTTTAATAGTGCTATCTTACCATTGATTGGTAAGAAGCCTTATCTTTGGATGTAAAGGGACGGGCGTGGGTCATCGTATAGTCATGATAACAATGTTGTGAGATATCTTAGCATTTCTCTTGAGGTACTAAGATCATTTGTAAGGCAACATTTGTAGCGTCATCGAGGGACTATGATATTGTATTTTTTATTGTTTTTTCTAAGACATCCCACATGCATATCATGATAATTGTTTAGGCAACAAGTGGAGTTAACCCTAGAGGTGCATGTGTGAATAGTGTGTTTTATTTGCATGCATTGTTTATCTTGAATTAGGGTTTTCTAGTCATTGATTTTATCTTTCCATACAAACCCTAATTTACTAGCATTTGATATGAAAGCGATAAATTACAGAAAGTAAAGATTCTACGCTATTATAATCATTAGGGGGATGGGGTATACAAATTTACAAATGGGGATTGTAAGAAATTAAACCTAATTATCTTTTACAACCATATTGAAACTTGAATAATGTACAAGAAATGAAAGGAATATAATGTACAAGGATATAAATGGAAAAGAAATGGATTTTTGTTTGGTTTTTGAGGAAAGGGTTTGGTTTTGACCTAATTAACTAAAATAAATAATTAATTAAATTAAGAAAATTAAACCTAAATTAATTAAGAAAAGAAATTAAATTCAATCAAGCAAGCATTTTTAGGGTTTTTTAGAAAATGTTTTTAAGTTTAATCAAAACAGTATGGAAATTAATTATTAAAAGAAAACTTAAATTCTAAGTTAATTTCAATTAAAAAGAAAATAACTAAACATAAATCTAATTATTAATTTATTAAGAAAAATAAATTAAGTTTGTTTAAGAAAATATTTTTTTGTCTTTTTTGAGTTTAAAAAGAAAATAAAATAAGTATATTAAAGTATAAGTAATAAATAAAATATTTTTGTCTTTTTTATTACTAAAATAATATTTATAATAATAATAATAATAATAATAATAATAATAATAATAATAATAATAATAATAATAATAATAATAATAATATAGAAATAATGAAAAGAAAATGAATTAAATAAATAAAAATAAAAATTAAGTCAGGGGGGTTTGGAATGGAATTTGGGAGTTTGTTAGGAAAAATAGTTTTCATTCTGGCCCATTAATGATTTTTGTAAATCAGAAAGAATAAAAAGATAAATGGGCTAGAGGTTGTGATAGTGAAACAGGGGGGTTAAAGACAAAAATGACAAGGCCCAGCTGACTCAGGGCCCAAGCGCGCATGGCTGGAAATAAAGAAGAGAAAATGTTGAAAAAAAACCAAAAAGTGGCAGCGCTGGGACTTGAACCCACACCCTTGACATGATACGCGTGCTGCCTTACGACTGGGATGGCTATACATCCGTTAGCTTAAAAAAAATCATAAATATATATTACAAATACATTCCTAGAAATGAAATTCAGCTTCAACCTCCAGCCAGGGTCCCTGTATCTCATTCATTTCTCATCCATTCTCAAAACTTCCAACATCAAACTTGTTAGAAATTTTATCAGGAGTTCAGATATGTAAAAAATTTGGACTAACAATCAAAGATAAGCATGTATTTCTAAAAGTACCAAATCCTGACCTAACTTTTTTCAGAGATTCAAACTTAAAATTCTCTAAGCTCAGGCAATATAAATGAAAACTATGGATATGTACAGCTTCAGGGCAATGATGTCTATATTTTTCTTTGAAAATGGAAACTTAACAATGCATGTATGAAGAGTTTGAAAACCAGAAAACTTACCTTGAAAGTAGATATCATGTTTTGAATAAGAGCAACATTCAAGGTGTTGTGATAATCTGTTTAGCTTGCCTAGACCCCCCTGAGTGTGTTGCAATCCTTACTTTTCCTCGTGGATGGTTGAAACTTTCTACTCAAGTCAAGTTGCAAGCTAGAGTTTTGAAAATGGTGAATGGTGAAAAGCGAGTTACAGTCCATAAACAAGGTCCTGGATCACTTTGATATGATGTATATTAAGTGTTTGGATGGCTAAAACTCAAGACGCACGAGTGGATTTGGAGATGGCTATGTGAAGCTCAAAACTGTCAAGTTATGGCAGATTTTGAGTTACAGAATGCTTGTGAGTGTTCTAGGGTGCTAGAGCACGTGTGTTATGTTGCAATAGACTTGTGTATATGTATGAAAAATGTTAGAGATCAAATGCACTCAAGGTTTCTGAGTTCTAGCTTTTGGCTCTATAACTTGTGTAACACGATGGGAGAACTGACTTGGTTGTTTTGCGTTTGATCGCAAATGTTGCGGTTAGAAAGAGTCTCCACCAACTTTTATTTTATCCAAAAGGAAAGGCTGAAAAGAACAGGAAATACCTTTGAGATGTTTTCTTGAGTTCTAGGGGTAGATTATGAAAAGGGAAGGTATTAGCACCCTTTTCATTCATGGTTTTCCATGGGCTATTAGTTACTTTCTAGATCACTTGCTTTTGTTTGAAAATGTGCTTTGTGTGGTTTTTGAAAGTATTTTGAAAAAGACGCCATCGTTTAGGAAAACTTTGTAATGATTCTCGTTCGTAAGAATGTATACAAAGTGTTGATCTTTTGTAAATGTTTTCAAGTTTTAAAGATGTTTTGAAAGTGTTGATGTTTGTTTTGAAAATAACAAGGATGTTTTTGGTTTGAAATTGAGCAAGCAACTAGGAACAATCTACCTACTCAAAAGTCTTTCATGTTTATTTCCTCTTTCCTTTGCTATTGTTATCTTACCATTGATTTGGTAAGTAACCCTATCTTTGGATGTAAAAGGGACGGGCGTGGGTCATCGTATAGCCATGATTAGCAATGTTGTAAGATATCTTAGCATTTTCTTTAGGGACTAAGATCATTTTTGAAAGGAAACTTTGATAGCGTCATCGAGGAACTATGATCTTGTATTTTATTTATTTTTGCTAAGATACCTCACATGCATAATATGGTCATTTTACAAGGCAACAAAGTGGATTTACCCTAAGGGTGTAAGTGTGCAAGTGTATTGGTTTTCATGTTTGATTTGTCTTTGAATTAGGGTTTTCTAAGCATTTATTTTAATCTTTCCATACAAACCCTAATTACTAGCATTTGCATATAAAGCATTAAATTGCGAAAAATAAAAATACTAAGCTATTACATCATTTAGGGGAGGGGGTGTACAAATTTATAAATGGGGAATTGCAAGAAAATCAAATATAAATAATTATTACAACCATATTGAATATTGTACAAAAGAATAAATAAAAATGCAAGAATGTAAATGTAAAAAGAAATGTGATTTTTGTTTGTTTTTTATGAAAGGGTTTAGTCTTGACCTAATTAAAAATGATTAAGGAAAATTAAGCAAAATTAACCTAACCTAAATAAGAAAAGAAAATAAACAAAAATAAGATTTTTTAGGTTTTTTATTTATGAAAAGATTTTAAATATAATATGAAAATTAATTAATTAAAATAAACCTAAGTTCTATGTTAATTTTAATTACAAGAAAATAAAATAATGGTTAAACCTAAAATATTAATATTTAAGAAAGAAATTAATTTATTAAGCAATGTTTTTGTTCTTTTGTTTTTATGAAGAAAAATAAACTAAATAAATATAAATAATAATATATAAATATTTTTGGATTTTTTATTGAAAATAATAATAATAATAAAATAAAAATAATAAAATAATAAAGAAAATAAAATAAAAATAAAATATAAAGGAAAGTCAGGGGTTTGAAAAGTGAAACATGGAGTATTCTTAAGAAAAAAAGTGAGGCCCATGGGGTGGAGGCCCAAGCCTTCCTGAAACAAAAAAGAAAAATGATTAAAATTGTGAAAAAATGCAAAAGGCAACGCTGAGGTTCGAACCCATGACCTCTACCAATAACGCGCGTTGCCTTACCACTAGGGTGGCTGTACACCTGTTAACTTATGTGAAAGAATAAATACATAATGTAAAACGTCTCCATGACCTGTACTTCATCTTCAACCTTCAGCCAGCCAGACCACCTATATCTCATTCATTTCTCAACAAAAATTGAAAATGCAAACATGAAAGTTGTGCTATTTTTCCTCACGAATCTAACCATGTAAACAACTAAAGCTATAGATCAAAGATGAATGAGAATTTCTCTGGCCCTAATTTGAACCCTAATATTTTCAGAAACTTCAAACTTAAAATTCTTCAAGGTCAAGCCATGTAAATGAAAACTAAAGATATGTACAGCTTCAGATCAATGAGGTCTACATTTTATCTTTACAAATGAATCAATAATGATGCTTGTAGAGAGAGTTCAACGTTAAGGAAACTTACCTAAAAACTGGAAATCGTATTATGAGTTTGGGCACTTCTCAAGGTATTGTGATGATCAGAATAGCTTCAGTGACCCTCTAGAATGCTAATGCAATGTTTAGTTTGTACTGGAGATGGCTGAATCGTGCTGGAGAAGTCCAAGTGCAATGCTCTATTTTTGAAAATGGAAGATGGTGCAAATGGTGTTACATTCGTGTAACAGGGTCAGGGATGAGTTGTATTTGATGTTTAGAATCTTTAGGAACCAAAAGGCTTGAAAACGCACGAGGGAGATGCGAGTTTCATGTTTTTGGTCAGAATGTGCAACAATGGTGATTTTTGATTCAGTTCTGAGTTCTTGTGTGTTTTAGGGCTTGTGTATGCATGTGTTCTCTTGCAAATGACTTGTGTATCTATAAGAAAAAGGTTAGATATGTTTTTCACAAGGGATTTCTGAGTTATAGGGTTATGGCTAAGTTGCTTGATTTTGAAGAAAAGTGAGAAATGTAGTTTCAAGGTAGAAAGTACAAGTATGTAGAGTCGTTACCAACTTTAAACATGCTTATCTGACTTTGTAGAGGAAGCTTGTGCAGAAGGAACAAGTGCAAAGCTCAATGCAAGTTGACTTTGCATAAAGCTTGCTTTATGTAAATGGCAATGGTGCCTTTGTGCCATTAATGGAAACTTATCTTGGATAAAGCTTGAATCAAATGGATAATAGCTCAAAAGCAAGTGTAATAATATGATTAGGGAGAGATCTAGAGGTTTAGAGGCCTACAAAGCAATTTTGTGCAGCATAGGCTTGAGATTTGAATTCTTGTTCATCACAAAAATTGCCTTGCAAAACAACTTGAAACCCCAACTTCTGGCCTTAGATTCTCCTTGCTCACAAATGATCTCAAGGAGTTCTTAGAAATTTTGGAGAGCTTGTAATATGCTCTACAACCCCTCTTTGAATCACTTTTTCAAAATACAAATGGAACTATGTGAAACTTGGGTCAGAAGTTAGGTCAAAATCCTGACCTAAAATGCTCAAAATTTCACTAAGTGTTTTAGTTTCATGACTATGACTTCATGGATTAATAACTTGAGATCCAAGCATTTCTAGGAGAAGTTGTGTAAGGAAATGTTTTAGATCTCATGGAGATCTACAACTTTCATGTTGAAATTTTCTTTTGAATCATCTTGCATCATGGTGAAAAATTGGCTCAAAGTTGTGAAAAAATATGAAGTTTTCAACACTTAGAAAAATTTCTGTTTGGAAACTTTGACTTTTCAAAATGAAATCTTGACTTTTGGATTTCTTGATGAACAAGTTTCATATTTTGACATGTTTTGATGAATTATGATCTTTGACATTTGATTTTGACCAAAAAGTCAAAGTTTGACTTTTCAGTGTACAGTTGACTTTTGATCAGTTGACTGAAAATCAACTATCAATCAATTGACCTTGAGCAATGTTTTGAGTCATGCCATTACGTCAAAATGATGCAATTGAAATCTTGAAATCATGCTTCAAACCAATTAACCATTTGCTAGGTCAAAAATCAGAAATTGCCCTTTCTTAGTCAAAACCCTAATTTTAACCATTTTGCCCTTTTGATGATCTGATCAAATTTCTTGAGGAATTATGGTCCAAACTTGATCAAATTATACATATGAGTTTATAATGTTGATATGGATAAAAAATTATGAACTTTGACTGTAAATTGGCCACAGTTCATTTCCCCCCAATACAGTTGATTTTTAGGTCAACTGCTCAATTGACTGAGCAAAAATGTGATCCAAGGCTTGAAACTTGACATGAGTAATATTGGGGGTCCATAATGATCCCTGAAAGTTATATGAGGCATTAAAAGTTCACTTATCCTTGTGCAATCTCAAACCTTAATTTCAGTCATCAGTGCTTAAGGAGGTGTTTTGAGCTGATTAATCCTTGTACAGTCTTGAACCAATAGGGATTTTGTGAGAAAATATTTGATAAATGAGAGGGAAAATTTTTGGGTACAACAACTTGCTTTTGAAGAAAATTGAGAAGACAAGTCTCAAAGTGTTGTACAAGCATAGTCTGAGTTGGTAGAGGCCTTAGACATGTTGCTTTTGGTTTTGACTTTGCTTGTATGCAGAGAAAACAATTGAGAGGCTCAAGAAGTTGACAATTGCAAAAGTAGTGCTTTATCAAAATGGAAATGACAACTTTGTGCCATAAATGGAACATCATTTTGGACAAAGCTTCAAGCACTTGGATAAGAGCCTAATCAGTTGTGTAAACCATTAATTATGGAGTGAAAAACAAGTTTGAAGTCTGCAAAGTGAGGATTATGCAGCATGGCTATGGATTGGATCAAATGTTTCTCATGAAAATGACTTGAAAAACAAGTTTGAAACCCTAACTTCTTGCCTTCGATTCTGTTAGCTCAAGTATGATTTCAATTAGTTCTTGGACATTTTGGAAAGCTTCTAACATCCCCCACAACCTTCATGTTGGACATTTTTTAATATTCAATTTGGAACTAGGTGAAAAGTTGCCATGAAGTTAGGTCAAAATCCTGCCTAACTAGGGCAAAATTTCACTAAGTCTTTTAGTTTCATGGACATGTCTTCATAAATTCATAACTTGAAATCCAAGAATATATATAAAAAGTTCTGCCCCTATAATTTTTTAGATCTCATTGACATCTACAACTTTCATGTTGGAAGTTTCCCTTGAATCATCTTGCATCATGGTGGAAATTTGGCACAAAGTTATGAAAAAAAGTTAACTTTCCAACACAGAAAAATTTCTAAGTGTTAGAATTTTGACTTTTCAAAGATAAATTTGACTTTTTGATTTCTTGATGAACAAGTTTCATATTTTGATATTTCTTGATGAAATATCATTTTTGAAACTTGATTTTGGTCAAAAAGTCAAAGTTTGACTTTTCAGTATACAATTGACTTTTCATCAGTTGACTGAAATTCATCTGTCAATCCAATGATCTTGAGAGGTGATTTGAACCATGAAATTAGGTCAAGATGGTGGATTTTAACCCTTGAGATCATGTCTTAAACCAACAAGTCATTTTCTCGGTCAAAAGTCAAGAACTGAGCCTTCTCAATCAAAACCCTAATTTTGACCATTTTGCCCTTTTGGTGTTCTGATCAAATTTCTTTGAGGAATTGTGATCCAACTTGATCAATTGATATATATGAGTTCATAATGTTGATATGGATGAAAAATTATAAAGTTTGACAGTAAATTGACCACAATTGACTTTTTCCCCAATACAATTGATTTTAGGTCAACTGATCAGTTGACTGAGCAATTTTGTGATCCAAAACTTAACATGAGCAATCTTGAGGGTTCCTAATGATCCATGAAAGTCATTTGAGGCCTCGAAAGTCCAATTGTCCTTGTGAAAACTCAAACCCTAATTTTGAGTTGTTAGTGTTGAGGAGGTGTCTTGAGCTGATCAAACCTTGTGTAGTCTTGAATCAATGGAGATCTTATGAGAGATTTCTTGAGAAATGAGAGGGAAAATTTTGGGGTACAACATAGTCGCTAACTGATTTCCCTACTATGTGCGTGTATGGATAACGAGCTTAATGTGATTGCGTTTGAATGAATAGAGTGAAATAAAAACGAAAGACATAAGTTTAGTTATAATGACATGATTCGATTTGGTTTGCATAAAGTGAGAGTCTTTGAACATTGTGTCGTTACAATATCCTTGGTATTGAATACTTAGTACCTATCAAACTAACATTAGCCTAGCAACCACGTATGATTAGGAGTCATGTTGTTCCCTTGTTTCAAAGCTCCCTTATCCATTTCTTTTACTGTGTTGGTTGAATGCTTGAGGACAAGCAATGGTTTAAGTGTGGGGGGTATTTGGTAACGCAAAATTATATCGAATTTTATGGCTCGACTTACATGCATTTTATTATCGTTTTTGATTATTTATGTCATATTATGCTGGTATTTTATTGTATTCAGGTATATGCTAGAAATGAACCTAAATATGAAAAGGAGAAAGAAACAGGAAGAAATGACAAAAAATATGTGACTTTGTAGCAGAAAACAAAAGAAAATGCATCAGAGGACTATGACGGTCGTCACAACCCCATGTTGCATGCCACAAGCTAAATAAGTATGCCCTTCGGCATACTAACCACGGCGCTCAGCACAAGTCAAATATGTGTGCCAATTGGCACAAGTTGTATGGCGATCGACACAAGCTAATTGCATAGATTAAACACAAAGTCCTCTTCACGTCTGCAACGACGCTCCCATGATTTTCTAAACTTCTCATTATCACTCCATGATATTTTTAACTTACCATTTTCCAACTTCTTTCTCCACTTTCTACATTATCTCCACTACTTCTCTCATAAAGCTGAAATGTAACTTCCATTTTATTCCTCTATATATAGGATCTTAGAAATTAGTTTTGGGGATCCAAGTTTTATGCGCGGAAGCGCTGTTAGAAGTTTTAGGCAAAAAAATCACTTTGTAAAGTGGTAGTTTCTCACATTGAGGAACTACCACACTATTGTACCCCAAAATTTTCCCTCTCATTTTACTCAATACATGTCCATTAAGATCCTCAATTTTCTCAAGGTTGCCCAGACAAACTCTCTCCTAAGACAGTGTACCTCAAATTAGGTTTCTATTTTCATCAAGATGGGTGGACCACAAAGGTCTTATATTCTCTCCATGGTATTAATATGTTCTCAAGACCCTACATATCAAGTTTCATGCGTTGCACACGAAGTTTTCTCGGTCAATTGCCCATATGCTTGAGAATCGACTATATTAGGTCAAAAGTCAACTGTGGACCACATACAGTCAAACCTCAATATTTTTGGTCATCATCAACATTTTGAAGTGACTTCCATCATTTGATCAAGGGTTGATCATGATTTCTCAAGGAATGCTCCAAATTCATCAAAATCCAAAAGTTGCTAAATTAGGGTTTTGCAGGAAAAGTCAACCCAACTTTGACCAAGCATAACTTCTTCATACTTTATCATAAATTTTCCATCCAAAGCTCATTTTGAAGAGGATACAATTCCCTACAACTCATATTCAGCTTACAAGTTCAAAATATGCACCCAAAAAAAGATATAAATTTTGATATTATAGGTCCTTTTGAAAAGTCAACAAAAACACCTTTTGGGTCAAAGCTTCATACATGAACATGGAAGATCCAATTGAGATTAAACCAAAAGGGTTGTTTATGGGACATCCAAAGCATTCTAAAACGTCCAAGAACACCCTCCTAGGGTCAAAATTGAGAGAGTTGTGCATTGTCAAAGTTGGCAATTTTTGGAAAATTGTCAAAGTCAATATTAATCAAATTTGCATTTTATTCAAAGGGGACCATGTTTTATTGCTTGAAACATGTTCCTATTAGGACCCACGACCCCTGATCTCATTCACCTCTTATTTTATTATTTTTATCATTTATTTCAATTTTTTATTCATTTAAATCAAAATAAATCAAATTAAATGGTAAAATAATGAAATCAAATCAAATCTTGGGATTTTTGTGCACATTTTGAGTCTATATACAGCTAGCATGATGGCCAATTCGTTCAAGATTCATTTGGATTGGAAAAAAATATATTGAAGCTTGTTTTAGAAAGATATCATACAAAGAGCAAATCAAATCAAATCTCCATGATTTCTCAAGATTCATGCCAATTTTATTAACCTAATTCAGTCTACTACATATACACAATAATTCCAGACCATAAGCAGGAGGATTGGAGGCGTGAAACAACAAGAAGGAAACTCAAAAATTTGGACAAAAGTGTGAGATCAAAATCCATCTTATAGCCATCCTCAAGGAGTTTCAAGGTTAGCAATATGTTCCTAGATATCTCAGGAAGCTTCTCCATTCATTTGCAAGGACTGGAGCATCCAGAATCGTGCCCATCATCAACCACGGTTTGCACAAAATTTCAATTCTGATTTCTTTGATTTTGGCATCATAAGCATGTTTTGACTATACCATTGTCTTTGTATTAATGTTTGCAAGCTACCTATGTCCTTGAATTGGATTTATAGTGCATAAATCACAATACGCCATTGCTAGGGTTTATGAACTCGCTTTGGGGTTTTTGAATACAGGAACAATTGGATCTTAAGATGGGTACCATGATGATTAGGGCTTCAAGCCCAGTTGATTCATGGTCACCAATGTAATTTATCTTGCCTGTACATGATTTTTGAGATGCACAGGTTTATAGCCATGGCCAAAATCCGTAGGTAAAAGTTGTTACCTAAGACAACAGTCCTAGCGAAGAAGACAATGGTGTGGCAAGGCGTGACTGGTCCATTCAAACTTCACGCATTTTTTTCTGGCAGGACACTTGATTTGGCTTTTGTTTTTATTTGTTTATTATGTTTACAACTAATAATTCCAGCGTAGATGATTGGGAGGCACGCCTTTGATGCACACGTCCTGGGTTCGATCCCAGGCGTGTGCATTTTATTATTTTCCTAATTATTTCAGGAAAATCCAGTACATTACTCCCTCACACGCCTATCATGTACCATCAACGTCCATCCACTGGATGCCCAGCTAGCCAGATCTAACGTCTCTCCTTTGAATGCCCATGGTACACATGCAAGTCAATGCTACACCAGATCCAAAGGTTAACCGAGCTTGATTCTTAATGGGCCAAAGAATTTCAATTCCACACCCCTAGAATTGCTAGTATACAGGCCCATATTCTTCCTTTCTTTATTTATTTCTTTTGTTTTGATTATTTTGGTTTAATTATTTTCACCAAAATTAATTATTATTATTTTTAAATTAACAAATCAAAATCACAAAAAATATTTATGTTCTTAATAAATATTTTTTAAATTAATTAGTTTAATTAATTTAGGGCAACTTTAATTTCTTTCATAATTTAAAAACAATTATAATTAGGGTTTGAGATTGTGCATAATTTAATTGATTTTCTTTAAAAAATACATCAAAAATCATTTTTTCTCATAAATATGTATTCCTTTAATTAATTAGGTTAATTAGAAAATTAGGTTAATTTAATTTCTTTCATAATTTAAAAACAATTAGAAATTAGGTTTAATTAATTTGCAATTAAATATTTTCTCAGATAAAATCCAAAAAAATCTTTTTCTCTCAAATTAGGGTTTTAAATTATTTCAATCGTCCTCGCATTTAATTTTCCGCACGCTTGTTAATTATTTTTGTCCATTATTTTGTAACTGTTAAGGGTTTGTAATAGTTAACCTAGGGTTTTTATTTACTGTTTAAATCCCCGGTTTTTGGTTATGTAATTAATCCCCCTCCCCGAAGCGTTGTAATAGCTAGGTTTTATTTCCGCACACTTTTAATTTCCACAATCTTTAACTGTCTAGATGTATGGCTAATAGGATTGTATGGTAAGAATTTTTGGAAAATTAAAACGGTAGATCACCTAATGTGCAAAGATTAAATAACTGAAACAAATCATATGCACATATTTCACTCCTAGGGTTTACCTCACTTCGGTTGCCTTCGGTAAACAATCATTAAGCATAGGATATTTTAGTGGTTTCCCTCCAGTCTAAAAAGATCAAATGTCCCATTCGAATGTTGCCCCGAAAATGTTGCCTCGGAAAGATTTTTAGACTCTAGGGTTACTACTAAAGTTTTCTAACTATTTCTTTAGTGATTGTATTTGTCCCTTTCGAACGTCCCTTACAACTCCAACGACGGTGCTACCTACTTAATAGTAGGATAGCGCTGTCTAAAGAAAATAGAACGAACAATTTTTTTTCGAGTAGGTAGAATCTTAAGTACTTGCTCAATGAAAACTTTTCTCATAAAACACCTTTCAAAACAAATTTTCAAAACAAGCTTCGTCACATCCTTGAGGACTGATACAAGGGTTATCACGAAGTAAAACATTTTCAAGACAAACACACACAAGCAATTTGAAAAATAAGCAAGTACCTAAGAGGACGTAGATGACTACGGATAGAAAGGGTGCTAACACCTTCCCTTTCTATAATCTACCCCCCGTACTCAGAATATCTCAAAAAAAGGTTTTTTCTGTTCTTTTTCCTTTTCCTGATTGGATAAAATAAAAGTCAGTGGCGACTCTTGCTTACCGCGACATTTTGCCGAACAAAACGCAAAAAGTAAACCAGTATTAAACAGTCGGTTTTGCCACCGTATCACAGAACTGGAGACTCTGCTGGGGATAGTTAAATAAAGTGGGGTTTACCTTAGGATCTAGATCATTAAATTACTTCTCTGGATTGTCTCGATTGCTTTACTTTTGAGGGTTTTTTTAGGGTTACTATAGATCCTACACCCGGATCTGGGGGCACTCATTAGGTAAACAGTAATAGATCGTGGAGACTATACGGCGTAGAATGATATGGTTTAAGCGATGGCTGTGTTGGTGTGGCACTTTGGTTGGTACCAGTATCCTTCATGGGGAACGAGGAGAATACGGGGCCGTCGCGTGGTGTCGTGAAGCACTAATGGACCTTAGAACCTTAGTTGAACAACTTGGCCATTAGAAAGTAGCGAGATAGTCGGCCTTGGTTTAGAGCTGAGAATTGGTTGATACTCGATGCTACACTCATTGAGACCAGAATTTCGAGATATTTTGGCTGCAAGAAAAGATTGAGAGCTGAAACAATGCCCGATAAAGGATGATCAGTGATATTGAGAATCTCTAGAACCCGGTTACTTTTTAGGATAGGTTTAAACCAACTAAACTTCAAGAGGGTACTACCTTTAACCTCATGCAAGCCTTAAACCTAAGGAATTTGTGTGACTTGACTGGATCCATTGAGGTCCAGATACCTTCTCTCCGGATTATGAAGGATGCAGGTTTAAGCGATGACGACTAGATCCAGACCCGACTTGATCAGCTGAACTTAATCGACAAAAAGAGACTTACTGCTATTTGGCATGGTCAGACGTATTAAAAGCGAATGATCAAGGCATTTAACAAGAAAGTTAGACGACAAGAATATCAAGTCGGGGATCTGGTGATCAAACGCATCATACTTCCGCAAGGTGATCCTAGGGGCAAATGGACTCCTACGTACGAGGGGCCATTTGTGGTTAAGAAAATTTTCTCGGGAGGAGCTATGATTCTAACCACCATGGATGGTGATGAACTTCCTCACCCCGTCAATGCAGACATAGTGAAAAAATACTACGCAAACAAAGACCCGCTAGGTTGACTGGCCTAGGCAAAAATAAGGGCTTCCGGGCGAACCAAAATGGTTCGGGCAAAAGTAAGGGATGAAAATGAACAAACTGTACACCCGGCAAGTCGAAAACCTGAAAAGGAGGCTTGGGCAAAAAAGGGTATCCCGGTGGATTGAAACCCGAAAGGGAGTCCAGGAAAAAATTAGGGATTAAAGCGTAACACTATGTCTCATTGGATCATCCTGCAACCAGACTTCGGTATCAACTATCAAGCTCGGACGACATCAATCAATTTGATCTACCTTCAACCAAGTAGCAAAGTGATGAGACAGTCAAAGATATAAAGGAAATAGCAGAGTTGGAACCCAGTGGGATTGTTCACATAGTTGTTTTTCTTTGTTTTTCACAAATTGTATAATTTCTATCTTTCGGCAGCGTTCTCTTACTAGGACGTCAGCCTCTTGTACAAAAACGCCTATTTACAGGCCAACTTCAAAATCAATACAATTCATTTTTACAATAATTTCAAAATTGTTTTTCTTTTTCTGTTTTGTTTTGCAAGAACGTCCAATGGTTCATTTTGATATATGCATTTGACAATAATTGCTGCTCATAAATATTTACATGCGAAACAGAAGACGATTACTCGTAATGTCAGGAACAGGGGAAAACAGAAATGTCCAAACCTTACAGTTGCTCTACCCACCAGGTACAGGGATAGAGCCATCCAGAGAATATGACTAAAAGTACATACACTCCCCGCAGAGTAAAAGGTATCTAAAAAACAGTGGTGTCAATCCTCCCCAAGCAGAGTTTATCTGTCACCAGCAATGGAAGACTATCCCCAGTAGAGTTTATTTCTTCCCCAAGTAGAGACTCAATCCCCAACAAAGGTTCATTATGGCCAACAGCGGTAATTCATCCCCAGCCAAAGTTATTTCTCCAAATCAGCGGATCTTCTGACAGAGTATCCCTTCCCTGCAGAGTCATTTTCTCGTCAGTTTATTCTCCAGCAGGATTATTCTCCCAATCACCTTCGGTCGTTATCCCCAGCGAGCGAAACTCTTTTATTCTCCAGCAGCAACCCGGGAGTTATTTTCCCCAGCTAGAGAACATCATCAAAACATGCATAGCCATACATCATGACATGTGCATACGCATCACACAACACAATCTCATTTATTTTGAGAACATCATTGCTCAATACATATCATACATCATGGCATTACATACGACTAACTCTTTACCTTTCAGGAAAAAGATACAATCAAATTCTCAAAAAGTTCAAGCTATGAAGCCCGGGTCCGACCGAATAGTATCTTGATTTTTCCCATCATATTGTGAAGCCCGGAGAACGACCGATAACAGTATCTAAACACCGCGAAGCCTAGAATCGACCAGATAGTGGTTTATCCTTAAGCTATGAAGCTCGGATTCTACCGGATAATAGTTTAATCCCCAACAAGTATTGTGAAGCCTGGATTACGACCAGATAGTAATACAAGTTACTATGAAGCCTGGATTACGACCAGATAGCCGTACAGAGCACCATGAAGTCTGGATTCGACCAGATAATGGTATATCATAAACACAAGCCGTGAAGCCCGGATTACGACCGGATAACAGCTCAACAAGTTATTGTGAAGCCTGGATTACGACCAGATAGCAATACAAGTTACTGTGAAGCCTGGATTACGACCAGATAGCAGTGCAAGACACCATGAAGCCTAGATTACGACCAGATAGTGGTATATCTTTAATACAATTTATGAAGCCTGGATTCGACCGAATAGTATCTGGAATTCTCCAAACACCATGAAGCCTGGATTCGACCAGATAATGGTATGAGACATCGTGAAGCCTGGATTACGACCAGATAGCGGTAAGAGACACTGAAGCCTGGGTTACGACCAGATAACAGTGAGGGACATTATGAAGCTTGGATTTCGACCAAATATCAGTCTACCCGGCCAATTACTATGAAGCCCGGATTCGACCGAATATTAGTAGGCCTAAAAGTCAAAGGGAAGCCCGGAGGCGAACGAATAACCACTTGATTTCTTCTGAAGCCTGGATTACGACCAGATAAGAAATGAGGTATTGTGAAGCCTGGAAACGACCAGATAGCAGTACAGAACACCATGAAGCCTGGATTCGACTAGATAATGGTATAAAACATCGTGAAGTCTGGATTACGACCAGATAGCGGTAAAAGGACTGAAGCCTGGATTACGACCAGATAACAGTACAAGACACTACGAAGCTTGGATTTCGACCAAATAGCAGTTTACCTGGAAAATTACTAAGAATCCCGGAGTCGACCGGATATTAGTGTGCCCTAAATTCAAGTTGAAGCCCGGATGCGACTAGATAACAACTTAATTCCTTCTGAAGCCTGGATTACGACCAAATAAGAATCGAGAAATTGTGAAGCCTGGATCACGACCAGATAGCAAGTTTAATCTCATCTCCCCAGTAAGTCACTATAAAGCCTGGATTACGACCAGACAACACTCGATCTTATCACTATGAAGCCTAGATCACGACCAGATAATAGTTCATTTTCACCTATTTGGCTAAGAGACGATTTCCCAGTAGAATAACGGACGACCAAAGCTCATAAAATTCAACTTTTTACCAAGACAAAGACCAACATTCCCCAATGTAGTCTTCCTTAACAACAGGTATACAGGCTCTCACTAAGGAATCTCTTAAGCGATCGTAACTCCTTCGGATGGCATATTTAAGCCCATCTCCCATCATCAATCTGCAAATGGCATCTATAAGCCCATTCTCGATATCGCAAGACAAGTACCACTTCATGAGAGTGCAAATTTCTGGGCACTCTAGTGTTCAATCATCTTCCACCTTCAGATCACGAAAGGCAAGCAAGTCAATCTACATCCTCAGGTTTAAGAAGATTGAACAGGGGGAACTGTTGTACCCAAAAATCCCCCCCCCCCCCCATATTTCTCAAAACATTTCAAGTAAGGTCCTCAAATTGCTCAAGGAAGTCCAAGGGTTAACCAGACAAACTCTCTCCTAAGGCAGTCTACCTCAAATTAGGGTTTCATGTTACATCAAGATTGAAATTCTGGCAGCAGATACTCAATGTCACAGTGAATGTTATGACACCATATCTGACACTCTTCAAGACAGTAAGTTTAAAAGCAGTAAAGAACACAGTCAATTGTTTACCCAGTTCAGTGTGTAACAACACCTGCTCTGGGGGCTACCAAGCCAGGGAGGAAATTCACTATAAAAGATATTAATTCAGGAATAAACCAACCAGTTTATCTCCTTCACTTAAGACCTACCCAATGCAACTTCAATCTAAGTTCAACTTAAACCATAGTTCCTACTCACTCCCACTCAATCACAATAGTGATACTAAACAATTGATTAATGAAATTATGAAGACACTCTTCAGTACACACACTTGATTTTGTTTCACAGCTTTAATCAAGTGACAATCACTCGTGCTTCAAAGCTTTGAGTGATACACAACCCTAACTTGACTTTGCTTCAAAGCTTTAATCAAGTAACACAAACACTCGTGCTTCAAAGCTTTGAGTGATACACAACCCTTACAATCAAATCCTACTCCAAATCACTTATCACAATGATAATTGATTGGCTCACAGTAGTTACAACTATACAATCCCTTATTGATCTTCTGTCAAAAAGTGTGCTTCACCAACAGTCTTCAAGAGGAATATATAGGTAGCTATTCTTCAGTTAGGGCTTCCACGAAAAAAGCTAGGGTTAATTAGGGTTAACCTCAAGACTTGGTCATAGGTCTTTAACAACCATATTAGGGTTAAGCAGAGTTAACCTAATGTCCACATGAGAATCTGATCTGGACTGTATAAACCAGATTCCTGAAACTTCTCAGGAATAACAAATCTGCACAAATGTTAGATCAGTACAGGATGTCTTAACATTGGTTATGACAACAAGAATCCTGTTTACTGATTTTGGTAGAATGCAATAAATATGATCATTGCATAATGATCAACTAAACACTCATATTGAGCAGCTCCTGTATGACATTCTTTTTCTGCAGAATGTACCTTGTATCCCAGAATGTTATGACATCAGTCATGACATTCACACAACTGTTTTTACCAAAAAACATGCCAACAACCAAACACTTACAAACTCCCCCTTTGGCAAATTTTTGGCTAAAACCCCTAAACAATCAGAGATTAGAAAGCAGCAGAATTTTTAATAATATCTACCAAGTCTAATTCTACCAAAATTATCACAAAATCTTCTCCTCCTCTTTAGCCATAAATAGGCCAAAGATACTTGTACTTTTAAGTTATATAATCATCCAAAATGAATAATAAAAACACAGAGAAAAAAAATCAAAAGTCATTTGCAGCAATAGGTACCAGCATCAAACTTGTCAACTACACTGATCTTCAAGCACTGTCATCTTCAGAGGAGGCACTATCTTCAGCATTAAGCTGGTCTTCAGCAGCATCCTGTTCTAGTCTAGCAATCAGGTCCTCAATAGTCCTTTTCCTTGTATCAAGCTCTTTGCAGGTTTCCTTCAGCACATCTATAACATCAGTTTTCTTGGAATGAGATTTGACAGTTGATGTCTCAGCAGATGTCATGACAATGTCAGGAACATATGTTCCCTGAAATAGCTTATAGTGCAAACCAAGAGCAGGGGCTCTTTTGCATACAATATCTTTTTCAACTAGAATGTCAGGATACTGAGCAATGACTATACCACACAGGAGAGAGGGAAAGGCAATAGGGCCTTTAATAGCACAACTTCCAACATGTTTCAATGTTTGATCAAAGATATACTTGCCATAGTCAAAGTTTGTCCTGGTTCCAACATCATAAATAAATCTTCCCAAGCCTGTGGAGATGGTTGACTTATGGTTGGTGGGAACCCAGTTAGCTGCACCAATTTTGTGCAGAATGGCAAATTTCATGCTCAGCTTGCTTGCATTCAGCTTCCCTTTTAAGGGCCAGCTCTTGACTTGATTTGCAGTGATGGTTTGACACACTTGGTTGTCAGTAATCTCAAGCTCAGGGCAAGCATCATCAGGTCTTCCTAGGAATTTGTTTATTTCAGAGGGAGAGAAATTTATCTTCCTTCCTCTCACATACACACACTTAAAATCAGCTGACTTTCCACCAGCACACCCATCAGATAAATTTACTATGAATTCTTTGACAAGAATTTCATAGCATTTGGTAAACTTTACCACAGTATTTATTAGACCAGAAGTCTTGATTAGATCCATGATCTCCTTACATTCCATGACACTGTTGTTCAGCTCTCTTTCCAAGGCGATCCTTTTCAAAAATACATACTTCCACCTGTTTGCATTCTCTGGATGGTGAAAGGAGATGTTGTCAATGGCAACTTCAGGGACTTTAGGCATTTTGCTCGAAGAGAGTTTCTTTCTGAGAGGATGTCTTCAACATCAAACTCAAATTCTGATTCTTCATCAGATTTAGAGGGTTCAGGCTCCTTCCTTTTCTTTGCTATTGGTTGTCTCAAAGGTTTTGAGAGACTAACAACAGGTACTCTAGTTTTCACCTTCCCTTTCTCTTTTGACAATCCAGCCTTCACATCTTCTACTCCTGTCTTGTTCTCAGACCTGGTTTTCTTATGAACAACTTCAGTAGCCTTCTCTTTGGAGAGGCTTTTGACAGCATCCTGCTTTCCTTTTCTGTTCATCATCCTTCTAGCTATGCTAGGGTCCATATTGGCAATTAAGTCATTGTCAGAGTATTCTTCATCAACATCAATAACCGGGGGTTCAACATCCTTATCAGTAGGGTTCTGGTGATCATCACGATTTTCAGGAGATTTCCTAATGTTGTCATCAGGTGTCTCAACATTCTGAGTGACATATGGATTCATTTCAACATTTGGACTAGCAGATTCTTGGTTCAAAGGTACAGAAATGCCAGGTACAAAGTGATTCTCATTTAGAATCCTAGTGACTAGTCTAGCTATAGCTTGATGAACATAAACAGAACCTTCCATATTTGCTATTTTTGGAGGAATAGAAGATGATGGTTGAGAGGATTTACCAGATGGAGAGGCTTGTGATCTTCTTGCATGTCTAGTTCGCAGCTTCTTGACCTTAGTGGGGTCAGCTGCCAGTTCACGAAGAGGAGTTATCTCTAGAACATCAGAATCCATGCAGTTTGTGATTACCCTAGGTTCTCGATCAGAGGATGCGGAAGAAGCAGTCGCCTTTGAAGAGGATGATGACATGGATAGTTGAGACATTTTGAGTGATTTAGAAAACAGGTAACAGTGATAGTGAAATCTTCGCTTGAGAGATTGGAGATTGTTGCAGAAACGCGAGAGGAGGGAGTTATATAAATGTCTATTCAACTTCTTAAAATTTTGGAAAGAAATAGAGAAACAGATGATTAGCCCAATCAGAGTAGACTTAACTAAAATATATCTCTCATCCCTTGTTTTAAGCAAAATTAATTGCTACATTTCTTCATGTTGGAAAATACCCAGCTTGCCCCTCAAATTTTTAAATTGATTAGCATCAAGTGCCTTGGTAAAAATGTCAGCCAGTTGTAGTTCAGTGGCAACATGTTCCAGTTTAATCGTCTTCTCCTCCACAAGATCTCTGATGAAGTGATGTCTAATGTCAATATGCTTGGTCCTGCTATGCTGAATAGGATTCTTGGAAATGTTGATAATACTCAGATTGTCACAGTACAATGTCATAACATCTTGTGTGACATTATACTCAGTAAGCATCTGTTTCATCCAGATCATTTGAGAACAGCTACTACCAGCTGCTATGTATTCAGCTTCAGCAGTAGATAGAGACACACAGTTCTGTTTCTTGCTGAACCAAGAGACAAGATTATTTCCTAAGAAGAAACATCCTCCAGAGGTGCTCTTTCTATCATCAGCACTTCCAGCCCAATCAACATCACAGTAACCAGTCAGAGTTGGTTCACATCCATGAGAGTACAACAAGCCATAGTTGTAGGTTCCACTCACATACTTCCGAATTCTTTTCACTTGGTTGATATGACTTACTTTGGGTTCAGCCTGGTATCTTGCACATACTCCAACTGCAAAAGCAATGTCAGGTCTGCTGGCTGTTATGTATAGCAGACTTCCTATCATGCTTCTGTACAAGCTTTGGTCCACCTTAACCCCACTTGAATCTTTGGACAGCTTTAAATGAGTAGGTGCAGGAGTCCTTTTGTGACTGGCATTCTCCATCCCAAACTTCTTGACAATGTTCTTTGCATACTTGCTTTGAGACAGAAAAATTGAGTCTTCCATCTGTGTGACTTGCAGTCCAAGAAAGTAGGTCAATTCTCCCATGAGGCTGATTTCAAATTCAACTTGCATATGGTCAGCAAAATGTTTAACCATTTTATCTGACATTCCCCCAAACATTATGTCATCAACATAGATTTGAGCTACCATTATCTTTCCTCCTTCATTTTTGACAAAAAGAGTTTTATCCAAGCCCCCTTTCCTGTATCCTTTGTCAGAGAGGAATTTTGTCAACCTGTCATACCATGCTCTAGGAGCTTGTTTCAGGCCATATAAAGCTTTCCTCAATTTGTAGACATGATCAGGGCAGTTTGGATCCACAAATCCTTTAGGCTGTTCCATATAAACTTCCTCATTTAAGTACTCATTAAGGAAGGCACTCTTTACATCCATCTGAAATAACTTGAACTTAAGGAGACAAGCAATTCCCAATAGGAGTCTAATTGATTCCAGTCTGGCTACAGGAGCAAAAGTCTCATCAAAATCAACCCCTTCAACTTGAGTGTATCCTTGAGCAACAAGTCTTGCCTTATTCCTGGTGACAACTCCTTCAGCATCTGATTTGTTCTTGTAGATCCATTTTGTGCCAATGATGTTTGTTCCTCCTGGTCTAGGAACTAACTCCCATACTTCATGTTGCTTTAATTGGTTCAATTCATCTTGCATTGCTCCAATCCAGTATTCATCAGTTAAAGCCTCCTTAACATTTCTTGGTTCAATCTTAGATACAAAGCAATAGTTTGTGATGATTTCTCTAGATCTTGTAATGACTCCACTGTTAGGATCTCCTATGATGAGTTCCTTAGGATGATCTTTCTAAATTCTGATGGGAGGGTCTTTGTTAGCTTCCTTTGATTCAGATTCTGATGAAGTAGTTTTAGGAATATCATCCTTTTGAGTTGAGGTCTCAAAGAATGTCTCAACATCATATGGGACATTTGTTTCCTTATGGTAATCATCAACTATGACATTTATAGATTCCATCATAACTTTGGTCCTTGAATTGAATACCCTATAAGCTCTGCTGTTGGTAGAGTATCCTAGGAATATTCCTTCATCACTTTTAGGGTCCATCTTTCTCCTTTGTTCACGATCTGTCAGAATATAGCATTTGCTTCCAAATACATGGAAGTGCTTCACTGTAGGCTTTCTTCCTTTCCAAAGTTCATAAATGGTGGATGATGTTCCCTTTCTCAAGGTGACCCTGTTATGGACATAACAGGCTGTACTCATAGCTTCAGCCCAAAAATGAATAGGAAGTCTTTTGGCATGTATCATTGCTCTGGCAGATTCCTGTATAGTCCTGTTTTTCCTTTCCACAACTCCATTTTGTTGAGGAGTTATGGGTGAAGAGAATTCATGATTAATTCCTTCCGAGGAGCAGAACTCATTAAACTTACTGTTTTCAAATTCCTTGCCATGATCACTTCTGATTCTGACAATGCATCCTTCTTTTTCTCTTTGAGTTCTTTTGCACAGTTCCTTAAATACTTCAAATACATCAGACTTTTCCCTAATGAAGTTAATCCAGGTGAATTTGGAAAAATCATCCACAACAACATAGGCATATCTTTTTCGACCAAGACTTTCCACCTGCACTGGTCCCATCAGATCCATATGTAGAAGTTCTAGCACCTTAGAGGTGGTCAGATGTCTTGACTTTGGATGTGACATTCTAGTCTGTTTTCCAACCTGACATTCACCACAAACTCTCCCTTCATCAATTTGCAGCCTTGGAATCCCTCTGACTGCCTCCATGGATATAATCCTTTTCATTCCTCTTAGATGTAAATGACCAAGTTTTTGGTGCCACAATTTCACTTCTTTTTCTTCTTTGGCAATAGAGCACACAGAAGAATAATTAGTGTTCTCAGACTCCCATAAGTAGCAGTTGTCTTTAGATCTGACTCCTCTCATTACAACTTCTTGTTTTTCATTAGGTACAAGGCATTCAGACTTGGTGAAGTTGACCTTGAATCCTAGATCACATAATTGACTGATACTTATGAGATTAGCAGTCAATCCTTTTACCAGCAATACTTCATTTAGGTTTGGAACTCCAGGGCAGTCCAAGTTTCCAACTCCTTTGATTTCTCCTCTAGCACCATCTCCAAAATTCACATAACTAGTAGTGTGAGGTTTAACATTATTGAGAAGATTCTTGATTCCAGTCATGTGTTTAGAGCATCCACTGTCAAAGTATCAGTCTTCCTTTGCAGAGACTCTAAGGGAGGTGTGAGCTATCAGGGCAGCAACCTTTTTCTTCCACTGTTGAGTGTATGGTGCCTTGTTAGACTTAGGTTTGACAACTGGGGTCTAATTAGGATATCCATATAATCTGAAGCAGAATGGCTTTATGTGACCAAACCTCCCACAATGATGACATCTCCATCTTTGATACTTTTCCTTCATATTTCTCTGTTCTCGATGTTGAGTGTTATGTTGTGACATCTGCTTTGACATTTGTTTATCAGGCCTGATTTTCTTCTTGTCTACAATAGATTTCTTCGCTGCCACAAATCCTAGACCAGACTTGTTTCCCACATTTTGTCCAACCTGAAGGATTTCTTCTAATTTGTCAGTTCCATTTGTCAGCATCCTGATAGATTTGGTCATTTGGTCAAGTTTTGAGTTTAGCATTTGAACTTCACTTTCGAGATGACTTATAGTATCAGTGTCTGCCTTCTTCTCAGCCTCCAACTTTACTATGAGTTTTTTTTGTCTCTCATTTTGCTGACAGACTTCAACACTTCTGATACATAACTTCTTGTAGGAGTCAGCCAGTTCTTCAAATGTTACTTCCCCATCACTAGAGTCACTATCAGAGTTACAAATACCAGTTAGTGCAGTAACTAGTTTGGCAGATTCTTCTTCAGAATTACTTTGAGTCACAATCAGACCAAGTAACAGACATTCCTTTCTTTTGTTTCTTAAGAAAGGTAGGACATTCAGCTCGAATGTTCCCATATCCTTCACATCCATGGCATTGGATTCCTTGGCTTTGATTTCCCTTCTCTTCAGACTTTGGTCTTCTGTTGGAGTCATAAGATCTATTAATGTCAGAGGGAATGTTCTTGATATTTGACCTTGAATTTGGGTCCATTCTCTTGATGAGTTTGTTGAACTGCCTTCCAAGCATGGCTATAGCTTCTGAAATATTTTCTTCTTCATCCTCCTTGTTTTCATCTTCAGTATTGGATACAAGTGCTATGCTCTTGATTTTCTTGTCGACATTATCACTGATCCCCATCTCAAAGGTATGAAGTGACCCAATGAGTTCCTCAACCTTCAAGTTGCAGATATCCTGAGCTTCCTCTATAGCAGTCACCTTCATTGCAAATCTTTTAGGCAAGGATCTGAGAATCTTTCTCACCAGTTTTTCTTTTGACATCTTTTCTCCCAATGCTCCTGAGGTGTTGGCAATTTCCAAGATGTTCATGTGAAACTCATGAATGGTCTCATCTTCCATCATCCTTAGGTTCTCAAATTTGGTAGTCAGCATCTGAAGCCTTGACATTTTTACTTTGGATGTGCCCTCATGGGTATTTTTGAGAGTGTCCCAAACATCCTTGGCCAGTTCATATTGATGTACTAGTCTGAATATGTTTCTATCAATTCCATTGAATAAGGCATTTAATGCTTTGAAGTTACCCAGGGCTAACTCATCTTCTTCTTTGCTCCATTCTTCCTCAGGTTTCAGAGTGGTTGTCCTATCTTTCCCAGTTATGGTGGGATGGTTCCATCCTTTGTCAGCAGCTCTCCAAGCCTTTTTGTCCAGTGATTTTAAGAAGGCAATCATACGAGGTTTCCAGTAGTCATAATTTGATCCATCCAGAATGGGTGGTCTGTTCCCAAATCCTCCTTCTTTGTCCATAGCGCCAGAAAATAATATCCCTAGATCTCACCCAGTAAGACAAGCAGGGTGCCTGCTCTAATGCCAATTGAAATTCTGGCAGCAGATACTCAATGTCATAGAAAATGTTATGACACCGTATCTGACACTCTTCAAGACAGTAAATTTAAAAGCAGTAAAGAACACAGTCAATTGTTTACCCAGTTCAGTGTGTAACAACACCTACTCTGGGGGCTACCAAGCCAGGGAGGAAATTCACTATAAGAGATATTAATTCAGGAATAAACCAACCAGTTTATCTCCTTCACTTAAGACCTACCCAATGCAACTTCAATCTAAGTTCAACTTAAACCTGAGTTCCTACTCACTCCCCCTCAATCACAGCAGTGATACTAAACAATTGATTAATGAAATTATGAAGACACTCTTCAGTACACACACTTGATTTTGCTTCACAGCTTTAATCAAGTGACAATCACTCGTGCTTCAAATCTTTGAGTGATACACAACCCTAACTTGACTTTGCTTCAAAGCTTTAATCAAGTAACACAAACACTCGTGCTTCAAAGCTTTGAGTGATACACAACCCTTACAATCAAATCCTACTCCAAATCACTTATCACAATGATAATTGATTGGCTCACAGTAGTTACAACTATACAGTCCCTTATTGATCTTCTGTCAAAAAGTGTGCTTCACCAACAGTCTTCAAGAGGAATATATAGGCAGCTATTCTTCAGTTAAGGCTTCCACGAAAAAAGCTAGGGTTAATTAGGGTTAACCTCAAGACTTGGTCATAGGTCTTTAACAACCAGATTAGGGTTAAGCAGAGTTAACCTAATGTCCACGTGAGAATCTGATCTGGACTGTATAAACCAGATTCCTGAAAATTCTCAAGAATAACAAATCTGCACAAATGTTAGATCAGTACAGGATGTCTTAACATTGGTTATGACAACAAGAATCCTGTTTACTGATTTTGGTAGAATGCAATAAATATGATCATTGCATAATGATCAGCTAAACACTCATATTGAGAAGCTCCTGTATGACATTTTTTTTCTGCAGAATGTACCTTGTATCCCAGAATGTTATGACATCAATCATGACATTCACACAACTGGTTTTACCAAAAAACATGCCAACAACCAAACACTTAAAAAGATACTTGAGTCCAAGGGATCTCAAATTCTCACCATTTTCCCAATATGTTCTCAAGATCATCCATGTCAAGTTTCAAGCCTTGCAGAGGAAATTTGCTCAGTCAATTGCTCAAAGGCCTTAAAATCGATTGTGCTAAGGCAAAATTCAACTGTGGCCCACATACAGTCAAACCTCACGATTTTTGGTCAACATCCTCATTTTGAATTATTATTCATCATTTGATCAAGGTTTGATCATGATTCATCAAGGATTGCTCACAATTCATCAAAACCCAAAAGTTGCTAAATTAGGGTTTTACAGGAAAAGTCAACTCAACTTTGACCAAGCATAACTTTCTCATACTTTATTAGAAATGACACATCCAAATCTCATTTTGAATAGGATGCAATTCCATATAATCCATATTCAGCTCCCAAGTTCAAAATATGCACTCACAAGAAGTTATGAAGTTGGACATTATAGGTCATTTTGAAAAGTCAACAAAACACATTTTTTGTCAAAGCTTCATACGTGAACATGGAAGAATCAATTGAGATGAGAAAAAAACGGTTGCTTAGAGGACATCTCAAGCTTTCTAAAAAGTCCTAGAACACCTTCATAGAGTCAAAATTGAAGAAGTTATGCATTGTTGAAGTTGACCTTTTTTGCAAAATTGCCAAAAGTCAAAAGTGCCTCAAATTGCAATTTTTGCCAAATGGGCCCAACTTTTTGTACTTGTTTTGAGTTTTTAGCATGGTCCACGACCCATGATCCTTCCCACTTTCCTTTATTTTATTTTTTCCATTAATTTTGATTTTTTATTTCAATTAAATCAAATTAAATCAAAATAAATCATGGAAATATCAAAATCATTTAAGCCTTGAGATTTGGTGCATATTTCAGGTCCCTTATGCAGCTAGCAACAAAATCAAATCGTGCAAGGCATGTTTGTGCATAAAAATATTGATTTTTGGCTTATTTTGGAAAGATCTTCATGGGAATCAAATCATGATCAAAGACCATAATTGAAAAAGATTGGAGGCACATTTGTAAACCTAATTCGATCATTGGTATATAGTTGACAAATGCAGACCAAAAGGACAAGGCTTAGAGGCGTGTAAGAGGAAGAACAAACTTCAAAAAATCAAGAAAAAGTGGTGATCTGTTTTCATATTTCCAGGTACTTTCAAGCCTTGCCAAGCATCCCTTTTGTTTCATGGGCATTCAAGGAAGCCATATCAATCAAAACCAAGCCTTTTCGTGCACTAAAACCCGCTGTAAGTGATCCACAAACTTGACCTATTCTTGAAATCGAATATCATTGTTTAGGCATTTGTAGCATGAATCATGTATATATTATGAATCCTAGAAGCATTTGCAAGCTATTCATAACAGTTAATTGCATTTTTTCTAACCCTATAGAGATATGCCATTGTTAGGGTTTTCTTGTTGCGTTTTGGGATTTTCTTGTACAGGTAAAATTGGCCTGAAAGAAAGGTGCCATGATATCCACAAGGCCAAGACGAATTGGTCTATAGCATTAGATTTCATTTATCGTGCCTGTGTGAGATTTTGAAATGTGCAGGGGTTATAGCGACAGACTTATGGCTGTAGGTAAAAGTCCTTGACTTTTACCAACGAAGAAGGGAAGAAGAAGGTGGCGTGGCACCACCCCATTTTCCCATTTGAAAATTCGCACGTTGCTTTATAAACTGATTCATTTTTCCAATATAATAATTGTTTGCTTTTCTTTGTACAACAAGAAATGCCAGCTCAGTTGGTCAGTGGGAGAGAGAAAAGGCTGAAGGGCCTGGGTTCGATCCCCAAGTCCCCTTGGTCTTTAATATTATTTTTCCATACACATTCCCATGCGCATGCTTCTATGATGTCCACCGTGAGTCCTCAAGGATCAACCATTCAGATGTCCAACCAATCCAATTCAACGCTTGGCATGGGAAGATCCATGATACACCCTAGTCAAACATGCAACATTGAAGCATAGAAGTCAATGTGGACCAGGATTCTTGGGCCTAAAAGCTGCTAATGGCACCCCCTCAATTACTGATTACCAGGCCCAATTTCTTTTTCTTTTATTTTTTATATTTTCTTTATTTAATTTATTTAAATTATTTTACTAACACAAAAAATTAATTCTTTTTTATAAAAAATCATAAAATCAATTTTCATCAAATTAGGCATAGATTTTATTTTTTTATCAAAAATTAATTTAATTAGTTTATTTAATTTTAAGATAACTTTAATTTGTCTTTGTAAATAAATTAAGATGAATTAGAAACTAGGGTTTTTGTTTAATTTAATTTCTATTTTCTTTTCTTAAAAATAACCAAAACACAAAATAGGTCAAAAATAATTAACTTTCTTAATTTAATTTAGTTAGTAATTAGGTTTGCATTTAATTTAAAACCTTATTTTCTTAAAAATAATGAAAACCAAACAAAAATAATCTTTTCTTTTAATTAGGGTTAGACGGGGTCCAAAACCCTAATTTTGCTCGTCCTCGATTCATCGCGCCTGTTTACTTATTTTTACAATATTGATGTAATTGCTCATGGGATGTAATAGATTAATTAGGACCTTTTCGTTTATTTATCATTTTACGGGTTTTTGGCTATGTAATTAATCCCCGAAGCCTTGTAATAGCGTAGCTTTATTTTCCGCATTTTAATTTTTGCAAATATTAACTGTTAGATGTGTGATTATAGGGTTGCATGACAAGAATGTATGTTAATTTTAAAATGGTTAGCAAACCCTAAATGTGCAAAGATAATAACCTGAAATTGAATCACTCGCACATGCACACTCCTAGGGTATACTCTCACTTCGGTTTCCTTCAGTAAACGATCATTAAGTATAGGGTGTTTTAGTGATCACTCTCTTGTCTAAACAAAGATCAAATGTCCCGTTCGGAAATGTTGCCTCGGAAAGGTTGCCTCGAAAATGTTGCCTCGAATATGATCTTAAGACATTAGGGTTATTACTAAGACGTCCTAACATTGCTTTAGTGATCGTACGTCCCTTTCGAATTGACCCTTACAACTCCAACGACGGTGCTACCTACTCACTAATAGTGGGATAGCGTTGTCTAAAGGAAACAAGAACATAAACATTCTTTTTTCGAGTAGGTAGATGCTAGTAGGTACTTTCTCAAAATTAAACTTTTTCCACACTTACACTCTTTTCAAACAAAATTTTCAAAAACACTTCGTAACACTCTTGAAGACAGAAGCAAGGGTTAAATCGAAGTAAAACAAAAACTTTTCAAAACACACAAACACAGAAGCAATTTTAAAATGATGAGCAAGTACCTAATAGCCCGTATAAAACTACGAATAGAAAGGGTGCTAATACCTTCCCTTTCTATAATCTATCCCCCGTACTCAGAAACATCTCGAAAAAGGATTTTCTTCTGTACTTTTTTCCTTTTCCTTTGTTGGATAAAATAAAATTCGGTGGCGACTCTTGCTTACCGCGACATTTTGCAAACACAAACGCAAAACGCAAACCAGCATTTTCCTAAAACAGTCCGGTTCTGCCACCGTATCACAACGTGCAAGTCAATGCTACACCAGATCCAAAGGTTGACCGAGCTTGATGCTTAATGGGCCAAAGAATTTCAATTCCACACCCCCAGAATTGCTAGTATACAGGCCCTTATTCTTTCTTTCTTTATTTATTTCTTTTGTTTTGATTATTTTTGTTTAATTATTTTCACCAAAATTAATTATTTTTTTTAAATAAAATTAACAAATCAAAATCACAAAAAAGATTTATTTTCTTAATAAATATTTTTTAAATTAATTAGTTTAATTAATTTAGGGCAACTTTAATTTCTTTCATAATTTAAAAACAATTAGAATTAGGGTTTGAGATTGTGCATAATTTAATTGATTTTCTTTAAAAAATACATCAAAAATCATTTTTTCTCATAAATATGTATTCCTTTAATTAATTAGGTTAATTAGGAAATTAGGTTAATTTAATTTCTTTCATAATTTTAAAACAATTAGAAATTAGGTTTAATTAATTTGCAATTAAATATTTTCTCAGATAAAATCCAAAAAAAAATTTTTTCTCTCAAATTAGGGTTTTAAATTATTTCAATCGTCCTCACATTTAATTTGCCGCGCGCTTGATAATTATTTTTGTCCATTATTTTGTAACTGTTAAGGGTTTGTAATAGTTAACCTAGGTTTTTTATTTACTGTTTAAATCCCTGATTTTTGGTTATGTAATTAATCCCCCTCCCCGAAGCCTTGTAATAGCTAGGTTTTATTTCCTCGCACTTTTAATTTCTGCAATCTTTAACTGTCTAGATGTATGGCTAATAGGATTGTATGGCAAGAATGTCTGGAAAATTAAAACGGTAGATCACCTAATGTGCAAAGATTAAATAACTGAAACAAATCATATGCACCTATTTCACTCCTAGGGTTTACCTCACTTCGGTTGCCTTCAGTAAACAATCATTAAGCATAGGAGATTTTAGTGGTTGCCTTCCAGTCTAAAAAGATCAAATGTCCCATTCAAATGTGTAATCTCTAGCCTCAACTCAACTTTAGTTTTGATGAAAGACAAACAAGCTAGTTTGATGAAAGACAAACAAGCACTATGGCAAGAAGGAGAAGAAGTGGAATTAGCTTAAAGCATCATTCACTCACAGCTTCAAGGATCATGGCAAGTAATCAAGTATATCAATTCTCATTTGAACTACATTGATTAGAAATGCTCAAAAATGATATACACACTTGCCACAACACTTCACTTAAATTTTAAAACAAATTCTAAGTTTTTCTCTGCTGTAAATCGATTAACATCTTGTGTAAATCGATTTACACATGCTTTTTCAAAAACTGATTGTCTCTGCCAGCAATCGATTTACATGAAGTGTAACTCGATTGATCACAGAACAATGTGAATTTTTTAACTCTTGTAAATCGATTTACACAACATACTAATCGATTTACACTTCAAATTTTTTGAAAACATGAACGTTACAAACCCGTGCAATCGATTTACATCTTATGTTAATCGATTTACACATTGTAACTTTTGAAAAATCTGAACTGGTTTCAAGATATCCTTCACACCTTTTCTCCAATAGATGCATGGTCATACATTGCATCCTCTCAAGTTTTTCAAACAGAAAAGTGTCCATTTGGAAAGGAATCTTGATTATTTTAAATACTAAAATTTTCAAATTATAAAACATCTCTTCTCTTATGCAATAATTCTGAACTTTGTAAAATATTCAAACTTCATATTTCTTAACTTTTAAGAACAAAGATTTTCTGCACTTTCACACATATAAGAACAGAAATGTTTGAGCATTATCTAACCATTGTGTTACAGTTTGAATTGCTTACAAGAGAAGAAAGAAGAAACTTCAAAGAAGTCACTCTATGTGATCAACATCTTTCAAGAAATCATACTTCATAAAATTATACAAAGTGTAACTTTTTTCCAGGATTGTTGGAATTAAGTATTAGACTATTTTTGTTCCTTGTTATCCATTGTTGGAAACAAGAGGTATCTTTTGAGAGGATTGTTCTCAAGAGACTTATTGGAAATCCAAGAGGGTGTTCTTGGTATTTGTTAGGTTCTTTAGTTGATAAGACTAGGAAGAGTCTTGTAAAAGTTCTAACAAAATAGTGAAATCTCTTGCGTGTTTGCAAGGGGACTGGACGTACTTCCGGGGTGTGGAAGGAACCAGGATAAATCTCTGTGTCTCTTTACTTTATGCACTTTATAGTTTTCAAAGCACTAAATCAAAACCAGAAAGTATAAAATAAGTCAAAAATCGACCACCACCTAATTCACCCCCCCCCCCTCTTAGGCGCATTCTTAAACTAACAGAATGTTGCCCCAGAAATGTTTCCTCGGAAAGATCTTAAGACTCTAGGGTTACTACTAAAGTTTTATAACTATTGCTTTAGTGATTGTATTTGTCCCTTTCGAACGTCCCTTACAACTCCAACGACGGTGCTACCTACTCCTTAATAGTAGGATAGTGTTATCTAAAGGAAATAGAACAAACAATATTTTTTCGAGTAGGTAGAATCTTAAGTACTTGCTCAATGAAAACTTTTCACACAAACACCTTTCAAAACAAAGTTTCAAAACAAGCTTCGTCACATCCTTGAGGACTGATACAAGGGTTATCACGAAGTAAAACATTTTCAAGACAAACACACACAAGCAATTTGAAAAATGAGCAAGTACCTAAGAGCCCGTAGATAACTACGGATAGAAAGGGTGCTAACACCTTCCCTTTTTATAATCTACCCCCCGTACTCAGAATATCTCGAAAAAAGGTTTTTTCTGTTCTTTTTCCTTTTCTTGATTGGATAAAATAAAAGTCGGTGGTGACTCTTGCTTACTGCAACATTTTGTGAACAAAAAACGCAAAATGCAAACCAGTATTAAATAGTCGGTTCTGCCACTGTATCACACACACCATTAGTATTAGGCCTATAATTTGTAACACTTGGATTAATCTTGCCGAAATTATTTCAAAGCTTTATTCAAGCTTCAAGATTTGTTTCGTTCGTAGTTTTATTAAAGTTTACTTCGCCTGCTTTACTTCCAGTTAATCCTACCGGCTTTTGGAGGATACGTAATGCTCAAATTATTTGCTTCAGGATTTAATTATAGGTTCCTATTTTAAGTATAATTTATTTTTTATTACCATCCATGTCTTACTAAATTTATGTTATCCTGCGATAAAATTATGTTTGGCTAAATTCCCCGATACTAGTATGTAAATCTTAAACTGAAAGGATTCGGTAATAATTGGCATTAATATTTTACAAAAGCACTTTCTGGTTTTAATTTCCAATTTAGATATTTAATTATTTTTGTACGAGAGTAAAAGACAGTCTAAGGTTAAAATTAACAGAGCGAGAGTTTGAAGTTTTAACCAGATAGTGGTTATTAAACATTAATTTTTAACACAGCGAGAAAGCTTTAAAATTAATTGGACTCTAATTGTTTTCATAAAATACTTTTGAATTTTAAATGAGACAACAAGAGCGCTCATTTTGAGTTTAATAATATGACATGAATCGATAGAACGAAAGTGTGAGACGGGGGTTTTGAAATAAATAGTTTCCCCTGAAACAATGTTTTAATACTGAAAACAAATGCCAATGACTTAATGAATCCATGAAGTTGACAAACTACATACTGGTGTCCCATTATTAATTATTAGCTTTTAGTTAATTCCATATTAAACCCAAACACCCAAATTTTATAATTAGCCTTAGCTTTACACAGTGACCCTAAGATAACAGTAGTTTGAGCATCAATCCTTGTGGATTATATATCTTTTAAAACTACCATTAGACTGTGCACTTGCAGTCACTACACCCAACAAACTCATAAAGTTCGCGATCAACACTTGAATCGAAAAGGGCATTTTTGCGTCCGTTTATAATGGTTGAAATCAATTTCGGTTAACTTCGGTTCAAGTGTACAATGCTGTCTGGAATTGTAAATAAGTTTCAAATCGTGTTTAAAATACCGTTTGAGGTCCAATTGAGTTTATTTGTGCATGCCATGACTGTTCATGATGAGTTTTATCGATTTCGATATGTTTTTCTGATCAGTTTCAAATATGCAGTGTTGCTGCCCGAATCCGATACATATGTGTAAATGCATGATTTAAGTATCATTTAAGGCTTGCTTGAACATGTTTTGGTGTTTATGGATCGTTGCTGTGAAGCTATAGCATTTTCGATGCAATTATCAATTGCGTTCACGTTGTGTGTGTAATGCTTCCTGATTTTGATTTCCATCTTTCGTTGCTCGTTTGTACTTTTCTCCTTTTCATTCCATTATTATTTTTGAGTTGCAATTTGACACTTAATGTTGCGTTGTTATTTGCAAATTGATTTTGTTACTGGTGCAAGTTTCTGAAAGCTTTGGTTGTGCGATATGCGACACTTGGATTAGTGTCTTGCTTGTATATACTTATCTTGTGTAGGGACTTTTATTCAATGCGGTAGACTTTCCGCATGAAATTTATTTATGTATTTTGCGATATTGCTTGCTATTATTGCATCTGATTCTGATTATTTCTCTGTTGCTTGGTGAAGCTTGCACGAAGTTTTCGGGTTTCTTTGCTTTTTTCTGATAATTGATGAACTTGTGTTTGATTGGTATTTTCTTTTGCTCCCTTTTGTCTCTTGCATTATTTACCGCTTTTTGATACCATGAGAAGTAGGACTAGAGATGCATGTTTTGGGAGTCCTTGCGTTAGGCGGGCAATATTGTTTTAAAAGACCTGTAGTAGGCAATTACTACTTGTGCTTATTTGTTTACCATTCTGTGTGTTTATATTTGTTCCAAAGACCTCAAAGAAGGCGTCCCATTCCCATTCCCCTTTGGTAAGTACTCAGAGAAGGAAAATGGAGGAGGGTTCGCAATCGACCCCCATAATTTCTAGTATGTATCATTCTTGAGTAAGTGGATATTTCTCAAGCTTTGTGTGTTTACTTTCCATTGCATGTTTACATGCTCCTGTAGGATTTCTCGATTCAATCATCGGAAGCAAATTGAGATAGACCTTAGGTTGCAAACCATGCATGCCAACATAGGTAGATTTCCCCATTTCATCCTACACTATAAGATCAACTTTGCATGACAAGTCTAGGCTTACTTTGCTAGTTTTCCTTAGACATTTTTCTTTCTCTTTTGCATTTACATTAAAACTTCTTTTTTCTTTCAACTTCAAAACACTCTAATAACATAAAAACCCTTTTTCAAGGTAAAAAATACCAACCAATTCAAACTTTATTTTGCTGCTTGGCCTTACTTTTAAAACCATTTTTTTAAGGTAAAAACATACAACAAATAAAAAAATGTGAGCCAAACTACAAAGCTCTGATTCCTTGAAAGGGATACGTAGGAATTAGGTTGCGGGGCCTATGCAAGCAAAAATTTGTAAATATTCCCTTTTTCCTTCTTATTTTCTTTCGCATGAATTCCCTCTTAGCATTAAGTTTTAGACATAGATTTTTTATACACCCTTAGATTAGAGCAAACTTAAGTGGATCCTGTGGAGTACCACAAACGCATGGGGTGATAATACCTTCCCCTTGCATAACCGACTTCCTTACCCTTTCTCTTGGTTGCAAGACCCTCTTATCCATTTCTTTGGGGTTCTCTCGATATCTCCCCCTTCTTCGGGATAAATAGAGTTCGGTGGTGACTCTGTATTTTTTTCGCAGTGCGATAGCCGGCGACTCTGCTGGGGAAAGTTGACCAATTGCTGGTCCATCCTATGCAAGTCAGTTCTAGCTTTCAATTATTTTCTTGTCTGAGTGTTTTGTGTGTTATTGCTTTTTTTCTCCTTTATTTACATGCTTTCATGCATATGTTTGTATAGCATTTTACCGCTTTCCATATACTACTACTATGCTGGATTCCGTCTTTCTTTGTAGGGTGGGTGTTACTGAGGTAAAAGATCCAATACCTAGGCCATATTTGTATACCACTAGGACCACTAGGAATAAAGTAGGGAGTCATGATGGCTGATAGGCGTATACCCTTTCGTGTTTGATCATGAGAGCCACGGTCAGACGGGGTTCAAATGGGGTGCTATTATCATCATGTATGGTGTATGGTGATAGTATGTTCAGGCGAACTCACGACTCTGATTATCTTTAACCTTATCCTGACCTAGTCTTTACCTGTAAGCGGGGAGGGAAATATTCTTACATGTACAAATGTTTACTATGTTCTGATGGTGACTATATTTCGTTGGTGACTATTGGTTATGTTCCATTGGTGACTGTATGGTTCTATGGTTTTGTTATGAACTTTCAACCTGGTATTTTCTATGCATTCAGAGACAGCCCAACAGTAGTCCAGTATTGCGGAAGCCTTGATCTCATCATGCTGCATCATGGAATATTTATTTTTCCAAAAGAAACGTCCAAAAAATATGTATATATCTAATTAGCATATACATGTTCATTCCAGGGTATTTCAAGAGTTATTGTCTTCGCCAAATATGGATAACAACACCGATAAAGGAAGAGAAGCTATCAGACACACTCATAGTTACTGGGTTTCTAACTGAAATTATGGATGCAGATACTCAATGTCACAGTCAATGTTATGACACCGTATCTGACTTTCTATAAGACGGTAAATACAAAAACAGTAAAGAACACAATCAATTGTTTACCCAGTTCAGTGTGAAACAACACCTACTCTGGGGGCTACCAAGCCAGGGAGGAAATCCACTATAAGAGATATTAATTCAGGAATAAACCAACCAGTTTATCTCCTTCACTTAAGACCTACCCAATGCAACTTCAATCTAAGTTCTACTTAAACCTGAGTTCCTACTCACTCCCCCTCAATCACAGCAGTGATACTTAAAACAATTGACTAATGAATTAATGAAGACACTCTTCAAAACATACACTTGATTATGCTTCACAGCTTTTTAATCAAGTAACACAAACACTCTTGCTTCACATCTTTGAGTGATACATAAACCTAACTTGACTTTGCTTCAAAGCTTTAGTCAAGAGACACAAAACACTCTTGCTTCAAAGCTTTGAGTGGTACAAAAACCCTTACAAACAAAACCTATTCCAAGTCACTTATCACAATGATAATTTCTTGGATTACAGCAGTTAAAACTATGCAGTTTCTGATTGATCTTCAGTCCAAAGAGATATTTTCCAAACAGCAGTCCTGTTGAATATATAGCAGCTGTTTCTTCAGTTAGGGTTTCCACAAAAAGCTAGGGTTAATTAGGTTTAACCATAAGACTTGGTCACAAGACTTTATCAACCAGTTTAGGGTTGAGCTAGGTTAAACCAAAGACAACGGGAGATTCTGTTCTGGAAGGAATGAGCCAACTTCCTGAAAAATCTAAGAATTAACCAAACTGCACTACTGTTAGATCAGTACAGGGTGTCTTAACATTTGTTATGACATCAGAATTCCTGTTTACTGATTTTGGTAGAAGGCAATAAATGTGATCTTTTGCAAAATGCTCAGATACACACTCATACACAGTAGCTACTGTATGCTATTATTTTTCTGCAAAGGTACCTAATAAACCAGTACCTAATAAACTAGAATGTTATGACATCAGTCATGACATTCACACACCTGGTTTTACCAAAAATACATGCCAATAACTAAACACCTACAAACTCCCCCTTTGGCAGATTTTTGGCTAAAGCCCCTAAGCAATCAGAGAATAGATAGCAGCAGAATAAATGTGACTGCAGAAAAATATAGTGTCTATCAAGTAATTAACCACAGAATATCTCCCCCTCTTTAGCCATAAATGGGCCAAAGATACATGTACTTAAATGTTATACAGTCATCTAGAAAAAGTAATAAAAACAACAACTAAAATTTGAACACACTTGCAAACTCCACCAGGAACCAGCATCAACTCCACCAACCTTTAAGCACTGTTACCTTCAGAGGAGCTACTTTCTTCAGTATTGAGTTGGTCTTCAGCAACACCCTCTTCCCTTCTGTTTCCTTCAGCCTTCTCCTGTTCTAACCTGGCAATTAGGTTTTCTAGAGTCTTTTTCCTAGTCTCCAGCTCTTTGCAGGTCTCTTTCAATACAACTATAACATCAGATGTTTTGGACTGAGTTTTTACAGATGATGTCTCAGCTGATGTTATGACAATATCAGGAACATGAGATCCCTGAAAAAGCTTGTAGTGTAACCCAAGAGCAGGAGCTCTTTTGCAAGCAGTATCTCTTGCCACCAGGATATCAGGGTACTGTGCAAGGATAATTCCACAAAGGAGGGAGGGAAAGGCAATAGGGCCTTTGATAACATAGCTACCAGCATGTTTTAAAGTTTGTTCAAAAATATACCTGCCATAGTCAAATTTAGTCTTGGTTCCCACATCATAAATGAATCTCCCCAATCCTGTGGAGATAGTTGATTTGTGGTTGGTAGGGACCCAGTTGGCTGCACCAATCTTGTGCAGGATGGCAAATTTCATGCTTAGTTTGCTGGCATTCAGCTTGCCTTTCAAGGGCCAGCACTTGACTTGTCTTGCTGTGATGGTTTGGCATACTTCATTGTCAGTGACTTCTAGTTCAGGGCAATCCTCATTTGATCTTCCAAGAAATTTGTTAATTTCTGATGGAGAGAAATTAACCCTTCTTCCTCTAACATAGACACATTCAAAGTCAGCTGACCTTCCATCATTACATTCATCAGACAAGTTCACTATAAATTCCTTGACCAGATTTTCATAGCACTTGGTAAATTTTACCACAGTCTTCATTAGTCCAGCAGCTTTGATCAGGTCCATGATTTCCTTGCAATCCATGGCACCATTGTTTAGTTCTCTTTCTAAAGCTATTCTCTTCAAGCAAACATACTTCCATCTGTTGGCATTGTCAGGGTGGTGAAAAGAGATGTTGTCTGTTGGGACTTCAGGAACTCTATCCATTTTGCTGGAAGGGAGTTTCCTTCTGATAGGAATGTCTTCAGCATTAATTTCAAACTCTGATTCCTCATCAGAATCAGAAGACTCAGGTTCTTTTCTATTCTTTGTAATTGGTTGTCTAGCAGGTTTTGAGAGACTCCCAGTATGCACTTGGACTTTCACCTTCCCTTTGGACATTCCAGTCTTCACAATACCAGTCTTCCCTTCATACCTGGTTTTCTTATCAGCAGGTTTCTCTTTGTTCAGACCTTTTGCAGCATCTTGATTACCCTTCCTGTTCATCATTCTCCTAGCTATGCTAGGGTTGATATTTGCAATCAGGTCATTGTCTGAGTATTCCTCATCCACATCAATAACAGGTGGTTCAACATTCTTCTCTGAAGGGTTCTGAATGTCATCCAGGTTTTCAGATGGTTTTTGAATGTTGTCATTTGGTGTCTCAACATTCTCAGAGACATCTGGATTTGCTTCAACATTTGGGCTTGCTGATTCTTGATTTAATGGAACAGAAATCCCCGGTACAGAGTGGTTCTCACTCAGGATTCTTGTAACAAGCCTAACTATTGCTTGATGTACATAAGCTGATCCTTCCCTATTAGGTACAGAAGATGAAGGTTGAGAGGGATTACCGGAAGACGTCGCCTGAGACCTTCCTGCATGCCTTGTTCTCAGCTTTTTGACCTTGGAAGGGTTAGTTGCTATTTCTCTGAGAGGAGTAATCTCCAGGACTTCAGAATCCATGCATGAGGTGATTGCTCAAGAATCTTGATCAGATGATGAAGATGAAACGGTTGTCTTGGATGAGGATGAAGTTTGAGACATTTTCATTGACTTGGAAAACCAGTAGCAACTAGGGAGAAAACTTTGATTGAGAGAAAAAGAGATGTTGCAAAGTCGAGAGTGGAAGGAGGCAAATGTGTGTCTATTCAACTTCTTAGTAATTTTGAAAGAATTTGGGAAATATATGATTAACCCACTTAAAATAGACTTAACAAAACTAACTCCTTCAACCCTTGTTTTGAGCAAAATTAATTGCTATAATTTCTCATGTTAGCAAATACCCATCTTGCCCCTCAAGTTTTCAAATTGATTTGCATCAAGAGGCTTGGTAAAAATGTCAGCCAGCTGTAGCTTAATGACACCATGTTCCAGTTTAATTGTCTTCTCCTCTACAAGGTCTCTGATAAAGTAATTTTTAAGGTCAATGTGCTTGGTCCTGCTATGCTGAATAGGGTTCTTCGAAATATTGATTGTATTCAGATTGTCACAATACAATGTCACAACATCTTGTGAGACATTATACTCAGTGAGCATCTGTTTTGTCCAGATAATTTGAGAACAGCTACTACCAGCTGCAACTATTTCAGCACAAAGTTGAAAAGGAATTCTTTTGACATGAATCATAGCTCTGGCAGATTCTTGTATGATCCTATTTTTCCTTCTGTCAACTCCATTTTGTTGAGGAGTTATAGGAGAAGAGAATTCATGACTAATTCCTTCTGAGAAACAGAACTTATTAAACTTGCTGTTTCCAAATTCCTTGTCATGATCACTTCTGATTCTGACAATACACCCTTCTTTTTGAGTTCTTTTGCACAGTTCTTTAAAAACTTCAAAGTTATTCACCACATCATAGACATATCTCTTTTCACCAAGCCTTTCCACCTGATATTCACCACAAACTCTCCCTTTATCAATTTGCAGTCTTGGAATCCCTCTGACTGCTTCCATGGAGATAGTCCTTTTCATTCTTCTTAGATGAAGATGGCCAAGTTTTTGGTGCCACAGTTTCACCTCTTTTTCTTCTTTGGCAATAGAACACACAGTTGAGTTATTAGTGTTCTCAGGTTGCCACAAGTAACAATTGTCTTTAGATCTGATTCCTTTCATTACAACTTCTTGTTTTTCATTATTTACAAGACATTCAGATTTTGAGAAGTTGACCTTGAATCCTAGATCACATAATTGACTAATACTAATGAGATTAGCAGTCAGGCCTTTTACCAATAGTACTTCATTCAGATTTGGAACTCCAGGGCAGTCCAAATTACCAACTCCTTTGATTTCACCTTTAGCACCATCTCCAAAGGTCACATAACTAGTGGTGTGAGGTTTAACATTATTGAGAAGGTTCTTGATTCCAGTCATGTGCTTAGAACACCCACTGTCAAAGTACCAGTCTTCCTTTGCAGAGACTCTCAAGGAAGTGTGGGCTATCAGGGCAGTAGCCTTTTTCTTCCATTGAGGAGTATGTCGTACCCTTTTAGACTTAGGTTTAACACCTGGGTTCTGATTAGGGTATCCATACAATCTGAAGCAGAAAGGCTTAATGTGACCATACCTCCCACAATGATGACATCTCCATCTTTGGTACCTTTTCTTCATATATCTCTGTTCCTGATAATGAGAGTTGTGTTGAGACATCTGCTTTGACATTTGTTTATCAGGCCTGATCTTCTTGTCTGCACCAGATTTCTTTGCTGCCATAAATCCTAGACCAAACTTGTTTCCCACATTTTGTCCAACCTGAAGGATTTCTTCCAATTTGTCAGTTCCATTTGTCAGCATCTTGACAGATTTGGTCATCTGGTTCAGTTTTGAGTTCAGCATTTGAACTTCCCCTTCTAGATGACTTATAGTTTCAAGGTCTGCCCTTTTTTCAGCCTCCAACTTTATGATGAGTTTTGTTTGTTTCTCATTCTGCACACAGACTTCAGCACTTCTGATACACAATTTCTTGTAAGTATCAACCAGTTCTTCAAATGTCACTTCCTCATCACTAGTGTCACTTTCAGAGGTACAAACACCAGTTAGTGTAGTAACTAGTTTGGCAGATTCTTCTTCAGAATTACTTTCTGAATCACAGTCAAACCAGGTAACAGTCATTCCTTTCTTTTGTTTCTTAAGAAAGGTAGGACATTCAGCTCGAATATGCCCATATCCTTCACAGCCATGGCATTGAATTCCTCTGCCTTGATTTCCCTTCTCTTCTGACCTTGGTCTTCTGCTGGAACTGTCAATGTCAGAGGGGATGTTATGAACATTAGACCTTGACTTCGGATCTATTCTTTTGATGAGTTTGTTGAATTGTCTTCCAAGCATGGCTATGGCTTCTGAAATATTTTCTTCTTCATCCTCCTTGTTTTCATCTTCAGTGTTGGATACAAGTGCTATGCTCTTGTTCTTCTTGTCAACATTTTCAGTGATCCCCATCTCAAAAGTCTGAAGAGACCCAATGAGTTCATCCACTTTCAACTTGCTGATATCCTGGGCTTCCTCTATAGCAGTTACCTTCATTGCAAATCTTTTAGGCAAGGATATGAGAATCTTTCTCACCAGTTTTTCTTCTGATATCTTTTCTCCCAATGCTCCTGAGGTGTTGGCAATCTCCAAGATGTTCATGTGAAAGTCATGAATGGTTTCATCTTCCATCATTTTTAGATTCTCAAACTTGGTAGTCAGCATCTGAAGCCTTGACATTTTTACTTTGGAAGTGCCCTCATGGGTAGTTTTGAGAGTGTCCCAAACTTCCTTTGCCAGTTCATATTGATGTACTAGTCTGAATATGTTTCTATCAATTCCATTGAACAAGGCATTTAAAGCTTTGGAATTTCCCAGGGCTAACTCATCTTCTTCTTTACTCCATTCTTCCTCAGGCTTCAGACTGATTGTCCCATCTTTCTCAGTTATGGTGGGATGGTTCCATCCTTTGTCAGCAACTCTCCAGGCCTTTTTGTCCAAAGATTTTAAGAAGGCAATCATACGAGGTTTCCAGTAGTCATAATTTGATCCATCCAGAATGGGTGGTCTGTTTCCAAAAACTCCTTCTTTGTCCATAGTGCCAGAAAGTGATATCCCTAGATCTCACCCAGTAATACAGGCAGGGTGCCTGCTCTGATGCCAATTGAAATTCTGGCTGCAGATACCCAATGTCACAGTCAATGTTATGACACCGTATCTGACTTTCTATAAGACAGTAAATACAAAAACAGTAAAGAACACAGTCAATTGTTTACCCAGTTCAGTGTGAAACAACACCTACTCTGGGGGCTACCAAGCCAGGGAGGAAATCCACTATAAGAGATATTAATTCAGGAATAAACCAACCAGTTTATCTCCTTCACTTAAGACCTACCCAATGCAACTTCAATCTAAGTTCTACTTAAACCTGAGTTCCTACTCACTCCCCCTCAATCACAACAGTGATACTTAAAACAATTGACTAATGAATTAATGAAGAAACTCTTCAAAACATACACTTGATTATGCTTCACAGCTTTTTAATCAAGTAACACAAACACTCTTGCTTCACAGCTTTGAGTGATACATAAACCTAACTTGACTTTGCTTCAAAGCTTTAGTCAAGAGACACAAAACACTCTTGCTTCAAAGCTTTGAGTGGTACAAAAACCCTTACAAACAAAACCTATTCCAAGTCACTTATCACAATGATAATTGCTTGGATTACAGCAGTTAAAACTATACAGTTTCTGATTGATCTTCAGTCCAAAGAGATATTTTCCAAACAGCAGTCCTGTTGAATATATAGCAGCTGTTTCTTCAGTTAGGGTTTCCACAAAAAGCTAGGGTTAATTAGGTTTAACCATAAGACTTGGTCACAAGACTTTATCAACCAGTTTAGGGTTGAGCTAGGTTAAACCAAAGATAACGGGAGATTCTGTTCTGGAAGGAATGAGCCAACTTTCTGAAAAATCTAAGAATTAACCAAACTGCACTACTGTTAGATCAGTACAAGATGTCTTAACATTTGTTATGACATCAGAATTCCTGTTTACTGATTTTGGTAGAAGGCAATAAATGTGATCTTTTGCAAAATGCTCAGATACACACTCATACACAATAGCTACTGTATGCTATTATTTTTCTGCAAAGGTACCTAATAAACCAGTACCTAATAAACCAGAATGTTATGACATCAGTCATGACATTCACACACCTGGTTTTACCAAAAATACATGCCAATAACTAAACACCTACACTAACATCAAAATGTCACTTCTAAAGGGGTTGAGTACTCTGCTAGTTGGTGATAATCTGAAGAAGTTTACCGACCATTACGACAATCTTTTGCGGCTGCTTAATATCATAGTTTATCAGAAAGCCCTTGTGACACTCCTTCAGTTTTATGATCTGAGTTTGAAGTGTTTTACATTTCAAGATTACCTATTGGCACCCACTTTAGAAGAGTATGCATATCTCTTGCAATTGAAAGTCAATGAGCACATCCCTTTTGTCTGTACACTTGAGAAAGTAAGAGAGGATTTCATCTCTGATGCTCTTTATTTGAGCTTGAAGGAAGTCGAATGATGGTACCTATGGTTTTGCTTTGACATTCCTGGAAGGAAAAGATCGAGAAGCAGCTGAGAAAAAAAATTGGGTTGCTTTCAGCGCACTGCTAGCTATCATGATCTATGGGGTAATCCTTTTCCCAAACAAGAAGGAATTTATGGACTTATCTTCTATATGTTTCTTCATGAATACGAATTCGGTACCGACATTGCTAGCAGACACATATTATGGCATTCACTCGAGACATACCAAGAAGGGAATTGTTAACATTTGCTCACCTATGTTGTATAAATGGTTCATGCTTCATCTTCATGCGAAGGGGCCATTTATGAACACTAGGGGCTCTCTTCCTTGGTCAAAAAGATTCATTTCACTTATTTCCAATGACATCCGTTGGTACTATATCTCAGGCGAAGGTCTGGGTATCATTACCAGTTACAGAGATTTCCCTAATGTTCCTATCATGGGAACACAAGGATGAATCAATTACAGTCTTGTTCTAGATTTTTGACAATTGGGAAATACCATGAATGATCGACCCAAAGAGATAGAAGTTGCATAAATTGTATATTTTGGGAAGGGAGAGAATTCAAAGTTGTTACGGACAATAGAGAATGTTTGGAAAAATATTCACAAAAGATACAGAGACTCCATAGGGAAGAAGGTTGCTATCTCCAAAGCTCCTTATGTGGAGTGGGTCAAAGAAAAAGCGGGGACCATTCCGTTTCCGTTTCAAAGGGAGAATCTGTTGTATGAACAACCACCTCTTGTTTTGTCTGAGTTTGTGCCTACTGAGGAGTATAATCAAATTCAAGTCGAAAACATAAAACTTCACTAGAAAGACCACGAGTCGAGGATGAAGCTTTATGAAGTCAGAGCAGATAAGTTGGACTTGGTCCACAAACTCAAAATGATCAACGAGAGGACTCGTGAAGTCTGGAAAGCCAAAAAGAGACCTGGGATAGAAGAAAATGCTTTTGTGTCTGCTAAAGACTATGTGCAAATTGTTGGGGATGCCGAGGAGAAGCGACGAGAATGTGAGAAGCTCCGGACATCTGAAGCCAAGTACAAAGAAAAGACCATAGAATAATAAACACAACTCATGAGTGTTAGGCTGGACAAAGATCAGAGATATGAAGACCAGATGATTCATGTGATGCAAGATAATACAAGACTCAGAGCTCAACTAGAATAAGTGCATAATGTTCCTGTGCCGATTCTGCTTCCTGAGTGCAAAGAATGCAAAAATCTGGTTGATCAATGCCAGTATCTCCAGGCGCATTTGTACCAGAAAGATGTTGTCATTGAAAGCTTTGCAAGAGGGCAAGATTGGGAGAAGACCAAATAACTGTTCAAAGAAACCAAATACTGGAGTGCTGAATACTTCAGACACAAAGGGACTTTATATTACACAGATATGGGGGATCCTCCTTTTCTATTGTTGTTTTCTCTTGTTGTATGATCACCACTAGGCTTATTGGTTGGGATCTTTATCCTTTTGTTATGTACTTTTCCAACTATATTGTACGAACTTATTTGATTTTAATTTCTTCTTGAATGAAAATCAGTATTGTCTATATCTCTTCCTGATTATTGTCTGTTTTGCTGATCATATTGCTTGTTATTCCAAATGGCTGACAATACTCTTAGATGCTCTAGAAATGACTAAGACATCATTCATATCATGAATATCATTTATATCATGTGCATTAAAGGTTTATCCATAATGGTTTTCTTATTTGGTTCTGCTTCTTCTTATTAGAGTTTACAAGACGCATTCTCTACATCCGTACCGCACTCGAGTTAATCAACAAAGAATCATGGAACCGTTTGAACAGAATCAGAATGCTCTTCCTAAGGACATGGAAACCATGGGAGAAAGAATGAATTAGCTTATGGATACCCTCCACTCTGTTATTCAGGGGGAGGAAGAACTCAGGTAGAACATCGCTAACCTTGTCAACAATGTTGCTGCTTCTAAGAATGGGGGACCTAAGACTGCAAATGGGGGGACTCCTAAAGGAAATCCTCATACTATAGTGGATGATCATCACAATGTTATTGATCTCGATGACCCTCAGGATGATATCACTACTGATAAGTTTGAAACTGCTAAGATGTATCGTGCTCTTGAATAGCGCCTCAAGGCTATGGAAACTTCCAAGAAGCCTGGTTTGAATGCTGCTGCTATGTGTCTGGTTCTTGGGATTGTTATTCCTCCAAAGTTCAAGATTCTAGAATTTGGAAAATATAAGGGGACCATGTGTCCAGAAACTCATCTCCATTCTTACTGCAGGAGAATGACCGCCTATGCTGATAACGAGCCACTGCTTATGCATTTTTTTACGGATAACCTAGCTAAGGCTCCTTTAGAGTGGTATATGCAACTCGAGAGGACTCGTGTTAACACTTGGGGAGAATTCTCTAATGCTTTCCTAAAGCATTATCACTGCAACACTGCTATGGCACCCAACCGTGCTCAGCTTCAGAGCATGTCATAGAAGACCAGTGAACCTTTTAAGGAATACACCCAGAGGTGGCATGGACTAGCTGCAAGAGTCTAACCTCCCCTCCTAGACCGTGAGTTAGTTGATCTTTTAATGAATACCCTGTGAGGTCCTTATCTCCAACATATGCTTAATAGTACTTCAGATTCTTTCTCATACGTGGTTATTATCGGGGAACGTGTTGAGATGTGTGTTAAGGCTGGTACAATTTCGGGTGCATATGGAACTAACAACAATAATTCTGGTAATGGTAAGAAGCCCTATTATGATTTTGTTAAGAAGAAGGAAGGTGAGTAGAGTAATGTATCTATCGATAAAGGGAACTCTATTGTTCAACTTCCGTATTATCCAACTCTTGCTACAGCTCCGCAACAACACCCTGTACCTCCCAGAAATTACCAACAGTAGAATCAGAGACCTTAGGGGAAAATGGGTCATTATAGACAACAGAGGTACCCAGAAAGGAAGTTGGATATGATTCTAATGTCATATTCTCAACTCCTTCCATGATTACTTGCTAGTCAGTTGGTTCAGCTCAGTGAACTTGGTCCTCCACCAGAGAATCTCCCAAAGGGATATGATGCAAATACGCAATGTAAATTTAATTCGAGGGCTCCAGGCCACTCAATTGAGAATTGCAGAGCATTGATATATAAGGTTCAAGACCTTCTGGATGCTAAAGAGATAAGCTTTACCCCTGTTGGTCCAAACATTCAGAATAATCCCATGCCTTCTCACAATGGGGCAGTAGCCAATGCTATTGTGTTTGATGATGGGAAAGATTTGATGACTCGTGTAGATGAGATTCAAATACCGTTAGTGATTGTGAGAGAACATTTGTTGCAACATGAGGTTTTGCAAGAACTTAGTGATTTCTATTTATAATGTTCTTCCAATCCAGAATAATACGCTAAGCTGAAGAGTGCTATTCAGAAGTTGATGGATGAACATGTTCTCTAGGTGGATAAGGTAGTTCCTAAGGATGATGTTGGTATACTGGAAATTCCTTACTACCCAACCGTTTGTTGTGGCGGTAAAGCGGCAAGAAAAAAATAAGTTATTAATTTACCGGGTGGTATTTAGGTTTTATTGTATCGTGTCCACAGAGATTGGTGTATTGAAATTCCATTCGACAATTCTATCGTTAATGAGTTTGGGGATAAAGGGGTTGAAAGTAAAAGTATCAATAGAAAATAAATGTACAAAAAGGAAAAAGGAATAACTTATCAAGTATTCATATATACTACTTCTCACAGACTTAAACCTATTGATCTATAATACTAAACCTACCATATTCATCAATGTCATCACATGTCACTCACAACCTAAGTCATTTCAAACCCAAATTGAGAGGCCGAATGCATCACCTTGGTAGTGATCTCTCAACCACCTCAACAATACAGAAGTCAACCGTGCTCGCTTTCATCAACGATCTCTCAGAGAGACACAAACAACACAAAGGCATTAATCACAGACACTCTAAGTGAATAACAATACTAAATCTATCTCTAGAATTCATACACTATTAGATAATCATCCTAGATAAGAATTTAAGCAGTATATGTCTATAGCAACTCAAATCCCTAGCACAAAACAAAAATCAAGGATAACAATTGACAAAGATTTGTAAAGAAAGTTTTACATAACGCCAAGGGCGACAAATATACACGAGTTCAAATAAAATATACATACAATACCCAAAAAAGAGAAATACAGAGAGAGGAGAAGAGATAAACCACAAATCTTCCGGTTTGTCAGTGTCGGTCGAAGACAAATCCACCTCCAATCATCCATAAGCAAGTCTCTAATGTTATTTTATAAGCTAATCTAACAAAAATGAAGGTTGATGGAGTTGGGAGCAAAAATTTCCCCAAAACCATAACCTAAAAAATGAATGAAATGAAGTTATAAAAAAATCTCAGTAGATCGCGCTAAGAGGGCCTGGCGTGCTAAGTGTGACTTCTTTATTTTACACACTAAACCATCATAAACCGTGCTAAGCATGCTATCCGTGCCAATAGGGATTCAAAATAATGCTTATGCTAAAACAATAAAAATGCAAGCAGTGCACTACAAAATGCACTGGGCGCACTCGCGCTTAGCGGCCTTCTGCGTGCTAAGTGGGCTTTTCTGGGCAAAACTGGTCTTTTATTATGAAAACATGCATCTGGAGCCGTGCCTTCGACACCTTATTCCTCAATGCTCCAAAATGCAACAAATACCTACAAAAGAAGTAAAATCTATCAAATGTTACACGAATGAATCAAAAACACAAATATATACAAACTAAACATATTTACATAAAAGTCAGTTTATTCAACGATTATAAACAAAAAAATTATATACAAAAATAGCTACAATTTATACTTATCAAACTCTTCCCAAATTGAGCTTGTTTATCCTCAAACAAATCCAAACAACTCAAAAAGTAACAAACCAAAGAATCATGAATCAACATGTTTTGAAAACGAAAAACAAATGAAATGGTTCAAATGAAAAACGGAGCACACGAAGAAACATACTCACCACTAAACTACGAAAATAACATAAACACAAAAGGAATTCTAAATACAAAGAACATTCCAAACATTCTAAAACAACACTAGTTCACAAATGAATCACACCTAGCAAAAACAATCATCAGTAGATGAAAAACACATAAAATAAGGTATTTTAACTCATTCATAATCTTGAAAATAATAAACTAAATTATGCATTCATCCAAAAACTCATATTGAAAATACAAAGGCAAGAATCTCAAGGGCTTTTCAAGGTTATAATGTGGCTTGGTTAACAAACAAGGGATACATCCTAAAGCTAATCGAAATAAAAACTTGCCTAAACCTAAGGGAGTGATCAACTCACAAAGTCTCAAGCAAAATAATTTCAATCAAACTTCTTCTTCATTCCAAATTTCAAACCAACACACATCACATTAGAAAAATTATTAGAAATCTTTTTGTTTTTCTTATTCAAAGCTTTTTTTTTTTCATTTTTTCTTTATTTTTGCACTTCTTTTTCACATTTTTTTCCTATTCTATCACAACCTCATAACAATCACAACATAAGCACATAAACATTCCTCTCCCAAACTTGAATTCAACCATCATCATAATGTGAATACTCCCTACTTTCTAAGGCAAGGTAAAAATTAAAAATACAACTCATAGTTAAAGGTTCAAGAAAACAAAGAATCAATATCCATACAAAAAGATGAACTAAACACTCATAGACAAGCATTTAGCAAAAATGATAGGGATGTCGACAAAAAAGGTCAAAAAGGGTTACTAATGATCATACACTCACAAGGTGAATTAAATATTTGGCTAGGGGTAGTTGTGCTCAAAATGGAATAAAAAAATTACCTTGATTATTTTTATGCTTTCATACAACCAACACAACAAAAAAAGATTAAGCATAACAAAATCCAGTTAAAATAAGAGTTACGGACTCCAGTATATGTGAATAATAGAAAGCTACCTCATAAAAAGGGTAGGAACTAAAGTGATTCAAAAATGGACAAGTATACAAAAGAATGAATGGCATAAAAATTGTGAAAAGTCTAAGTATCATGAATATGCTAAAGTATAGAAAGTGATAAACACATACCTCGAACATGTATAAAACTTTAATAAAATCATTACCATTTATTCGCAAGTTGAATAACTCAAACTTGAAAAATCACCAAAAGCGACTTCAAGCTATCGAACCAAAATTGAGCCCAAACAACATGTAATACGGTGGGAGAACTGACTTGGGTGTTTTGCGTTTTACCGTAAGTGTTGCAGATAGCAAGAGTCGCCACCGACTTTTCTTTTATGCAATAAAGGAAAGGGTGAAAAGAGCAGGAAAGACCTTTGAGAATTTTCTTGAGTTTGAGGGATAGGTTATGAAAAGGGAAGGTGTTACCACCCTTTTCATTTGTAGTTATCTACGGGCTCTTAATTGCTAGCTCATTTTGAAAATGCTTTGTGTTTGTGTATGTTTGCAAATATTTTGAAAATGCCTAAGTACGACAATTTTGTAATGATTCTCGTATCATTGATAATGTATACAAAATATTTGTTTTGAAAATATTTGTTGAAAGAGAGTGTTTGGAAATATGTTTTGAAAATTCCAATGTAAGGAATTTTTTAATGATTCTCGTATCAATGAGAATGTATAAAAAATGTTTGTTTTGAAGAAGTGTTTTTGAAAATAGTTGTCTTGAAAGTGTGAATTGTGAGGAAATTGTTTTAGCTTGTGAGCAAGCGATTATGAGCGTACCTACTTAGAAATTCTTTGTTCTTTTCCTCCTCCTTTAGATAGTGCTATATTACCATTAGTTAGTAGGAAGTCATATCATTGGAGTGAGGGACACGCGTGGGTCATCGTACAATCATAGAAGGCAACTTGCAAGACACTTTAGCAATTTATCGTAAGGGACTAAGATCGTTTATCGAAGGCAACATCAAAGGGTCATCGAGGGACTATGATCTTTTAATTGAGGGTCTTTTCTAAAGCATCCCACGTTCGAAGGATATAACTGTTTATATCCGAGGCAACAAGTGAGGTTAACCCTAGAGGTGCATGTGTGTGAAGTGTGTTGATTTCATTTAATTTGTCTTGGATTAGGGTTTTGCTATGTTTGCTTTTAGTCTTGTCATACAAACCCTAAATACTAACAATGATTAGGAAAGCGATAAATTACAGAATTTAAATGTCCTATGCTATTAAAATGCTTTGGGAATGGGGGGGGGGTACAAATTTGTGAAATGGGGAGGAAAGAAATAAGACCTATCTATTACAAACTTTGAGCATTTACAATATTGGGAAATATTAATGCGAAAATAAGGTGCGCGAAGGTAGTGAAAAGGAACAAGATGTTTTGAAAGTATTGATAAGTATTTAAGCAAGTAATTATTTATTTTGTTTAGCAAGTAATTAAAGGTTAGCCCTAATTTTACAAATTAATTATTTACAAGAAAAATAAGATGTGATTAAGTGATATTTTATTATCAAAATTAATTAAAATCTAAATAATTCTAAGTATTTGGAAAATATTTTTTTGAGTTTTATTCAGAAAAGTATTTTGTAATGTAAAATAAATAAATAAACCTAATTCTAATCATTTTTTACAAGTTTAAAATAAAACAAAGTAATTAATTTTATTTAAGAAAAATAAAAATAATTGATTAAAACCTAAACCTAATTTTTATGATTTTTTATGATTTAATGTATTTATTAAATAAAATAAATAAATAAAAGTAGAAAAAAGAAAATATAAAAGAAATAAAAAGATTGGGCATGCGCTGTGAAAGGAAATTGGGGGGTGTAAAGAATGTTAGGCCCAAAAGACAGTTTTTTTGTTTGAAATAAAAAATAAAAGTGGACCTGTGATGGAAGTAAAAGGGAGGTGAAGAAATAGCAAAAACAAAAAGCCCAGAAATACAAAGTCTAGGCGCTAGATGATTTAGTGTTGCTGGCTCATGAGGGTTCATGGTGGATGCTTGCATCTGGAACATCCATCTTGGACACAGAGAGATCAAAGGGTGATGGTGAGTGGCACATGGCACGCGCATTGGGACATCCTGAACATGATCTTAAAGAAGCAAATATGTGAAAATTAAAAGGATACCGCTGGGGTTCGTACCCAGGTCCCTATGGTTATTCGCACGCTTCCTTTACCAATGGGGTGGTTGTTGAAGAAGTGAAAAACACAAGAAGGGGGGGTTCAATTGAAACTTAAAAATCAAATGCAATAGACGCAAGATTTTTATCCTGGTTAGCTTGATCTCAAACTACTCCAGTCCACCCGCCAAGGTGATTTTGCCTCTCTCCAACGAGGACATAATCCACTAATCAAACAAATTACAAAACTACTTTGACAACTGCCAAAGTCTTCTTGAGTATGACCACAACCCGGTTTATCTCAAGGAACAATATCTTAATCAAAGAAAAATTAACTGTGTACTATTTGTTTTTCGTTGCAAAAACTGTATCACTACTGTGATGTATTACACAATTTGAGTATATGAAAGAATATGAATATTTGCAGCTTTTTGACATGTATAAGCAGTCGTTAGCGAAACCTTCAACGATTTATCCTTTGAGCTTTTTTATATAGGCGTGGAAATCTGTCCAAAATAAAACGTGATAATGGACACTCAATGCACTTTCCATATTGAGAAGATTCTTGTTTGAATGAAGTTGTTGCATATGATACTTTCTTAACTAAAAAGTAACGCTTCAGAACACGGGAATCTTGCATGCTCCTTTACTTCAGAACTTTGATGACTCAGAGATATGAGGATCTGTTGGCGCATTAGACTTCTGTTCAGAATCAGAGTATCCTTTACTTTAGTGCAGATTCTGATCATCATTCTTCAGAACATTCTGATTAGCTCAGCTTGAAAGCTTCTGTGGCTTAACTTCTGATGTTGTTTCATTCAAAACTTCTGTATAAAAAACAACACAAATTTAGAGTGCATATTTGTTCTTTGTGTTTGTTATCATCAAAACTCTAATTAAGGGTTGTAGAATCAAACTATGTTCTAACAATCTCCCTCTTTTTGATGATGACAAAAACTAGGATTTTCAATAAAAAATATAGAACAAAAAGCTTAAGAGATTCTCCCCCTGAGTTGATTACTCAGATAGAGATGAGTTACTTCCCTGAAGTTCCTTCTCATCAGAGCTTTTGATGCATCTCCTTCTGTCCTTATCAAAATATGTTCTTGTTCATGCTTTCATAAAAGATAGAAGTTAAGATATTCAGAATGTTTGAGACTTTGTCCCGGTATACTGTTATTGAAAATATCTTACGTTCTCCCCCTTTTTGTCAGGTATCAAAAAGCAATATAATCAGGTATCAAAAATATGATTTGTATTGAAAACAAAATCCAATGACATTTTTCAGAATCAAAGAGGATAAGATGAAGAATACGGAAAATAAGTTAAAGAAAATCTAAGATGGAGGAAGAGGTCTTGTGAACAGCGCTTCCAGCAAGCTCTTAATCTGAGTGCTTGATTCTTCCTGCTTTACCAAAATATCTTTGACTTCTTTTGTTGTATCTTCTTGTTTGTCCAATATATACCTGATCTCTTTGTTTGTGTCTTCTTGCTTATCCATCCCGGCGTGGATTAAAGAATTCTCCTTCTTCAACTCTTCCAGAGTTTGCATGACTAGAGATGAAGCTGGCGTGTCTTCAGGGGTTGCATGTCGTTCAGAACACTCCGCAGCCTCTTCTGATTGAAGAACTTCTTCTGTTGCAATTTCCTTTTCTGGATCAGTAGTCAGAGGGTGACTATCAGATTCTGGTTCAGTGGCTTCTGAAGGTTGGTGCTCTTTCCAGGGATCATTTTCCAGCAGAAGAATTTCTTTCTTGTCCCAGTGACTTAGAACTTGACCTTTGAAGGATTTCAGCTGATCACTAAAGTTCTGCTGGGCTATTTCATAGCTCAATTCTTTCAGCCTCTGAGATTCAGAGTTGAACTATTTTCTGAATCTATCCCACAGAGAATCAAAATCAATAGGATTATAATTCTCTTGACTTGCTTGCTTCAAAGAAGTAACCCATTCCTGTATTTCTGTTTCAAAAACCAACAAGTTCTTACCAACATCTGATTTGGTTAAGGTTGGTTTGGGTTTGGGAATGACAATTTTATTTGAGGTGGAAGCTAGATGGTCCAGTGCTTCTATATCAATGACAGTTCTGAGATGATCAGCTGGACGGTTAATTGGTGAGGTGGTAGAAGAATCAGAAATCAGGATTGGTGAGTGAGGAGTGTTTGGTAGTGTGGAATCATATGGTGAAGGTATTTCTGGAATATCATGAATGTAGAGAGGTAAACTAACCATAAGAGGTTCTGTTATTCTAGGAATTGTGGTAGTCGTATCAGAGTCTGAAAGGGAGTCTTCTGATTGGTTTGCGGTAGCATGTCAATTTTCTGGTTCAGGTGTTTCAGAAGTTGGATTTTCAGATTGAGGAGTGAGAGGGTTTTCATTTTCTGGTTGGGGTGAGTTGAGGTTTTAATGTTCTGGTTGAGGAGAGTGTGGTTGTGGATTTTCTGGTTGTTGAAACTGAATATTTGGATTTTCTGGGATTGGTGAGTGAAAATCTTGATCAAACAGTTCAATATTAGAGAGAACTCTTGCAAGTTCTGGTTGATTTTTTTCTGGATTTGGATTGAGGAGTGATGTTCATTTAAGAAATTTCCAAGAGTTACAGATGGATCAAACTCTATGTCAAAGTTCTCAAATGTTTGTGGTGAAGGATTTTTTGTTGGTTGAGGGGGAATGGTTTCAGATATTGGAACAACTATTGATTCTACAACAGAAACAAAAGATGTGTTACCTTTCTTTTTCACAGCTTTAGGTGTCCTCTGAGAGGATCCTTCTCCTGCCCCTTCCTCTTTCTTGATTTCTTTAGCACAACCTCTGGAGCTGGCTTGTGCAGGTCACAAATGTTGATTTCTGGAATAGTCCCATCTTCCTTGCAAGCTTCAAGGTATCTGACTATTATCTCTGGAGAAGCATCTATCTCAAAGAATAGTGGAAAATCCTTCAGAGGGATTCTCCTAGATGTGATGACCTCATGAGAAGCAATTGTTGGTTTCTTCTTAATACTTTCAATAATCTTCATTTTTTCCAGATTCTTAGCATTGAGTGGTTTCCCAGCAGTTGCTTCCAGAGTGCTGATCTCTTGAGCCTCTGTCAGATGTTTTATCAACCTGTTTTCCGTCAGAATATCTGAAATCAATCTTCCCAGAGGAATCCAATCCCTCTTAGTTCTTTCTTCTTCTCTTGTCTCTTTCACACTTGTTCTCAGATGGTTGAAGAGAAAATGTGGAAGATTTATTTTGGTCTTCTTTGCAATGAAGTATAACAGAAACTGCTGATCAATGTTGATGTAATCAGGAGAGCATGTAGGCTTCCTGTGATTGATACATCCTAGAATGATTCTAGCCCAGATTCTGTAATAATATTTCAAGTCTCTGATCTTGCTGGATTGCTGTCCAGAAGTGAAAATGACCATAGCAATGGATTTTAGGCTAGAACACTTATCAGCCATATCAATGCATCTGACTTCGCTACCATTGTATCCAATGAGTTTCCCAATCAAATCTTCTGTAATCACTATCTTCTTCCCCATAACATATGACGTGACCTGGTGGTTGGATGAAGTAGCATGAATCCAAAACTCTTTAACAAGGACGGGAAAAGTTGGACCCAACAGACAATCAAAGTATCTGTTCCATCCCTGTGCAGTTACATCTTCATACAGATAAAACCCGTTTTCCTGTAAGCTCTCAAAGTCGATGATCAATTCACATAGAACTTCAAGGTTGTCAACCGGAGTGAGCAGTGTTCTAATGGGCTCCTCATACTGTTCTGTTGACGAAGAAGCATGAGCACTATTGAGATTCTTGAGGCTTGATGAGGATGCCATTGTTCACATGGATTCTTTGAAGAAAACTGATAGAAAGGGTTTTTGAAAAACTAGAGCAAGAGAGAATATTGAAAGCAGTAAAACGTGAATGAAATAGTAAATTGAGTTTTATAAACACTTTTGAAAACATAATTAGTAAGAAAGAGAAAGTAAGTAATGATTATACTAAACTAATGAAATCTGAAATTAGGGGATTTCGTGAGATATTGAACAGTTACCTATGACAAGTGTCTCAATGCATCCAATCAGAGCCTTGGACCCTTCAGATTTTGAACCCGTGTTCAGCCTCAGAAGGTAACTTGTGAGAGGATGACAGATGTTTGATGGTGTGAACTGCACACCTCTATCCTTGAAATGAAAAGTTCAGATCTTCATAGATAGATTCTGAGGCAACTGTACTCCTAACTTCTGAAGACACGTTGATCAGATGTTCATAGAAAACAATAAAATTCTGAGGGTTAGAATATGCAAATAAAACATTTTATTCTGGACACAATTTCATGTTGAGATGTTTCAGAATGAAATTGAATCTATCTTCAGAAAGGGGTTTTATAAACACATCAGCCCATTGATGGTCTGTGTCAATAAATTTTAAAGTGAGAATTCCTTTCTGAATATATTCCCTAATAAAATGATGTTTTATTTCGATATGCTTAGCCCTAGAATGCAAAATGGGATTTCTAGATAGACAGATGGCAGAAGTATTATCATAGAAGATAGGGATGTTACTCTCAAACATGTTGAAGTCTTTAAGTTGACTTTTCATCCAGAGCATTTGTGTGCTACATCCAGCAGCTGCTATGTATTCAGCTTCTGCTGTTGACAATGCAATTGTGGATTGTCTCTTACTGGTCCATGAGATCAGATTGTCTCCCAGAAACTGGCAGCTTCCAGAAGTTCTTTTACGCTCTACTCTGTCTCCAGCAAAGTCCGCATCACAGTATCCTACTAAGCTGTATTCATTGGATTTTCTATAAAACAAACCCAGATTAGTAGTACCTTTCAGATACTTGAAAATTCGCTTAACTGCTGTTAAGTGAGATTCTCTAGGATCTGATTGGAATCTAACACATAAACAAATGCTTAACAAAATATCAGGCCTTGAAGCCGTCAGATAAATGAGAGAGCCAATTATACCTCTGTAAATTTTCTGTTCTACCTTTTTACTTACCTCTTCCTTTTCCAGAATGCACGTGGGATGCATTGGAGTCTTTGAGGGCTTACATTCTGAGAGGTCAAATTTCTTCAGAAGTTCTCTGACGTATTTACTCTGGTGAATGTAAGTTTCTTCTGGAGTCTGGTTTATCTGAATGCCCAGAAAGAATTTAAGTTCCCCCATTAAGCTCATCTCAAACTCTGTCTGCATGCACTTAGAAAATTCTCTACCCAAAGAAGGTTTAGTAGATCCAAAAATAATGTCATCTACATAAATCTGACAAACTAAAATGTCATTCTTAAATGTCTTACAGAACAAGGTCGTGTCCACTTTCCCTCTGGTGAATTCCTTTTCTAACAGAAAGTTACTTAGCCTTTCATACCAAGCTCTGGGAGCTTGTTTCAGACCATAGAGTGACTTCTTTAGTTTGAAAACATATTCTGAGTGTTTGGAATTTTCAAACCCAGGGGGTTGGTGCACATATACCTCTTCATCAATGTAACCATTTAAGAATGCACTTTTGGCATCCATCTGATACAGAGTGATGCCATTATTTACATCAAAAGAAATTAAGAGTCTGATAGATTCTAGCCTGGCGACTGGAGTAAAGGTTTCTGTATAGTCTATCCCCTATTGCTGACTATAAACTTGTGCCACCAATCGTGCCTTGTTTCTGATGACTTCTCCTTGCTCATTCAGTTTGTTTCTGAACACCCACTTTGTTCCAATGACGTTGAATCCTTTTGGTTTGGGAACCAGATCCCGTACGTCATTTCTGGTGAACTAGTTTAACTCCTCCTGCATTGCCAGAATCCAGTCATTGTTAAGAAGAGATTCATCAATTGTTGTTGGTTCAATCAGAGATACCAATCCCATGAGGGATTCTTCAGAGTTTCTGAATGTTGATATTGTTCTAATTGGATCATCCTTCTTTCCCAGAATCTTATCTTCTAGGTGAGCTATGCTGCTTTTGGATAACCTTTTATGGAGTTGATCAACAGAAGGTACTGGAACACTTGTGACATTTCCTTCTGAAGTTGTTGGAGCGTCTCTGTTGTGAACTTCATTACCTACTGTTCCAGAGCCAATGATCTTCCCTATTTGGTTGCCTCCAAAGCCCACGCAGCCTCTAGGTTTAAGTTCCAGGCTTTGGAACATATGCTTTCTTCCTGTCATGTGTTGAGAGAATCCAGAGTCCAGGTACCACGACTGGTGTTTTAGCCTTGCTGCTAAAGATATCTGCTACATATATAATTTTGTCCTTAGGTACCCATATCTTTTTGGGTCCTGGTTTGTTAGTTTTACCAAAATTCTGTTTGAATTTTGGTTTGGCAGAATAATCATTGCTAGTGTATTTCAGGTCATATGTGTGCCCATATGTGAAGTGTGATTTTAGTGGTGTGCGTTTTATAACTAAGTCCATGACTTTCTTAGGTGGAGATACCTTACCTTGGTATCCTATTCCTTTTCTTCCATTCCTGCTAACTCCATAGATCATTGAAGCCATCTTGCTTCTATCTATGTTTTTAGCCAGAAACTTCTTAAAGTTGTGATCATATTCTTTTATGATTTTATCAGCGCTACTGGGAGCCTCTGAGATTATTTCTTTCTGAGAGTTTTGTAAATCAATTTCTAGTTTTGAAATCTTTTCTTTTAGCTCAGAAGTTTCTACTCTTAGACTCACAGTTTCTTCAGAGTCAAAGACAAGATCCCTTTTTAGGTTCTTGAATTTGACTCTGATGTGCTGATATCTTTCCAGAATCTCATTCAGGCTTTCTGCTAGTTTAGCTTTAGTGAAATTAACAGTAAAATCAGGAAATACCTCTTATATGTCTAATTTTGAGTCTGACTGAGATGCTTCGCTGTCTTCTGTCACATTAGCCATAAGAGCAATGTTGGCTCTTTCATCATCTGATTCTGAGTCTGCGTCAGAAGTGTCTGAATCATCCCATGTAGCCATGAGACTTTTCTTCTTCTCCTTGAAGAACTTCTTCTTGGGCTTCTCCTTCTGAAGCCTTGGACAATCACATTTGTAGTGCCCCTGTTCATTGCACTCATAGAAGATGATGTCTCTGTTGTTTGACTTCTTGTGACCAGATGAAGCTTCAGATCTTCTGTGTCTAGAGGAGGACTCAGAATTTCTATATCCGGAGGAAGATTCATTCTGATTCCCTGACCTTCTGGAATTCTTGAATTTTCTTTGCCTTTGCTTCCACAGCTGATTTACCCTTCTGGAGAGAAGAGACAATTCGTCTTATTCTGATGAGGATCCATCATAGATTTCTTCCATAGCCTGCAAAACCTAAGAATCAAGTTTTTTGTTAGATTTTAATGATAAAGGCTTACATTTCTTCTGAGGCTCGTCATCTTTTAGCTCTATCTGATGGCTTCTCAGGGAGCTAACAAGTTCCTGCAGAGATATCTTGTTGAGATCTTTAGCCAGCTTAAGCGCAGTGACCATTGGCCTCCATTGCTTTGGTAGACTTTTGATGATATTCTTTACGTGATCAGTAGTAGAATACCCTTTGTCAAGAACTCTCAGTCCAGCAACAAGAATCTGGAATCTTGAGAATATCGCTTCTATGGATTCACTGTCTTCCATCTTGAAAGCTTCATATTTTTGAATGAGCGCAAGGGCCTTGGTTTCTTTAACTTGTATGTTGCCTTCATGCGTCATTCTCAGAGAGTCAAATATGTTTTTGGCTATCTCTCTGTTTGATATCTTCTCATATTCTGAGTATGAGATAGCACTGAGAAGTATTATTCTGGCTTTATGATGGTTTCTGAAATCACGCTTTTGCTGGTCAGACATTCTTTTTCTATCTATCTTCTGACCACTTTCATCCACTGGATGTGTGTATCCATCAATTACCATGTCCCATAGATCAGCATCATGAGCCAGAAAGAAGCTCTCAATTATGTCTTTCCAGAAGTCAAAATTTTCTCCATCAAAGATTGGAGGTTTGCCGCTGATTCTGTCCTTGTCAGCATGATAGTCATTACTGATGTTTTGGCTTGGTCCCACCATAGTGTTTTTCTAAAGCTTGGATCTTGTACTGACACGATTAAGTGTATGAAATCATAAACAGGCGCTCTGAGACCAATTGAAGAAGTTAAAAACACAAGAAGGGGGGTTGAATTGAAACTTAAAAATCAAATGCAATAAACGCAAGATTTTTATCCTGGTTCGCTTGATCTCAAACTACTCCAGTCCACCCGCCAAGGTGATTTCGCCTCTCTCCAACGAGGACTTAATCCAATAATCAAACAGATTACAAAACTACTTTGACAACTGCCAAAGTCTTCTTGAGTATGACCACAACTCGGTTTATCTCTAGGAACAATATCTTAATCAAAGAACAATTAACTGTGTACTATTTGTTTTTGGTTACAAAAACTGTATCACTACTGTGATGTATTACACAATTTGAGTATATGAAAGAATATGAATATTTGCAGCTTTTTGAGATGTATAAGCAGTCGTTAGAGAAATCGTCAATGATTTATCCTTTGAGCTTGTTTATATAGGCGTGGAAATTTGTCCAGAATAAAACATGATAATGGAAACTCAATGCACTTTCCATACTGAGAAGATTCTTGTCTGAATGAAGCTGTTGCATATGATACTATCTTAATTGAAAAGTAACGTTTCAGAACTTGGTAATCTTGCATGCTACTTTACTTCAGAACTTTGATGACTCAGAGATATGAGGATCTGTTGGCGCATTAGACTTCTTTTCATAATCAGAGTATCCTTTATTTTAGTGCAGATCCTAATCATCATTCTTCAGAATATTCTGATTAGCTCAGCTTGAAAGCTTCCGTGGCTTAACTTCTGATGTTGTTTCAGTCAGAACTTCTGTATAAAAAATAACACAAATTTAGAGTGCATATTTGTTCTTTGTGTTTGTTATCATCAAAACTCTAATTAAGGGTTGTAGAATCAAACTATGTTCTAACAGTTGTTTCATCCGGTTATGAAAAAACTACCAATAAATATATAACAAACTCTTTTCTAAATGGGCTTCATCTCCTTCCTCGCGCCATATGCCATGAACAACAGTTTTGAATTCTGTAACTCCTTCATTTCTCAACCATTTTTTAAAAATGTAAACATGAAAGTTGCTTGATTTTTCACCACGAATTTAACCATATAAATTTTAAAAGCTAAAGATAAAAGACTAAGATGAATTTTGTCTAGTACCAAACTGAAACCTAATCTTTTAGAAACTTCAACTTCAAATTTCTCCATGTACAGTTAACATAAATTAAAACTAAAGGCATGGTTAGCTTCAGGGCAACGATGTCTACATTTTTTTATTCAGAAAGTAAACATTAATGATACTTGTAGATAAAGCTTAAGGTTTAGAAAACTTACCTCAAAAGTGAGAATCGTGTTTGGATTTTGAGCACTCCTAGAGATGTTGTGATGATCTGGATAGCTTCACTGAACTCCCAAGAAGCTATTGCAATGTATACTTTGGATTGAGAGTGCCTGGATTTTCTGGAGAAGTCAAGTTGCAGAGTTGAGTTTTGAAAATGGTGGATGGTGATGGAGGGATTACATAAGTGGTTCAAGTTCTTGGGTCACTTCTATATGGTTTATAGATGATGTTTGAATGATTGAAATGGAAAACGCGCGAGTAGATTATGAGTTTGGAGTTTAAGGTCAGAAGTTGCAACAATGGAGGATTTGTATGCAAATTCTGACTTCAAGGAGTTTTAGAGAGTTTGGGGGCTATTTAATTCGTGTTTTATCTTTCAAATAACTTCTCTATTTATAGAGAAAAGGTTTGAGGGAAGGATAACATCAGGTTTTCAAGTTGCAAGGTTATGGCTAGGTTACTTTATTTTGAAGCAACATTGAAGAACATGGTTCCAATGCTTGTACTATGCCTTCTAGAATGGTTAGAGGCTTCAAACACGATTCTTATGAATTTTTAGATGGAGTGTGATTAGAGAGAACAAGTTAGAGGCTCAAGGAGTTGACATTATGTATAAAGATTTCTTTTCAAGAATGGCAATGGTGCCTTTCTTCCAAAAATGGAAAAGTGTCTTGGACAATGGCTCAAACACTTGGATAATGGCTCAATAAATTGTGTAAACATTAAATTATGGAGTTATTTACAAGTTAGAAGGCCTGAAAAGAAAGATTATGCAGCATAGCATGGAGGTTTGGTTATGTGCTCATCATCAAAATGGCCTATAATTCAAGTTTATCATGCCAACTTCAAGTCTTCAAATATCCTAGCTCAAAAATGATCTCTTTAAGTTCTTGGATATTTTGGAAAGCTTGAAACATTGTCTATAATATTCATGTTGACCACTTTGGGTAAATCAACTTGGCACTTGGTGAAAAATTACCAAGAAGTTCGGACAAAAATCTGACCAAACTTGTTGAAAATTTCACTAAGTGTTTTGATAAAAACGTCAGGACTTCCTGGGATTATATCTCCTAATCCAAGAATTTTTTGGACATCAACCCTCAAGGAAAAAGTTGTAGAATTCATCATGATCTACAACTTTCATATTGAAAGTTTTCCTTGAATCATCTTGCATCATAGTGAAAAATGGTCATGAAGTAGTGAATTTAATAAGGATAAAAACACTTAGAATTTCTCTAAGTATTGTATATCTTGACTTTTTGTTGACATTGTTGATTCTTGATGATCAAGTTTGATATTTTTAAATGTCTTGATGATTCTTGATCTTTGAAATTCAATGTTGACCAAAAAGTCAAAGTTTGACTTTTTGTGTGATTGTTGAGTTTTCATCAATTGATCCAAATTTCAACTATCAATCCCTTGATATTTAGAAATTATTTGAGCCATGAAATTAGGTCAAGATATCGTGTTTGAGTCCTTGAGATCATGCTTCAAGCCATTAGATCATGTACTAGGTCAAAAGTCAATGATCAGTCATTCTCAGTCAAAACCCTAATTTTGACAATTTTGCCCCTTTGATTATTTGAGTGCTTTCCTTGAGGAATTATGATCAAACATTGATAAAATAATGAATATTACATAAAAATGTTTATGTTGACAAAAAATCTTGAAGTTTGACTGTATATTGACCACAATTGACTTTTTACCCAATACATCTGATTTCCAGTCATTTGAGCAATTGACTGAGCAAATTTGTGATGCAAAGCTTGAAACTTGGTATGAGCATTCTTGGAGATCTATGATGAACCATGAAAGTCACTTGATGCATTAGAAGTCCAATTTTCCTTGAGAAAACCAAAACCCTAATTGTGGACTCAGTGCTTAGGAGGTGGGCTTGTGTGATCAACTCTTGAGTATTCTTGAGCATTTGAGAAATTTTGTGAGAAATGTCTGGAGAAAAATGGAGGGAAAATTTTGGGGTACAACAAATACCCCTGTTCAATCTTCTTAAACCCGAAGAGTTAGATTGGCATGTCCGCCATTCGTGACTTGAAGGTAGAAGATGATTGAACACTTAAGTGCCCAGAAATTTGCACTCACTTGTGCACGAAGTAATGTTGTTGGTTGACTATACCGGGAGTGGGCTTAAAGATTCCATTTAGATAGGTGACAGAGAGTCATAAGAGATGGGCTTATAGATGCCATCCAAAGTAACTTATTAAGAGAAATTAGACTAACTCTACGCTCGACTTGAACTAGGAGAAGTGTCAGAATAAATCTTTGGTCGATTAAATCTGAGCCAGGAAAATGTCTACTGAGAGAAGTATCAGAATAAATCTTTGGTCGATTTAATCTTAGCCATAAAATGTCCACTGAGAGAAGTATCAGAATAAATATTTGGTCGATTTAATCTGAGCCAACAAAAGCTTGAAAGAAATGTTCTTCATGTAGATAGTCGCCCCGTCCTGTTTCGAGAATTGATCTACAACCAGTTTGTTGGTAAACCTGTCCTGTTTCGGGAGTTCATGCCATTGGTGATAAAGATAGTTGCCCCATCCTGTTTCGGGAATTGATCTTTATCTGACCCAAGAGAAAGAAATATAGTTTCCATGTCTTGTTTCGTGAGTTAATATTCAATCTGTTCATGTAGATAGTCTCCCCATCCTGTTTCAGGAGTTGGTCAGTGGCTGGTCATTCAGATAGTTTCCCCGTCTTGTTTTGGGAATTAATCTGGAACTTGCTTTTTGTTGGCCGTAGAGATATTTGCCCCGTCTTGTTTCGGGAATTAATATCTGAACTGAGCACGTAGATAGTTGCCCCGTCTTGTTTTGGGAATTAATCTCTAACCTGGTCTCGTAGATAATTGCCCCATCTTATTTCGGGAATTAATCTTGGACCTATTTGAGAATTATTGTTGATATTTGTCTGTTGATAGATTTTTCCTAAAAAGGTAAAGAGTTAGTTGTATGCAATGTCAGGATGTATGAAATGAATTTTGTAATTATGTTCTCAAAATAAATGAGGCTGTGATATATGTGTTTCATATGCATATACTATGACGTATGAATGTGAAATATTGTTGAAGTGTATTCGTAAACCCGTGCAGTATCTTTGTCTGGGAAAATAAATCCATGACTATTGCTGGGTATGAAGAGTGTGTGTATCTTCCATCTTGTCTAGAATGCTTTCGCTGGGGATGCTTGCTTGCTGTTTGAGGAAACTTTGCCGGGGAATATTGACTTCTTCTCTGGGGAGAAGAGTTATTGGTTGTTTATTGCTCCATCGGGGAATTTAATTCTTATATACCTTGACTGGGGATAAAAGAGATGGATAACCTTCCAACTCGTCTAGGAAGGATAAAGGTAATTGGTATCTGGTTCGGTTCTAGGTTTCGTAGTGACTTTCTGGGATAGTGGCAACTTCACTATGGAAAGGAATTTTGTCGGTGATTTATAGTAATATGAGGAATAGACCCAAGCTGGGGAGACTGTAATTTGTTGGGGAAATAAACCTTGTTGGGGAAATAAACCCTATTGACGGAGAAATATTATGTTGAGGAAACAAACTCTCTTGGGGAAATTGAATCTAGAGTTTTCAAACTCAGCTGATGAAGAGGATTTCCATGAACTATACTCATTGGAATTCTGTAAGTTGGGGAAATTGAGGGGAATGTATCCTTATTGGGGATGAATTTGTGAAGATTACTCTGTGGGGATAATCTCATAGAAGTGGCTCCGTGGGGATTTATGAATAGCCTGGACACCATCCCAATTCCTAGAGTTTTGAGTAAATGCTTATTCTTGTTTTTATGCATATATTTGTTAAATGTTAATCATGTTCATATGCATATGTTCATTCAATTTTAGTCATTGGACGTTTTGGCAAACAAAACAGAAAAAACAAAAGGTTGAACTTTAAGGTGTATTTGTATTGATAATTAGCCCCTAACCATGCAATTTTGTACAAAGAGATGGAAATCCTAGTAAGAGGAAGTTGTCATGAAATAAAAAGAATACAAAGTGAAAACAAAACATATAGATATGTGGAAATGATCTCGTTGGGTTCCAACTCTGCTATTTCCCCTATGTCTTTGAACATCTCATCCCTTGCTGTCGAAATAAGTTAATTGAGGTAATATGTACCATTTGAACTTGATGTTGGTAATAAAGCTGACTATAAGTGATCCAACGGGACATAGTCGTACGCTTTAATCCCTAATTTTTCCTGGACCTCCCTTTCAGGTTTTCAGTCCACCAGGATACCCTTTTTTGCCCAAGCCTCCTTTTCAGTTTTTCGAATTGCCGGATGTACAATCTTTTGTATATATCCCTAATTTTTCCCGAACCCTTTTGGTTCACCGGGATGCCCTCATTTTGCCTAGGCCAGTCAACCTAGTGGGTCATTTTTATACGTAGTATCTTTTGACTATGTCTGCATTCATAGAGTGTGGGAAATCTTCACCGTCCATGGTGGTTAGTATCATAGCACCGCCCGAGAATACTTTTTTGATAACAAATGGTCATCCCACAAATATTCAAAGTTCCCACTTTTGCAAAATATGATGGAGTTTCATGTCCCAAGCTGCATCTGAGGTCTTATGTCAGGAAGATCCAATGCCATACAACTGATAGGAAGTTATGGATTCATTTCTTTCAGGAGAGTTTGTCAGGACGCAGTTAGAGTGGTTCTATCAGTTGGAAGGAACCAATATCCGCAATTGGGAAGATTTGGTTACTTCTTTTTCCTACCCGTACACAACTCCAAATCATGTCTGTGGGTTCTAGTGAGGGTTTCAAAGATTATGCCCAAAAGTGGAGGGATCTTGCCGGTAGAGTCCAGCCTCCCCTGTCTGATAGGCAGTTGGTGGACATATTCTTGGGTACTCTGACATGCCCATTTTTCAACCATTTTGATTGTAAGATCCTCATCCGGATTCATCGAGCTGATATTAAAAGGAGAACGAGTGGAAGCTGGTATTAAGTATGGTGAAAAAGCCATTTAGTAGGAAGAAAGAGGTTAGTGCTGCCTATAGTCAGAGAAATCAGGGTAAAGCTGAACGCCATCCAACGGTAGGAGCTATGATGATCTCCAACCCTACATCAACTCAATGACAAAATAATCAGCGCAAGCAAGACACACCTAAAAGACAATTTACCAGAATCAACATGTTTTTGGCTCAAGTATTGCAAAACATGTTGAAGATGGAGTTGATTACATTAAGGGATCCTCTTTGGAATCCCAATACCTTCGCTCCTAGCTATCATCCTAATGCAATATGTGCATACCATTCCAATAGTCCTGGACATGATACAAATGATTGTTGGGCATTGAAGAACAAAATTCAAGATTTGATTGATGCTAAGGAGATTGAGTTTGGCCTTCTTGAGACTCCTAACGTGATTACTGCTCCCATGCCAAATCATGTTTAAGATGGAGAGTGTCTAGTTCATTTGGATTTTTCAATTGTAATTTATTTTGTTTGTTCAAACACTTATCTTTATATCAAACTATGTGTTTTTTCCATTAATGCATTGCATATGTTGGTCTTGAATTAATCCATTCATTTTCATTATACTTAAATTGTGCTTTTACTTCCTTTTTGTGATATTCAACTCTCGATTAAAAGCTATAAGCCTTTAGAGGGAGGATGACGAAAATAATACCATAATCTCTACAGTATACTTTGGAACAGACCTGGATGACGATGTACAGGCGTTGTTTCAAATCCTAAACAATCGAGTATAAGGAAGATAATCCCTAGTTAACCCCTTTGAGCCTAAGAAGTAGGAGTTTTCTTTTTCACACAAATTGAAACCTTTAATCATAACCTGGGGTTGGGTAGTTTCTCAGTTAATTCAATGGTGCATTCAATCACAAGATTTCCCTTCGTACATGATGAGTAGTGTCGGAGGTATCCTTACAAAATAAAAGATGGTGATGGTTCCACATAATCATTAAAACAAGCAGTCATTATCTCTCAAAAGAAAAGCCCACTAAGTCAAACCATATGAAGAAGACTTAAGAAAAAAATATGGGGCATCCCGCTGAGTGTAATCACGAAAGAAACAGTTCAGGCAAAAGGTAGGGATGATAAAATATAAAAAAAAGAGGTTGTTACAAGTCCTCAACAAAAATAAAATGTTACAAAAAATGACTGCCTCCTCAAAATAAACTTTCAGTATCCGAACCATCACCAGAATATCAAGGCAAAGATTCCAGACTCAATCGGGAGTTAAACGTACAATTAACTGAGTATAGGACTGAAGAACATCATGAAGAACGGGTTGGGTACAAATAACTTTCGAGCCTTTATCCTTTGTTTCTTAAACTGTGAACCAGGCCACACTACAACCCTTAAAAGTCCTAGCTGGAGCATGGGTTAGTTCGAAAGCATACTGTTACAGAAGGTATCCTAACTCATGTAAGGTTTGCTATAAATCCTGGTTTGATATCACATTCTTAAAGACTTTTGTTTACTAAAAAGGAATTTTTAAAACTTCTAGACAGACATAAGTTTTTCATTTTTTTAAATGTCATTGTTTGCATATGACTAATTGTTCGATAGTAGAGAAATGCGCACGACGGATATTCAATGAATGGAAATCCTCTCAGTGAACAGAATCACCTCAGATGGAAAAACATTTCCAGTAACAGGCCTTTCGTAATCAAGGGGCATGACATGGTGTCTAAATGATCTGGGGGAAGTCGAGTCAAGATTCAAGGAATCTCTCAAAAGTGCCGAATAGCCAGGGGCAGACCTCCATCTGAATCACTTGAGGAATTAAACATGAATTCTAGCAAAGGATCACGTACGATCGAGCAAACATTTTTCTGGCAGTGCTACAACACTTACTACTATGGACAATGATAATTCTCTGCACCCTGTGAACACGGACATAGTCGAAAAATACTACGCATGAAAAAAGACCTGCTGGGTTAACTGGTGTTGTACCCAAAAATTTCCCCTCTCATGTTTCCCAAGGTTTCTTTTACATGGGCGGTTACAAAGACTTGCCAAAAAAAAATGAAAATTTTTCAATGATAGAAAAGTGCCTTTCGATTGGCATGCCAATAATGTCTTTCGATTGGCATGCCAATAATGTCTTTCGATTGGCATCTGAGTAATGTCCTTCGATTGGTACATCAGAGCAAAGGGTACTTCGATTGGCATATTAACAAGCTTCAATTGGGCGTCTAAAACCCTTCGACCAAGCATTGGCCCATCAGCTTCGATTACGTGTTGGTTCCCCTTTCGAGCAAACATTGGTCCAAGTTTCATTTAGGCGAGAATCCCCTACAAGTTCCCTTCGATCCACAAGCAGTGGCCTCCTGCATGTGTATTCTGTTTCACTAGGCAAAAATTCCTCATGTTTACCTTGGTTTCACAAGGTAAAGACCCATTAGCTTGCCTTTGATCTACAAGGAAAAAGGACCCTTTTACTAGTCTTCGATTCACAAGACAAAGGGTCGCCTCATACATGCTTCAATTAACTAGGCGATGGCCTCTTTTACACTAGCTTTAACCTGCCTCATGTTAGCGCCCACAAGGCAGTGGCTGCCTTTGTGCCAGCTTCGACTGGGCAATGGCCCCCTTTGAAACATTTTTTCACACTTCGACACGCATGTTAGTCCCTTCGAAGGCGCATTCATGAGGTCCCTTCGAAGAAGCATTCATTGGTCCATTCAAAGGACACATGGTTATTGAATACAAGATTGTCTTATGATGGGTCTTGGTCCTACATGTGGCCAGGCCCATGCCTCTTGTGCAATGGCATTCGAAGATGGTGACAAAGGAGGTTTCGAATGGCCAAAACGAATTTTTACCCTGGGTTATTTGAATCAAGCAGCAAAGGCAAGTAGATAGACTCAATCGAAGAAGCTATATCTATGGTCCGTTCGAAGGAGACAACTTCTGGCCAATGGAAGAGCAAGGATAAGGTGTACTTGGAAGGCATGTTAACAAAGTGTCTTCGATTGGCATATTAGAGCAAGATGTCTAGATAATGAAGAAATCAATGCAGAAGTTGACTGATCGAAGAAGCTCTAATAAAGAAGTTTCTGAACACTTTGAATCAAAACTCTAGGCTAATCGAAGAGCAATGCTGAAGGGCATTCGAAGGAGCCAAAGTATCCAGGTTCATGCAACCTACGAAAATGGCAAAAATGTAATATAAATGGATGATTTTCAAATTCTTGAAGACCATGTTAAAGACTTGATTCTTGCCATATTTATCAAGCTTCGACCAAAGGTATACCAAGCTTTCGATTCCCATCAGGTTGGAGGCCCAAAACAACTCAGAGCAAGCTGGTAGAAACACATGATTAGATCAAATATGCCAAGTTTTCATGAAAAAATCAAATCAAATCTCTTTCTCATGATGACCAAAGATTTGGTACACAAATGTTGACCTAAATCTTTTCCTATATAAACCCAACAATTCCAGACGCAAAGGAGACTGCCTCATACACGCATATACGCTGCCTAGAGAGCCACAAAAATTGCCAATAATCCAGCAAAGTAGTGAAATTCGAACAGCCAGTTCCAGCCACATTCAGTCAGTTCCAGGAATTCCATCACCACCTTGAGGATCCAAGAAGTGCCTACCATCCCTCCTTGACGTTTAAAGCATCTTAAAACAAGCAGCTCTCGTTGCTCCGGTAGGGTAAAATTCTCACGCTCTAATCTCTCAGTTAATGCAATGTAAATAAATTTGATGCACAAATCCATACTCATGTTGTTGCTTAGATTTTTTTTGACATAACACATGCCAGGTTGAGGAAGGAATCCAGAAACATCATTGTTAGGGTAGCCTGCGATGTTTTGGTTGTATCTCCCTGTACAAACCCTTTCAGTCCAAACCAATGCTATGGTTTTAACACCTCAACATTTTATGATATTTTAAATATATTGTTTTCTTGTTGTTTGTCTTAATGATTAAATAGATGGCCCAGTGGTGAAGGATGTGTGTGTAAGCTAGGAGAGCCTAGGTTTCGACACCAGGTCTAGGTCGAAAATCACCTCCTATCCTGCATCGAAGGAGACAACTCCTATCCCAGATCAAAGGAGTCAACTCCTATTATGGATTGAAGGAGACAACTCCTATCTTGGATCAAAGGAGACAACCCGTATTCTTGATCGAAGGAGACAACTCATACCCTGAATCGAAGGAGGCAGCTCATACCCTGAATTGAAGTGGACAACTCCAACTCTGGATCGAAGGATCTTTATTCATTGTTTTATTTTTGGTTTTATTTATTTCTTTTGTTTTCTTGTTCCTTTTTTATTAACGTTAAAACAAAAATCACAAAAATTAGGTCTAGTTTGTTTTTAATTAAAATTACTAACTAATTAATTTAATTACTTTAACATTTTTCTTAAAATAAAAATGATAGACTTAGATTTATTTAATTCAAACCTTTCTTAACAAAAAATACAAAAAATATTAGAATTAAGTTTAATTTTATTTGATATTTATTTTCTTAACTAAATTTAGATTTAAGATAATTTTAAGTATCTTCTTAATAAACACAAAAACAACCAAAAAAGGATTTTTATGTTTACTTAGCAATTTCTTAGGGTCTTTAGACGTTCGTCTCTATTTCGCGCGCATTATCTTGTTCTCGCATTTCTCATAATAATGTATCTGCTGACAGTATGTAATAGATTAAACTAGGTCTTTATCTCTTTTATTTTTTTCTTTCCCCCATTTGGATATGTAAATACCCCCTCCCCAAAGCACTGTAATAGCGTAGATTTAAATTCCCGCACTTTAAATTTATGCAAAATATTAACTGCTCGTAATTAGGATTGCATGACAAGACTGAAAAACTAAAACGTTAGCAAAACCTAAATGTGCAAGATAAATAACTGAACTAAACACAATTGCGCATGGACACCTCTAGGGTATCCCACTTTGGTTGCCTTCGAAAAAATGGACACAATTCTCGAAATGTGAGAAGTTTTAGTGGTTGTCCTCTAGTTTGAAAAGATCACAAGTCCATCGATGACCCTCTCGACGTTGCCTCGGTTAAAAGTGATCTCAGAACTTTAGGGTGGTTACTAAAACTTCTTGCCAAGTTGCCTTCGTGAGTGTAACGTCCCTTTGAATGTCCCTCAAACATCCAACAATAGGGATACCTACTCACTAATAGTAGGATAGCACTGCCTAAAAGATAAGGAGGAAAAGAACACACATTTTCGAGTACTACTAGATAGTCGTTAGATGCTTACTCAAGTAAAACAGACTTTTACACTTACACATTTCAAAAACAAACTTTCAAAAAACATTTGCTTCGGCAACACTCTTGAGGACTGATACAAGAGTTAACGCAAAGCAAATCGCTGCACTAAGGCATTTCAAAACATTATTCAAAACACACAAAGCACAAGGTACTTTTAAAATGAGCTAAGCATCTAAGATCTCATAGAAAACTACGGATGGAAAGGGTGTTAACACCTTACCTTTCCATAATCTACCCCCCTTACTCAGAAAATTCTTGAAAAGGTCTTTTTCTTTTCTTTTCACCCTTTCCTTAATTTGGATAAAAGAAAAGTTGGTGGCGAATCTTACTTACCGCAACATTTGCATACACAAACACAAAACCAGTATTAACAACCGGTTCTGCCACCGTATCACAACTGGCCTAGGAAAAAACAAGGGTATCCCGACGAACCAAAAGAGTTCCGGTAAAAATTAGGGATATACAAATAAAACTATACACCCGGCAAGTCAAAAACCTGAAAAGGCGGCTTGGGCAAAAAAGGGTATCCCGGTGGACTGAAAATCTGAAAGGACAGTCCAGGAAAAAGTTAGAAATTAAAGCGTACGACTATGTTCCGTCTTCTCGTCACTTTTCTATCAGTAGAAGACTTATCACCTTGACCACCATTCACCAAGGGCTCTAGAAGTTGAGGTATGTTCAATTCTCCACAGAACCCCACAGAGCCAATTCCATGAGATTATCTCCACAAAGTAATCTTCACAAAGTCATACATTCCCCTCATTTTCCCTTGCAGATTGCTCTAGCAGATAAAGGAGTATAATCTTCTTCTTGGCAATATCACCAACCTACGGAGTTTTAATCACTACAGTTCATGGAGTTTATCTTCCACAGTTGAGCTTGTTCCTCCAAGGTTGTAAAACCCTCTTCAGACTTCTGCTCTCCAACAGAGTTCATTTCCTTAACAATGGTGTTTTCTCAGCAAGAGTACTTCTCCATCAATAGGGTTTATTTCCCCAAACAGTTTATCATCTTCTAGATACAATGCAAATACAATCAAGACACAGATTAATTTTGGCACTTATTCCAGACTTCTCTTCTAGATACAGTACAAATACAATCAAGACACAGATTCATTCTGGCACTCATTCCAGATTTATCTTCTAGATACAGTTCAGATACGATCCCGATTTGGATTTCATTCTGATACTCATTCAATACATTTTTCAGATACAGTTTAGATACGCTCCAGATATGGATGCCATTCTGATACTCATTCAGTACATCTTTTAGATAAAGTTTACATACACTCCAAATACGGATGTCATTCTGATACTCATTCAGTAAATCTTTCAGATACAGTTCAGATACGCTCCAAATATGGATGTCATTATGATACTCATTCAATACATCTTTCAGATATAGTTCAAATACACTCCAAATACGAATGTCATTCTGATACTCATTCAGTACATATTTCAGATATGGTTCAGATACACTCTAGATATGGATTCCATTCTAATATTCATTTAGTACATCTTTTAGATACAGTTCAGATACGCTCCAAATACGAATGTCATTATGATACTCATTCAGTACATCTTTCAGATACAGTTTAGATACGCTCCAAATACGGATGTCATTTTAATACTCATTCATACATATTTCAGATACAGTTTAAATATGCTCCAAATACGGATGTCATTCTGATACTCATTCAATATATCTTTCAGATACGCTCCAAATACGGATGTGATTCTGATACTCATTCAATACATCTTTCAGTTCAGATACGATCAAGATATAGATTCATTCTGATACTCTACTCAATATATCTCTAGATACAATCACAACATAGATTCATTCATACACTCCGCAACATATTTTCTAGATACAATCGGATACAAACTCATTCTAGTATACTTCTCATACGAAGTCGGATACAAAGACCTCTTCTGGCTCAGATAAAATCAAACGTAGATTTATTCTGATACTTTTTCTAGTTTGGAGTCAACATTTACTTTGGATGGCATCTATAATCCAATCTCTTACGAATCTCAGTCATCTTATCCAAATGGAATATATAAGCCCATTCCCAATATCATCAAGCAACAGCGTTACTTCATGCACAAGCGAGTGCAAATTTCTGGGCACTCTAGTGTTCAATCATCTTCCACCTTCAGATTACGAATGGAAGACAGGCCAATCTAACTCTTCAGGTTTAAGAAGATTGAACAGGGGAAGTTATTGTACCCAAAAATTTTCCCTCTCATTTTATTCAAGATATACTTATAGAGGTCCCCAAATACTCAAGGTTGACTAAGAATTGTCTAGACAAATTCTCCTCCTAAGCAATGGACTTCAAACTAGGGTTTTACTTTTCATAAAGAATTTTGGGTTTCAAAGGCCTCAAGTGATTTCCATGGTTCCTAATATGTCCTCAAGAATACTCCTGCCAAGTTTCATGCCTTGTATCACAAGTTTGCTCAATCAATGGCTCAAATGTTTGGAAATTAACTATATTGGTCAAAAAGTCAACTATGGTCAACATACAATCAAAATTCAATATTTTTGGTCAACATCAACATTTTGAAGTTATATCCATCATTTGATAAAGGTTTGATCATGATTCCTCAAGGAATTCTCTCAGATCATCAAGAATCTAAAAGTGCAAAATTAGGGTTTCGTAGGAAAAGTCAATTGAACTTTGACCAAACATAACTTTCACATGCTTCATCCATTTTGCCCCAACCAAAGCCCATTGCGAATAAAATTCAATTCCCTACAACTTTTATTTTATCCTTGAGTTCAAAAAATGCATCATTGGAAAGATATGAGCCAATACATTATAGGTCTTTTTTAAAGTAAACAAAAAGGCATTTTTTGTCAAGGCGAGTTACATCAAGATAATTTCTCCAAATGAAAAAATGGTCAACATAAATATTGTAGGGGACATCTTAATATTTCTAAAAAGTCTAAGATCATCTCCAAAAGATAAAAAGTGAGAAAGTTATGACTAGTACAAATTGCTGAAAATGCAAAAAAAGTCAACTTTGAGCAAAAATGCATTTTTAAGTTCATAGACCTATTTTGTGGGATTCAAATATGTTTATGACTTAATAAAGGACCCATAAATTCACTCTCACCTTGATTTTCATTTTTTCTCTATTTTATTCATACTTATTTTGTTTTTATTCAAATAAAGACAAAATAAATTGCATAAAATAATAAATAAAAAGTACGGATACATGGGCTGATGATTTGGGTTGATATTGGGCCTTAGAATTCAGGCAAGACATGAGGAAAAAGACCAGGTTCATTGCATCTCAAGAAGGGCAAGTTTTTCACAATTTTGGAAGTATATTAATATGTTTTATATTGCTTTGAAAGGGGGCCATTATGTGTGGATTCTTGCCATGTTTATCCACCATTTTATTACTCTATAAATACAAAACAAAAGCATAAGCAAAGAACACGAAATTTTGCACCAAATCTCTCCAAAACAAATTCTCCAAATTCGAAAATATTGTGAAAATCATATCTCACATCCCCAGCGATTTTTAAACCGATCCAAACCTTTCATTGTCCTCCTGAAGGCCAGGAGTCAGAATCAATCATTATCTTTGCAAATCAACCCCATAAAACACCCTTACATCGATTCCAATTGGTAAGTTGGTAGGTTTCGTGTTCTCAAGATTTTCACACTTTAAATCCATGTAAACATGTTTGTTTCTTTTATATGTATTTTCTGCAATTTTCTAACGTTTTACATGTAAGCATGGAGGCAGAAATAACAATCATGACCATGATGCACCCCAAGGTGCGTTCCCCACTGGATCGGAACAAAGCTCCTGGACTCATCCGTTTTGGGCCCATTATTCTCCTTCTTCACACCCCTCCACTTGCTTTTTCTCAGTAGGCCCATTTTCATTTCTTTTTTGTGTTTTAATTAACTACTTTCTTTTTTAATCAATCTTATTTTAATAAAAAAATCACAAAAACATTAGACTTAGGTTTTTATTAATTAAATTAATTTTAATTAATTACTTTAATCACTCTTTTAACTAATTAACTAATTAGAATTAGGGTTTTATAAATAATTAATTTTCATAAATCAAATTCAAATTATTATTAACACAAAATTCTTTTTACTCATAAAAAGACCAAAAACATTTTTTCTTCCTTAGAATTTTAGTTTTTTATTTTTTCCTTTAATTTCTTTTTTAATTATTCCTTTTCTATTTAAATTCTAGAAAATAAATGTATAGGTCGCACGGGTAATTTTATAATAGTTGTAGTTTACATTTCCATGCATTTTTTTTATTATGTAACTGCTTATGGGATGTAATAGCTGTAGGCCTCTACTTTCTCGCATTTTATTTTTCGCACTTTTAGTTATGCGCGCATATATATATATATATATATATATATATATATATATATAATTGTGTAGTAACTAGGACGTGTATGGCAAGATCTAAAAACAAAACATTAGAAAACCTTAACATCAAAGATAAACAATAACTCAAACACAAAATACTTTACACACGAGCACCTCTAAGGTACCTCCACTTGTTGCCTTCAGAAAAGAACAGTCATGTCCCTCGAAAGTGGGGACACTTTAGCAAAGACCCTCAAATTAAAAGATCATAGTCCCTCGATGACCCTTCGGTGTTGCCTTTTGGTAAAATGATTTAGTCCCTTAAACGAAATTGCTAAAACGTCCTTACTAGTTTCCTTCAATGACTGTACAATGACTCGTGCTTGTACCTCAAAATATCCAACGATGGGGCTACCTACTCACTAATAGTAGGATAGCACTGTCAAAAGGAAAAGAGGAAAATAATAAAGCTTTTCAAGTAGGTAGATAGTTCTTAGACACTTTCTCAAAACAAAACATTTTCCACACCTACACTCCTTTCCAAAAATATTTTTAAAAACACTCTGTATACGTTCTCAACAATACGAGAAACATTACAAAGTTCGTCGCACTAAGGCGTCTTTTCAAAATACTTTTTTCAAACACACAAACACAAGTTATTTTCAAATGAGCTAGCATCTAAGAGCCTGTATATAACTACCGATGGAAAGGGTGCTAACACCTTCCCTTTCCATAATCTACCCCCCTTACTCAAAAATAATCTCGAAAGGTCTTTTTCTATTCTTTTCACCCTTTCCATTGTTGGATAAATAAAAGTTGGTGGAAACTCTTGCTTACCGTAACATTTGTGAATACAAACACAAAACTAGTATAACAGTCGATCCTGCCACCGCATTACAGGGATAATTGGGTTGAAAGTAAAAGTATCAACAAAAAATAAATGTATAAAAAGGAAAAAGGAATAACTTATCAAGTATGCATATATACTAATTCTCACATACTTAAATCTATCGACCTGTTATACTAAACCTACCATATTCATCAATGTCATCACATGTTGCTCACAACCTAAGTCATTTCTAACCCAAATTGAGAGGCCGACTGCATCACCTCGGTAACGACTTCTCAACCACCTTAACAACATAGAAGTCAATCGTGATCGCTTGCATCGACGATCTCTAAGAGCGACACAAACAACAGAGAGGCATTAATCACAGACACACTAAGTTAATAACAGCACTAAATTTATCTCTAGAATTCAGACACTATTAGATAATCATCCTAGATAAGAATTTAAGCAGTATATGTCTATAGTAACTCAAATCCCTAGCACAGAGCAAAAATCAATGATAATAATCGACAAATATTTGTAAAGAAGTTTTATATAACGCCAAGGGCGACAAATATACATGAATTCAAATAAAATATACATATAATACCCAACAAAATAGAAATACAAAGAGAGGAGAAGAGATAAACCACAAATCTTCCAGTTTGTCAGTGCCAGTCAAAGAGAAATCCACCTCCAATCATCCATAAGCAAGGCTCTAATGTTATTTTCTAAGTTAATCTAACAAAAATGAAGGTTGATGAAGTTGGGAGCAAAAACTTCCCAAAAACCATAACCTAAAAAATGAATGAAATGAAGTTATAAAACAAATCTCAGTAGACCGCGTTAAACAGGCCTGGCGCGCTAAGCGCAACTTCTTTATTTTACACACTAAACCGCCTTAAATTGTGCTAAGTGTGTTATCTGCGCTAAGTGGGATTCAAAATAATGCTTATTCCAAAATAGTAAAAATGCAAGCAGCGCACTACAAACTGCGTTGAGCGCACTCGCGCATAGCGTCGTTCAACGCGCTAAGCGAGCTCTCCTAGGTAAAACTGGTCTTTTATTCTGAAAATGCGCATCCAAAGTAGTGCCTTCGACACCTTATTCCTAAATGATCCAAAATGCAACAAATACCTACAAAAGAAGTAAAATCTATCAAACATTACAAAAATGAATAAAAAACATAAATATATACAAACTAGGCGTATTTACACAAAATTCGGGCTTATTCAATGATTATAAACAAAAAAAGTCAATCAGTGCAACAAAAAGTATATACAAAAATAAATTTAATTTTCACTTATCACCTATATTCTGAGAAATGTTCCAAAAGTTCCTTTGGTAATTCAAGTTCCCGAACTTCCTGCACCAAATTAGGCTCTAGCTACTCCTTTACTGATTCAGGCTCCAGTTCCTCCAGATCTTGTTTCTGTTCCAATAGATAATCCAAAATTAGTTTAGTGGGATTACAATGCAGTGTACATCTGTAGGAAGAAGGTTATTTGCCCTCAAGTGGAAAACAAATACGTTATCAGCATCGCGGGAACCAGTGGTATAACTCGCAGTGGCACGGTCCACGCTCCTACTCCTCCCTCTCATCCTGAGGACACTATTGAAGAGATTCCATCAAGAGATAAAGGTAAGCAAGTGGTTAGTGAAGCTCCCTGACCGACTTTCAATTAGAAGGTGGAACAATTGATAAGAATCATCAAGAAAAGTGACTTTAAAGTGGTAGATCAGCTTAATCAGACAACGACTAAAATTTACATCTTGTCTCTTCTCCTATATTTTCAGGCACATCATACCGCCTTGATGAAGATTTTAAATGGCTCGCATGTTAATCCTGAGATTTTTGTTGCCCAGTTTGAAGGGGTGGTCACCAATATTTCTATAGGAAATTGTTTGGGGTTTAGTGATGATGAACTTCCTCTCGAGGGAAGAGCCAATAATAAGGCTTTACACATCTCTATAAGGTGCTTGGACATCGTGTTATCCTGAGTCCTGGTAGACACAGGGTCTTCTCTTAATGTGATGCCCAAACATACTCTATTCAAGATGAATATGGATGGAGTTATGAATAAGTCCATCACTTTAACGGTCAAAGCATTCGATGGTTCAAGAAGGTTTGTCAAAGGGGAGGTTGATTTGCCTATCAAAATTGGTCCTCATGTTTTCTATATCTCCTTTTATATCATGGATATTCGTCCTTCGTGTACCTGTCTCTTGGGTCGCCCATGGATCCATGTGGCGGGAGCTGTAGCCTTGACTCTTTACCAGCGATTGAAGTTCATTGTGAATGACAAAGTCATTGTCATTGGCAGTAAAGAAGATGTTGTGATCAATAATGTTACCTTTTTTCGTTATGTCGAGGTGGCTGGGGAAGTACATGAAACCCCCTTTCAGGGATTGGAGATTATTTCAGTTGACAGGGTTCCCGTTGTTTGAAGAATAAGAAAAAAATCTGAAGCATTTATGGCCTCCTTGAATGATGCTAGAGCCAATAGGGAGTCAGTAGTCCTTAATGAGGATTGGGGTAAAGTGATTGAAGTGTGTGAGAAATAAGACAAGTTTGGTCTCAAATATCAGCCCTCTTCCTCCGTTCTAGCTGGTTTGGCCTTACCTAAAGGAAGACATGTCCCCCCGATTTCAAAAGTGTTCATCAATGCTGGCACAAGTACAGAAGGACAAGTTCATGCAGTGGAGGAAGAGGATGACGATACAAATATCTCTTAGTTCATCTATCAAATTGTACCTGACCAAGAGATAAATAATTGGAGTGTTATAGACATTCCCAAAGTTGTTTTCTTTGACATGTAATGTTCTATTTCAAATAATTCATATCCTCTTCCCAAGGCATATTGACAGCTAGTAGGAAAGGGACCCCATGTGTTTCAATTTCTGTTTAACATTGAATAAAATTGCATTTTTGCATACAATTTTTTGTTACCTGCCTTTCTCTTTATTTTAAAAAAAAATGGAAACGATTTTCCTTTATGCTCTAAATATTCCTCTTTTCATTCACATTCTGAAATAAAGCATGATTCATCAATCATGCAGGTCCCCCTCGAATTCCATTAAAAATAATAATTCTACAGTTCCTAACATCAATATCCTTGGGAATCCGAATGACCAAGCCGATGAAGATAGCGGGGAAGATTGTGAAATTCCTGAGGAATTGGCAAGACTCGTGAGATAAGAAGAGAAAGCAATCATGCCTCATCAAGAAGCCATAGAGATCATCAACCTTGGTGCTGATAAAGTGAAGAGATGAGTCAAGATAGGGGCTGTCCCGCAAGATGTAGAAAGGAAGGGGTTGATTGAGCTTCTTCGAGAGTACTCCGACATCTTCGCCATGTCATGCAAAGACATGCCCGGTTCGAATAGTGGCATAGTTGAGCACCAATTTTAACTCAATCCAGAATGTCCTATGGTAAAGCAAAAGCCGCACATAACTCGTCCAAATATGTGTCTCAAGATCAAATAAGAGGTTGAAAAGCATTTCAATACGGGTTTCTTAGCAGTGTGTGAATATCCTAATTAGATTGCAAACATAGTACTCGTTTCCAAGAAGGATAGGAAGGTGCGTATATGTGTGGACTACCGAGATCTGAATTAAGCAAGCCCAAAAGATGACTTCCCATTACCTCACATTGATGTATTGGTTGATAATACGACTCAGTCCTCTGTTTTCTCTTTCATGGATGGTTTTTCGGGGTACAATCAGATAAATATGGGTCCGGAAGACATGACAAAACGACCTTCACTACTCCTTGGGGTACTTATTTCTACAAGGTCATGCCTTTTGGTCTCAAAAATGATGGTGCAACATATCAACGTGCCATGGTGACGCTCTTTCATGATATGATTTATAAAGAGATCTAAGTATACATTGACGATACGATTTCAAAATCACAAACTAAGAAGGAACACATGGTCCATCTGCAAAAGTTTTTTTCTCGTCCGTGAAAGTTTAGGCTAAGGCTTAATCTGAACAAGTTCACATTCGGGGTGCGATCTGGTAAACTACTTGGTGTTGTACCCCAAAATTTGCCCTCCCTTTTTCACAAGAAAATCACAACCCTAGGGTTTTTCTCTGACTTTTAAGATTGGCTCAAGAATCGGTCAAACAAAATTTTCTTTATCAGTCAATCCAGAATTAGGGTTTTCTCTGATTTTTTGAGATTGGCTCAGGAATTGATCAAGTAGACTTTTCTTTGGCAACAAATCCGGAATTAGGGTTTTCGCTCGCATTTCTCAGAAGAAAACTGAATCCTCAGAAATTCAGTTAACTGTTACATTGTTTTCACGCTTGTTCAAGTTTACTGGTTATTTCTCAAGGCCTGATTATCTGGGATAAAAGCTGACACTTTTGTTTGGAATATTAAGGCATCTGCTTGATTAAGTGGAGTGAAAGGTTTACTGTTTAATGGAATGCTTTGTTTGTTTAACTGTACAATGCGTGTGTTAATTGGAATACCATGCGTATTGTGAGTAATGCAAGGTTACGAGACTGCAAAGTTTGTTGATTATTTATTTTATATGGATTAAAATTATTGGGATATAGTTCCAATTATTTTGATTTGAGAGTCTTAAATAATTAAATAAACAATGAAAGGAAAGATTGGAAGATATTTGACAGTAGAATTTCTTTTGGATAAAGACTTTTTTATTCGTTTCAGATGTTGTTACAAAATTTATCTGAATATTGTAAATTTACAACTTACAGTATTTACAATAATATTGGTTTACAACAAATGAAAAATCTATCTATCTCTAAGCCTAATCTCCTAAGATCTTTGACTTCTACTGCTTCCTCTATTGCCCAGGATGCATTCACCTGAAAAAGAAGAAAAGAAAGAAATTAGCACAATTAACTGAAAAGAATTCTCAAGCAGATAAAAAGAAATCATCACTAAAGTTTGCCGGCTGGAATCAGAATGCTATTTGTTCATCATGTTTTATTTTCCTCTTTGCAAATCACAAGAAGACTACTCTTCTTGGTTCACAAAGAGAAAAATAAAAACAAATAATAAATGCAAGCATGTCAAACTAGATGCAAAAACATGGTTCAAATACAAAGGTACAAGGCTGCATACAAAGTAAACTGTACTGCAAACTGAGTTTCAAACTGCAGTAATCAAACCAAATGCAACAAGGGGCCAGGCATGTCAAACTGAGTTACAAGAAGCATAGCAACTAGCAAAAGAAACAAAGTACACAATGCAGAAAATATGTAAACAAAGTACACAATGCAGAGAAGAACCAATTCACAAGCAAGAGCTTGTCCTAGCCATCATCACTTTCTAGCCAACAAACTTTTCAGAATTAAAATAATAAGCAAAAATGCTTATGAGATGAGAGAGAAAGAGAAGACCTAGTGAAGAGGTTTGCAGTTTTGGCTAAGACAGGTTGTAAAAGGCAGTAAACATAACAAAAAATATATATAACAGTCCAGGGAGGTAGAGAAAATGAGAGATAAAAACATTGAGCAAAATCCGCATAAACTGCTAGCAAAGCTCAAAACCTGCATAACTGCAAAACCTACATCTCAAACTGCAAACTTGCATCTCAAATTGCAAGCCTGCATTTGAAACTGCAAATCACAGTTCCAAAGGCAAAGCTTAACAAACTCAATCTCAATAGACCTGTCAAAAACCACAAGCCTGCTAACCCACAGTAAAATAAACCTGCTTGCTCAAGCCTGTAAGCCCAAAACCTGTTGTCAAGCCTGCAAAAAGGCCAAACCTGCTTGCAAAAACTACATAACTGCAAGCTAGCTCAAAACCTGTAAACCATAAGCCTGTTTAGTAACAAAACTGCAGGTCAAACAAAAAAAGCTAGTAAACCAGCTGGCCCAAACCAAGCCTGCATTTGAAACTGCAAGCTATAGCAAAACCTGCTCACATGCCAAAGAAAAACCTGCAAACTTACCAACTGCACCAGTAACAAACCTGCCTGCACAAAGGCCAAACCAAGACTACTGCAACTTACCAACTGCAAAACAAAACTTGCAAAACTGCAAACTACAGTTGCAAACCTGCTTGCAAAACTACGAAACTCAAAACAAGCTCAGATCTGCATAACAACAACAAAACTGCAGAAAACAATCAAACAGTTGTCCAACCTGTACCAAACTCAAAACAAGCTTTGCCAAACAGTTTCAAAAAGAACCACAAGCTGGCCAAAACTCAAAAATTTGCAAACTTGTCAAAGCTAGCCACTAAACATCAACAGTCAGAAGCTAACCAACAAGTTTCATATTCTTCATCAATGTACAGAAGAGAGGTTCAAAAGTCACAGAAAAACACAGTAGTTTCAGAGTTTACTTCATCATCAACAGAAACAAAGCAACAAACTCAAAGCAAAACAAAGCTAGTTTTTCAGAATCATTCATCATCAAAACATCAGTAACAAAGAGAGAGGAAGAGCATTCAGAAGCATCAACAAGCATAGTTTCAGAAGTGTACTCATCAGCAACAAACTCAAAGCAAAACAAAGCAGTTTTTCAGAAGCTAAGTTCATCATCAACATCAAAAAGGAAGAGATTCAAAAGCCAACAGTTTTCAGAAATACTCATCATCAACAACGAAAAAAGTAAACAACAGTTTTCATCATCAAACATTCAAATAACAACAAAGGGTCTCAGAGTTAAGATCATCATTAACCTTCAAAGAAGAAAGAAAGAGGGTTACCAAGCATCATCTTCATCCTCCGCCCTCTGGCCACCAAGAGCGCCGCCGGTCCAACCCATTTCCCCTTTCCCTCCATTTTCCAGAAAGACCTCTTAAGGTAAGTTTTCTCACCCCCTACACTGCATCATGTTCATAACAACCATGGATTAGAAGATAAATCTATACACAATCAAGAGAATCAAACATGCAAAACTGTAAAAAACCTAAAACGCGTTTGAAACAAAACTGTACCGTTCAAAACAAATGGCATGGACCGTCGTGGAGAGGAGAAGGCTAAGGTGGCGCTCTGGAAACCAAATGGCATAGAGAGAATCAGCGTTTGAGAAAGACGAAGAGAACGAGAGAAGAAGGAGGCGCCGCTGTGGCCAAAGTTTGCAAACCCTAAAGAATTTCTGAAACCCTAAAAATTGTTCAAGTTTACAATTGGGCCTTCGCCCCAAAAAAAAACCATAAGCCCACAACATTTTCTGCGCATACCCCCCCCCCCCCCCCCCCCTCTCTTCATTTTTGACTTGCCAATTTGTTGTTCTTCATTTTTTATTTGGGCCACCAATCCTAGGCCCATTATCTTTTTCTTTTTAATTGTTAAACTAATACTTTTCTCTTATTCTCATTTTGAGTAATTTGATCTTTTTTTATTTTGTTTTGTTAATAATTACTTTAATTTTCTTAACATAGTTTTAATTTTCTTTATTAATTTAAGAATTGTTACATTAATAAAATACAAGTGTAATAAGAATTTTATTTTCTTTAAAAAATATGTGAATAATAGAATTTTGATTAAAAGTTTTTTTTTCTTTCATAACTAATAAAACACAGATAATAATACTTAATTTTTATTAGGTTAAATTTTATTTGTTTATTTGTAAATAAGTACATGCATCTCATAATTCTTTTATTTTCTTTATCTTATAAATTGTTATAATTTTACATTGAATTGCGACAGTTCGATTTGGTTGTAATGCATAATATTTGGACATTATTATTCTTACGAGACTCATCCCCATTCATAAATAATTTGTACCCCCATTCCCGGATACTCTTTTGTAATAACTTAGACTTTAAATTCCCGCAATTTATCGCTTTCAATATACTGTATAGTAATTAGGGTTTGTATGCGAAGATCTAAAATCAATTGCTAGATAACCTAATACAAGAATAAATGCATGAAAATCAATACACAATTCACACTTGCACCTCTAGGGTAACCTCACTCGTTGCTTCGGAAAATGCAATCATGTCCCTCAAATATGAGACACTCTAGCAAATGCCCCTTCGATAAACAAAGATTGTAGTCCCTCGATGACCCTCGATGTTGCCTTCAATAAAATGATCTCGTCCCTTACAAAATTGCTAGAGCGTCTCACAAGTTGCTTTCAATGATTGTATATGATGACCCACGCTTGTCCCGTTTAACATCCTAACACAAGGTTATTCACCAAATACAATGGTGAAATAACACTGTCAAAAGGATTGAAAACATAAGAGAGATATTTGAGTAAAATAGGGTAGACAACTCTTAGTTACTTGATCAAAATCTTGCAAAATATCCTTGCCATTTTTCAAACACACTTCACAACACAACTTCAAAAACAATTTCAAAACAACTTTCAAATTATTGAAATATCTTTTCAAAAAGACACATACCTTTGTATATATTCGAACAAGAATCATTACAAAGGTTGCCTAGACAAGGCCTCTTTTTTCAAAGCGTTTTAAAAAAAAACCGCACACAAAGCACCATTTCAAACAATTGAAAAGCAAAGGCAAGTGATCTAAAACAAGTAACTAAGATCCCATGGAAAACCATGGATGAAAAGGGTGTTAGAACCTTCCCTTTTCATAATCTACCCCCCGAACCCAAGAAAACATCTCAAAGGTCTTTCCTGTGCTTTTTGACCTTTCCTTAGGATAAAATAAAAAGTCGGTGGCAACTCTTGCTAAACCGAAACATTTGCGAACACAAACGCAAAACCTCAAGTCAGTTCTCCCACCGTATCACACTTGGTATCATCGTAAGTCAACGAGGAATTGAAGTAGATCTCGACAAAGTAAAAGTAATACAGAATATGCCAGCACCAAAAAATGAAAAAGAAATAAGAGGGTTCCTTGGGAGGCTGGACTACATAGCTAGGTTCATCTCTCATCTCATAGCTACTTGTGAATCCATCTTTAAATTGTTGGGAAAAAATCAAAATGTTCAATGGGATACCAATTTCCAGGAAGCCTTTGAAAAGATCCAACAATATATTCAGGAGCCACCAATGCTTGTTCCTCCAGCACCTGGGAGGCCACTCATCATGTACTTGATGGTGTTGGAAGGATCTATGGGGTGTGTACTTGGACAACATGATGAAACGAGACGTAAAGATAATTCCATTTATTATATGAGTAAAATTTTTACCGATTGTGAATCCAGGTATTCTTTACTTGAAAAAACTTGTTATGCACTTGCTTGGGCAGCTCGACGTTTAAGGTAATACATGCTGACATACACTACACTTCTGATATCAAAGATGGACCCGATAAAATATATCTTTGAGAAACCAACACTTACAGGCATGCTTTCCCGGTGGCAGATACTTTTGTTTGAGTATTACATTCAGTATATTACACAAAAGGCTATCAAGGATAGCGTTCTTGTAGATCATCTCACCCATTAGTTGTTGGAAGAGTATCATCTAATGAATTTTGATTTTCCCGACGAATGTGTCATGAGACTTGATGATGTTGAAGGGGTTGATCCGAAAGAGTGATGGACTCTTATGTTCGATGGTGCATCAAATATTGTCGGTCATGGAATTGGGGAAATACTGATCTCTCCCCTCAATACTCACATTCCATTTACAACCAGGCTATGTTTTGATTGTACGAACAATATGGCGGAATATGAAGCCTGCGTGATGGGTCTTGAGGAAGCCATTGATCTTAAATCAAAATTCTTGAAGTCTTCAGAGACTCTGCTTTGGTCATACACCAAGTAAGAGGTGATTGGGAAACCATGCACCCCAATTTGATTCCATACAGGGATTATATATTGTAGTTGATACCAGTTTTTGATGAGATTACCTTCGGGCATATTCTCAGAGATGAAAATCAGTTACAGATGCTTTAGCCACCTTAGCAGTAATGTTCAAAGTAAACTTTCCAAATCATGCGCCTAATATACATATTCTTCATTAAAAGGAGCCAACACATTTCTTTCCTGCTCATCGTCTCTCAACCGAGGATGTGTCTGATGAAAAGTCGTGGTATTACGACATCAAAAGGTACCTTGAGAAGCAAGAGTATCTCAAAGGTGCTACAATTTGTGATAAGCGTATGCTTAGAAGGTTAGCATCCAAGTTCTTCTTATCAGGAGATGTCCTATACAAGAGAAACTATGACTTGATTCTGCTCAGATGTGTGGATAGACACGAAGTAGAGTTGATCATAAAGGAAATTCATGAGGGTTCTTTCGAGACTCATTCAAGCAGACTTTCTATGGCTAAGAAAATCCTATGAGCAGGGTATTTCTAGATGATAATGGAAAGTGACTATTGTGTATATGCAAAGTTGTGCCACAAATTCCAAGTGTATGCAGACATAATGGACATCCCTCCAACTCCGTTGAATGTTATGACTTCATCGTAGCCGTTCGCAATGGGGGGAATTAACATTATTGGAAAGATTAAGCCAAGCACTTCAAACGGTCATAGGTTAATACTCGTTGTTATTTACTATTTCACCAAATGGGTGGAAGCAGCTTCTTACAAGAATGTAACCAAGCAAGTCGTTACCAACTTCTTCAAAAAGGAGATCATATGCTATAATGGAGTTCCTAACAGAATCATCACTGACAATGGTTCAAACCTCAACAAAAAATGATGAAGGAGTTGTGTGAAGAGTTCAAGATTGAACACCATAATTTTTTGTCTTATTGACCAAAGACTAAAGTCACAGTTGAAGTTGCTAACAAGAACATAAAGAAGATTGTCCAGAAAATGGTGAGAACGTGCAAAGATTGGCATGAAATGTTGCCTTTTTCTCTACATGGGTACAAGACTTATGTGCGTAATTCAACTAGGTGACTCCATTTTCTCTTGTTTATGGTACAAACTCAGTACTTCCAGTTGAGGAAGAGATTCCTTCGTTAAGGGTTCTAATGGATACTAAGCTTGATGAGGCAGAGTAGGTTCAGACAAGACTTGACCAACTCAATTTGATTGAAAAGAAACGCTTGATCGCCATTTATCATGGTCAATTATATCAAAAGAGAATGAAAAGGGCGTTTGACAAGAAAATCCGCCCTCTAAATTTTTATCCTGGTGATCTGGTCGTAAGGAAGATCATTGTGAAAATCCATTCCGATCCAAGGGGCAAATGGACTCCCAACTATGAGGGACCATACATCATGAAGAAATCCTTCTCAATAGGTGCTCTGACACTGACAGACATGGATGGGAAAGACGTTCCAATTCCAGTCAATTCAGACTCATTCAAAAAACACCACGCATAAAGGACCCGCTAAGTCAAAAAGTTGCAAGAGCGAATTAGGCAAAAAAGGGCATCCCGGTGGACACAAAAAAAGAGAAAGTCTGGGAAAAACTTAGGGATAAAATGAAAAAAAGAGAATAACTCACTAAGTCGAAAACTTGAAAAGGTGACTTAGGAAAAAATTGGTATCCCACTGGATTGAAAACCAAAAAGGGCGATCCAGTTAATAATTAGGGATCATGAGCGAGAGGCTGAAATCTGAATACCCTTAACGAGTGACCGTGTACACCTTTCACACCTTGGCAGTGAACGAATCGATCCAACGACTATTTTTCAGAGGCAAGGCATTGAGACTATCAAGGATATGAGAACTGTAGCAATATCGATTTTAATGGAAATTCAAGCATTTCTCATTGTCATTTTACCTATTGTATTTTCTTTTCCTTTCGCAACTACCTCATTTAGGAGTTGCTTCCTTGTACCAATGCCTATTTACGAACCAATTTTAAATCAATAAAGTTGTGCCTATCCAAAAAGATTTATTTATTATCGTTGATGTTTTTTTCCGTATGCGAAATGTGTTTAGTTCCTTATTGAACATTGCATTTAAAAACATGGGGAATAATAATTTCAAGCTAAAATGAAACATGACTTTACATTGATACGAAATCATCCTAAAGGAGTGTTGTAGCATTCCAAGCATTGTTTCTTCCTGCAGGTCGCAGCCCATGATGGTCACCTTGATCCAGCCAGCATTGCAAAAGTCATCCTCGTCCCCTGTAGATATTCAAAGTATGCTCCCCCGACAATAGAGCAAACAGGGGAATATGAAGTTTTTTATGCGGTTCAACGCATATATTCAGCATGATTCCCCAGTAGCAGTAAACTTGGGGCACTCAGAGTGTTCGCGTGATTCAGTACGTCGTGTGAATTTCCCCAGCAGTGTAAACTTGGGGCACACATAGTCTTCGTGTGATTCAACATATGCATGTGCAATTCCCTAATAGAGTAAACTTGGGGCATTCAAGAGGTTTTACATGGTTCAGCATGTAATTCCCATGGAATCATCCTCTAATGTCTAGTAGAAAAGTAAACCAGGGCACTCGAAGACGTCCATGTCCATCTCCTGATCCCCTAGTGGTCAAAGATGTAATTCCCTAGCATAATATAGACTTGGGGCATTCGAAGGGATCCATACGATGTTCACCATGCAACTCCCCAGCATGTTCGTATCCATCTTACCACCCCCCAGCAATCCAGGATATAGAGAAGTCAGATCAGATCGCTTCCTCCCCAGCAAAGCTATAATTCAGAATTCAGTGGCACACTCGAAAACTTGCTCAATCAGTAATTCAATCCCCAGTAAGGTGCCAATAATATTCGGTATCACAAGTTTTCTAACACTGATCCATATCAAGATTTCAAATAAACAAGCAAAAATTCTCAATGAACTTATTCTCATCCCGTCAGAGTTTATTTCTCTACGCTTTGCATGTATTTATCAGTGCATTACATTGCATCCTTGAAACGTGTATGATATCCGTTAAAATGGATCATTATGCCATAGAAAAATTCAAACATGCATACAAAGCATAAGTCATATCGGGTACCTTGCACTAAAGACCAGAATCATTCAAAACATCAACATATCTTCACAGAGAATATCACTCCAAAATTCCCAACTAATGCTTTTTATTACATCACAATGCCCAACTAACGGTGCCGGTATCCTATACTCCCGAACACTCGTCTGTGTCTGTCACTTGAACACTTGTATGTGTCAGTTTTCTAAACACTCGTCCATGTCAGTCTTTTGAACACTCGTCCATGTCATTTTTCTAAACACTCCTTTGTGTCAGTCTTCTAAACACTCTTCCGTGTCAGCTTCCCAAACACTTATATGTGTCAGTTGTCCAAATACTCGTCTGTGTCAACTTTTCAAACACTCGTCTGTGTCTATCTATTTTTCAAATTCGAGCAAAATTAGTACACTTGGTTGTTTCCGTACCTCTAGCCATCGTGTCGTAATCGATATTCTTAGCTTCTTAGAATTGCAGGTCACTGGTAGACCTAGTTCTCTCAGTAAATTGCTCCTAGATCTTACCTTAGGATTTTAGATCACCCGTAGGTCTATATGTCCTCGTAGGTTCGATGGCGTCGACCCTTGGCAGTGGCTTGGCTTCCTCGGAGCTGGAGGGAAGTGCGGCCCCAGTGGTTATTTGGAGTTGAGCATTGATGGAACTCAGGCCCCTGGCCGAGGCTTCAAAACTTCTTTTTTTCTCCTGGACGTCCCTGTGGAGGGTAGCGACCAAACCCTCTACAGTGTAGTATTTCATCTTGAGGTGTACGTTGGAGAGCACTGCAATAAGTTCGGCCATAGTGGGTCTCCCGAAGATACAATGATAGAGATACGGGAAATCCACTACCAGAAACTAAGTCTTGATTGCTCTGGCGGTTACCCCTCTTCCGAAGGTGACGATCAGCTCAACATACCCCCAGAGTTTGGTACTTGCCCCATTGAAGCCCTTGAGGTCTGAGCCCCCATATGGGGTCAGGTGGCTTTTGTTTAGCTGCAGGGCAACAAACAGCTGGGTGTACATGATGTTCCCCGAGCTCCCTTGATCGACTAGTATGTGCCAAACATCAAAGTTTGCCATGTGAGCCTGCACAAGCAGTGGGATAGTCGAGTTGGAGGCTCTGCCTGCCAGTTACTTTCTGTAGAAAGCAAGGGGATGAGAGCCTCCTTGTAATTTATCCTGTGTGGAATCCATGTTAGAGTTGGCTTGGATAAGTTGCTCAAACCTTCTTTTTACAGATCCCACTGTATGCTTGTTGAATCTGCTGCCGGAGATGACCATTGTAGTGGGGAATGACTCCTAAGGACTATGAGAGCAGAAGTACAACGGGACGTTCTCCATGTCTGGGAAGTAGAAATCTTCTGGTCATGAGATACTCATGGAGACCGGTATTGTGCTAATGTCGGGGGACTCCTTCCCCTCCTCGACGCTTATGGTTTTTGGAGCCTCTTTACAAGCACCCTCTTTCTTCTTGTACTACTTGAGGTTCCCGTCTCAGATTAGTATTTAGATCGCATCCTTGATATGGACGCAGTCATCAGTGTTGTGACCATGGATTTTGTGGAACCTGCAGTATTTTCTCTTGTCGGTTATGGGCTTGGAGGGTGTCTGGCAAGAAAAGCGTACCCCAACCTGTTTGAATTCAGAGTTGGCTCATTTAGACAAAATGCATTCTCTTGAAGTAGTCAGAGGGTTGTAGTCGTGGAACTGACCAGCAGGCCCCTTGTAATCTTTGGAGTCTCGGGGTCTGTCTTCCCGCTTTCTCTCTCCCGCTCGATGGTATGTCGAGGGCTTGTCGTTTCTCGAGGGTTTGGTACTCTCTTGGTGTCTTGAATCCATACCATTGTTGGCCGCTTCTATCTCCTCGTATTGAATGTACGCTTGAGCCTTTAGGAGGATGGAGTCGAGCTTGGCTGGAGTTTCGATGCCCAAAGCCTTCGTGAAGTCGCTGTGGGGAAGGAGCCCTCGATCAAGAAGGTACTTCTTCATTGCATTGATCGTTGAGACCTGGACAACTTATTTGTTGAAGCGCTCGAAATATACACGTAGAGATTCGTCTCTACCCTGGAGAATCTCTTCAAGTGAAGCCTCTGATTTCGGATGTCGACAAGAGCCGGTGAAGTGCCTCGAAAATATCTTTCCCAATTATTTCTAAGAAGTGATAGATTCGGGCGGCATGCTTTTGTACCAAGCCATGGCACCTTTCCTCAGAGTGGTCGGGAACAACCTACATTTGATTATTCCCTTCACGCCTGGGTGATCCATCAGGGCATAAATGTCTTCTATGTGGTCTTCCAAGTCAGTCGTGTCGTCGTAGGATCCCAATGGGGGCGGCTTCTCGAGCCCGACCTAGATTTGTGCCTCCATAATTTCTATCGATAATGGACCATGGGGATCATCATCATCAGTATCTTCTGGCAATGATGATGGAGATTGAAGGTTCCTTCCTCGACGGGCATCGTGATCTCATCGAGGGGAAGGGCTCTGCCCTTATCACCCCGATTTGGGTGATAGTGACCTATTGCGGTTGTCTTTGTAGGTTCTCTTTGTCTTCTGGGAAAAAGGAGAATCTTTATCCTACTTGGGAGGTGCTCGATCATGCTTCTTATGGAAACAAACGTCGAGCCACTCCTTTCTTGGAGGACACCCCTCTCAGAGAGGTGATATGTTGGCGAAGTTATATCGTTGGTGTCTCCTAGGGGGAGACCTTGACTATTTCCGCTCTAGAGCCCCCATCCTTTTTCTCTGCTGGAGGATGAGGGAGTTAGCACAGTTAAGGGCAACGATTAGTGCTGCTATAGCTGGGTCAGTGTTCTGCGGAACAGGGACTGGTTGCAGAATTTATGGCTGGTCTTTGACAGAGTTCTTGGGAAACTTTCATCTAAGAATAGATTGTTGTCGCAATCAATGTCGATGGAATCCAGGGACGCAGTATATCTGTCATGGGCTTCTATGTTATCCTCGAGGTGAGTATGTTTTTGGCTTCCGTCGGTCTTTCATTCCGGCGAGAGCGCAATCTTTCCTGATAGGTGGTGATCACCGTGATCCCCCATGATTTATGAATGGATAAGATCTTGGTCTTAAGATTCTAGAGATATAAAACGAGGAAGATAGTTCCCACAATAGGCGCTACTCATCTTACCAGTTGAGCAGCACCTACAAGGTGGTGGAATGATGATCTTTATACGGGATGGAAAGTTGAGGAAGAAAAAGGGGGGTTATACATACAAGACACTCTGACGATCAAGTAAGTGCAGAAGCAAAAGAGATACAAGAAAAGTGTTAGGGTTTTAGTGATGAATAATGGATATTCGATACCTGACCCTCACATGAGTGAGGGTTTATATAATTCCCCTAGCGCTTGACCGTTGGTCCCTAGTTTTGGGCCTAGATATGTGGGTCTGCAAAAATAGGTAATTGTCAAGACTTGGTCAAATCGGGCATGTGTGCCTGTAACTAGCCATTGGTTCTGAGGAAGAGGTATGTTACGGGAAACGGTCTGGTCGGTTCCTAGTTTTATGGCTGGCTTGAGGCCGGACAGACTGAGAGGCGCTCGTCGGTCGTCAAGGGAGTCCAAACCTAGGTTGCACACATTGTATCGAAGGAGGAGGTTATGTTAGGCCCACTCTAGCAGTCTGGCCAGTCCAGAACACAAGCCATGCATGCCAACATAGGTAGATTTCCCCATTTAATCCTCAACTATAGGATCAACTTTGCATGACAACTTTAGGCTTACTTTGCTAGTTTCCCTTAGACCTTTTTCTTTCTCTTTTGCATTTGCATTAAAATTAAAACTTATTTTTTCTTTCAACTTCAAAATACTCTAATAACAAAAAAAAACCTTTTTCAAGGTAAAAAACACCAACCAATTCAAACTTCAATTTGCCACTTGGCTTTTTATTTTAAGACCCTTTTTCGAGGTAAAAAACATACAACAAATCATAACATGTGAGCCGAACTACGACGCTCTGATTCCTTGAAAGGATACATATGCATTAGGTTGTGGGGCCTAGGCGAGAATTTTTTTTGTAAATATTCCTTCTTTTCCCCGTATTTTCTTTTTCATGCATTCCCTCTTAGAATTAAGCTTTAGACATAGATTTTTTACACACTCTTAGATTAAAGAAAACTTAAGTGGATCCTGTGGAGTACCACAGACGCGTGAGGTGTTAATACCTTCCCCTCGCGTAACCTACTTCCTTCCTCTTTATCTTGGTCGCAAGACCCTCTTATCCATTTCTTTGGGGTTCTCTCGATATCTTCCCTTCCTTCAGGATAAATAGAGTTTGGTGGCGACTCTGTATTTTTTTCTCATCCTGACACATCTGACTTGACTACTTCAAAACAAAGAATGGATCTAATGGCTGAGGATGAGTGGATGCATAGAAGACGTCTAAGGCAGTGCACTTGGGATCTCGATAACATCATCTTCTTAGGTGGGGAAAAGTGGTGTCGGTGGCCACTTGTCACCCACTGGTTGTTCACCAACAACAAAACTCTCAACACATTAAAAACAAAATGAACAACAAAACATACCCAGTTTCTGACAAACCCGAGATTGCTGGTGGGGATGTCACGACAACGGCACCCCAACCAATGTGAACCCCCTATTTTCTCTATGGTGATTCTGAATCCGGTGTTATATTTCTCAAAAACCTTCTCAATCAAGTGGACAAGGGTTTTCCTAAATGAAACCGTAATTATAAAACTTCAAAATACAACCATAAACTAACATCCACGCATACAAATAGCGACGAAAGCAGAAAAATAAGGAAGACAACTGATAGTGGTTAAGGGAGGAGATGTAAACATCGGTAAAAGAGAAGATCCAACAACAGAGAAGGAGCTCACGGTGGCGGCGAGGACAAGAGGTAAGCTTCTGAAACTCTATCTTCTTCTTCTTTCCCAATCTGGAAAAAAACTGTTACCAATGTGATGTTGTTGTGTTGAACTTTAAGTTTTCTGTTCATGGATCTTTGAGTAATTTCTCCAAATGAATAGTGCTTCCTCCTTTTCAGTGCCGATCCTTGGCCTTATATATGTCTTTTCATTAGGGTTTTGTGTGAGAAATTCTGTGTTGAGATAAGGTCCAAACAAACAACAAATCTTTTTGAAGTAGCCCAACCAAATTGCTTTTTTCTTTTTTAGGAATCTTTTAGTCCATATTTAATTTTTGTTTGCAATGTTTTTATGCCATTTGATGCTTATTGCTGTACTATATTGGGCCTTTGTTTTGGTTAACAAAAAATTAGTATCTAAATGTACTGTAAGGATTAGCTTTTTTTGTGGTGAATTTGAAGTATATGCTAACCTTAATATCTTTCCATTTCCTTTTTGTTTCATGTAATGAGCATGGTTGGTATGGAACATTGAAGAAGCAAGAAAAACTCAAGGCCACCATGAAATTGAGGTCTTGCACAAAGTAAATTCAAAAGGACCATGAAGCTTTGGAGCTTAGAGTTTAGGCTTAGAAATATTGAGCACCTTTGTGTAGAATTGATGTTGTGATTTAGGTTAGACCATAGGAAAACTTGAGGATTCTTGTATTGGATTTATGTTGAAAGTGTAAGTATTGGAACTTAGATGTTCATATGTGTACTTGATGATGAATCTTAAAGATTTGGTAATAAAACTTGAAATTACTCTTGTAACATGAACGTGATTTGAAAACTTAGGCTATAACACTTATATTCTTTTTGAGTTATTGAGTTGAAATTGAAACAAAGTAAATATATGGTTCTCTTGAAATTGATGACGAAGACAAACTTTGAAAACAAAAAAAGAAACTAGCGCTTTGATTTTGAAAGATAATAAGTAGCATGTCTTGAAATTGTTCTTGTAAGTTGATGAAGTGCAACTCTTGTAGAAATTGGCAAATAAAACTTTGAAACCTTAATCTTGAAAGTCCTACTTTGTACATTGATCACACTTGTAACTTTGGTAATATTCTTTTATAGTTTAGACATTCCTTCCATACATGAAATATGGTTGATTTATTGAAGATGAAACAAACTTGCATTTATTATGAAGCCTCCAAAAGATAACACAAAGATATAACCAAAATGATTTCCTCCAATTGCAAATTTGAATTTTAACTTGAACTCCTTTTTAATCACTTGAATATGTGGACCAAAATGGAATAAAAAGTCAAACAAAGATTGGTCAAAAGTTAACCTTGTAACCAAATGAGTACTTCCCAATTTCTTTCATCAAAAGAAGTGAAAAATGAATCAAACTTGCATAAGAGATGTGTCAAAATCTAATGTACCATACTATTTCTTCTCTTTCAAGTAGGATTCTAATTATATGATTTGGTTCATCCACATAAACAAAACCCTAATTCAAAGCATCATAAACCAAAAACACCAATATTAGATGAATACTTTGGGCACACAAGACCAAAACATCCATATGCGAATGAATATCTTGAGCCACAAGACACCCTAAACATATTATCAAAACAAACATATCTATACTTGGAGTCACACTTGAAATACAAGACAAGAATCCTCTGAAACAAAACAAATGTTACATGTGGAAGATATGAATATGAATAATGATAGGGCAAATTTTGGGGTATGACACCTGGAAGACCAAGTCATATTACTAGAAACATTTTGACATTATATAATGTATGTTTCTTGACCCTCATAGGAAAAACACATTCACCAAAGAAGATCCTCTCCCTAGGATAAAATCATGAAGAAGTGACAGATTTAGATACCTAAATTAAAGAGTCATTCTTGACAAGGATGCGTGGTATGATGAAGGAATACCTGCAAAATCAAGAAAGAGAACATAAAGAAATTAGCCACTTGGAGACTTTGTCGTGATCTCCATAAGAAAAGGCCTTTAAAAAGTCATTAAAATTGGGGCATGCTTACCCAAATTTGTACACGAGGAGTTAGCTCAATGTCTGCTATCAAACCACAATCTATTTGCTTGGTTAACAAAAGAGATTTCACAAGACCAAAGAATATGCGAATGAATATCTTGTGCCACAAGAAAATCTAAACATATGATAAAAAAACATACACATACCTAGAGTCACACTTGAAATACAAGCCAAGGATCCTCTTAAATAAAACAAATGTTATATGTGGAAGATATGAACATGAATAATGATAGAGAAAGATTTGGGGTATGACACCTAGAAGCCCAGGTCATATTACTGGAAATATTTTGACATCATCTAATGAATGTTTCTTGACCCTCATAGGAAAAACACATTCACCAAAGAAGATCCTCTCCCAAGGAGAAAATCATGAAGAAAAGACAAAATTATATTCCTGAATTAAATAGTCGTTCTTGACAAAGATACATGGTATGATGAAGCAATACTTGCAAAATCAAGAAAGAGAACATAAAGACATTAGTCACTTGGAGACTTTGTCGTGATCTCCATAAGAGAAGACCTTTCAAATGTCATTAGAATTGGGGAAGGCTTACCTAAGTTTGTACATGAGGAGTTAGCTGAATGTCTGCTACAGAAACACAATCTATTCGATTGGTTAACAAAGGAGATGTCAGACCTCAACCCCGAGGTGGCATATCATGTAACACCCCAAAAAATTAGATTATTTATTTAATTATTTAATCGATTTTAGAGGAGTATTTGTGATGTTTATGTGATGCCTTAATGAACATGATGCTTGATATGATGATTTGTGTGGTGTATGATGGGGTAGTGAGAATTAAGATGATATTGAGTATTTTTAGAATAATTGGGTTAATTAGAACAATTAGTTAGAATTATTTTAATTAGTTAAATAGAATAATAATAAGAGGTAGAGGCTATGAGGACAAGGTGGTAATATTGTGATGTAAGTGAGGGTAAGATGGGAAGACCATAGAAAGGGTACAAGGATTAAACAAGGAATATAGAGAAAATAGTCTCATTTTGTGCAATCGTGAAAAGAAAAAAAAGAACGTTGTGGAAAGCTAGGGCATGAGAAGAACTAAGGGATTTCGGTAGAACAAAAACATGAATAGATTTATGGTAGGAAATCTAAGGTAAGGGGGTTTATCGTTGTTATTGTAATTGATCTAAGGTTTAGATAATTGGAGGTTGTGTTGGGGGTTTTGGGATGATGATGTTAATATGATGCTTTGATGAAAATTGGTGAAATTGTGATGTTCTATTGCAAGGAATTTATGCATATGATGTTTGATAATCTGTGTTGTTGTTATGTGATGAAACTAAGTGAATCCATGATGACTTGAGACCTGTACTATGGAGAAATCGTGTAGAAATTAGGATTGTGTAGAGCAGAAATTGCAATAGGGAAGACATGTTCGTGCTGCAGGGTCAGACGATAGATGTGCATCGACGAGCGATGGAGCCTCGCTCCAGCAGCGCTGGGCGAGCAAGAGGCGATACGATGGGGTGAAAAACATAGCCCCTGGATTTTGTATGAAGGGTGTTCTTTCGCTAGAGTGTTGTCGGGCGACGCATAAGCGAGAGGAGAGTGTCGGGTGATCGAGATGCAGTGTCGGGCGGTGGATACCAGAAAGGAAAAAAAGGTGTTGTCACTTCCTCATCGTTGAATGAGCCTCAGACGAGCATCCTGCTTCGTTGTGCAAGCACTAGGTGATGGACCGCAATAGTATTTTAAAAGTGTCATAACTTGAGTTTCAGAACTCTGTTTGACACGCCATTCGAAGCGTTAGGAAGCTAGCGGAATGAAATACTCTTTGGTAGAATAAAAAGAGTTATATGATGTATTTTCCAGTACTTATGTTTGATGAATAAGATGATCTGGTGATTGTTTTAGTATGATGCATGTGTATACAATGAACTGTTGGTGCTATGATAATGTAATTTCGTATTATGAAGTACATGTTGATATTTATGATGATTATATGAATGATGGTGTGTGTGATACGATGGCAGAACCGACTGTTATATACTGGTTTTTGCGTTTGTATTTTGAAATGTGCGGTAAGCAAAAGTCACCACCGACTTTTCTTTTATCCAACAAAGGAAAGGGTGAAAAGAACAGAAAAAGACCTTTTTCGAGAGTTTTCTGAGTAAGGGGAGTAGATTATGGAAATGGAAGGTGTTAGCACCATTTCCATCCATAGTTTTCTACTGGCTCTTAGAGGTTTGCTCATTTTTCAAGATGCTTTTGTGCTTTGTGTTTGCAAATGTTTTAAAAACTCCTTAGTACGGTGAACTTTGTAATGTTTCTCGGGGTAGTGGAGAAAATATACAAAGTGTTTTGAAATGTCTTTTGAAAAGTAGTTTTTGTGTAAGTGCAAAAATGTTTGAGCAAACTTCTAAAAGTTATCTACTTTTATACTCGAAAAGGTTGTTCTTTTCCTTTTTTTCCTTTAGACAGTGTTATCCTACTATTAGTGAGTAGGTAGCCTTGTCGTTGGATGTTTTGAGGGACAATTGGAGGAACTTTACAATCACGAAGGCAACTTGTGGAGACGCTTTAGCAATTCTATTTTAGGGACTAGATCATTTATCGAGAAGGCAACTGCAGGGTCATTGAGGGACTATGATCTTTTGATTTTACGGGTCTTTGCTAAAGTGTTCCTGCCTCATGACTGTTTTATTGAAGGCAACCAAAGTGGTTGTACCTTAGAGGTGCTTGTGTGCAATTGTGTTATATTCAGTTATTTTTTGTCTTTTTATTAAATTTGCTAACGTTTGATTTCATTCTTGTCATACAAGCCTAATTATTAGCAGTTAATATATTGCATAATATTAAAGTGCAGGAATTTAAATCTATGCTATTACAATGCTTCGGGAAAGGGATTTAGATTACACAAGGATAAAGGGGGATAAAGCAGTAAATATCCTAATTTTTATCTATTACACCCAGTAAGCAGATACAATAATAGTAAAAATACGAAATTAAATAAACGCGTTCAAAGTTGAAAACATGTCTTAAAATGTAAAAAGAAAATCTTTTTGTTGTTTTTAGTATAAAAGAAAATAAAGCCAGTCTATTTAATTTTAATTTTAAGAAAAAGATGTTAAAATAATTAATTCATTCATTCATAAATTAATTTGATTAATAAAACACTAACCTAATTTTTTTTTGTGATTTTTGATTTTTAGATTGATTCAAATGATAAAGTAATAAAAAACAAGAACAAAGAATAGGAACATAAAAGGCCTCCTTCGATTGCAGGGAGGAGTGGGCCTTTGGATTGAGGTGAAAAATGGGGTTTCGATCCAAGGCATGTTGTCTTTCGATTCAAGGGAGAAGGGGGGGGGGCTTCGATTCAGAGGAAGGAGACTGCCTTTCGATTCTATGAAGGGTGTTGTTGGAAAGGCCTGAAGGATCACCTGTGGAGGCACTATATCTACAAAAATATGTTAGCGAAATAAAACGTAGGACCTGGGTATCGAAACCCAAGTCCTTCTATCCTGCACGCGCTGGGTCTTTTCAGGTTATATCTATAGCAAGTGTTTGCAGACGAAAAACGTGACCTGGATGCCAAACCCAAGCCCTTTGATTCTGTCTAGAATGACAAATCGAATGAAATAACAAATATAGATGTGTTATGTAAATACAAAGTTTGGAATTTTACCCTCTCTTACCAGTAGTTGGAACCTTCGATTTGACACTTTCTGGATGTGAGTACCTTCGATCTGGGACTTCTGGGCGTGGATACATTTGTTGAAGGGTTGCCTTGGCTTGGATTACTTATGAAAATTTTGACAACCTTTGGTGGGTTTATGGGTAGCGTATCTCTCTAATCTTTTTTGTCCCCCTTTTTGCTTGCAAGCATGTTTCTTGTATAGAGTAGGAGAGAGGGGACAAGAGAAGTAATGTTTGTAACAACCATTTGAATGCCATGAATACCAATATGTAACCTTGGCCAAAGTTAAGGGATTTTGTCCATTTTTGAATTTGGCATAAATATGGACACACTGCCCTTCGAATGCTCTTTTTTGATTGGGCTGATGGCCTCCTTTGAATGGCCCTGATTCAGCTCCTTCGAATGGCTCTGATTCATTTCCTTCGAATGGGTCTGATTCAGTTCATTTGAATGGTTCTGGATTCTGATTCGAAGTGTTCAGCACTTCCCTCTACCTTAGTATGTCAATTGAAGGACACTTCATTCTGATGTTCCAATCGAAGGAAGCTCTAATGCTCCAAATCAAAGAAATCTCTGATGCTCCAATCGAAGGAAGCTCAGATGCTCCAAATCAAAGGAAGCTCTGATGCTCCAATCGAAGGAAGCTCTGATGCTCCAATCGAAGGAAGCTCTGATGCTCCAATCGAAGGAACCTCTGATGCTCCGAATCAAAGGAAGCTCTGATGCTCCAATCGAAGGAAGCTATGATGCTCCGATCAAAGGAAGCTCTGCTTCCCCAATTGAAGGAACCTTTAGGAATTCCAATCAAAGGATCCTATTGCAATGCCAATCGAAAGGATTTGCTGAAATTCCAATCGAAGGATCCTGTTGCAAGGCCAATCAAAAGGTTTTGCTGAAATGCCAATCGAAGGGTATTTTGGAGATGCCAATCGAAGGGAACTTGAAAACACTACTCACAAATTTTCCTTTTCCTTAGGCAAGGGTTCATGACCAACCATGTAGGGTAAGACCTTGGAAAACATGAGAGGGAACATTTTGGGGTACAACAGTTGCCCCTGTTCAATCTTCTTAAACCTGAAGATATAGATATGGGATGTCTGCCTTTCGTGATATAAAGGTGGAAGAAGATTAAACACTAGAGTGCCCAGAAATTTGCACTCTTATGAAGTGATACTGTTGGTGAATCAGGAATGGGCTTATAAATTCCATTTGGAAAAGATGATAGGAGACTGTCGGAGATGGGCTTAAAGATGCCATCTAAGGAGTATGATGGAGAGTCGCCGAAGATGGGCTTAAAGATGCCATCCAAAATAGATGCTGACTTCATACGAATTCTCTTTGTGGGGATTCCTTCTCCTGTTGTCCAAGGAGGAGTCCACTGGGGAATGTTTTTCAGGGGAATAGAGTCTAGGAGCTTCAGTTGTGCATTACTCTACTGGGGAGTTATCTCTTGACTGAAGAGATTGAAGTGGACTACTATCTGGTTAGGATCCAGGCTTCACATAGACTTGCTAAAGATGATAAGGATGACTGCTATTTGGTCGTATTGCAGGCTTCACAGTGAGTTACTATGGAAATGAGATTAAATTGTTATCTGGTCGTACCCAGGCTTTTCTATTTCTTAAACTGGAATGGAAATCATAAAAATCTTAGCATCGATTTAACTAAAATAGAGAAAGGTCTTGGATCAACTTTGACTGGAATGGAAATCAGAAGAATCTTAGAGTCGATTCAACTGAACCAAACAAAAGTCTTGGAATATCTTCAACTAGAATAGAAATCAGATTGATCTTAGTGGCAATTTGACCGAACTAGAGAAAAGTCTTGGATCAATTTTGACTGGAATGGAAATCAGAAGAATCTTAGGGTCGATTCAACTGAACCAGACAAAAGTCTTGGAACATCTTCAACTGGAATAGAAATCAGAGAGATCTTAGTGGCGATCTGACTGAACCAGAGAAGGTCTTGTGAGGGCATCTTTCTTGAGGAAGATCCTGAGATAACCCTTTGTTATACGTAGATTTTGAGAAGACTACCAGGTCACATAAGTAGTCAACAGTGTTTGTTGATTTGATCTTTCCCTGAAAAAGGTAAAGAATTAGTCATATGCAATGTCATGATGTATGAAATGCATTCTGATGATGTTCTCAAAATAAATGAGATTATGATGTATGCGATGTGCATGCACATGCCATTATGTATGAATATAGGATGTTATTGATATTTTTTTAGTCGGGGAAAGTAAATCCCGGACTGCTGCTAAAGATTATTGGGAAGTTGAGTCCTTCATTTCCATTGGGGATGATGAATGGATATGATTTGCCGGGGATTTCCTATGCTTTAGAATAACTCTATAGATGAAGATGATTTATTGGAAGATTTCACCGATATAGAGAAATAAACTCTATTGGGGAATGAGCTTCCACAGTTTCAGAAATATACCCTACCGGGGAGGAGGTTTTATAAACTGTTCGCAGTTATAAAACTCGACTTAGGAAGGCAGATTTCAGCTCTCTGAAGGAATTTTGCTGGAGAAAGTAATTCCTGCTTGGGGAAGAAGATACCAAAACTTTGGTTGTTTTTACTCTATGGGGAACATAGACGTCACTAGGACGTAAGCTGAGGATACGACGATGACTTTGCATCAGGACGTTTCTGCCCCTGTACCTGCTTGAGAAAGTACCTGCGGAGATTTTGTGGATGGATCTATGTCGTGATTGTACATGAACATGTATTAAATGAGTGTCATAATGACATCCGTCTTTGGATCGATTATGCATTGTACTTGAAACATGTGTTGAATGAGTGTCAGAATGACATACGTCTCTGGATCGTATCTGAACTGTACTTGAAACATGTGTTAAATGAGTGTCAGAATGACATCCGTCTTTAGATCGTATCTGCACTTTACTTGAAACATGTGTTGAATGAGTGTCAAAATGAAATCTGTCTCTGGATCATATTTGAACTGTACTTGAAACATGTGTTGAATGAGTGTCAGAATGACATTTGTCTTTGGATCGTATCTGAACTGTACTTGAAACATATGTTGAATGAGTGTCAGAATAACATCTGTCTCTGGATCGTATATGAACTGTACTTGAAATATATGTTGAATGAGTGTCAGGATGACATCCGTCTCTGGATCGTATCTGAATTATACTTGAAACATGTGTTGAATGAGTGTCAGAATGACATCCGTCTCTGGATGGTATCTGCACTATACTTGAAACATGTGTTGAATGAGCATCAGAATGACATCTGTCTCTGGATCGTATCTACACTGTACTAAGATATAATCTGAAGTAGGTGTCAGGATGACATCCGTTTCTGGGTCGTACCTGAACCGTTTATGAACCATTTCTAAATGAGAATCTGGAGTAAGTGTCAGGATGACATCCGTCTTTGGATCGTACCTGAACCATTTCTAGATGAGAATATGAAGTAAGTGTCAGGATGACATCCGTCTCTGGATCGTACCTGAACCTTTCTGAACCGTTTCTAGATGAGAATCTGGAGTAAGTGTCAGTATGACATCCGTTCTTGGATCGTACCTGAACCATTTCTAGATGAGAATATGGAGTAAGTGTCAGGATGACATCCGTCTCTGGATCATACCTGAATTGTTTCTTGATGAGAATCTGAATAAGTATCAGGATGGCATCCGTCTCTGTATCGTACCTGAACCATTTCTAGATGAGAATCTGGAGTAAGTGTCAGGATGACATCCGTCTTTGGATCGTACCCGAACCGTTTCTAGATGATGTGTTGAAATAAGTGTCAGAATGACATCCGTCTCTGGATTGTATCTGAACTATATTTGAAGAGAATATGAATAAGTATCAGGATGACATCCGTCTCTGGATCGTACCTGAACTGTTTCTAGATGATAATCTAGAGTAAGTATCAGGATAACATCCGTCTTTGGATCGTACCCGAACCGTTTTTAGATGATGTGTTGAAATAAGTGTCAGAATGACATCCGTCTCTGGATCATTTCTAAACTGTATTTGAAGAGAATCTGAATAAGTATCAGGATGACATACGTCTCTAGATCGTACTTGAATCGTTTCTAGATGAGAATCTGGATTAAGTGTCAGGATGACATCCGTCTTTGGATCGTACCAGAACCATTTCTAGATGACGTGTTGAAATAAGTGTCAGAATAACATCCGTCTCTGGATCGAATCTGAACTGTATTTGAAGAGAATCTGAATAAGTATCAAGATGAAATCCATCTCTAGATCGTACTTGAATCGTTTCTATATGAGAATCTGGAGTAAGTGTCAGGATGACATCCGTCTTAGGATCGTACCTGAACCGTTTCTAGATAAGAATCTGGAGTAAGTGTTAGGATGACATCCGTTTCTGGATTGTACCTGAACCGTTTCTAGATGAGAATCTGGAGTAAGTGTCAGGATGACATCCGTCTCTGGATCGTACTTGGACTCTTTCTAGATGATGTATTGAAATAAGTGTCAGAATGACATCCGTCTCTGGATCGTATCTGAACTGTATTTGAAGAGAATCTGAATAATTATCAGGATAACATCTATCTCTAGATCGTACTTGAACCGTTTCTAGATGAGAATCTGAATAAGTATCAGGATGACATCCGTCTCTGGATCGTACCTGAACCGTTTCTATATGAGAATCTGGAGTAAGTGTTAGGATGACATCCGTCTTTGGATCGTACCCGAACCATTTCTAGATGATGTGTTGAAATAAGTGTCAGAATGACATTTGTCTCTGGATCGTATTTGAATTGTATTTGAAGAGAATCTGAATAAGTATCAGGATGACATCCATCTCTGGATCGTACCTAAACCCTTTCTAGATGATAATCTGGAGTAAGTGTCAGGATGACATCCGTCTCTAGATTGTACCTGAACCGTTTCTATATAAGAATCTGGAGTAAGTGTCAGGATGACATCCGTCCTTGGATCGTACCTGAACCGTTTCTATATGAGAATCTGGAGTAAGTTTCAGGATGACATCCGTCCTTGGATCATACCTGAACCGTTTCTAGATGAGAATCTGGAGTAAGTGTTAGGATAACATCTGTCTTTGGATCGTTCCTGAACCGTTTCTAGAGGATAATCTGCTTTATTCAGAATGTTTCCGTTGGGGAAGGGAAACTCTGTAATCCTCTTGGGGGAATCCCGAGAAGCTTGGCGACTTCATTGGGGAATTTTTGTTGGAGCAGTAATTTGGAGATTTTTCTCTGCCGAGAGTATGAGACCACTTGACATCAATAGGTTGTAAGCTTAGAATATGACAGTGACCTTGTGATAGAATGCCCCTGTCTCAATACCTGTTGTAGAAAATATCAACTGGGGATTTTGTAGATGGTTTGACTATTATCCCACTCTTGGAGTCCTTGGTGAATGCAGATCAGGGTAATAAACCTTCTACTGATTAGACAAGTGACTAGATGACGGGACATAGTCGTACTCTTTAATCCATAACTTTTGCCTGGACTGTCTTTTCAGATTTTCAATCCACTAGGATACCCTTTTTTGCTCAAGTTGCCTTTTCAGGTTTTCGACTTGCCGGGTGTACATATTTTTTGTTTTTATCCCTAATTTTTGCCCAAACCCTTTTGGTTCTCCTGGATGCCCTTATTATTGCCTAGGCCAATCAACCTAGCTGGTCTTTGTTCATGCGTAGTATTTTCCGACTATGTCCATGTTTACCGGGTAGGGAGCATTGCCATTGTACATAGTAGTAAGTGTTGCCACACTGCCAGAATATTTTTGTTTGATCGTACAAGATCGTTGCTAGAATTGATGTCCAATGCCCCAAGTGATTCAGATGGAGATCTGCCCCTGGCTATTTGGCATCTTTGAGAGATTCCTTGAATCTTGACTTGACTGCCCTAGATGATGGACAATGATCATGTCGTGCCCCTTGGTTGGAAGTGTTTTTCCACTTGAGGTGATCCTTTTCATTGAGAAAGTTGTTATTCACTAGATATTCGTCATGTGATTTTCTCTGTTGTCGAACAGATAACTATATGCAAACAACGATATTTAAATAATGCAAGGTTTATGCTTTTCTTGAAGTTTTTGAAAATTCATTTTTTAGTAAAACAAATTTTGCAAGAGAGTGATATCAACTCAGGATTTATAGAAAGTCCTACAGGAGTCAGGATACCTTTTGTAATAGTATGCTTCCGAACTAACCTACGCTTCAGTTAGGACTTTTAAGGGTTGTAGCGTGGCCTGGCTCACGGTTTTAGAAACAAAGAATAAAGGCTCAAATTTGTTTTTGTACCCACCCGTTCTTCGTGATGTTCTTCGATCCTATGCTCAGCTAATTATGCGTTCAGATCCCAATTGAGTCTGGCATCTTGTCCTTGATATTTCGATGATGGTTCGGATACTGAAAGTTTATTTGGAATAGGCAGAAATTTTTGTAATCTTCTTTTTGTTGAGGATTTGTAGCGACCTCTTTTTTTTTATTATCCCTGCTTTTGCTTGAACTGGTTCTTTTATGATTACAGTCAGTGAGATGCCCCAGTTATTTTTAGTCTCCTTCATAGGTTTTGACTTAACGGGCTTTTATTTTGAGAGATAATAACTGCCAGTTTTAATGATTATGCGGAACCATTACCATCTTCAGATTTGGAAGGACGTCTTCGATGCCATTCATTGTGTACGAAGCGGAAGATTGCGCCTGAATGCGCCTCTGAATTGACTGAGAAACTACCCTGCCCCAGGTTATGATTAAGGGTTTTAATTTGTGTGAAAAGAAAACTCCTACTTCTTAGGCTCAAAGGGGTTGAGTAGGGATTATCTTCCTTATAACTCCACTGTTTAGGATTTGAAACAACGCATGTACATCATCAGCAAGGTCTATTCAAAAGCACACTGTTTCAGATTATGGTATCGTTTTCGTCATACTCCCTCTGAAGGCTTATAGATTTTTAATCAAAGGTCGAATATCACATTAAGGAAGCAAGAAAATAAAATGACAATGAAATCATTCAAGACAAACATATGTGATGCATTAATGGGAAAATCAAAGTTCTACATAACAGTAATTGTTTGAACAAAAAATGAAATTACAAATGAAAAATAAAAAATGAACTAGACGTTCTCAATGATTTGGCCTAGGAGCAGTGATCACTTTGTGAGTCTCTGGAGGGTCGAATTCGATCTCCTTGGCATCAATCATATCTTGAATTTTGTTCTTTAGAGCCCAGCAGTCATTTGTATCATGTCCAGGACTATCAGAATGGTATGCACACCTTTCATCGGGGTGGTAACTAGGGGCAGAAGTATTGGGATTTCGCAGAGGAGCCTTTAACGTAATTAACTCTTCCTTTAACATGTGTTGTAACACTTGGGCTAGTGACATGTTGATCCTGGTTAATTGTCTCTTAGGTATGACCTCTTTATGCTGGTTCCCCTGTTGGTTTCGTTGCATAGGAGTAGAGTTAGAGACCAGTATTGCCCCCACAGATTGATTGTGGTCGTCGGCCTTATTGCGACCCCTCAGCATTAGAAGATGTAGCGGTCAGGATCTTGCCACTCTTGATACCAACTTCGATCCTTTCTCCAGTCAGAACCATTTATGTGAACCCGAATGAGGAACTTCCAATCAGCGAATTGAAGAATGGGCCTGTCAGAGTGCCCATGAACATGTCCACCATTTCCCCATCAGTCAGAGGAGGTTGAACCTTGCCAGTTAGATCCCTCAATTTCTGCGCATATTCTTTGAACCCTTCTCTTGAGCTCATGGACATATTCTGCAGTTGCACTCAAGTTGGTGCCAGGTCAACGTTATATTGGTACTGCTTGTAGAAAGCAGTAGCCAAGTCTTCCCAGGTATGGATGTCAGTTCCTTCTAGTTGATAGAACCAATCCAGTTGAGTTCCAGTTAAACTTTCTTGGAAGAAATGAACCCATAACTTCTGGTCAGCAGTGTGAGGATGGATCTTTCTGACATATGACCTCAAGTTAAGCTTGGGACAGGAAACACTGTCATATTTTGCGAAGATGTGGATCTTGAGCTTAGGTGGGATGATCACCCCTGGAACCAAACCTAATTCTTTAAAATCCAGACCGGGCACCCTTTGGATCTCCATGGCATTGAGCCGATCCTCTAGACATTTGTATTTATCGTTCATGGGAGGATATTTCTCCTTAAAATAGTTAGGTTCATCTTCTTCAGACGCTGGATTGTTGTTTCCTTCATTTGATTCCTCGTCCTTTTCCTCTTGATTATCCCCTCCCTTTGAAGGGGCTGCAAAATCTAGATCTCGGTTAGCGGGTATTCTTCTTCCCACACTCAAAACACGAACTGGTTTCTTTGCCTTCTTAGCCTTCTTTTTAACGATCAGATCTTTCAGGTCTTCTTTCCCCTAGGTCAGAGTCAGGAACATTTGTTGGAACTGAGCATTTTGAGCCTGAAGGTCTTTGATTGTTTGTTCAAGAGCCATTTCTTTACTTGCTGAAATAAACAGCGACTAAGATGAAGATCCTGCTTTGAAAACTGTTTATGCAATAACATGTATGATATGCGTATGCAATGTTTTCAAGGACTCGCGGGGTCAATAAGAAGATGTCAGCAGTTGAAATTTGTAGCTTTGAAGAACTTTGTATTGATGAGTTTCCTTCTACGAGAATCAAGATCACCATATCAAGTGGTTCATAGCCCCTGACTCAAGTTGTTGAGTTTTGATCTTTTGACGACATTGACTAGAGGAAAATAAATCCCCTTGCCCCTTGCTAGACGTCTTATTTATCATAACCTGCATCACAAACCCTTGAGATCCTTAAAATGGTTAAGGAAATGTTGTGGCATGTATGCTATGCGTTAAGCAAAAGTGTAAGGTGATGAAGACAAGTGAGTCTAAGAAGTCCAGGTTACTGGATAATGACTGTAAACAAATCCTACAAGGAGATCATGTTATTAGATAAAAACCCAACAAGTAGCTCAAGTTGAAAGCAAATAAATCACACAAGCAGCCTTAGGTTTAAGCTTGCATGGGGTTTGTAGGTAAGTACCCTCTTGAGTGTTCAGTTGTCTTAACATGTCCTATTAATAGTAATCGGGTTCTAAGGAGCCTCAATATCACTGACCTTCCCTTCAGAAATTGTTTCAGCTCCGCACCGAAGTATTGCGGCAAAAAAATCCTGAAATTACAGCCTTAATGAGTGTAGTATCGAGTATCAACCAATCTTCGGTCGGAACCAAAGTCGGTTATCTCACTACTTCCTAATGGCTAGGATGAGTCAATTAAAGGTTATAAAGGTCAGTTAGCGCTTAGTGACACTACGAGGAAGCCTAATGTTATCCTTAACTTACTCAAGGAACATTAGTACAATCCAAAGTATCGCGCTAACGTAGCCACCACTTTGTTCGTATCGGTCTACACCGTACAACCTCCATGATTTATTGCTACTTACCTAATAAGGTGCCCCAGATCCGGGTGAAGGATCTTTTAGTAATAACCCAAGCAATCCTCAAAGATAAAGCAAATGAAACACATAATGTAAAGCATATTAAAAAATGAACTAACTCTAAGGTAAACCCCACTTTTTATTTAATCCCCAGCAGAGTCGTCAGTTATGTGATACGGTGGAAGAACCGGTTGTTATAAACTGGTTTTTACGTTTGTATTCGCAAATATGCGGTAAGCAAGAGTCGCCACCGACTTTTCTTTTATCCAACAAAGGAAAGGGTGAAAATAACAGGAAAAAGACCTTTTTCAAGAGTTTTCTGAGTAAGGGGGTAGATTATGGAAAGGGAAGGTGTTAGCACCCTTTCAATCTGTAGCTTTCTACGGGTTCTTAGAGGTTTGCTCATTTTTCAAGATGCTTTTGTACTTTGTGTTTGCAAATTTTTTGAAAACACCTTAGTACGGCAAACTTTGTAATGTTTCTCGGGATAGTGGAGAAAATATACAAAGTGTTTTGAAATGTCTTTTGAAAAGTAGTTTTTGTGTAAGTGCAAAAATGTTTGAGCAAACTTCTAAAAGTTATCTACTTTTATACTCGAAAAGGTTGTTCTTTTCCTTTTTTTCCTTTAGACAGTGTTATCCTACTATTAGTGAGTAGGTAGCCTTGTCGTTGGATGTTTTGAGGGACAATTGGAGGAACTTTACAATCACGAAGGCAACTTGTGGAGACGCTTTAGCAATTCTATTTTAGGGACTAGATCATTTATCGAGAAGGCAACTGCAGGGTCATTGAGGGACTATGATCTTTTGATTTTACGGGTCTTTGCTAAAGTGTTCCTGCCTCATGACTGTTTTATTGAAGGCAACCAAAGTGGTTGTACCTTAGAGGTGCTTGTGTGCAATTGTGTTATATTCAGTTATTTTTTGTCTTTTTATTAAATTTGCTAACGTTTGATTTCATTCTTGTCATACAAGCCTAATTATTAGCAGTTAATATATTGCATAATATTAAAGTGCAGGAATTTAAATCTATGCTATTACAATGCTTCGGGAAAGGGATTTAGATTACACAAGGATAAAGGGGGATAAAGCAGTAAATATCCTAATTTTTATCTATTACACCCAGTAAGCAGATACAATAATAGTAAAAATACGAAATTAAATAAACGCGTTCAAAGTTGAAAACATGTCTTAAAATGTAAAAAGAAAATCTTTTTGTTGTTTTTAGTATAAAAGAAAATAAAGCCAGTCTATTTAATTTTAATTTTAAGAAAAAGATGTTAAAATAATTAATTAATTCATTCATAAATTAATTTGATTAATAAAACACTAACCTAATTTTTTTTTGTGATTTTTGATTTTTAGATTGATTCAAATGATAAAGTAATAAAAAACAAGAACAAAGAATAGGAACATAAAAGGCCTCCTTCGATTGCAGGGAGGAGTGGGCCTTTGGATTGAGGTGAAAAATGGGGTTTCAATCCAAGGCATGTTGTCTTTCGATTCAAGGGAGAAGGGGGGGGCTTCGATTCAGAGGAAGGAGACTGCCTTTCGATTCTATGAAGGGTGTTGTTGGAAAGGCCTGAAGGATCACCTGTGGAGGCACTATATCTACAAAAATATGTTAGCGAAATAAAATGTAGGACCTGGGTATCGAAACCCAAGTCCTTCTATCCTGCACGCGCTGGGTCTTTTCAGGTTATATCTATAGCAAGTGTTTGCAGACGAAAAACGTGACCTGGATGCCAAACCCAAGCCCTTTGATTCTGTCTAGAATGACAAATCGAATGAAATAATAAATATAGATGTGTTATGTAAATACAAAGTTTGGAATTTTACCCTCTCTTACCAGTAGTTGGAACCTTCGATTTGACACTTTCTGGATGTGAGTACCTTCGATCTGGGACTTCTGGGCGTGGATACATTTGTTGAAGGGTTGCCTTGGCTTGGATTACTTATGAAAATTTTGACAACCTTTTGTGGGTTTGTGGGCAGCGTATCTCTCTAATCTTTTTTGTCCCCCTTTTTGCTTGCAAGCATGCTGCTTATATAGAGTAGGAGGGAGTAGACAAGAGAAGCAATGTTTGTAACAGTCATTTGAATGCCATGAATATCAATATGTGACATTGGCCAAAGTTAAGGGATTTTGTCCATTTTTGAATTTGGCATAAATATGGTCATACTGGCCTTTGAATGCTCTCTTTCGAATGGGCTGATGGCCTCCTTCGAATGGCCCTGATTCGACTCCTTCAAACGGCTCTGACTCATTTCCTTCGAATGGGTCTAATTCAGTTCATTCGAATGGTTATGGGTTCTAATTCGAAGTGTTCAGCACTTCCCTCTGCCTTAGTATGAAAATTGAAGGACACTTCATTTTGATGTTCCAATCGAAGGAGACTCTGATGCTCAAAATCTAAGGAAGCTCTGATGCTCCAATCGAAGGAAGCTTTGATGCTCCAAATCGAAGGAAGCTCTGATGCTCCAATCAAAGGAAGCTCTGATGCTCTAATCGAAGGAAGCTCTGAGGCTCTAATCGAAGGAACCTCTGATGCTCCAAATCGAAGGAAGCTCTGATGCTCCAATCGAAGGAAGCTCTGATGCTCCAATCGAAGGAAGCTTTAAGAATGCCAATCGAAGGATCCTATTGCAAGGCCAATCGAAAGGCTTTGATGAAATGTCAATTGAAGGATCCTGTTGCAAGGCCAATCGAAAGGTTTTGCTGAAATGCCAATCGAAGGGTATTTTGGAGATGCCAATCAAAGGTAACTTGAAAACACTACTCACAAATTTTCCTTTTCCTTAGGCAAGGGTTCGTGACCAACCATGTAGGGGAAGACCTTAGAAAACATGAGAGGGAAAATTTTGGGGTACAACAATGTATTTTGACTAGCAATGGTCATTTTGTTATTAAAGATGTTTCGTATCATGCATTCATGACATATCTTAGGGCATAGCCCAATGATGGTTGCAGGATGATGTTCTAGTGAATTTTATAGGACGAATAGTCAAGTGATGGCCTCAATCCCATAATGTGGATTGAGTGCAATTTGTGATATGCTCTGGTTCCAAGCGGGAATCAATTATATTGGTGGAGATCTTTGGAAAGAATGATGTTGGTGTCATCAGTGAAGTCATGGTACCATATTAATGAATCTAAAGAAGTTGTATTGCATTATATGTGGCATTTCATGATGTTTGACTGATGTCTTGCGAATGTGTGCTTGTGATAATTATTAATTGATGATATTACTATGTGTCTGAGGCGTATTATGATGCTTGAAGGTGTGAGTATGACATGAGGTTTCAATGGTGTGTTCCTTTGGTGTTGTGTTATAACTATTATATTTACTCTTTATGTCTTTTATAATGATCATGATTTACTCACCCTTGCTGCTTGGAAATGTTACCTCTCTACGTGGTTAACTTGCAGGTAATCAAGAATAGTTAGTCGAGGCTTAGAGGATAGCTGTAGAGTGTTTTCTTTATTTTCTGTAGAATAAAGGGGTCTTGCTCTAATATGTAACATCGGGATGGGATCAACTATTTTGAATAACCATGTTTCTTTGTTTACTTTGAGATTTGAAATACCCTTGTGGTATTTGAGTTGTTTGGATTTGATGCAGTTACTTAGAAGTATCTTAATAAGATGTTTTGAATTATGAATTTCCGCTGCGAGTAAATTGAAAAACTATGGTTGTTAAGCATGAAGTACTTAACGTAATTGATTTTAAAAACCCATGTTACGAATCAGGATGTGTTTTACTATGAAGTTTGTTTGAAGCAAATATGACACCCTTTTTGCTGCATTACTCTGATTTTATTATTATATTGTTTTGCGAATATTCTTTGGGGTTTAGAAGGGTGTTATATATCACACTTTTTATCTTTGAGATAGCGTCCCATATGTGGCATACCATTAAATAATGCCAGTAGAGAATATCTTTTAATCTCCTCGTAATCTCACCTTACGGTTATTACTATGGGGTCATTATTATGCAGGTGCATGCCTGAGGCATCTTTATAAGAGAATTTGATCTATGACTCTAGAGCTTCCTTCTTAGTTGAGTCATGGCTGAGGGAGATCCTTCTATAATCAAAATACGACATGCATACCTTCTTTGAGGAGAACTAGTCTCCTTCCCTCGACCAAACCCCCTATTATAGTGTTAAGGGTGTGGCGCATATGCATGTTTGCGACTAATTTTCTTGGTTCCCATCCCTTCTTAGATCTAAGACTTCATGATGTATCTCACACTTTAGATATGCATTCGCCTGACGCCTGGTTAGGAGGCCTCTAAAGTAATTATTCAAGTGACCATTTTAAATAAGGCATTATATCTCCTTATTTAGTTAGTAACAGTCTTTTGTGTAGTGGTCCTTGACCTTATGAAACTTGTTCTACCTGCTAGGTTTAAGCCCCATAATGTTTGACTTGGGGGCTAGTGGAAGAGGAATATCACGCGTATGGAGGACCTCACACCATATATGTTCACGGTGAGTGTTTAAGAGCGTGAAACTTATGTAGGCCTCCCACTCTGTTTGAAGGCCTCATTGTCTCTAACAGGCGAGGTATATTATTCTTGTGAGACTGTTGTGAGTTATCAGAGCTTCCAGTTGTCTGCTCCTTAACATCTTTGGCCTTCTTTTCAGATTTTCTCTCTTCACCCTTTATGTAGCTCTATGCGCACGTCACTACCTCTATTTGGGAAGAATAAGGCCTCTAGGAGAGGGATTCGTTGAAATACCCAACCCTCAGTCCGTTTTGGAATGCTCCCATGAATATCTCCTAATTGGGTTGGATGACCATGATATTCTCCTCATTAAAGCGAGATAGATAGCCCCTCAAAGATTCTATAGGGCCTTGGCGAATGTTTAAGAGGTTGGAAGTGCCCATTCTTCTATGCTTGCTTATCCTAAATGGATGAACCAACTTCTTCACTAGGTCTTAGTGACTGGTGATTGAAAGTCGTGGTAGGTTCATGTACCATATAAATGTCGCATCCTTAAAGGTTCCATAGTCAAGTTTGTATTTCGGGGAATCAGAGGCTTAAATAATTGGCATTTGTGTGTTGATGGATGCGACATGCTATTAAGGGTCGTTGCATCCATCACACTTATCCACATGTGGAGGCTTGAAAATCTCTAGCATAAGGACTCCCTATATTTCCTTCGAGAAAGTTTAGGCGTCCAAAACCTTGGTTTCTTTAGAAGGGTCATCCTCCTACTTGAGATGTTGGATGTGAAGGATCTTTTCCTCCAAAGTCTGATCTAGTGGTATAACTCATCAATAACGACAAATCTTTCTGTTATGGTGTCTTCATCATCATCGAAACTACTGTTGGTCGGAGTTGTTATCCAATTGTTCACCATATTAGATAAAGGAGTTGAAGAGGTGGATGTGAATCTTACTGTCTGATGTAACGATGACCCGCGAATGATGCCAATTTTACTTGTTAAAAGTACAATGAGCGACAACCCCTAATAGTGTAAGGATATCTGAAGGTTTTAGGGTTGTTGTGATGTTAGAGAAAACTCGTGCAACGATGGTGAGAAGCTTTGTATCTATTTGATTTCTGAGTGAATTGAATGTTCTTTCTCAACTCAGTAGTTGAGATATTTATAGAGACTTATTGGGTCTAGATCCTAGGCCCCATGGGACAATTATTCTTGTCCTCCAAGGAGCGTTATATTTTCTGCCTATTACATTCAGTGCCTGCACAACGTCAGAAAATATTCATCTTCGATCTCTCTTCCCAACACAATAAAGAAGGCGGTGTCGTTATTTTCCATATTCTTCAGGATAACATGTATTTTATTAAATGTCTGAGCTTCCTTTTCACTAGTGCTTTAGGACATGTCAATCCCCATGTTTCGTGAGTGGGCAACATGTGGTTTTATCTAAGCTCATAAAATAAGTCATTTGAGCAAAAGATGAATGCTATAAATAATGAGTGCATATTGTAATAAATGGATGCATGTTATGATGAGTAGGCGGCTAGACACCCTACTTTGGATTAGGTGTGTTATTCACCCGACTGAAACGACCTGGCCAAATCGTCATCTTCTAATGAAACATCAATGAAGTCGCCACCGAACGTCTTTTATCCCACCAAGAGGGAAAGGTAAACATCGAGAAAACCTGAAAAGGGAGAAATCACGGTCTTTCGACCGAGAGATCGGGTAAGGGAGTATGTTACGTGAGGGGAAGGTATTAGCACCCCACACGCCCGTAGTACTCTACGGTATCCACTCTTGTTGTCTAATCTAATGGGTGTGGTCAAAATCTATGTATATGGCTTAAAGCTAAAAAAAGGGAATGCATGCGAGAAAAAAAACAATGTAGGGAAAATAAAAGTTGTGCTCGATTGGGCCCTACCCCGATGCCTACGTATCCCTTTTAAGGAATCAGAGCAACCGTAATTCGGCTCATATATTTTAGTTGGTTTGTGTTTTTTAGTTAAGACAACAAAAATAGTCAAGATGGCAAAACTTCAAATAAAACAACAAACAAATGAGATGGTAAAACATCGGCTAAATAATAACAAAGTAACATGTCAAAGATAGCGAAACACTAAATGATAAAACATCACACCTAACAATGACATTGAGAGTTAAAGTAGGATAACCAACATGTGTGATGGTGAAACATCAGCTTCAAACAAGTATGCGATGGCGAAACATCGGCTAAAAGATAACAAGGTATCATGGCAAAGATGGCGAAACATCAATAAAACGGATGACAAAACATCACACCTAACAATGATATTGAGAATCAAAGTAGGATAACCAACATATGCGATGGCGAAACATCGGATTCAAACTAGTATGCGATGGCGAAACATCGGCTAAAAGGTAGTAAGGTATCATGGCAAAGATGGTGAAACATCAATAAAACGGATGACGAAACATCACACCTAACAATGATATTGAGAATCAAAGTAGGATAACAAACATGTGCGATGGCGAAACATCGGCTTCAAACAAATGTGCGATGGCGAAACATCGACTAAAAGATAACAAGGTATCATGGCAAAGATGGCGAAACATCAATAAAAAGGATGAAGAAACATCACACGTAACAATGATATTGAGAATCAAAGTAGGATAACAAACATGTGCGACGGTGAAACATCAGCTTCAAACAAATGTGCGATGGCGAAACATCGACTAAAACATAACAAGGTATCATGGCAAAGATGGAGAAACATCAATAAACCAGGTTTAAAAACAAATCCAAGAGGCGCACAAACAAATAAGATTGATTTGTATCTTTTACCTTGAAGAAGGGTTTGAGTTTATTAGAGGTGTTTTATGATTTGCCAAGAAAAAAAATTTGTTTTAAGATGCAAAATGCAAAGGAAGGAAAAATAACTAAGGGAAACTAGCCTAGCACTATCCCTAGTGTTATCATACAATGATTGACCCTAAGGTTGAGGATAAAGAAAAATCTTACCCTATGCTAGCATACATGGATTCCTACCTTAATTAACATGTCAAAGGAAGCTTAACAAAACTATCCTATAGGGAACAGGAAATGAGAGGGAAGTCGTGATCTCAATTTCTAAATTGAGTGACTCATCGATCAACAATTAAAAAAACAATAAATATCCTATAGGGAGCATGCACTGAGAGCGAAGTCGTGATCTCAATTTCTAAATTGAGTGACTCATCGATCAACAATTAAAGAAAAATATCCTATGGAGAACATGCATTGAGAGCGAAGTCGTGATCTCAATTTCTAAATTGAGTGACTCATCAATTAATAGTTAAAAAACAAACACAAACACAACTCATGTACCAAACAAAATAGAGGGCCTCCTGACATATATCAGCAACAGAGGTCCCATCATGCAACATAGAACTATGAAAATAGAAGAAAGGAAATAGTGCAATACCAAACATATAACTATCTGTAGCAACTGAGCAAGAATAAAAGAAACCCAGAGAACTTCAAGCAAGCAAGCATCAGCAGACAAATCAAGTCAGAAATTACGCCATCAGGATGTAAGCATTGAGATTTTTAGATATGAACAGATCCCATGGGCAATGTATAGCATTCATAGTCACATACATATATCATGCATAGACTATCAAATATGCCAAACACAAGAATAGTACCAATGTAATAAATTGTGTTCCACAAATAAAGTGAAACACAGTAGCCTCAAGTCAAAAATGGAAAACTTTTCTCATAGTACCTCGCACATTCAACAACCAAGTTAGTATTCCCATAAATAGAATGATGAATCACATAAGGGATGGATGATGACACCATAATGAAGTGAGTAAACATGATAGAAACTATCAAAACATTAGATATGATAGACAAAAAGAAACAAGCATATGCACAATTTGGTCAAAAGTTAGAGGAATGTTTCTCCTTTCTATCACCATATTGAATTGACAATTGAATATCAATCAAGGATCATGGGAGATTGAGAAAAAAACAATCAAAGACTATGAAGGTCAGTAGCAACAACAATTCAGTCATACTCAATTACTTTATCACAGCTCACAAGCATAATAGAAAAGGAATCCCACATAATGCATCAAAGACTTAGATCTCAAGCTAACCATGGAAGAAAGTCAAACAAGGACAAAATTAGAGAGCTTGTAACAATCAAAGATTTGAAGTACAGTTTCCAAAACATGATTAGGACATGATCAAAATGTTAAAGTGTTGATTATATAACTTGTTGTAGAAGTGCATCCAAAATGCCTCAAAAATTCAACAAGGATAAGAGAAAGAAGTCAAACTCCATTCATGATTGGAACTAACTTAAGTAATAGGGATCAATTAATCTCAAGTCCTCACGAGACTATCATTGAGGTGTAATTTCCCTTCATGTTATCATTGGCCATCTAATGACCTCAAACTCAAATTGGAAGCTCAAGTTTCAAAGTGAAAATCAACAAGAAAGCAAAAAGTCATAAAACATGCATCAAAAGGTTCAATCATTCAAACATGGGGCATTAAGTGAAATGACTTGAGTTTATGTGGATAAACAGAACCAACATGATCATTAGGTGCCCAATTATTGGCCTCATTCAAATTCATTGGCCATTAAGCAAATTGCAACAAGATATGCAACATTAATTGGGTACCTTCACTTCAAAAATACATCAAAAAAAGAAAAGGGCTTCCATAATTTAAACAAAAAATTTCTTAGCATCTTTGATATGTATAAGAGTTAGCAAGCATGTTTTAAGTTCATGGATGGATGAGGAAAGAATCAATCAAACTTCAAACTTTAAATACTAGTTGGCAAAAACCACCAAACTAGACAAGTTTTCAAAATATTTTGTGGAAAATACCAAACCTTATCAATTAATTCAAGAAAAATCTTTTTAAGGACCTCAATCCATCTATGAATCCTAAACAAGAACCAAATTGAATTGAAACTCAAGACCAGTTGCTTTTTGGAATCAAAACAAACAAGGGAATTAGCAAAACCCTAAATATTTAGAAAATGAACTCAATTATTGATTAATCAAGTTCCAATTCTAAACAAATCAAATTAAAATCATACAAAAATAAAGAAAACTCCAAAGATCAGAGAACTTATTTTTTTCAAATTTTTAGAATTAAAGAAAAGTCAAAAATAAAATCAAAATTCAAACCTTTAAACAATTAAACAAAAATTCACATCTCAAAATAGAATTCCAATCAAAATTCAGAAAAATATCCAACCAAAACTATATTCAAATTTTAGAATTAGAAACCAGCATCCATGATTTTTTGTGGAATTTTTTAATTAAAGGAAATATTAAAATAAAATCAAACAAACAATTAAACAATTTAAACTATTATTTAATGGCAAAAACACAAACCCTATCCAAAAGTCACAAAAAGGTCAAAACAAAATTATATTCAGATACCATGATTAAAAAAAAACTTATATGATTTTTTTGAGGATTTTTGAATTAAAGGAAGTATTAAAATAAAAATTATGAAGCAAACATTTCAAATAAACTTCTCAAATTAAATTTCTAATCAAAAATAAAACAAATGCTAAACCAAAATCAGAATCAGTTTCTAAATTATTTTATGAGTCAAAGATAATTTTTGTGGAATTTTTAAATCAAAAGAACTATTAAAATAAAAATAATCATTGAACAAACAATTAATTAAACTTATGAAATTTTAAACCAATCAAAACATTTTTAAAAATTCCAATAAAATTACACAAGATAGAAGAAATTATTATGGACTTGTGATAATATTTTCAGAATTTTTTAAATTGTTTTGATCAATAAACAAAAATCAGAAAATCAATTGAAATCAAAATATAAACTAAATATTCAAAAATTCAAATGGACCGTTCAAATGATGACACCTCATCATCCCTAACCTCCAGCCAAACCAGAAAATGCGCGCGCCCATCAGTTTGCACCCCAACTTCAGTCCCTCCAAACAAACTCGTTTCTCAACCATTTTTCATCAAATCAAGTGCAAATTAAAGCTAACATGGCAAGGAATTAAACACAATTCAAATCACAACAAATAGACGGCCATGGATCTAGAAATCTCAACATGAAATCACCAAAAATACACTGAAACCTATAGTTGCAGAGATCTCAAACAAGCATTATATACCAAATGAAACCTCAAATTGCTTCATAATCATTCATATAACATCCACAAACAGATATTCATGCTTAATTTCAACAATAAACGGCTACATTTCAAAAATCAAAGTTGAATGAACCTACCTCAATTCAAAATCCGAATGCTTGATTCTCTCGCTCCAGGTGCGATTCAAAGCTTGCTTTAGCTTCCTTGGCACTTGAGGATGAAGAAGCAAGAAGAAAAACTCCAAATGCACCACTGAAACTCGAAATTCGAAAAAAAGTGCAACTATGGAAATTCTGAGTTTAGATCTGGAATATGGAAGTTGTGAGCTCTCCCCCTTATCTTCAGTGTTTTCTTCTCATTATATGTGACATGTAGAGTTGGTTTTTCAAGAGAAATGGTCTTTAAAATGAGTGCATTACCCAATTGGAATTTTTTTCTATGTTGAAAAGTGAAATTCTGACCATGCCAATGCCTCGTGCGTTTTTCCTCATTTCAGTTGCTTTTGAGGCCTTTCTTACTCAGATTTTGGTCCACCAAATATTGGCCCTTGATTCCTCATGATGAGATCATGCTAGTGTTTTTACAAATTTGGCAAGTTTTATCAATTTTGGAGTCATGGTGGTACAGATGCACATGGGGCACGATTTTGCTGCCATTATGGGCTTCCTCAAATCACAAATGTGTCATGGGCCTGATTATAAGTGAAGAGAATGGATGAAAATGAAGTTCTCAAGTTTTGGCATTTTGCTTGCATGGCTAAAGTTCAATAAATCGGCATGAAATTCAAAAGACCATAACTTGCCCATACTTTTGAATTTGGACACAAATGAGCACAATTTGGAAAGGTATTGAAAAGATATACAATCCCTTAGTTTTGAGTTTTTTAAGTTTAATCCATTAAGGCCCTCAAAATTTGACATGAAATTCACTTATTTTGGAAAATGACCTATAAATTTAACTTGAGGCATGAACTTCCAAAGACCATAATTATTGACTCCTTACCAATTTGTACATGAGACCAAAAGGAGATGAAAGATCACCCTCTTATCTTTCCAAGCATATTTCATTTGCATTTTTTTGATCAAAGATGAATAAAATATGAATTTTTGAAGTTAAGTCCTCATTTTCCAAAATTAGAAACTTTTAGGGTTTCTTCATGAACAAGTTTCGACCCAAACCTCAATCTTTTTGATCCAATGATCACAATGGACTTGAAATACGAAAAGTATACCCTTGAATTGATGGTTGACCAAAATTACCTTGGTCAACCTTGACTTTGACTGATTTTGACCAAAATGACCATTTTGCCCCTTTGAATCAATTGATCCACTTCCCTTCAAAATTGATGATCAAAACTTCAAACATATGATCTTCCAAATATATAGAGGCCATGTACAAAGTCTCACTTCAAAATTCTTAAGAAATCTTGATGAAATCCCAAACCCTAGTTTTGGTTAACACCTTAGGAGACGAAACTCAACTCAATAACCAGTTAGGCAAAACTAAACTAGATGAGTACCAGGACGAAACTGGATTTCATGCATGGGTAACAAGGCGAAACTCGACCCATAGCAAAGTGATGAGAGTGCATGTTTCTCATAGCACCTGCTGGTCTTAGATCAATGGATAAAGAGTGACGAAAACTGATAGAAGAATCCAAGGAACAAAAGAGACTGATTTCAAACCAGGGACGCATTATGAACACTACACTCGATAAACGAACACCATCAAAGGGTCCAAGGTACGAAAGCAAAAACGAGATGAAACTTGACTCAACAACTAGTTAGGCGAAACTAAACTAGATGAGTACCAGGACGAAACTGGATTTCATGCACAGGCGATGAGGAGAAACTCGACCCAAAGCGAGAGTGATGAGAGCACATGTTTCTCAGAGCACATGTAGGTCTCAGATCATTGGATAAACAGTGATGAAAACTGATAGAAGAATCCAAGGAACAAAATAGACTGATTTCAAACCAGGGACGCAGTACGAACACTGCACTCGGTAACGAACAACGTCAAAGGGTCCAAGGTATGAAAGCAAAAATGAGACGAAACTCGACTCAATAACTAGTTAGACTAAACTAAACTAGATGAGCACCAGGACGAAACTGGATTTCATGCGCAAGGTGAGGAGACGAAACTCTGAGCTCAACCCAAAGCAAGGAGATTAGGGCGTACACCTAAAAACCTACTGAAAGCGAATATCAGGACGAAACTGGTATTCGAAAGGTGCATCAATAGACATTGGAATTAACCGGAGAGGATAGAGAAGACTAAACCCGAGAAGACCGCGCCAGGGCGAAACTGAACTATATTCAAGAGTAGACACTCAAACAAACAAATGATTGACGCTAAAAAGATATTGGTATGGGGAGAAAACTGAGATAATGAGGATGAAGACCTCGCTGGGGATTTAATCCGAAGTGTTAGCAAATTCACTGGGGACAACAGAAATAGTAATGGCTCATGTTCCGGTGCATGTTTGAATTCTTTCTATATAGTGTAATGCTCCATATAATGGAAATGCTACGCGTTTTGGTAGATGCAATGTAATGATGCATGTTTAAAGGTTCCACTGGGGAATGGCCAATCGAGAAGCCAATAACCAAGAAGTCAGAATCTGACATGACTTGCAAAAATAAATTTCAAAATCCAAAGGAAAGGAGAAAATATGGGGAACCGCTGGAGAGGGAACCTCAAAGAGATGAAGTTTCGTGGGGAATAACAACCGAGAAACCAGTAGAAATGGGACACAAACATTGAGAGGAGCCGCAGAAATAAATCGCAAACTCCTAGAGAAGATCAAATCGACATTGTAGCTTCTGGAGAGGGACGCCATCCGAAGATTAGACATATAAGGGAGAGGACAGGGCAAGACTGTAATCTCTAGAAAAGACAGCACGCGGCCTTGTTGAGGATGACACAAAGACAACAAACCCGACGTGAGGGTGAAAACCTTTGCTGGGGGAACAAAGCTCTGCTGAGGAAACAGGAATTCACCGGGGAGACAGAACTCTGTTGAAGATTTTTGTTGGAGAGAGATTTCTTGGAATGCAACTATTGGATGGATCATCCAGATAGCCACACAGTATCGAATTTACTGGGGATAAGGAAAGATCTTAATATAAGGATGCCCCAATCAACAGACCGGCTGAGAAATGAGAGGTCATGGCGAGGTATCTCTGTTGGCAACTCCGTTGGGGATATGCGACATCCTCAAATCCGGAGTCTCAGAATGAAGCGTTTAAAAGAAGATTCCTGGGGCAACAAAACTTCTCTGCGGAAATGAAATTTCACTGGGAATAGGTAAAGTCCTACTCATACATGGGCTCTGTCTAACAGAAGAAAAACCAAATATTCCCTTTCTGACAATCATTAAGCTCTTTACAGGTGTTCAACATGTAAACTCTTCTTTTGATGTCAAACAAATGTTTTGTATGCAGAAAGATGTTTATTTTGGGATTGACAGATCTGATACGACGATTATTTAAGCCTTGAAGTTGAAAACCTTAACAAAGTGTGGCATCTCTGTCGTGAATGAATCACTGGCTAGAGTGCAAAAAATTTCAAAACTTTTCTTCCCCTTTTTTTTAAGAAAACGAGTCAAGATGCGGGTGATAAGATACCAACATGAATATGCAACACATATTTGGGAGTTTAGGAAACGTTATCCTATTGTAGTATGCTTTCGAGTTAAACCCTTGTTTCAGTTAGGACTTTTAGAGGTTGTAACATGGTCTGGTTCGAGGTTTTTTAGAAAAAAGTTTTTCAATGCTCCAGTTATTTGGTTCCCACCCCCTTCGTGATATTCTCCTGTCCTAAGTTCGAGTGACTTATCACAAGCATTCATCTTTCAAAAGGATTTATAACGGTTGAGTGATCACGACAAATTCTCCAACATGATTGTCTCTTAACTTTTGTTGCTTTTGTTTTTGATATTATTGTTCCTCTTCTTTGGATGAAAATTTTATTGGATAATCTTTTTCGGCCTTTTAGGCTCTTCTTTTCCCTAACTTTTGCCTGGACAAAATCTTTTGAATTTCAATTTTGGGAGTCCAGCGGGATGCCCTAACTTTTGCCTAAGCGACTTGTTTTCAAGTTTCGACTTACCAGGGCTTTTCGTTTCTTTCTTATTCATACTTTCCACTTCGAACAAGTCAATGTGACTTTAGGTCTAACTCCCTTATATCTTCGGTGTTTGGGGATTGAAACAATGCATGTACATCGTCAACGGGGTTCTACTCAAAAGCATACCACTACAGTCATCGTTTTTAGCTAAACTCATTCCTCCAAACTCTTGGCTAAGCAAAATAATTGTTACCGTTGGTATCAAAATGCCCGGAAAAAAACTATTAAAGAGTGATACTGGATGGATTAAGTAAGATGGAACAATTTCTTCAAGGCAAAAATATTCAACGCATCAAGACTGACATTCAGCCATAAACAAAATCCTATATGCAGACAATGCTAAAATAATCAATCAAGATAACACATGAAAGTGCGGCAAAGAAACGTAATAAAAGCCATTATGGGGAAGAAATATCTCCAACTAGGTTTTCCGATATCGCCGACCTGCCGTAATCTTGATATTACCCTGACCCATGACCTTTACCAATAGCACGGAGCTGTGAAATAAAATGGCAAGGTATCCACCCGTAAAGTGAATGAGAATCCTATCAATCATAGAACTAAACACGCCCCTTGCACAGTAGTAGTTGTGTTTGTTATCCATATTTCAAGCGATCAACCAACCATGACTTAGATTACCACTTCTGTGTAAGGCCCACGAAGTTTATATGCACATGCTTATCAAAATATTGGACGTTTTTGCAAACAAAATAGTAAAAAGGGAGAAAAGAAACGTATACGTATACTTGAAAGAAGATATTCTATTGATTCTGAGAAATCAGCCTGTGAAAAAGGAATTTACATTTGGAAGCAAGAAATTATTAAATCAAAGCAAACAAGTGTTTACAAATAGCAATGTGAATGTGAATATCCATCAAGTCCCGACTCTGCTATGACTCTTATGACTCTTACGCTTTCATCTTCCTGCTTTCAGACATATCATTCTTGGATTAGCTTCGAGCTTATGCCAGGTGACGGAATGAAGGAAAGAAACAAAGGATCTCATGTCGAGCGTAGTCATTTTCTTTAAGTCCCTAACTTTTTCCTGAATCGCCCTTTCGGGTTTTTGATTCACCAGGACACCTTTTTTTTCCTAAACCGCCCTTTCAGGTTTTCAGTTTAGCGGGTTTTTTTTATTATTTTTTTATGCAAAGTATTTTTTAACTACGTCAGCATTCACAGGGAGAGGGAAGTACTCTCCATCCATAGTCGCGAGCATCATCGCTCCTCCAGAGAAAATTTGTCTGACCACAAAAGGTCCTTCATAAGTCAGATCCCACTTGCCCCTAGGATCTCCCTGGGGAGAATTATCCTTTTTAGCACAAGGTCACCTGGCTTGTAACACTGAGGTCGTACCCTCTTATCAAAAGCTTTCCTCATCCTCTACTAATATACCTGACCATGACATACATCCGTCAACCTTTTCTCGTTAATAAGTTCCAACTGATCCAGCCAATTCTGTACCCATTCACTTTCATCCAGCTTAACATCCCTCATGATCCTAAGAGAAGGAATCTCGACTTCTACCGACAATACTGCTTCCATGCTGTAAACCAATGAAAATGGGGTTTCCCCAGTCGAAGTACGCATAGTGGCCCGATAACCATGCAAAGAGAAAGGCATCATCTTATGCCAATCTTTATAGGTTACCACCATCTTATGTACGATCTTCTTAATATTCTTATTGGCCGCTTCGACAACACCGTTCATCTTTGGTCAGTATGGGGAAGAGTTATGATGCTTTATTTTGAAGGACTCACAAAGCTCCTTCATCATTTTGTTGTTCAAATTAGACCCATTATCGGTAATGATCTTTTCAGGCACTCAGTAGCGATAGATAATATTGTGCTTAATGAACCGAGTTACCACCTGCTTGGTGACATTGGCATAAGATGCAGCTTCGACCCATTTTGTAAAATAATCGATGGTAACTAGAATGAAACGGTGCCCGTTGGATGCAGTCGGTTCAATTTTGCCGATCATATCAATTCCCCACATTGCAAACGGCCAAGGGGAAGTCAAGACTTTCAGAGGTACTGGCGGCACATGCACCTTGTCAGCATATACTTGACATTTGTGGCAAACCCGTGCATGATTGTAACAGTCAGTCTCTGTGGTGGACCAATAATAACCTGCTCGCAAAATCTTTTTAGCCATGGTATGCCCACTGGAATGGGTCCCGAAATCACCTTCATGTACATCTTCAATGATTCTAGTTGCTTCTTTCTTGTCAACACATCTGAGCAGTAGACCGTCATGATGCCTTCTATACAACACATCACCACTGAGAAAGAACTTGGTTGAAAATCTTCTCAAGAACTTCTTATCTGTGACGGATGCCTCTTCAGGGTACTCTTGTGTTTCAAGATATCGTTTAACATCATAAAACCAAGGATTACCATCTGATTCCAAACTTGCCTCAAAGCAGAAAGCTGGCTCACTCAAACTTCTGATGGTAATGGAAGGTTTTTCATTAGCCCACTTAACCTTGAACATGGAGGACAAAGTTGCCAGTGCATCAGCTAGATTGTTTTCTTCTCTGTGAATATGCTCAAACGTGATCTCTTCGAAGTATGGGATCAACTTCATAACATGTTCACGATAGGGAATTAGGTTCTGATGGCGAGTCTCCCAATCTCCATTAATCTGGCTGATAACAAGATTGGAATCCCCGTAAACTTTCAAAAATTTGATGCGCAGGTCGATCTCCGCTTCAATGCCATAAATGCAAGCCTCATATTAGGCCATGTTATTAGTGCAATCGAAAAAAATATGAGCCGTGAAAGGAATGTGGTATCCCTCAGGGGAAGTGATAATGGCTCCGACGCTGTTGCTCATGGCATTGGAGGCACCATCAAAAACAAGCGTCCAACGTGATCCCGACTCGGGTCCTTCGTCTGGGTCTGGCATATTACAATCCCTAATATACATAATTTCCTCATCTGGAAAATCAAAATTCATCGGTTCATAATCGTTCATGGGCTGATGAGCAAGATGGTCAGCCAGTAAACTACCCCTAATTGCTTTTTGAGTAGTGTATTGGATATCATATTCGGTGAGTATCATCTGCCAACGGGCTATCCTGCCTGTAAGAGCTGGCTTCTCGAAAATGTACTTGATTGGATCCATTTTGGATATCAAGTAGGTGGTGTGAGTTAACATGTATTGCCTCAACCATTTGGCGGCCCAGGCAAGCGCAGAACAAGTCTTTTCCAACAATGAGTACCTCGACTCGCATTCCGTAAACTTCTTACTCAAGTAGTAAATAGCCTGCTCTTTCTTCCCTGTCTCGTCGTTCTAACCGAGGACACAACTCATTGAGCTCTCTAACACAGTTAGATACATGATTAGTGGCCTTCCTTCCACTGGCGGCATGAGTATCAGAGGTTCCTGCAAATACTCATTTATTTTGTCAAAGGCCTTCTAACAATCGTCATTCCATTTCACTGTCTAACTTTTCTTCAACAACTTGAACAAAGGTTCACAAGTGGCTGTGAGATGAGAAATAAATCTAGAAATGTAGTTTAACCTTCCCAAGAAACCACGTACTTCCTTCTCTGTCCTTGGCTCATGCATTTCTTGTATGGCTTTTACTTTGGTCGGGTCCACCTCGATACCTTTTTCACTTACAATAAAACCCAACAGCTTGCCGGATCTCACCCTGAAGGTACACTTATTCGGATTCAACCTCAGCAAGAACTGCCTCAGTCTCTCGAACAATTTTTTCAGATGAACAAGATGTTCCTCTTCCATGTCAGACTTAGCAATCATATCGTCCACATAAACCTCAATCTCTTTGTGAATCAAATCATGAAAGAGAGTGACCATGGCGCGCTGATATGTTTCCCCAACATTTTTCAAACCAAACGGCATCACCTTGTAGTAGAAGGTCCCCCAAGGCATGATAAATGTTGTCTTCTCCATATCCTCCGGAGCCATCTTAATTTGATTGTAACCCGAAAAACCATCCATGAATGAAAACACTTTGGAATGAGCAGTATTATCGACCAATACATCAATATGCGGAAGAGGGAAGTCATATTTAGGGCTGGCCCTATTCAAATCCCTATAATCCACGCACATCCTGACCTTACCATCCTTCTTGGGAATAGGTACAATACTTGCAATCCATGGCGGATAATTGATGACCTTTAAGAAATTCGCGTCCAACTGCTTCTGGACTTCCTCTTTGATCTTCTTGGACATCTCAGGATGAGTTCTTCGGAGCTTTTTCTTGACATGGGAACAACCTTCTTTGAGCGGTAGTCGATGCACCACTATGTCTGTATCCAACCCAGGCATATCCTCATAAGACCAAGCGAAGATATCAGAATACTCACGGAGTAGCTCAATCAATCTGACCTTTATACTTTCTTCAAGATCTGCCCCTATCTTGACTTCTCTTCTTACCTCTTTTGTGCCAACGTTCACCACCTCAATCGAATCCTGATTCGGCTGGATAACCTTCTCGTCTTGTTTTAACAATCTTGCAAATTCCTCAGGAAGGTCACAATCCTCATATGCTTCTTCTTTAGCTTGATAAAAAGGAGTATCAAAGTCATAATGAGCCATAACATAGTCGTTATCAATATAATCGATGGTGGAAGTGCATCTGCATGAACGACATTTTGGCGTTTTTTAGTGACAGTGTGTGAAAAGAGAAACATTGCCATTCAAATAAAAAAAGAAATGGAGCAAAATTTTGAATGCAAAAACGTCCTTTATTTCATGATAAACTTTTGAAAATAAACATGGTGGCCCTACACAAATGATCCACCACGCCTTGGGCAGAGCGTAGGAATTATGATATGATAATAAAAGAAAACAAGAAAATTACTCCTCAGCACTTGAAACTTGGATAACATCCACAGAAGTCCAATTGTTGAGTGTCTGGCCTGGAATACTCAGACGAATCCAATCTTCGATATTGTAGCCATCAACCCTATCGCCGCCAACTGCATTGACGTGTCCTTCTTGAGTAGCACAAGGACGGGAAAACTTTACAGGAATAGATAAACTAGATGCTCTGGGAGCTGTACTCTGCTGACCTGGGCTGAAACCAAGACCAAAATTTTTAAATTTTGGGGGTAACGTCCAGCACCTGACCCCAACCTTCAGGGTTGCCATTTTCCACCACAGCTCTCACATACTTGAGAGAAGACATAACAGTTTCAGGTTTCCTTTTCAGCTCTGGAGGAGGAAAATTGACAGCATGAACTGTCTCAAACGCCTGAAACGGAGTCTCATGTATCTCGCCTTAAACTTCAACATAGCGGAATGATGTCAAATGACTCACAATGTACTCTTCCTCGCCGTACACAGTTATCACCTTTCCCTCTACATGATACTTGAGTTTTTGATGAATAGTAGAAGTGACTGCCCCTGCTTTATGAATCCACGGCCGCCCCCAACAAGCAACAATACGCTGGCTGTATATCCATCACAAAAAAGGTATCAATGAAGGTGCAAGGACCAACCTTGATTGGTAACTCCACCTCCCGAAATACTGACCTTCGAGACCCATCAAACGCCTTCACCATCAAATCACTAGGGCGCAGCTCCAGTCCAGAATAATCAATTTTCATCAATGCTGACTTGGGAAATACATTCATAGACGGCCTTGTGTCCACCAGAACCCGGGATAATGTAGTGCCCCTGCACTCCATTGAAATATGTAATACTTTGTTATGGTCTCGCCCTTCCGGAGGAAGATCAAAATCTGTGAAACCCAGACCGTTCCCAGCAGATAAGTTAGCAAAAAAACATTCTCAAACTGATTGACTGTTATCTCATGTGGCACGAACGCATTCTTTGACAACTTCATCAAAGCATTTATGTAAGGTTATGAATAAATAAACAGAGACAAGATAGACATCTTAGAAGGAGTATGGCTCAGATGATCAATTATGCTATAATCACTCTTTCTGATAATTTGCATTAACTCTTCAACCTCATCAGGAACTAAAGAAGCTTCTGGTATCGGGATTGGTTGAGTCACATTGGCTGGCGTAACCCTTGGATTACCAATCATCACCTGTTGTTTTCCTTTTTCTCTTGCAGAAGCATCTGCCGCATCTTGCATATTGGAAGGACCAAATACTCCCCCGCTTCTAGTCATTCGACCCACACCAGAAAAATTATGAACTTCCCCTTCATTATCTTCAGCATGTTCTTCCTCATACAAACGAGTACTTACCTCCTGCTTCACCCCATGGTAATAAACATCAGCACCATAATGCCATGGGATGTCCTTCTCACTGGTATACGGCACGGGACCAGGTACCGTAATCATCAAAGGAGGTGCCCTGGATGGGGCAGGAATATGCACAGGGGTGTAAGGAATAGATACCACAACAAAATATTCTTTGGTAACCTTATGGTAGCTCAGTTTTCTATCGAACTGCAGGGAAACCTCCTTTATCATCAACTGGATATCGGCTTTTAAATCATCACAACCCTTCGGTTGCTTTCTACACTTGGCACACTCTGAAGTACAACCCGGAAAAATAGAATTGTCAAGCAAATACCTCTTAACATAGCACAACGGAGTAGTTACTTGTTCCACATTCATGATTAAATTCAACACTTCACCATTATCATCAATCATATTAACAAAACCCCCTTCATGCCTAGGCATTGGGTTCTGAGTAACATTTGGACCAGTTACTGGAGTAAACTCAATTGCCTTAGCATCCAACAAGTCTTATATTTTGCACTTCAATGCAAAGCAATTGTCAGTAGAATGACCAACTCCGCCTGAATGGAATTCACATCTTGTGTTAGCATCATAGTTAGGAGGGAGCCTTGCGGGGGGTGGTGGCATATTTCTCAAACCGATCAACTTCAAATCAAGCAAATGATGGAGTGCTTCAGTAAGAGATACTGGCAAGGGATCAAATTTTCTCAATTGTCTCTGCTGTTGATTATTATACTAACATGGAGCATCTTGTTGTCTTTGCTGTTGAGGCACTGTATTCGGTCTCTGCTGCGGAGGAGCATTAACAGGAATAGAAACAACATTGATTTGTTGGTGTTGACGATCCTCTCTTCTTCCTCTATGAGAGTAAACCGCACTTGCGTCGCTTTCCTTTTTCTTAGGGTAAGTGTTGAATGGTTTCTTACTGCCCCCTGATGAGCCACTAGAACCTCCATTCTAAATTTTCCCCAATTTCAAACCTACCTCAATTCTTTCACCAGCCATAACCAAGTCTGCGAATCCTACCGAAGTACTTCCTATCATGTGCTCATAGAATGGCCCTTGCAGGGTACTCATAAACATATCAATGAGTTATCTTTCCATGAGTGGAGGTTGAACCCTCGCAGCCAACTCACGCCACCTCTGAGTGTATTCCTTGAAAGATTCTCTTGGTCCCTGTGATAGGTTCTGTAACTGAGTGCGATTAGGCGCCATATCCACATTGTACTGATAATGTTTGACAAAAGCCCAAGCAAGATCATTCCAGCAACGAATATGGGTTTTCTCCAACTTCATGTACCACTCCAGGGATGCCCCAGATAGGCTATCCTGGAAAAAGTGAATCAAAAGCCCCTGATCCTCAGTATGTACCGACATCTTTCGGAAATAAGCAGTTGCATGAGTAACAGGACATGATGTTCCGTTGTACTTTTCAAATACAGGAGGCTTGAACTTAGGAGGAACTTTCACCCCAGACACCAACCCAAGATCATTAGCATCCATACCAAGGGCTCCTCGCCCTTCCACAGCCTTCAAACGTTCTTCCAACAACCGATACTTCCTATCCTCAACCTGAACTTCCGGCTCTGAACGCCGAACAAAAAACTGATCTTCATCCTGATCAAAGTCATAATCCTGCTCCTGATAGTTCCTCACACCGCCCTGATTATATCTTCTGTTCCCCACCAGACGAGGTCCCAGAGATGGGGGAAACAGCCCTACGTTGCGCACAAAAGGGTTCCCGGGCATCCCATGAAAATTTCCAACAGGCTGATCTTGCACATCCCCCAATCCTATAGAAATGTCATGATAGAGCCATTGATTTCCACCATCCCCCGGATAGTGGCACTGGTTGTTGACAATGGCAGCCAGTTCCTCCTGTCGGTGATTCACATTAGTGATGACCTCCATGAACTGGGTCATTTGAGTAGCCATATGGTCCCTTATTTCAGCGAGTTCAGCTTGAACTTGTTCCATCTGTCTTGGAAAATTGTTTCTGGTGGAATACCGATAAGTAGTCGTCTTGAATTCTGAATAAGAAAAGCAGAAGAATAAGAATACCGTCTTGAGATAACCTATAATGTTATAAAATGCATGATGTGCATGATATGTTTGTCATTTCCCGGTATTTAAGAGTCCTTCTATTCATCAATCACGACGTGCAACCAAAAATGATCAAGCATACAATCAAAGGGAAGGAAAGGACAATAAGACAAACACTTCTATTATTTACAAGCAAAAGAAATGATGTTCGAGTGACTTCGTACATTTAAGAGTGTAATGATAAACAAAAAAATACGTGTTTCAAAGTAAACTTAAAAACTAAATAATAAAAATAAACCATGGTCCCTTCCAACAATCCTGGGGGTGACCAAATACACCAAAGGTAAGTAACAAAACTAAATCTCCAGAACAAGACACGCTTCAAGGTGTTGACAATACTCTTCAAGCCTGGCTTTCTCCTTCAATATTTGTGATGCGACTACTTTACTTTCTTGAAACCGATCCTCTGCGACACGCCTCTGGGCTACTTCCTTCTTAAGCTGAGCATCTTTGTCTTAGAGCTGTTTCTCCAAGTTTTGAATCTTCTTCCTGTAGCTATTCTCAGATGCCTGAAGCTTCTGGCACTCTTGCGGGGTCTTACTCAACTCTTCTTCCATTTCAGCATGAGACCTCTTCCTAAAACTGGTTGCATCAGAAGTTTCCCCTTGAGCTTCTTTGAGTTTGCGAGCTAAGTCGGCCCTTTCTTGATCTACCCAATAAAGTTTCATCCATGCCTCACGGTCTTTTTCACGAAGTTGAATGTTCTCAACATGAACCTGAGTGAACACCTCGGTAGGCACCGTGTTACTCAAAAAAGTAGGAGGTTGCTCACATATAGGAGCCGACCTTGCAAATGGTAATCATAAAATCTTAACCCTGTCTCTAATCCATTCCAAGTAAGGAACCCTAGAAATAGGAACCTTCTTGCCCAAAGTAGTTATATCCTTCTTGTGAATTCCCTTCCAAGCACTTGTCACTCTTTTCAACATCACAGAATCACTTCCTCTAACAAAATACACTGATTCAGACACCTCCTCAACCTTTGGTGGTCCATCCATTGCATTCCCAATTGACGATAAGCAAGCACAGGATTATAGTTGATACACCCCTTAGTTCCTATGAGGGGAACATTAGGGAAATCTCCGCAGCTAGTGATAATACTTTGTACTTCCCCCATGTCATAATTCCACCGGATATCAAATGAAGTAAGGTTGACAAGTCTTGATGACCATCAGAGAGAATGTCTAGTATCCACGAAAGGGCCACTTACCGGTAGGTTAAACTTAAACCATTGATACAACATCGAATGACATAAACGTACATTACCTCCTTTTCCATGCCTGAAATGAATGGTATAAAGAGTATCTACCAAGAGTGTCGGTACCGAGTTCTTATTTCTAAAAACACAAATATCTGTCAAATCCACAAAATTTCTCTTATGAGGAAAAAGGATGATCCCGTATATCATGAGAGCAAACAGAGAGCTAAAGTCACTTCAATTCCCTTTCTTTTCCCAGTCTTCAGCTTTCTTCACTAAGAAATCCAAATAAAACCCTGTAGTATCCTCACTTGATTTCCAATTGTCTTTCACTTCTTTCCAACTCAACTGAAGAGTTTCAACAATAACTTCGAACTTCAGCTTCTCCGGCACTTGGACAAAAGGAACTTCATCGGACAAATTTATATTAAGGAGGTACGCGTACTATTCTAGTGTGGGAACCAGTTGGTAATCTTGAAAAGTAAAGCACCATAATTCCTTGTCATAGAACTGGAAGAGGGTGATCAAAGCCATTGGGTCAACTGGAGTGTTAAGGATTAGTAACAAATTGCCATAATTTTTGCTGAAATTATTCAGAACATCACCCTTCAGATAAGAAATCAACCTCTTCAATTCGGACACATCAACAGTAGGAATATGATAAGTGAATGTATGCCTGTTGGGCTCTTTAACACGAACTGAATCAAACTCATCTGACGGGAGGCTAGCCATTCTGATGGAAAGAAGACTCTCGGATGTCCCTGGAAGATGACATGTGCATGCTAGTTATTTTTTTATACATCATTTTTTAGAAATAAATATGCTATGATGCAACATGACAGGATCAAAATTTCACACTGGATAATGGCTGGACCACTACAGAACAGCACCACTCAAGATCAAAAGAAAATACCAAAGCTTCAAAACTAACATGGGAACCTGAGTCACCTTCGCAACACAAAGTCACCAACAGTACCTGTACCTGTATAAAAAGTTTTCCCGCCCCTCTCACGGGTGTAGTCTAGGTCAAGGTAAGGTTAAAAGCCAAATCAGAGTACAAGAGCTCGACTGTTGGTATCATCATACGATAACACTTATCCGAACTACCTCTGAAGTCATGGGTCTCATGGTCAGGTCTACAAAGCATCCGCCTCATAGCTACCATGGCCACTCTATTCCTAGTTCCTATGGAATTCACTCATAGCCTGGGTATGAGGCCTTTTACCTCATGGAACAACCCACCCACTAAGAAATCCAGAATCCAAACAGTCCAGCCAAAATCCAGTATGCAGAAAGTAAAGCGCACATAGGATGCAATGCAAACAGATACATATGCAAAGAAGTAAAATAAACACCCAAAAAGAAAACAAACAAGAGCTAGGATCGACTCCGGGATGGACCAGAAAGAGGTCAACCTATCCCCAGTGAAGTCGCCAGCTGAAACGACCTGGTCGAACCGTCATCTTCTAATGAAACATCAATGAAGTCGCCACCGCACATCTTTTATCCCGCCAAGAGAGAAAGGTAAACATCGAGAAAACCTGAAAAGGGAGAAATCATGGTCTTTCGACCGAGAGATCGTGTAAGGGAGTCTGTTACGCGAGGGGAAGGTATTAGAACCCCACACGCCCGTAGTACTCTATGGTATCCACTCTTGTTCTCTAATCTAATGGGTGTGGTCAAAACCTATGTCTATGGCTTAAAGCTAAAAAAAGGGAATGCATGCGAGAGAAAAAAACAATGTAGGGAAAATAAAAGTTGTGCTCGATTGGGTCCTACCCCGATGCCTACGTATCCCTTTTAAGGAATCAGAGCAGCCGTAGTTCGGCTCATATATTATGGCTGGTTTGTGTTTTTTAGTTAAGACAACAAAAACAGTCAAGATGGCAAAACGTCAAATAAAACAACAAACAAATGAGATGGTAAAACATCGGCTAAATAATAACAAAGTAACATGTCAAAGATAGCGAAACACTAAATGATAAAACATCACACCTAACAATGACATTGAGAGTCAAAGTAGGATAACCAACATGTGCGATGGCGAAACATTGGCTTCAAACAAGTATGCGATGGCGAAACATCGGCTAAAAGATAACAAGGTATCATGGCAAAGATGGCGAAACATCAATAAAACGGATGACAAAACATCACGCCTAACAATGATATTGAGAATCAAAGTAGGATAACCAACATATGCAATGGCAAAACATCGGATTCAAACAAGTATGCGATGGCGAAACATCGGCTAAAAGGTATTAAGGTATAATGGCAAAGATGGCAAAACATCAATAAAATGGATGACGAAACATCACACCTGACAATGATATTGAGAATCAAAGTAGGATAACAAACATGTGCGATGGTGAAACATCGGCTTCAAACAAATGTGCGATGGAGAAACATCGACTAAAAGATAACAAGGTATCATGGCAAAGATGGAGAAACATCAATAAAAAGGATGAAGAAACATCACACGTAACAATGATATTGAGAATCAAAGTAGGATAACAAACATGTGCGACGGTGAAATATCGGCTTCAAATAAATGTGCGATGGTGAAACATCGACTAAAAGATAACAAGGTATCATGGAAAAGATGGAGAAACATCAATAAACCAGGTTTAAAAACAAAGCCAAGAGGCGCACAAACAAATAAGATTGATTTGTATCTTTTACCTTGAAGAAGGGTTTGAGTTTATTAGAGGTGTTTTATGATTTTCCAATAAAACAATTTTTGTTTTAAGATGCAAAATGCAAAGGAAGGAAAAATAACTAAGGGAAACTAGCCTAGCATTATCCCTAGTGTTATCATACAATGATTGACCCTAAGGTTAAGGATAAAGGAAAATCTTACCCTATGCTAGCATACATGGATTCCTACCTTAATCAACATGTCAAAGGAAGCTTAACAAAACTATCCTATAGGGAACAGGCAATGAGAGCGAAGTTGTGATCTCAATTTATAAATTGAGTGACTCATCGATCAACAATTAAAAAAACAATAAATATCCTATAAGGAGCATGCACTGAGAGCAAAGTCGTGATCTCAATTTCTAAATTGAGTGACTCATCGATCAACAATTAAAGAAAAATATCCTATGGGGAACATGCACTGAGAGTGATGTCGTGATCTCAATTTCTAAATTGAGTGACTCATCGATTAATAGTTAAAAAACACACACAAACACAACTCATGTACCAAACAAAACAGAGGGCCTCCTGACATATATCAGCAACAGAGGTCCCATCATGCAACATAAAACTATGAAAATAGAAGAAAGGAAATAGTGCAATACCAAACGGATAACTATCTGTAGCAACTGAGCAAGAATAAAAGAAACCTAGAGAACTTCAAGCAAGTTGGCATCAGCAGACAAATCAAGTCAGAAATCACGCCATCAGGATGTAAGCATTGAGATTTTCAGATATGAACAGATCCCATGGGCAATGTATAGCATTCATAGTCACATACATATATCCTGCATAGACTATCAAATATGCCAAACACAAGAATAGTACCAATATAATAAATTATGTTCCACAAATAAAGTGAAACACAGTAGCCTCAAGTCAAAAATGGAAAACTTTTCTCAGAGTACCTCGTACATTCAATGGCCAAGTTAGTATTCCCATAAATAGAATGATGACTCACATAAGGGATGGATGATGACACCATAATGAAGTGAGGAAACATGATAGCAACTATCAAAACATTAGATATGATAGATAAAAAGAAACAGGCATATGCACAATTTGGTCAAAAGATAGAGGAATGTTGCTCCTTTCTATCACCATATTGAATTGACAATTAAATATCAATCAAGGATCATGGGAGCTTGAGAAGAAAACAATCAAAGACCATGAAGGTCAGTAGCAACCACAATTCAGTCATACTCAGTTACTTTATCATAACTCACAAGCATAATAGAAGTGGAATCCCATATAATGCATCAAAGACTTAGATCTCAAGCTAACCATGGAAGAAAGTCAAACAAGGACAAAATTAGAGAGTTTGTAACAATCAAAGATTTGAAGTAAAGATTCCAAAACATGATTAGGACAAAGGTTAAAGTGTTGATTCTATAACATGCTGTACAAGTGCATCCAAAATGCCTCAAAAATTCAACAAGGATAAGAGAAAGAAGTCAAACTCCATTCATGATTGGAACTAACTTAAGTAATAGGGATCAATTACTCTCAAGTCCTCATGAGACTATCATTGAAGTTTCATTTCCCTTCATGTTATCATTGGTCATATAATGACCTCAAACTCAAATTGAAAGCTCAAGTTTCAAAGTGAAAATCAACAAGAAAGCAAAAAGTCATAAAACATGCTTCAAAAGGTTCAATCATTCAAACATGGGGCATTAAGTGAAATGAATTGAGTTTATGTGGATAAAAAGAACCAACGTGATCATTAGGTGCCCAATTATTGGCCTCGTTCAAATTCATTGGCCATTAAGCAAATTGCAACAAGATATGCAACATTAATTGGGTACCTTCACTTCAAAAATACATCAAAAAAATAAAAGGGCTTCCATAATTTAAACAAAAATGTTCTTAGAATCTTTGAGATGTATAAGAGTCAGCAAGCATGTTTTAAGTTCATGGATGGATGAGGAAAGGATCAATCAAACTTCAAACTTCAAATACTAGTTGGCAAAAACCACCAAACTAGACAAGTTTTCAAAATATTTTGTGGGAAATACCAAACCTTATCAATTAATTCAAGAAAAAACTTTTTAAGGACCTCAATCCATCTATGAACCCTAAACAAGAACCAAATTGAATTGAAACTCAAGGCCAGTTGCTTTTTGGAATCAAAACAAACAAGGGAATTAGCAAAACCCTAATTATTTAGAAAATGAACTCAATTATTGATTAATCAAGTTACAATTCTAAACAAATCAAATTAAAATCATACAAAAATAAAGAAAACTCCAAAGATCAGAGAACTTATTTTTTTCAAATTTTTAGAATTAAAGAAAAGTCAAAAATAAAATCAAAATTCAAACCTTTAAACAATTAAACAAAAATTCACATCTCAAAATAAAATTCCAATCAAAATTCATAAAAATATCCAACCAAAATTATATTCAAATATTAGAATTAAAAACCAGCATCCATGATTTTTTGTGGAATTTTTGAATTAAAGGAAATATTAAAATAAAATCAAACAAACAATTAAACAATTTAAACTATTATTTAATGGCAAAAATGCAAACCCTAGTCAAAAGTCACAAAAAGGTCAAAACAAAATTATATTCAGATACCATGATTAAAAAAAACTTATATGATTTTTTTGAGGATTTTTGAATTAAAGGAAGTATTAAAATAAAAATTATGAAGCAAACATTTCAAATAAACTTCTCAAATTAAATTTCTAATCAAAAATAGAAAAAATGCTAAACCAAAATCAGAATCAATTTCTAAATTATTTTATGAGTCAAATATAATTTTTGTGGAATTTTTAAATAAAAAGAACTATTAAAATAAAAATAATCATTGAACAAAAAATTAATTAAACTTATGAAATTTTAAACCAATCAAAACATTTTTAAAAATTCCAATAAATTTAAACAAGATAGTAGAAATTATTTTGGACTTGTGATAATTTTTTCAGAATTTTTTAAATTGTTTTGGTCAAGAAACAAAAATCAGAAAATCAATTGAAATCAAAATATAAACTAAATATTCAAAAATTCAAATAGACCGTTCAGATGATGATACCTCATCATCCCTAACCTCCAGCCAAACCAGAAAACGCGCGCGCCCATCATTTTTCACCCCAACTTTAGTCCCTCCAAACAAACTCGTTTCTCAACCATTTTTCATCAAATCAAGTGCAAATTAAAGCTAACATGGCAAGGAATTAAACACAATTCAAATCACATCAAATAGATGACCATGGATCTAGAAATCTCAACATGAAATCACCAAAAACCAACTGAAACCTAGAGTTGCAGAGATCTCAAACAAGCATTATATACCAAATGAAACCTCAAATTGCTTCAGAATCATTCATATAACATCCACAAACAGATATTCATGCTTAATTTCAACAATAAACAACTACATTTCAAAAATCAAAATTGAATGAACCTACCTCAATTCAAAATCCGAATTTTTTATTCTCTCACTCCATATGCGATTCAAAGCTTGCTTTAGCTTCCTTAGCACTTGAGGATGAAGAAGCAAGAAGAAAAACTCCAAATGCACCACTGAAACTTGAAATTCGAAAAAAATTGTAGCTATGGAAATTCTGAGTTCAGATCTGGAATATGGAAGTTATGAGCTCTCCCCCTTGCCTTCAGTGCTTGCTTCTCATTTATATGACATGTAGAGTAGGTTTTTCAAGAGAAATGGGCTTCAAAATGAGTGCATTGCCCAATTGGAATTTTTGCTATGTTGAAAAGTGAAATTCTTACCATGCCAATGCCTCGTGCATTTTTCCTCATTTCAGTTGCTTTTGAGGCCTTTCTTACTCAGATTTTGGTCCACCAAATCTTGGCCCTTGATTCCTCATGATGAGATCATGCTAGTGTTTTTGCAAATTTGGCAAGTTTTGTCAATTTTGGAGTCATGGTGGTACAGCTGCACATGGGGCACGATTTTACTGCCATTATGGGCTTCCTAAAATCACAAATTTGTCATAGGCCTGATTAGAAGTGAAGAGAATGGCTGAAAATGAAGTTCTCAAGTTTTGGCATTTTGCTTGCATGGCTAAAGTTCAATAAATTGGCATGAAATTAAAAAGACCATAACTTTCCCATAGTTTTGAACTTTGACACAAATGAGCACAATTTGAAAAGGTATTGAAAATATATACAATCCCTTAGTTTTGAGTTTTTTCAATTGAATCCATTAAGGCCATAAATATTTGACATGAAATTCACTAATTTTTGAAAATGGCCTATAAATTTAACTTGAGGCATGAACTTCCAAAGACCATAATTCTTGACTCCTTGCCAATTTGGACATGAGACCAAAAGGAGATGAAAGATAACCATATTATATTTCCAAGCATATTTAATTTGCATTTTGTTTATCAAAGATGATAAAATATGAATTTTTGAAGTTAAGTCCTCATTTTCCAAAATTAGAAACTTTTAGGATTTCTTCATGAACAAGTTTCAACCCAAACCTCAATATTTTTGATCCAATGATCACAATGGACTTGAAATATGAAAATTACACCCTTGAATTGATGGTTGACCAAAAGTTCCCTTGGTCAACCTTGACTTTGACTGATTTTGACCAAAATGACCATTTTGCCCCTTTGAATCAATTGATCCACTTTCCTTCAAAATTGATGATCAAAACTTCAAACATATGATCTTCCAAATATATAGAGCCCATGTACAAAGTTTCACTTCAAAATTCTCAAGAAATCTTGATGAAATCCCAAACCCTAGTTTTTGTTAACACCTTAGGAAACTGATGAATCATCTCCAAAATTTCAAATCTTCTGGGCATCTTGACCAATTTCTTGTACAAAGAATTTTCAAATACCAATGAGATGTTGTAGCTTCCAAATCAAGATTTGTACATTGATCAATAGCCTTGATCAAACAAAACCCTAATTTTGACTGGTGAATCAAAAGAGAGATTCCTCTTATAATCAATCACAAACTTCAATCCTCTGATGATCCAAAGAGATGGATAAAATATCTTGAGATATGCAATAACTTTTGAGCTTGAAAGATCCAGAGGTTTAGATGATAAGATTCTACTTGAGTAACTTGTCAATGCAATCAACCTTCAAAGCTTGAGGAAGACTTGATAACCAAATTATTTTGATCCCATCACAATGTTTGAACGCAATGCAATATGATATTCATGATGAAACATAAGCCTAAATCAAGAGGGTAAATTTTGGGGTGCAACACCGACCTTGGTGAATCTTATGTTGTTTCATGTGAATATTTTACAAATATACCAATACAATCTTAGACCAGCAATTTACACTCATTTGACTCAACTAACACAATAAGTTGAGTTATCTCACTCACACCAAACAAATTTTGATTTTTTTTACCATAATAACTAACTTTTCTAACGTATACACCAAACTAACCAACTTTACCCCCATAAAGTCCAATCTACTAATATTTCAAAGAAAAAAATGGTTTGAAAATGAGCCTTTAAATATATTGGCGCCTCTATATATGACCTAAAGGAGGTTTTAAACCTATTGGTGCCTCCTCTTATTTTAAAATTAAATAAATAATTCAATAAATATAAGCTTTAATTCTACTGGCATTCACTTGTAAACTCAAAGAGGAGACTCTAATTCTATTGACGCTCCATTGTGAATTCAAAGAGGGAGCTTTAATTTTATTGACGTCTCTTTTAAATTCAAAGAGCAAGTTTTAATTCTATTGGCGTCCCCTTTCAATCTTAGATGCAAGTCCCAATATGTTTGAAGTATTCTATATATTTTATATGCATGTGTCATTATATTTGAAGTCCCTTGTACGAGTTTGATTTTTTATTTTGAAACATTGATAGATTGAAAATAATTAGAAAAATATGGTTAGTTTGGAGTTAAAGTTGGAGAAGTTTATTATTTGTATAAAAATTTCACAAAATTTATTTAAATTTAATTTAAAATAAATTAATATATACACTACTACAAATAAGGGAAAAGACAACGCTTTTTTTGGCCTTTAACAGCGCTGCCTAAAGCAGCGCTGCTAAAAGAAAAGACAGCGCTTTTTTTCAAAGTAAAAGCGCTGTCTTATGTCCACTTTAGACAACGCTTTTTTATATACCCCTTTAGCAGCGCTTGGGCTTTAGACAGCGCTTTGTAATTTTTTCCAGATAGGCTTTAGACAGCGCTTTCCTTTGAAAGCGTTGTCTATTCCCCCACTTTAGACAGCGCTTTCAGACTTTAGGCAGCGCTTTTTTTTTAAAGTTTTTACAGTGCTTTTCTCCTAAAGCGCTGTCTATTGTTCACACTTTTTTTTTAATAAATTATCTATTTTAATAAAAAAATTTACCATATTTGGTAGCTTCATTCCAATATTTTGATCCAGGTTTTTAGAATTATCTTTTATGCACCACATTTGGTAGCTTCATTCCAATAAAATATACATATATAAAAATTGCACATATATATATTAATTGATGATATAGACAACAATAATTACAAAATTTATGATACAAGTTAAAATGCCTAAAATATTCAAAATTGAATTTACATCTATACATCTTTCTATCTTCGAGAATTCTCATGAAACAACAACAACATGAATATCTTATCTCTATCTTCTACACATGTACCTATAAACCTGGAAAAAAACCAAATGATCGAAATTCATAACATGATAATATTAACGTTGCACTTTATTCGAATTTAATTTATACTCAAAACTCGAAAGTTCTCATCAAAGGAAATAAGACAATATACCTTAGCTTATAAAATTCTCAACCCGATAATGAATTGACACCATTCCTCCATAAGTTCATTCAATTGATCTTTTGAGTAATGTGCACAATTGAATTCCTCAAAGTACTACATATATAATAATATAACATAGTATATGATTTAGTTAAAACAATATGTCATTTTATGAGAAACACAAAATATGAAAATAGTATGTAATTCCTAAGTTAGAAATCCATACCGTAGTTGGAATCTCTAATCGATCCAAAAGAATAGTTTCTTTCATAAACCTCAACATAAAATAGCCACAATCTATACCGTTACGCTGGCGAGGACAGTACACATGGAAAGAAAATACGAATATATATCAGGATATACCCCTTAAATTGTTTTATCAAGTATTATCACTAAAGTAAGAAAAACTGAATATCTCTTTGTGAAAATATACCTCCACTCTGATCCATGTAACGTTGTTGGCTCTACTTTTTGGTACTTGAATATCTCGTTGGGAGCGAAAAGCAAGTAGAACGCTATAATAAAATATAAACGACTGTTTAGAATAATCTCACATAGAATCATAAACATAAACACAAATCCAGATATGTTGACCATAAACATAAACATAAACATAAACATAAACTTGAATATCTCTTTGGGAGCGAAACACTTACGTGTCAATCATCTGTTTCAAATCTGGATAACGAGTCCAGATAATACACAGTTTCTCTCATAGGATTAATCGCAACCAATAACCAGTGTCCACTGTAAGATTAAACAAAGATTAAACAATGGCCAAAAACAGAAAATTATAATAGATCAAGTTAGGATGAAAATCTAACCCGTTGACAGTATTATATGGCAAAAAGAACAACTTCTCAGTATATTTATTGGCCACGAATAAACCTAGTACATATGATATGACATCATCTGATCTCGTTACAATCAACCCGGAATTGACAGTGTTGGGAGCTAAGAAGCCAAATCTTGCTTCTAATCCACGCAGGCGCACAATGTTGTCATACATAAACCTTAAATTAAAACATGATTAACATTATACTATATTCATTGAAATGAGGGATTAAATTGTTCATTTAATTAAACAAATTTGATCGGAGTATACCTGATGTATATACCGATAACACCGAGGCCTAATTCCAAATGCCTAAAAACTTGCTTCATATCCTCTCTACCAATTGCTTCAAGATATTCAAAACCAAAGATGTCTGCACTCATAGGTATAAGGAGGGTACCACCATCCAGAATATCTATAATTCCTAAATATGTCCGAAGGCACGACCTGAATTGAGCAGTAGTTTTTTTGTGTGCCACAGTCTTCTTAGCAACATTCTTTTTTTGTGTGGAAATGTTTCTAATTTCAGGCGCCTTACCCCTACTGAGTTATGCAGTCTCTTTAGCATAAATCTAGGTATCATATAATTAGTTAGGGGAAGTATAAAAATCACAAATTAGCATTTCTCAGAGCATAAATGTCATATGATTGTGTTACCTCAAATGATGCAATTGACTCGGTATCCCGCCTAATCCCCTTATCTTTTGAAATGGATTTTGTGAGAGTCTAACATTACCATGTAAACAAAATGTAAGTATAATTGCCATAAAAAATTTGAATAGTAATGGTTTTAAGCATACCTCATTATCTACACAAATGAGGCTTGACGGCCATGCAACAAATGATCCTATTGCATCTGCCACCAATGTTGCATCCGCCACATCGTCAGGTAGTGGCAACAACGCACCCCCTCTAAAATGACATCGACCGATACTTTCAAAAATCCCTCTGGGAGCGGTCTATGGTGAAGCATTTCTCCCAAAATATTATACACTTTTCCGTTGCCAACCATCCGATAAGTCGGTGTCGACAAATAGAGTTGACATCGGGAAATGTCCTATAATTTAATAAATATGGTTATATAATTAATAAACATGGTTATATAATTAATAAACATGATTTTATAATTTATAAAGATGGTATATAATTACCTCGAGAATATTTTGTCCAAAGTTACCATTGATACTAGCTTTGTCACTAGTATCTTTAAAGCCTGTAGCTTGATCGATTTCCTTTTCCTTTCTCAGCTCATAGACTTCTTGTTGTAACTTTTCCAACTTCTCCTGTAGTTCTTTATTGCTTGGAGATTTTGTCTTTGTTTTTTTTCCAAGGATGTTGGAGTGATCCCAAATACCTTACCCCTCACCCGACCAGAATACTCACGAATATCTAATGCTCGTGAGAGTATTCTCCTGCAATCATTATCTTCATCTGGAGGCATAGACTGGGAAGGACTCTCCTGAAATTCATATAAATATTGTAATTAAAGAATGATATGTTAATAAAAGAATGATGTAATTAAATAAATAAAAGTATGATGTAATTAAATAAATAATGTTATACTTACACATCTCTCGAAAATTTGTTGAACTTTTTCTTCAACAGCTCCATCCTTACACACACGGGCTTCCTTCCACAAAATGTGTTTCGGAAGAGATGTTTTAGAACTATTCTCTTTTGTTAGCTACACATTAAGCCAAAAAACATGATTAAATATAAGCGTGTATATATTATAGATACTTTGCAATTTATAGATACTTACAATAGATTGTTGTAATCGTGCATATCCCATATGGCCTTTTCTGTATGGATATGCTGGACTTGATGCTCGTTGTCGATTTACGACACTTAAGCTCTCAAATTTTTGGGTACTTCTTTTCGATTTAAAAGTTTCCCATTCTTCAGCTGTAATCAAATCAACATATTTCCTTGGAAGCTCTGCATCAACAAAAGTTTTATCTACATCCCTTAGAAACTTGTTTGACAAGAAAGCTCTAAACCCTCTATGTAGTTTCCCGGACAATTTAAGAATATAATATCTCCTTGTATCCTCAATGATGAACGACCTCTACGAAAATCATAAAAAAAGTGCGTTAGTATAAGTAATTTAGAGACATAATCGTCATTAAAAACAATTAACATCACATATGGTACCTGTATCTCACTCCATATTTTATCTTTAGCATCGTCCAACACTCTTGCTCTCCAATCTTCACATGTGATTAGAATTTCTCTTCTTACCACGGAACCGAGATAACTTGTCAACATTGAACCGTTAGGCTCAATGAGTTGGCCTTCTTTGCTCCAATGCACATCATACTTTATGCCTTGGTCTCTATCCCATATTATTCTCTTCATTATTGTTATTCCTCTTCTATATTCCATTTTCGTTTTACTAACGGCCTTATCTCCATCATGCACAGAATCATCACGTGGGTGATCGTCGTTAGTAGCCATCTAACTTGTAATAAACATAAACATAAACCCAATATAAAAGCGAGTCAGAAGCGAGTCAAAAATATATATAAAATGACAATGCCAAAAATTAACATAAACATAAACTTAACGTAAACACAAACATAAACATAAACATTTTAATATCCTACCTCTTTCACTAACATCTCTTTCTTTTCTTGGTTGGAACATGAATTACTTGCTTCTTAACAATGCGGACGAATGGGTTTATCCAAATTCCCTCATTATGATCATTTCTGATATATGATTCATCCGCTATAATATTCTCATCTTGGTCATTTATAATATACAACTCATTCCGTCTAATACATGACGCATTCTCATCATCAATACCACCTTGGTCTACACCGTTATCATCAACCACTTTGTTAGAAAAAGCACTATAGACCATTTTTTACTCGCCGGGTCAGTGACATAGAACACTTGTTTAGCTTGAGAGGCTAGAATAAAAGGCTCTTCTTTGTACCCCTCTCTATTAAGATCCACTTGCAAAAATCCTGACATATCCATTCGTATGCCACCACTACTTACCCACTTTCAACCAAAGATAGGAATCTGAAACTTCTCGTAATCAAACACCCAAATATGCTCGATAACTCCAAAATATGACAGATTTGCATATTTGGGGTTTAGGTCCTTCATACTAGAAATGTGCATTGCTTCAGCAAGCACGGTGACACCACTATTTTGCATAGTACTTTTATCATCTTGTTCTTATGTATAAAATATGTATCCATTAATTGTGTATGCGCTATAGGAAAACATATGCAAACTTGGACCATATGCCAAACATCTCAACCTTTCTGTTATTGAAGCGGGATCTGAATGAAGCTTTGAAAAAATATGATCCTTAAACCATGGTATAAAACTTTGATTGTGCTCCCGTACTATCCAATTTTCATTTCTATTTTGATTTAACCCTCGGAGTATATCCTTGTGCATTTCAACATATGGCTCAACCTCACTGTCATTGGGCAGAACATACATATGCACTTGATCCCGTTCATCTTTTGATACTGTCACAATTTTATTTCCAATTAATCTTTTACCTGCCTTTTTTTCAAAAATAAGACTTTTGGGGAGTCCAATAGATTGAACTTTGGACAAATATTCAGTACAAAACTCAACTGCTTCTTCAACAATGTATCGCTTAACAATACAACCCTCTGGGCGACTTCGGTTTTTCACGTACCCTTTTAATACTTTCATATAGCGTTCAGCATGGAACATCCATCTCATATAAGCTGGGCCTCAAAACTGTGTCTCTTTCACAAGATGAACAACTAGATGTACCATTATATCAAAAAATGAGGGAGGAAAATACATTTCAAGCTCACACAAAGTAATAACAATTTCATTTTTCAATGTTGGTAAGATCTCAGGATCAATCACCTTACTACAAATTGACCTAAAGAAAAAACACAACTTAGTTATCGCACTCCTTACTTTATCTGGAAAAATAGAACGTATACCTATTGGTAGAAAATGCTCCATTACAACATGGAAATCATGTGTCTTTAAACTCTTTAACTTGAGGTCTTTCATAGACACGACTCTTCTAATATCTGAAGAGTATCCTTCTGGAACTTTAACTTCACTTAGAAACTTACACAATATCTTTTTCTCCTTTCTAGATAGAGTAAAAGCAGCAGGTGGTAGATATGTTCGGCTTCCTTTCTTCACGGGTCCTAGTTCAGTTCGTATTCCCATCTTTAACATGTCCTCCCTTGCTTTAAGGTCATCCTTAGACTTTCCTTTAATATTGAGTAACATACCAATAACACTTTCAAATACTTTTTTTCAATATGCATAACATCGAGAAAATGTCTCACATACAGAGACTTCCAATATGGCAATTCAAAAAAAATCAATCTCTTCTTCCACCCACCTTTGACAACCGCATGCGCAAAAGGCTTGCCAAACCGAGTACACGCATCTTTCACCTTTTCAAAAATTTGGTCACCTGAAAATGCAGGTGGAGCTTTACGTTGTTCGGTGTCTCCATTGAATGCTTTTCTCCATGCACGATAGTGATGTTTAGAATGTAAGAATCTATGATGACCGACAAACACATTTTTCTGTCAAAGTTCGAAACGCGTCATATCGGTTCCATCTTCACAAACAGGACACGCATGTTGACCTTTAATGCTATACCCAGATAGATTCCCGTATGCTGGAAAATCATTAATTGTGCCAAACAGCATCACACTCAAATTGAAACTTTGTTTCCTACATCCATCATAAACCTCCATCCCGTTCTCCCACAAAATCTTTAAATCTTCGATCAAAGGTGTCAAGTATACGTCTATGTCATTCCCTGGTTATTTAGGCCTAGATATTAACATAGATAACATCATGTACTTACACTTCATACATAGCCATGGAGGTAGGTTATAAATCATAAGAATCACAGGCCATGTGGCATGTGAGATACTTTGAAGACCATGCGGGTTCATTCCATCAGTAGATAAAGCCAATCGAAGGTTTCTTACTTCTTCTCCAAAATCAGGATAATCATTATCAATTTTCAACCACTATGGTGAATCTGCCGGATGTCGATACTTTCCATCAATAATTCTTTCACCTGCATGCCAAGTAAGGTGTCTTGCATCGGTTTCACTATGAAACATTCGCCTAAATCTCAGAATTATAGGAAAATACCATTAGACTTTTGCTGGAGACTATTTTTTCTTATACCGAGACAAACCGCATTTAGGGAACTCATTTAACGAAGCATATCCGTTTCGAAACAAAACACAATCATTTGGACAAGCATGTATCTTATCATAGCTCATGCCAATAGAGCACGACATTTTTTTGGCCTCATAGGTTCGATTAGGAAGAACATTATCCTCTGGAAGCATATCTCTCATAAGGGCTAATAACTCTGTGAAACTTTTATCTGACCATCCATTGTCCGCCTTTAAGTTGTACAACTTTAATACCGCAGGTAGTCTTGTGAATTTAGTGCACCATTTATACAACGGTTTCTCTACATCGCTTACCAATCTCTCAAACATTTTGGGACAATCCTGAAGATCTTCTTCAAGTGCGTCTGCAATCTCTTTGACTCGATCAAAATCGTATATATCTGTGTCCTTGTCGTCTGAAGCATAGGCCGTACTACTTTTCTCTCCCAGTTCAACGTTGTCGTTACTTTTTTCACCGTGAAATATCTAACACGTATAACTTCTATCAATTCCACACATTAGTACATGCGATTTCAATCCATCTGCGTTAACCCAACCCACATAACAACAACCCAAGCAAGGACACTTCATTCGACTGGGGTCTTTGGCGTGTTCAACAACAAACTTAACGAATTCCAATACCCCATTCTCGTACTCTTGTGACAATCGATCGGCAAACATCCATTTTTTCTACTTATTCAAGTAAACAAAAACACTATAAACGGATTATTCTCTTTTTTGTTTGAATTAAACGAATTATTTCTAGAAATTTATTTCTAGAGTTAGTAACATGGACTAAAAATAAATATATCTATATAAAAATAATTGTGTTTTTTAATTGATCGATACAGATAGAATTTGAACTTGACTTACTAAAGAAAGAAAAGGGGCTATTGGTGTCGACGGTGGATGATGCAGCTTTGATGTTCTTCGAATCGGTGATGGTCTTCACCTAACTACACAAATACAAAAGGATCATAAAAAATAAGTTGTATATATATTTAGGTTCAAAATACTAGTAACAAAATACTAGTTTATGGAAAATATAAACATGATAAACAATTCTGAAACCAATTAAAATAACAAAAAAAAAACCCATCATATATATCATCTTTTATATTCTAAAACATAGAACCAAAAGAAAATGCAATAATGCTAAATGCTAAAAATTTGCAGTTATATATCAAGCTCTACCAAGAATCCAAAAATTAAAATGCATACATATAACCCAGTTTAGACATCAATAGGAGATAAACACATTTGGACATCAATGGATATTAACACATTTTCAAGGATGATAACTCAGTTTGGACATCAATGGAGTTAAACACATTTTCAAGGATGATAACTCAGTTTGGACATCAATGGAGTTAAACACATTTTCAATAAAGAACATACCTTGAGAACCGGTCGGTGTGGGTGGAGGAAAATGGAGCGAGACGGCGGAGGACGGTGTACGACGGCGAACGATTTGAGACGGAGTAGGAAATGGGTTTCGCGAGGAAAAAGGTTTCTAGCTTAAGCTTCTGTTTTCGTGATACTGTGAATACAAAGATTCTATTTTTTTAATTTTCACTTATAAGAGTTTAGACAGCGCTTTCTAAAAGCGCTGGCTAATATGGACCTTAGACAGCGCTTTTGAAAAGCGTTGGCTAATAGTGTTCTTTAGCAGCGCTTTTCTATTATTCTTTTTAATTTTTTATGACTTTAGACAGCGCTTTCTTAAAGTGCTGTCTAAAGTGACCCTTTACCAGCGCTTATGATAAAGCGCTATATAAAACAATCCTTTAGCAGCGCTTTTTAAAAGCGTTGTCTAAGGTCATATGTTTAGCAGCGCTTTTACTAATTATTTTATACAGTTTCCGTATTTTTTTTAAATTCACTTATAGAAGCGCTTTTGTACGAAAGCGCTGTCTAATGTGCGTTGTTAAAATTCACTTTTGACATAGTGATAAAATAACATAATATTGAAATCATTGAATATTCAACTAACTAAACTTTAGAGTCCCCCATTATGATCACTAGAACACAGTTATTTAAACATATGCTTCATGCATCCTTTTTTTCACACATTGCCCCTAACATCCTAAAATATATTGATTGGTCCAATGGCATGATAAAAGTAAAATTGCGAAAACAGGGAGCAACGTCCTCCATATTGGTTTACTTGAGGTAAGGGTCCCCTTATGTACCTTAAATGTAAGACGTTCGTTTTACTTTAATTTAGACGTGACTATTGAATGACAATTTGCTATGTATGTAGATGCTTGAAACATGTGAACAAAAGCTTGTGGTCCCTCAAGGCTGAAAATGTGTCTAATGTAAATTAAATAATATCTGTGTGGCTGTTCATACGGCGAAGAGATGTCTAGTATAATTGAATCACTTTTGCAAGATGTTCTAAAATTTCTCTAAATTTAGGTGGTTAATTGAAGATCAAATACATCAATTGATCTACAAATTATTGTGAAAGTAAAAACTATATTAAGAGCATGATAAAAGATGATAATCAACATGGACATTGTTTACATTGTTTGATGCAAAATGATATTTTTTTGAAGTGGAGAACGATTCCCTTATCTATCATAAAGTATCTTTAATAGGAAATTACAAATAAATTATAAAATATATATAAGTTTATAAAAACACATTCTATTTTTAATCAATTTGTGACTCCTTCTCACAATACATGAATTAAATAATTCCAAGATTTTAGAAGCATTTTCCAACTCTTTAGATAAATTTCAAAAATACCAAACTCTTCGAACAATAAATTGTAGAAAGATCTTTTTCTATTTCTCTAAAATTTCTCTCATAAAACAATCTAAATCTCTTACTCCAAATATAGTAGACAGACATTAAATATGACATAGATTTTGAGACGAAATACACCTCATATTTTTATCTCATGTCTCACATTTCGTATTTCTACCTCATCTCTCTCCTTCAAATTCCACATATTTTAATCACAGATTCAAAACCCTTAAAAAATGTTCCGCACAAACACATTGTGTTTATGGCCGAAAGGAATTGAAAAACAATTTGAAAAAAATAAAGCACTTTCAAGAAATATCTACTTTTTCTCTAAAAGAAATAGTTATGTGAATTTATCCATCAATGACATTGTTTTTCTATCCAAACTTGAATTACTCTTCAATAAAATTGATCAAGTTTAAACAATGTTTAAACTTTGACCTAAGTAATATTTTGGTGAACACATTTGTTGGATTCTCTTTTAAAGTTTCATTCACCACAATCTTCTTCGACTCAATCATGTCTCTATTTTAAGGGTAGTTAGGAATCTAGATTAATCTTGATTATGTGATTATTTTTATGGTAGTTTGAAATATCAATTTATACTTTATTATTTGGTTTTTGATAATTTGGATATTCAGTTTTGGTCATTTAAAATATTAGTGGTATAGTTTGTATTTTATTATTTAGAATATGTATTTGTAATTTTTTATAATTGTTTTAATTTGTTATTTGTAATATATGTTGACGTTAGTTAGAGTTCTTTACATGTTTTGGGCTCATGGAAAGTTATGGGTTTGGGTAAATGGACTATTTCTATTTAAAATAAATGATTCCACTGCATGGATGGGGACAAAGATATTTGAATCTGTTTGATAAAAGGTTTCAGTTCAATTATTCATCTTATGGGGATTAGGGAAAGGAACGAGGATTTATCATGGAGTCGAGTTTAAGGAAAGGGAAGGTAAAAACCATCTTCGTCTCACACCATTGTCATACCTAGCTTCACATAGAACTTTTACCTCAAAGTCTCGTTGAGTTTACTGATCTCGTCGAGCTTACCATAAATATATTATCAACATATAGAAGTAGGTAGAGAATGATTTCTCCATTCCTATTCAATATATATGCACAACTATCACAATCAATTCTCACAAAACCTTATTTAAGAATGAATTAATCAATCAGACATTACCATTGCATTAGGATTGGCTTCAACATGTTCAAAATTTCTTCAAAATATAATGTTAGATTGTCTCTTCAACGTCTTCGTATAAGAAAGTGGACTTCACTTTCATTTGTTTTAATTTAAGGATATATTGATTCACAATAGCCATAAGTGCCTTTATTGAACAATTTTATTTGTTTTATATTATTAACATTAAATAAATATAGAACAAAGATAATTTAATTGCTTAATTCATCAAAAAAAATGAAGATTCCTAGTGAAACCCAGAACATGTCGCTAAATATGTCACATAAGATGAACATCATATTTAAATCTAGAAATGATTGTTAGTTCATTGCTAATTTTGTCTATAAAATTGTCACTAATTCAAACACACCTTCAATTTTTTCCATCTTAGAGAGATGCTTAAAATGACCTAGACTTAGAATTTTTTTTTTTTATGATTTGCTTACAAGTTTATTACATTATAAACATCTCTTCTACAAAATTGAAGTTATTTTCAAGTGAAATGAATTAAATAGAAATTTTTAAGCGTCAATATTAATTGATACGTAAACAATGCAAACCTTGATCTTTGATTGAATTTTGAGCTAATTATTTGTAGGAACTTCCCTCATAACACATATAAAGGATCTGAAAAGTTCCATAACATTCCAAACAAGTCACGATTTATTTTAATTTTTCGAAGAAAATATTTTAAAAAACTAAAAGTAAAATTTAATTTATTTAGGAGAACCACAAACATATTTAAGAGGACGATGTTTGTTAAAATACTATTATCCAAAGTTTTTTGTAAAAAAAAAACTAAAATTAAAAGGGTGATTACCCTCCTTAATCTTAGAGGTATGGACGAACATATGTAGACAAGAATTTATTGTCATAACTTCTATTCACAATACACATAAATCATTGGTAAAGCTTGACTAAGGCTTCATTTGTTATAGATTTTAAATAATGAATTTTTATTTTCAAAAAATATTTTTATGAGTCGTAAGATGATGCAACCACTATTTCAAAAGAAGACTTTAGGCAATATTTTTTGAACTTAGCACTTTCAAACGTTGTGTATTTTGGCACTATTGTAGGTTTAGGCAACACTTTTTTAATGTAAAAGCACTTGCTTAAGTGCACTTTAGCTAGTGCTTTTTGTTAAAACCGTTAGCACAATTCTTTTTTAAGCAATGCTTTCTGAAAAAAGCGTCTGACATAAGGCATCATTATCCAACATTTTTTTCTAAAAGTACTGGTGTAAGTCCTTTTAGATAATGCTTTCTCATTGAAGCGCTAGCATGTTACATTATTAGGTAGCGCTTTCTGCTAAATGTGATGGCGTAAGACATCATTAGACATCATTTTCTAATAAAATATTGACTTAACTTATCATTAGATAGTATTTTCTATTAAAAGCGTTGGCATAACTCCTCTTTAGGAAACACTTTTCGATAAAAGTTCTTTATATTAATCATATTTAAGTAGCACTTTATAGTTATCACTATTGACATCAAGTGGTTCCAACCTCTTTCTGATCACAATTGTAGGGAATTGAACTATAGTCCTCTCTATAAAGTCTAACGCCAATTACCACTGAATCAACTAACCATTGGTTTCTCAAGCCATATTTAATAAACACTAAATTTATATTTATTTAAAACTTGAGATAAAATTCTCCTAAAATATATAAATATAAAATAACACAAGAGGAGTGAGCAAATGAATATTCATAATACTTTTTCGACATCAAATTTTGTGTTCAATTAAAATATTATAAATACTACAATTCTCATAATCATATATTAGTTATGTATCATTATTGTTGCACCCAAAAAATTTTCCTCTCATTTATCAAATATTTTCTCACAAAGATCTCTCTTGGTTCAAGATTGCACTATGGTTGATCAGCTCAAGACACCTCCTTAAGCACTGATGACCAAAATTAGGGTTTGAGATTCCACAAGGATAATTGAACTTTCAATGCTTCATATGACTTTCATGGATCATTATGGACTCTCAATATTACTCATGTCAAGTTTCAAGCCTTGGATCACACTTTTGCTCAGTCAATTGAGCAGTTGACCTAAAAATTAGCTGTATTGGGAAAAAAGTCAACTATGGCCAATTTACAGTCAAACTTCATCATTTTTGATCCATGTCAACATTATAAACTCATATGTATCATTTAATTAAGTTTGGACCACAATTCCTCAAGAAATTTGATCAAATCATCAAAAGGGCAAAATGGTGAAAATTAGGGTTTTGACTGAAAAAGGACAATTTCTGATTTTTGACCTAGCAAATGGTCAATTGGTTTGAAGCATGATCTCAAGAGTTCAATTATATCATGTTAACCTAATGGAATGAACTAAAAGATTTCTCAAGATCAATTGGATTGATAGTGAATTTTCAGTCAACTAATCAAAAGTCAATTGTATACTGAAAAGTCAAACTTTGACTTTTTGGTCAAAATTCAATGTCAAAGATCACAATTCATCAAAACATGTAAAAATATGAAACGTATTCATCAAGAAATAAAAAATTCAAGATTTCATTTTGAAAAGTCAAAATTTTCTAACTTAGAAATTTTTCCAAGTGTTTAAAACTTCATATTTTTTCAAAACTTTGAGCCAATTTTTCACCATGATGCAAGATGATTCAGAAGAAACTTTAAACATGAAAGTTGTATATGTCCATGATATATACAACATTGTTTTACACAACTTATTCTAAAAATGTTTGGATCTCAAGTTATTAATTCATAAAGTCATGGTCTTGAAATTGAACACTTAGTGAAATTTTGCCCTAGTTTTGGTCAGGATTTTGACCTAACTTCATGGAACTTTTTCATTTAGTTCCAAGGGGAATTTTCAAAAGTGATTCAAATAGGGGTTTTAGAGAACATTACAAGCTTTCCAAAATTTCATAGAAATCCTTGAGATCATTCTTGAGCAGGGAGAATCGAAGAGAGGAAGTTAGGGTTTTCAAGCTTGAAATACAAGTCATTTTGTGATGAATAAGAATTCAATTTCAAACCTATGCTGCACAATCTTGATTTGCAGGCCTCTAAACCTCAAGATCTCTCTATAATCAGAAGATTACACTTGCTTTAGAGTTATTATCCACTTGATTCAGTCTTTGTCCAAGTGATTATTCCATTAATGGAACAAAATTCACACTTCCATTTTGGAAAAGTGACTTTAATCAAAAAGTAAATGCATAGAGCTCCTAACTTGTTCCTTATGATCACAAGAAATGTCAAAGGCAAAAGCAACATGTCTAGAGCCTCCCATAAACCCAGGCCATGCTTGTACTTCACATTGAAACTTGTTTTCCCACTTTTCTTCAAAATCAAGTAACATAGCCATAAGTCTATATCTTGTGTTTCTGACCTCCTCAAGTGCACCGACCTTTTCCATATAATTATACAAGTGTATTGCAACATAACACACGATTGAACAAGCTCCAAAACTCCTTGAAAACTCAGATTTCACAAAACCTCCATCTTTATGTCATTTCTGATTTTGAAATTCAATCTTCAAAACCACTCGTGCATTTCATGGCCTTTTTGTTTCAAAAGCTTCCTCATACCAAATACAAACCATCTTTGTCCCTGTTGGCAAACTGTAACCTATTCTTTGTCAACGTCCATAGCCAAAAATAGAGCATTATAGTTTGACTTCTCCAGGCCATTTCAGCCACCCTCAGCTCAAGCCAGCCATTGCATTAGCTTCCTAGAGGTCCAAGGAAGCTAACCTGATCATCACCACTGCCTGAAACAAGCTCAAATTCATTTCACGATTTCCAGTTTTGAGGTATTTTTCTTGAACTTCTATCTTCATATTTAGACATTGTTAAGCTTTGATTTGTGAAGATAAAATGTAGACACCATTTCCACGAAGTTGTACATATCCATAGTTTGCATTTATATGGCCTGAGCTTAGAGAATTTTAGGGTTGGAGTTTTCTAAAAATTTTAGGTTTTGAATTAGGGCCATAAAAATTCTTATTCATCTTTGACTGTTAGCTTAAGTTATTTACATGGTTGGATTCATGGGAAGAAATGCTACAACTTTCATGTTTGAACTTTTCATTTTTGTTAAGAGAAGAAGAAGATACAAGTCCTTTGGCTGGAGGTTGAAGATGAAGTGTAATCAGGGCGCATTTTGTGTTATGTATTTATTCTTTCACATAAGTTAACAGATGTATAGCCACCTCAGTGGTAAAGCGCACGCCTGTTCACCCTTAGGTCCTGGGTTCAAGCCCCAGTGTGACCTTTTGCTATTTTTCACAATTTTCTGACTTTCTTTTTTTTTTGCAGCACTTGGGCTCTCATTGGGCCTAATCTTTTTTTCCTCATAATACTCCCTGGGTTACTGATTCATCCCCCCTGACTTTTCTTTATATTTTTATTTTTATTTTTATTTTATTTTTCTTTTTCATTATTATTATTATTATTATCAATACTATTATTTTCATAAAATCACAAAAAATCCAAAATTTATTTTTATTTATTATTTATACTTATATATATTTTTATTTTCTCCATAAAACAAAAAGATAAAAAAAACATTTTCTTAAAACAAATAAATTTATTTTTTTTCTTAAATAATTAATTCTTAGACTTAGGATAAATTAATATTTCATTTTATTTTTTTAGATAAAATTAATTTAGAACTTAGGTTATTATAATTAATCTTCATTTTATTTTCAGTAATTTAAAAACATTTTCATAAAAAACCCTGAAAATCCTTTTCAAATTAATTTATTTTCTTAATTAGTTTAAGTTTAATTTTATTTAATTTTAATTAATCATTTTCTTTAATTAGGTCAAGACAAAATCCCTTTCATAAAAACAACAAAAATCATTTCTTTTTTCCATTTATATTCTTGCATTTTTATTTTCAATTTTGTACAATATTCAATGTGGTTGTAATAGATAATTAGGTTTAATTTTCGTGTAATCCCCATTTGTAAATTTATACACCCCCTCCCCTAATGATGTAATAGTGTAGTAATTTTACTTTTCGCAATTTATCGCTTTATATAAATGCTAGTAATTAGGGCTTGTATGAAAAGACTAAAACCAATCAATTAGCAAACCCTAATCAAAGACAAATCAAACATGAAAAATCAATACACTTGCACATAAGCACCCCTAGGGTAAAATCCACTTGGTTGCCTTACAAAAATGGCCATGTTATGCATGTGAGGTATCTTAGGAAAAAAAAAGCAAAATACAAGATCATAGTCCCTCGATGACGGTATCTATGTTGCCTTTTCAAAATGATATTAGTCCCTAATGAAAAATGCTAAGATACCTTGCAAACATTGTTAATCATGGTTATACGATGACCCACGTCCGTCCCGTTTACATCCAAAGATAGGGTTATGTACCAAATCAATAATAAGATGACAATGTCAAACATGAAAGACTTTTGAGTAGGTAGAATGTTCCTAGTTACTTGCTCAATTTCAAAACAAAAACATCCTTGCTATTTTCAAAACAAACACCAACACTTTCAAAACATCTTTCAAACTTGAAAACATTTTCAAAAGATAAACACTTTATACATTGTTATGAACGAGAATCATTACAAAGTTTGCCTAAACGATGGCGTCTTTTCAAAAATACTTTCAAAAACCACACAAAGCACAATTTCAAACAAAAGCAAGTGATCTAGAAAGTAACTAAGAGCCCATGGAAAACCATGGATGAAAAGGGTGCTAATACCTTCCCTTTTCATAATCTACCCCCTGAACTCAAGAAATAATCTCAAAGGTCTTTCCTGTTCTTTTTCACCTTTCCTTTTGGATAAAAAAAATTCAGTGACGACTCTTGCTAACCGTAACATTTTCGATAAAAACACAAAACAAACAAGTCAGTTCTCCCACCGTATCACAGAACTGACGACTCTGCTGGGAAAAATTCTAAAAGTGGGGTTTCCTGAGGGCTATATCATATTTACTTGCTTTCATTATTTGACTTGTACGCTTTACATTTTGGTTCTTTGTTTGGGTTTGAATCCTCTACCCAGATTTGGGATACCTTATAGGTAAGTAGAAATACATTGTGGAAATTGTATGGGGTATAACGACATGGTCTAAGAAATAGATACGTTAGTGCGACATATTTGTGGGTACCGGTAGCCCTTGAGTAGTCAAGGAGAATACAGGGCCGATGAGTGATGTCATGAAGCATTAATGAACTTTTAGAATCTTTACTTGACCAAGTTGGCCTTTAGGACATAGTGAGATGACCGACTTTGGTGTAGTCCGAAGTTGGTAGATACTCGATACTACACTCATTGAGGTTTGGTTTTTGGGGATATTTCGGTCGCCATTAAAGAGGATTGCGCTGAAACAATGCCTGAGGAAACAAACCAGTGATATTTAGCTCCTTACAACCTGGTTACTATTGCTAGGACAAGTTTGAGCCAACTAAACTTCAATAGGTTACTTACCTATGAGACTCCATGCAAGCCTAAACCTAAGGACTTGTTTGCTTTGTTTGTGTATATTTAATTGTACATAACATTATAAACATCATAAAATCATACTCATACTCACTAACCATTTCAAGGATTCTGGGATTTATCTTTGTTCTATTTTGTAGGACATGGATTCTATTCGCAGGAAAACCATTCAAGTCAATCTCATAAGGATGTCTCCTAAACTCAAAGAGTTAGAATCAAGGATTCCTGAAAATTCTCCATTTACCGAAAGACATGGTCGCCTACTAAACTTGGTTACCTCCAACACTGATGAAGACATGATGAATGCGCTCTTTCAGTTCTTTGATCCCTTACACCATTGCTTCACATTTCTCGATTATCAACTTGTGCCAACTTTGGAAGAATTCTCCCAACTCTTGAGGATTCCCATTCTTAATCAACTATCTTTCAACGGTACGGAAAGAGACCCAAATCCAGAAGATATTGCTCAAGCTCTACACTTGCAATCATCTGATATTACAACTAATCGGGAAACAAGGAGTGGTGTCAAAGGTTTCCTAGAAAAGTTCTTGTTTGAGAAAGCCCAAAACTGTTGGAACTCTTTGGATTTGCAAGCCTTTGAGGAAATTGTGGTTCTCCTCATCTATGGGATGGTTTTTTTTCCAAATCCTAACCAACTCATAGATATGAACACCGTAAAAATCTTCATGTCTCGTAACCCGATGCCTACTTTGCTAGGGGACATCTTACATTCTTTTCACACTCGCACTATGAGGAAAAAAGGTATCCTTATGTGTTATAATCCTCTTTTAGCAAGATAGTTTATTTCACATCTTCCCCAATTTGTATTAAAGAACGAGTAACGTTCAAGGTGGTCACATAGGTTGATGACGCTCAGACATTCAGATATTCATTGGTGTTCCCTCTCTTTGGAGAATGTTACCATCGTCGATCATTGTGGAGAATTCCCTAATATCCCTTTGCTTGGCATTAGAGGAGGTATCACTTATAACCCCTGCTTAGCCCTACGACAGTTTGGTTACGCCCAAAGGGATGGTCCCCATGAGATGTTTATCCAAGGTTTTCTATTTGACTACGAGAGCGACGATCAAGGTCACCGCCAGAGATTTATCCGAGCTTGGAGGATGTTGAACAAGGTGGATAGAAAGACACTAGGACACAAGAATTTCATTCCCCTTGAGCCTTACCTTAAATGGGTGCGAGCTCGTGCTCATAAACTTCTGATGCCTTATCCCTCCATCTTACCAGTCCATCATGGAGCCTGTGGTCGAAGGAGATGTTCCTTACACTATCCTCCATCCCGACATGCTTGCCTCTCTCGAAGACTTACAAAAGGGTTGGATTCAGCTTAAGGAAGAACGGGATACTTTCGAAGCTCAATTCTATGCTAGTGAGAAGAGCGTCTTGGAGCTTACGAAGAAGCTACAAGAAGAGAAAAGTGTGAACGCTTATCTCGCACCAAAGAGGATGCGTTCAGTCTTTTTATCTTAGAAAGTTATTTTGTAAGCCCAAGAGGCATGATGTAATCTTTCTTGTTTTGTCTAATGAAAATTAATGTTTGTTCATTCTTTTGTCTATATAAATTTAAGTCTCATTAATCCTTGAAATCATTTGCATGTACATATTTCATGCATCATAACATGATAGGTTTTTGCATAACAGATTTCCTTATCTTTCTGCTGTTTATTTCAGAAAGATGGAGCTAGAGAAAACTGTGACGAATCTCCAAGCCCAGAATTCTAAGTTTCAGGGAGCTCTACTAGCCCTAGCCAAGGGGCGGCAAGACATGATGGCTTTGCTGGCCGTTAGGAAGAAGCCAAAGAAGAAAGCTTTATTCAACATGGGTAGAAGGTTCAAGAAGACAGTCTGTCAAATCCCAGTAGGAGAAGATTCATCTAAAGAGGACGAGAACCAAGTTGGTGAAGTCAAGAGTACTCAGGCTGACTGTATCAATGATCAAGTATCTGATGATGATTATTACAACGAGCAGTATCCACCCGCTGATATCAAATACAAGCAGTTAGTAGACAGATTGAAAGCTATTGAAATCCAAGCCGTCCCCGGTTTAGATTTTGATGATTTGGGTTTGATCTCTGGGGTAGTCATTCCCCATAAATTCAAAATACCAATCTTTGCAAAGTATGATGGGGTTTCTTGTCCAAAGCTCCATTTGAAATCTTATGTGCGCAAGATATAGCCGCACACTGCTAATAAGAAGCTCTGGGTTCACTTTTTCCAAGAGAGCTTGGCTGGAACACAACTTGAATGGTTTTATCAATTAGATGGTTCTCGTATCAATACTTGGGAGGATTTAGCTGCTGCCTTCTACCATCAGTATTAGTACAACACCGACTTGGTACCAACGAGGGTTCATTTGCAAGATATGACCATGGGAAAGAATGAAGGATTTAAGGAATATGCTCAAAAGTGGATAAAACTTGCTAGTAGGGTCCAGCCTCCCTTGACTGATAGAGAGCACATCGACATGTTCATGGGCACTTTATCTGGTCTTTTCTTTAATCTGTTTGTTGGTTGCTCTTCTTCTAATTTCACCGAATTAATCTTAACCGGTGAAAGAGTTGAAAGTGGCATCAAAAGTGGGAAGATCTATGTGGCATCTACCTCCACTCCCAATCCTATCAAGAAAACTTTTGCTGCAAAAAAGGAAGTCAATGTTGTGTATGGGGTAAGGGTCCATACCAAGAAGAACGATCACACATATGTCAATGTTGTCCGAATCTCCAATCCAACTCCTACTCCAAGACCATCTGCAAATCATCAATGTTTTGAAACTCCAAGAAGACAATTTACGAGGTTAGGCATGTCACTGTCTCAAGCCCTTCAACATTTGCTCAAGGCTAATTTAGTGACATTGCACGATCATCCCGCCAACCCTGACACCTCGTCACCAAAGTATAATCTGAATGCTAAGTGTGCTTACCATTCAAGCAGCCTCGGGCACGAGACTGACCAGTGATGGGCCTTGAAAAACAAAATCCAGGATTTTATTGATAATAAAACTATTGAATTTGATCCTCCTCCAATGCCGAATGTAATTACCGCTCCGATGTTGAAGCATGACAAAGGTGTTAATGTTGTCGAAGATACAATTTTTGTTGGCTCTGTTGAAGAATTGACTACTCCACTGAATGTAATCAAGAACAATCTGTTGAAAGCTTGGATCTTCCCTGGTTGTGAAAAAGATTGTGTGTGTTGTACAAGATAACTCAATGGATGTGAAGGGCTGAAGAAAGGCATACAATGCCTGATGGATAGCCATAAAATCGTATTCGAGAAGACCCCACTTGCCAAAAGTTTGATTAACAAATGTGAAGACCTTTCCATTATTACCATCTCAAACAAGCCTCTTAGGATCACCTCCAAAGGTCCTATTAGGATTTAAAACGAACCCACTATTGCTCCATTAATAATTACCAATCCCAGACTAATTCCCTACTCTTCAAACAAAGAGGTACCATGGAATTACGGTGCTGAGGTGTTCTATCGTGGGATTAAACAAGATGGCTGGATCAAATAAGAAAAGGATGATGATGTCAGTAACATAGCTGGCTCAAGCAAGGTAACTAGAACTGGGAGAATATTTTCACCCAATATCTCACCACCAGTTGTTACAAGGACGCCTATTCGCATTATTGATGCCAAGCCAAATACCGATATAAGAGAGAAGGAAAAGGTTGTTTAGTCAGTTGTAACTGAAATACCCTCCAAGGATGTTGCTGATGGAGAACCCTCCGCTTGCAAGATGGACGAGATTTTGAAGATCATAAAAAGAAGCAACTTCAAGATTGTAGAACAGTTGGGGAAAACCCCTTCTAAGATTTCAATGTTGTCATTGCTGCTTTGCTCCGATGCCCATGCTCGAACATTAATCAAGTTCCTGAAAAAGGTTCGTGTCCCCCATGAGACAACAATGAACCAATTTGAGAATTGCGTGGCTAGCCAGACAGCTGATAATGGCTTGGGACTTTCAGATGTTGACTTAACACCTCTTGGTAAGAATCATAATAAAGCTTTACATGTTTATGTCGAGTGCAAAGGGACTACCTTAGCACACGTGCTAGTCGACACTAGTTCTTCTCTGAATGTATTAACCAAGGGTGCATTAGACCATCTTGACTGAGGATTTAGTCTTGAAGCTAAGTGATATCATTGTAAGGGCATTTGACGGATCAAAGAGGACTGTTCATGGGGAGGTAGATCTTCCAATCAAAGTGGGCTACCAAATCTTAAACTCCACCTTCTATATTATGGATATTCGTCCTGCATATTCTTGTCTGTTAGGTCGCTCGTGGATCCATAAAGTTGGGGCATTAACCTCAACTCTCCATCAGAAACTCAAATATCCATTCAAGGACAGAATAGTCACTGTCTATGGAGAAGAACATTTTATGGTAAGCCACCTTAACTCTTTCAAGTACGTAGAGATGGATGGAGAATTCATTGAGACCCCGTATCAAGCCTTTGAGGTTGTACCACCGATGATTTCTGCTACAAAATGTTCTTCTGGTGAGTCTAAAGTTGTTAAGGCCACGTCAAAGATGGTTTCAGTTAAGGATGCCCGTGCGGCAATTGAAGAAGGAAACTGCAATACTTGGGGGAAACTCATCGATATTCCATTTAAAGCTGACAAGTTTAGTTTGGGATTCACCGTCAAAGCTCAAAAGGAAGTGAGGCGTGCTCGTGCTGGAAAGCCACCTCTCCGCATTAGAAACCATGAAGTCAACGCAGTGGGTGATTCTGAAGAAGAAGCTGTATTTGAAGAGTGGGTGTATCCAACTACAACGGAGCTGAAAAATTGGCATACAAAGGACTTTGTGCCCATATCCTTCATTGAGGAGTAATTTACTTGTTATTACTTTTCTTTCAATTCAAGAACTTGTTGTCTGTAATATTTTAATAATGACTTTTCAGCCATGTGCCTGGCCCGGGGCATTTTGGTCCATTTGTCAAGGGTTTTTATTTATGTTCATCTAATCATATGATCATTCAGTACATTGGAATCTTTTGCATTCAAATATTTGTGTTCATTGTATTTACTTTCTTGCAAATACATTTTTCAAAAAAAAATACCCATGTATCTTACATGCACACACACACACACACACACACACTCTTGCAGGTCCACATCCACTCTGGATCCTATTGCCAATAACTCTACTATTGCCGACTATGACTTTGAATGTCCTATCAACCAATCCGAAGATGAAGGTGAGGAAGATTGTGACATACCGGGAGAGCTAGCCAGACTTCTATTACAAGAGGAAAAATTTATTCAGTCGCACGAAGAGTCTATTGAAATTATCAATCTGGGTACTGAGTCAAATAAGAAGGAAATCAAAATCGGCACCAATTTGGAAAGCAGTGTCAAGAGCAGGTTGGTTCAGATGTTGCATGATTATGTGGAAGTATTTGCTTGGTCTTATGAAGATATGTTTTGTACCCCAAAATTTTCCCTCTCATTTTACTCAATACATACTCCTAGAGATCCTCAATTTGCTCAAGCTTGCTAGACAAACTCTCTCTTAAGGCAATGTACCTCAAATTAGGGTTTCCATTTTCATCAAGATGGGTGAACCACAAAGGCCTCATATGCTCTCCATGGTCTTCATATGTTCTCAAGACCCTACATGTCAAGTTTCATGCTTTGCACAAGAAGTTTGCTCAGTCAACTGCTCAGATGCTTGAGAATCGACTACATTAGGTCAAAAGTCAACTGTGACCCACATACAGTCAAACTTCAAGATTTTTGGTCAACATCCACATTTTGAAGTTACTTTCATCATTTGAACAAGGATTCATCATTATTCCTTAAGGAATGCTCCAAATTCATCTAAACCCAAAAGTTGCTAAATTAGGGTTTTGTAGGAAAAGTCAACCCAACTTTGACCAAGCATAACTTCTTCCTACTTTATCAGAAATTTTCCATCCAAGGCTCATTTTGAATGGGATGCCATTCCCTACAATTCAGCTTTATCCCTCAAGTTCAAAATATTCACTCATCAAAAGATATGAATTTTTACATTATAGGTTCTTTTGAAAAGTCAACAAAACCACCTTTTGGGTCAAAGCTTCATACATGAACATGGAAGATCCAATTGAGATGAAACTAAAAGGGTTGGTTAGGGGACATCCTAAGATTTCTAAAACGTCCAAGAACACCCTCCTAGGGTCAAAATTGAGAGATTTGTGCATTGTCAAAGTTGGAAATTTTTGGAAAATTGTCAAAAGTCAACATTGATCAAATTTGCATTTCTTTCCAAAGGGGCCCATGTTTTCTTGCTTGAAACATGTTTCTAATGGGACCCGCGACCTCTGAGGTTTTCCACCTATTATTTTATTACTTTTATCATTTATTTTGATTTTTTATTCGTTTAAATCAAAATAAATCAAATTAAATGGTAAAATAATGAAAACAAATCAAATCTTGGGATTTTTGTGCACATTTGGAGTCCATGTACATCTAGCATGATGATCAATTCGTGCAAGACTCATTAGGGTTGGAAAAGATTGGATTGAAGCTTGCTTTAGAAAGATATCATACATGAATCAAATCAAATCATATTTTCATAATTCTCAAAGATATGATACAATTTTGTTAACCTAATTCAGTCTACTATATGTATACAACAATTGCAGATCAAAGAGAGAGGTTGAGCAATCATGAAAACACCAAACAAAGTTCCAAAAAAGTGACAAAAAGTGATGGATCGTTTTTTCATTTAGAGATCAATTCAGGCCATTCCAACGCTGCTAATCACTTCCTGGCCATCTCCTGAAGCCAACAACATCATTTGCAGCCTTCAAAACGTCAAGAGCCATCGCTTAGACACATCACGGTTTTCCTTCCAAACTCAAATTAGATTTCTATGTTTTACGCATGATAAGTCCATTCTATCCATATATTCTTGTTCATAATCATGTTTGCAAGCTTTCTGTATCACTTAATTGTACTAACAGTGCAAGAATCCATATTCACCATTGTTAGGGTTTAAGATCGAGATTTGGGGATTTCTGATACAGGAAAAATTGGGCCATGAATGAGGTATCATGATACTCGTGAGACCAAGACGAGTTGATTAGTACCATCACAGTTAATTTATCATGCTCGTGTGAGATTTTTGAATTTTTGCAGGGTTGTAGTTACAGCAAACGTCTGTAGGTATAAGTCTTTAACCTAAGACAATGTTTGCAATGAAGAAGGTGATGCGTGGCAGCCCATGACCGATTGATTTGAATTTCACGCATTTTTCTAGGCATCATGCGTTTTTTTATATTATATTATATTTCGTTTAAATGTATTAACAAAGGAACCAGCAGCGCGGATGGTTGGGAGGCACGCCTTTGATGCACACGTCCTGGGTTCGATCCCAGGCGTGTGCATTTTATTATTTTCATATTTATTTCAGGAAAATCCAATGCTTCACTCCCTCACACGCCTTCCATGCAACCTCAACGCCCATCCATTGGATGCACTGCTAGCTAGATCTAACGCCTATCACATGAATGTCCTTGGTACACCTCAAGTCAACGCTTGTATAGGATCCAACGTGGTTGACTGGGCTTGGAGCTTAATGGGCTTGGAAATTCAACTCCACACCCCCCTTTCAGCTAGCATACAGGCCCATTTGGTTATTTTTTATTATTTTCTTTAATTTCTTTTCTTTATTTCTTTTACTTTTTTTAATTAATACAAAAATTATTTTTATTAAATTAAACACAAAAATCACAAAAAAGATCTCTTTTTCTTAATAAATATTTTTTTGAATTAATTAGTTTAATTAATTTAGGGCAATTTAATATTCTTTTTATAATAAAAATAATTAGAATTAGGGTTCGAAATTGTACATAATTTAATTAATTTTCTTTAAAAAGTACATCAAAAATCATTTTTCCTCATAAATATTTGTTCCTTTAATTAATTAATTTAGTTAGAAAATTAGGTTAATTTAATTCCTTTCATAATTTAAAAACAATTAGAAATTAGGTTTAATTAATTTGTAATTAAACATTTCCTATAATAGAAATCAAAAAATACTTTTTCTCTCAAATTAGGATTTTAGATTATTTCAATCGTTCTCGCATTTAATTTGCCGCGCGCTTGTTAATTATGTGTCCATTATTTTGTAATTGTTCAGGGTTTATAATAGTTAATCTAGGGTTTTTATTTACTATTTAAATCCCCGATTTTTGGCTATGTAATTAAACCCCCTCCCCGAAGCCTTGTAATAGCTAAGTTTATTTTCTCGCATTTTTAATTTCTGCAATCTTTAACTGTCTAGATGCATGGCTAATAGGATTGTATGAAAAGAATGCTTGAAATTTAAAACGGTAGATCACCTAATATGCAAAGACTAAATAACTGAAAAAAGTTCACATGCACATGTTCACTCCTAGGGTTTGCCTCACTATGGTTGCCTTCGGTAAACAGTCATTAAGCATAGGAAAATTTAGTGGTCGCCCTCCAGTCTAAAAGATCAAAATGTCCCATTCGAATGTTGCCTCAGAAATGTTGCCTCGAAAATGTTGTCTCGAAAATGTTGCATCAGAAGGATCTTAAGACTCTAGGGTTACTACTAAATTTTTCTAACTATTGCTTTGGTGATTGTACTTGTCCCTTTCGAATGCCCCTTACAACTCCAACGACGGTGCTACCTACTCTTTAATAGTAGGATAGCACTGTCTAAAGGAAATAGAACGAACGATATTTTTTCGAGTAGGAAAATTCTTAAGTACTTGCTCAATAAAACCTTTTTCACACAAACACCTTTTGAAACAAATTTTCAAAACAAACTTTGTCACATCCTTGAGGACTAATACAAGGGTTATCACGAAGTAAAACATTTTCAAGACAAACACACACATGCAATTTGAAAAATGAGCAAGTACCTAAGAGCCCATGGAAAACCATGGATAGAAAGGGTGCTAACACCTTCCCTTTCTATAATCTACCCCCCGTACTCAGAATATCTCGAAAAAAAGGTTTTTTATGTTCTTTTTCCTTTTCCATGATTGGATGAAATAAAAGTCGGTGGCGACTCTTGCTTACCGCGACATGTTTCGAACAAAAAACGCAAAATGCAAACCAGTAAAAACAGTCGGTTCTACCACCGTATCACAATATGCCTGGGTTGGATACCGATATTGCGGTTCATCGTCTGCCAACTAAAGAAGATTGCCCTCTCGTTAAACAAAAAGTTTGTCGCATGAGGCCTGATGTGTCTGAAAAGAGCAAAGCTGAAGTGATGAAACAATTTGATGTAGGGTTCCTAGATGTGACATCCTATCCTCAATGGGTTCCAATATGGTGCCAGTGCCAAAGAAAGATAGAAAAGTTCGCATGTGCGTAGACTATAGGGATCTGAATCAGGCAAGCCCCAAAGATGACTTCCCTCTACCACACATTGACGTCTTAGTTGATAATATTGCTCAGCGTAAAGTCTTCTCTTTCATGGATGTCTTCTCAGGCTATAATCAAATAAGGATGGCTCCCGAAGACATGGAGAAGACTACTTTCGTTACGCAATGGGGCACCTTCTGCTACAAGGTCATGCCGTTCGGATTTAAGAATGCAGGGGCAACATATCAAAGGGCTATGGTAGCTTTATTTCATGACATGATACATCATGAAATAGAAGTATATGTGGATGATATGATTTCCAGATCACAAACCAAAGAAGAACATCTCGATCACCTGTACAAATTATTCGAGAGGCTGAAGAAATACAAGCTATGGTTAAACCCTAACAAGTGCACGTTTTGAGTACGATCTGGAAAGCTTCTAGGTTTTGTTGTCAGCAATAAAGGCATTGAAGTTGATCCTGCCAAGGTAAAGGCCATCCAAGAAATGCCAGTCCCTCATTCTGAAAAAGAAGTCAGAGGATTCTTGGGTCATCTCAATTACATTACCCGTTTCATATCTCACTTGACTGCTACTTGTGAGCTAATCTTCAAACTCTTAATGAAAGATCAGGTAGTCAGATGGAACGATGAATGCCAAGCGGCCTTCGACAAAATCAAAGAATACCTACAAGAACCTCCTATTCTCATGCCTCCAATTGAAGGAAGACCCTTGATCATGTACTTGACAGTATTATAGAACTCTATGGGGTATGTTTTGGGCCAACATGACGAGTCTGGCCGAAAAGAGCATACAATTTATTACCTGAGCAAAAAGTTTACCGACTGTGAAACCAGATATTCAGTGCTCGAGAAAACTTGTTGCACTCTGGCATGGGCTGCTCTCTGGCTAAGATAGTATATGTTGACTCATACCACTCTGTTGATTTCTAAAATGGACCCAATCAAGTACATCTTCGAGAAACCTGCCCTTTCCGGACAGATAGCCAGATGGCAAATGATCTTGATTGAGTACGACATTCAATACACGACTCAAAAGGCCATCAAAGGAAGCGTACTAGCAGATCATTTTGCCCATCAAGTTGTGGATGATTATCAGTCAATGAACTTCTACTTCCCTGATGAGAACATCATGCTGGTAACTGACTGTGCGAAACCTGGACCATATGACGGACCTGAAAAAGGATCCCAATGGACTATGGTATTAAATGAGGCTTCCAACGCCTTAGGTAACGAAATTGGTGTTGTGATAATCTCTCCTGAAGGTTTCCGTACTCCTTTCACTTCCAGACTATGCTTCGATTGCACAAACAATATGGCCGAGTATGAAGCATGCATCTTAGGTATGAAAGTTGTTATTGACTTAAGGATCGAGCATTTAGATGTGTTCGGGGATTCCGCCATAGTGATCAGCGAAGTAAAAGGAGATTGGGATACTAAACACCCTAATGTTATCCTTTACAAGGAACTTATGCTATCCTTAATTCCTTACTTCGAAGAGATCACTTTTGAGCACTTCCCTAGGGAAGAAAATCAGTTGGCTGACACTTTGACAACCATGTCTTCAATGGTCAAGGTCAGATGGGACAACAAAGCCCCTATGATAACAATTGAAAGATTCGATGAACCTGCCCATTGCTATGAGCTTGACACTGATGCGGAAAAGCCATGGTACCATGAAGTGATGAAATACCTTGAAGCACAAGAGTATCCAGAGGTGGCATCTATCAATGACAGAAAGTTCTTGCGAAGATTTGCAACCAAATTCTTCCTAAGTAACGGGATATTGTACAAACACAATCATGATTCAACTTACTCTGATGTATGGACAAGAAGGAGGCATAAGAAATCAAGGAAGACATGCACGATGGTCACTTCGGTACTCACTCAAGTGAACATACGATGGCTAAGAAAATCTTAAGAGCCGGTTACTATTGGTCAACGATGGAGACTGATTGCCATCAACATTCAAGAACTTGTCACAAATGCCAAATATATGCTGACAAGGTCCATGTGCCTCCTATCCCTCTGAATGTCATGACCGCTCCGTGGCAATTTGCAATGTGGGGCATTGATATGATTGGAGAGATCAAGCCCACCGCTTCCAACGGACATCACTTCATTCTTGTTGCTATCGACTATTTTACCAAATGGGTCGAAGCCGCCTCATTTGCCTCAGTCACCGAGAATGTGGTAGCCAGATTCATCAGAAACAACCTCATCTTCCGTTATGGTATCCTCGAAAGGATCATCACCAATAATGGGACTAACCTCAACAATGCTATGATCACTGAGCTTTGCACTCAATTTAAGATCAAGCATCACAATTCTTCTCCGTATAGACCAAAAATGAATGGTGCAGTCGAAGCGGCCAACAAAAATATCAAGAAGATTATGCAGAAAATGGTAGTAACCTATAAGGATTGGCATGAGATGTTGTCGTTTGCTCTACATGGCTACCGTACTTCAGCTAGAACATCAACTGGGGAAACTCCCTTTTCCCTAGTCTATGGCATGGAAGCTGTTTTTCCAGTGGAGGTTCAGATTCCCTCGCTGAGAATTATGAATGAGCCAGGCCTAGGCGAAGACGAGTGAATTCAAATGAGACTAGACCAGCTGAACTTGATCGACGAAAAACGATTAGCTGCTATTTGTCATGGTCATACGTACCAAAAACAGATGATCAAGGCTTTCAACAAAAAAATCAAGCCTCGAGTATATCAAGCTGGTGACTTGGTGATAAAACACATCATTCTACCACAAGGCGACTCCAGAGGCAAATGGACTCCCACCTATGAAGGGCCATTTGTTGTCAAGAGAGTTTTCTCTGGCGGTTCCATGATGTTGACTACCATGAATGATGAAGATTTCCCACACCCCATAAATGTAGACATAGTTAAAAATACTACGCATAAGAGACCCGTTAGGTTGACACACCTAAGCAAAATAAGGGAATCCCAGAAAACCAAAAGGTTTGGGTAAAAATTAGGGATATATGCAAAATATTGTACAGTCGGCAAGTTGAAAACCCGAAAGGGCGACTTGGGAAAAAGGGCATCCTGGTGGGCTGAAAACCCGAAAGGGCGGTCTAGGAAAAAGTTAAGGATTAAAAGTGTATGACTATGTACCGTGGAATCAACACATTCAATTTTATCACCAAGGTCCAAGTTCAAACGGTCCAAGATCAATCCAATCAACTTCTATCAATGACAAGGGACATTCGAAGATACTGGGGAAATAGTAGAGTTGTAAGGCAATAAGATCATTTCACATAGCTATTTGTTTTCATTCTCAATTTTGTTTTCCTCTCGACGATTTCCTCTTACTAGGATCTCTGTCTCTCTGTACAAAAACGCCTCATGAAAAAAATATCAATGCAAATATACTTTAAAGTGCAAAATTTTTGTCTTTATTTTGAATGCAAATTTGTCCAATGACTAAAATTGAATGAACATATGCATATAAACATAATTAAAAATATTTGACACATGTGTCCTGCTAAGCAGCAACAAGCATCTCTTTAATGTATATGAAATTTCCCCACAGAGTTATCTCATTATCATTATCCCCATAAGGACAACTACAATAAACATTTCCTCAACGGAGTTGCCCATAAAGTCTCTTTGCACAGGATAATCCGACCAGTGTCTCAATCTATTGGCAGTTCTCTCTCCATCTAAGTCGATTTTACAAGTGGAAGCCTCGTGGATCTCGTCCTAAAAGAAATTCACCTCCTCAACAGGGTTTATTTCCCCAACAGGTTTTATTTCCCTAACAACCATCTAGGAATCATAAAATTCCCCAGTCGAGTACATCCTCCCCAACCGAGTCTGTATTCCCCCGGTATAGTCTATATTCTCCAACAAACAACGAGATAGCATAACTCCCCAGCCGAGTTCAAATTTCCACAACATATAACAATCAAGACACCACGAAGTTCCCCAGCTGAGTATATCTTCCCCAGCCAAGGCTATTATCCCCAAGCGGAGTCTATTTTCCCCAGTTGAGTGTATCCTCCCCAAGCTGAGTCTGTCCTACCCAATTGAGTCCACACTCTCTAGTTTGAATTTTCCTTTCAGATTATTGCAAATCATAGGTCCATAACCCCTGATCCCCATTAAAGTCGTCGGCAGAGCCTTTACTATTTCCAAAAAGATGCTATGAAGCCTGGACTCGACCAGATATTAGCATAATTTTCAAGTTATTACTGAAGCCTGGACCCGACCAGATAATAGTTTAACTTCTTCAATTACTGAAACCTGGACCAGGCCAGATAATAGTTTGAATATCTAGAAGCTGGACCCGATCAAGTAACAGTTAATCTAAATTTTAAGATACTATGAAACCTGGACCAGATCAGATAATAGTCTAACTCCTCAAAGATATAGGAGGACCTGGACTCAACCCGACCAAGGTTTAACTTCTCTTACCCAGTAGAGTTTGCCTCTGCCCCAACAAACTATTGAGAAAACTAAATTCGACCAAATATCAGTTTTCAATTTCATCTTTTCAAAGCAAGTCGTTGTGAAGCCTGGATCTGACCAGATAACAATTACCCTTAGAGATTCATTGTGAAACCTGGAAACCAACCATAAAATAACTAAATCCCCAAACAGTTTATTGTGAAACCTAGACCCGACCAGATAGCAATTGACCTCATCAACCTCAAAAATCTGCAAAGCCTGGACCCGACCAGATAACAGTTTTTCAAACAGTTTATTGTGAAACCTGGAGCCCGACCAGATAACAATTAAATATGATTCCCAAAGAGACACTATGAAACCTAGACCGACCAGACAATAGTACAACTTTCTAAAAACCATGAAACCTGGACCCGACCAGATAATAATTACCACTTCAAGTTACTACGAAGCCTGGATCTGACCAGATAACAGTTAACTTCCGTATCCTTAGCAAGTTGTTGTGAAGCCTGGATCCGACCAGATAACTATTCAATTTCAAGAAAGTTTGCTACAAAGCCTAAAATCCAACCAGATAACAATTAATTCGTCTCTTCCCCCAGTAAGTTGTCGTGAAGCCTGGATCCGACCAGATAGCAGTTGACTACTTCATCCTCAGTAAATTGTGAAGCCTAGATCTGACCAGATAACAGCTGACATTCAAGAGATATCCTCCAATGAAAGCATCCTTTCAACAAAGTTTGAAGATATGCATATTCTTCATCCCTAACGGCATTCAGGAATTCAACCCCCCAGAATTTCCTCAGCAACAGTCAGAGATTTATTTTCTCGGACAAAAACATACATCTCACATTCATACATCATAGCATGTACATACCATATGCATTTAACATAATACCACATCTGGTGAACATCATGCAAGAATCTGCATTTTACTAACTCTTTTTCTCACAGGTAAAACATCAAGTAATTAGTATAAATCAACAAGAGATTTGTGCTGATACTTCTTCCAGTGTTTACCAACATTCCTCCAAATGGTATCTATAAGCCCATTCACCATCCATCTTCGAGTGCAAATTTCTGGGCACTCTAGTGTTCAATCATCTTTCACCTTCAAGTCACGATTGGCGGATCCGCCAATCTAACTCTTCAGGTTTAAGAAGATTGAACAGGGGAAGCTGTTGTACCCCAAAATTTTCCCTCTCATTTATCAAATATTTTCTCACAAAGATCTCTCTTGGTTCAAGACTGCACTAGGGTTGATCAGCTCAAGACACCTCCTTAAGCACTAATGACCAAAATTAGGGTTTGAGATTGCACAAGGATAATTGAACTTTCAATGCTTAATATGACTTTCATGGATCATTATGGACCCTAAATATTACTCATGTCAAGTTTCAAGCCTTGGATCACACTTTTGCTCAGTTAATTGAGCAGTTGACCTAAATTTCAGTTGTATTGGGAAAAAGTCAACTATGGTCAATTTATAGTCAAACTTCATAATTTTTTATCCACATCAACATTATAAACTCATATGTATCATTTGATTAAGTTTGGACCACAATTCCTCAAGAAATTTGATCAAATCATCAAAATGGCAAAATGGTCAAAATTAGGGTTTTGACCGAGAAAGGGCAATTTCTGATTTTTGACCTAGAAAATGATCAATTGGTTTGAAGCATGATATCAAGAGTTAAATTGAATCATTTTGACCTAATGGCATGACCTAAAACATTGCTCAAGATCAATTGGATTGATAGTGAATTTTCAGTCAACTAATCAAAAGTCAACTGTACATTGAAAAGTCAAACTTTGACTTTTTGGTCAAAATTCAATGTCAAAGATCAAAATTCATCAAAACATGTTAAAATATGAAAATTATTCATCAAGAAATCAAAAAGTCAAGATTTCATTTTGAAAAGTCAAAGTTTTCTAACTTAGAAATTTTTCTAAGTGTTTAAAACTTCATGTTTTTTCATAACGTTGAGCCAATTTTTCACCATGATGCAAGATGATTCAGAAGAAACTTTCCACATGAAAGTTGTATATCTCCATGATATATAAAACAATCATTTACACAACTTCTTCTAAAAATTCTTTGATCTCAAGTTATTAATTCATAAAGTCATGGTCTTGAAATTGAACACTTAGTGACATTTTTCCCTAGTTTTGGTCAGGATTTTAACCTAACTTCATGGCACTTTTTCATTTAGTTCCAAGGGGAATTTTCAAAAGTGATTCAAATAGGGTTTTTAGATCACATTATAATCTTTCCAAAATGTCCAAGAACTTCTTGAGATCATTCTTGAGCAGGGAGAATCAAAGAGAGGAAGTTAGGGTTTTCAAACTTGAAATACAAGTCATTTTGTGATGAACAAGAATTCAATTTCAAACCTATGCTACACAATCTTGCTTTGCAGACCTATAAACCTTAAGAGCTCTCCATAATCAGAAGATTACACTTGCTTTAGAGTTATTATCCACTTGATTCAGTCTTTGTCCAAGTGATTATTCTATTAATGGAACAAAGTTCACACTTCCATTTTGGAAAAGTGACTTTAATCACAAAGTCAATGCATAGAGCTCCTAACTTGTTCCTTCTGATCACAAGAAATGCCAAAGGCAAAAGTAACATGTCTAGAGCCTCCCATAAACCCAGGCTATGCTTGTACTACACATTGAAACTTGTTTTCCCACTTTTCTTCAAAATCAAGTAACATAGCCATAAGTCTATATCTTGTGTTTCTGGCCTCCTTAAGTGCACCAACCTTTTCCATATAATTATACAAGTGTATTGCAACATAACACACGATTGAACAAGCTCCCAATCTCCCTGAAAACTCAGATTGCATAAAACCTCCATCTTTGTGTCATTTCTGATTTTGAACTTCAATCTTAAAAACCACTCGTGAATTTCTTGGAATTTTTGTTTCAAAAGCTTCCTCATACCAAATACAAACCATCCATGTCCCTGTTGGCAAACTGTAGCCTCATCTTCATCAACTTCCATAGCCAAAAACAGATCATTGCAGTTGAACTTCTCTAGGCCATTTCAGCCACCCTCAGCTCAAGCCAGCCATTGCATTAGCTTCCTAGAGGTCCAAGGAAGCTAACCTGATCATCACTACTACCTGAAACAAGCTCAAATCCATTTCACGATTTCCAGTTTTGAGGTATTTTTCTTGAACTTCTATCTTCATATTTAGGCATTGTTAAGCTTTGATTTGTGAAGATAAAATGTAGACACCATTGCCACGAAGCTGTACATATCCATAGTTTGCATTTATATGGCCTGAGCTTAGAGAATTTTAGGATTGAAGTTTTCTGAAATTTTTAGGTTTTTAATTAGGGCCTGAAAAATTCTCATTCATCTTTGATTGTTAGCTTAAGTTATTTACATGGTTGGATTCGTGGAAAGAAATGCCACAACTTTCATGTTTGAACTTTTCATTTTTGTTAAGAGATGAAGAAGATACATGTCCTTTGGCTGGAGGTTGAAGATGAAGTGTAATCAAGACGCGTTTTGTGTTATGTATTTATCCTTTCACATAAGTTAACGGATGTATAGCCACCTCAATGGTAAAGAGCGCGCATGTTCACCCTTAGGTCCCGGGTTCAAGCCCCAGCGTGACCTTTTGTTATTTTTCACAATTTTCTAACTTTCTTTTGTTTTTTTGGGCAGCACTTGGGCTCTCATTGGGCCTAATCTTTTTTTTCTCTTCATAATACTCCTTGGATTACTGATTCACCCCCCTGACTTTTCTTTATATTTTTCTTTTTCTTTTTCTTTTTCTTTTTCTTTTTCATTATTAATATTATTATTATTAATATTATTATTATTATTATCAATACTATTATGTTTATAAAATCACAAAAAATCCAAAATTTATTTTTATTTATCATTTATACTTTTTTTTTTATTTTCTCCAAAAAACAAAAAGATAAAAAAACATTTTCTTAAAACAAATAAATTTCTTTTTTTCTTAAATAATTAATTCTTAGACTTAGGATAAATTAATATATTATTTTATTTTTTTAGATAAAATTAATTTAGAACTTAGGTTATTATAATTAATCTTCATTTTATTTTCATTAATTTAAAAACCTTTTCAAAAAAAGCCCTAAAAATCCTTTTCAAATTAATTTCTTTTCTTAATTAGTTTAAGTTTAATTTTATTTAATTTTAATTAATCATTTTATTTAATTAGGTCAAGACAAAATCCCTTTCATAAAAACAAAAAAAAGTCATTTCTTTTTTCCATTTATATTCTTGCAATTTTATTTTCAATTTTGTACAATATTCAATATGGTTGTAATAGATAATTAGGTTTAATTTTCGTGCAATCCCCATTTGTAAATTTATACCCCCCTTCCTTAATGATGTAGTAGTGTAGTAATTTTACTTTTCACAATTTATCGCTTTAAATACCTTCCCTTTTCATAATCTACCCCCCGAACTCAAGAAACAATCTCAAAGGTCTTTCCTGTGCTTTTTCACCTTTCCTTTTGGATAAAAGAAAATTTGGTGGCGACTCTTGCTAACCGCAACATTTGCGATAAAATGCAAAAAAAAAACAAGTCAGTTCTCCCACCGTATCACAGTGATCAATAAGAAACATATGTTATACCAATATATAATAAGAACCATACGTAAACTAAATTAAATTTGAATGAAATTCACAATCTCTTCGTAATCTCTCTAATACAAATTCAAAAGTACATATATGGAGAAAAATAATAACCTCTATCTATTCAAATTATATAATCTCTATGTTACATAAAATTATTGTGAGGTTTTTGATCGAACTCTAGTCTCCAAAAGGGTAGCTTCTTGGTTGGACATAGATTAAGCATGTTGTCAAAGTTTGTTCACATGCTTATGTCGAAGTCACGTATGATGTATTCGAAGTATGCTCATGCTTGTAGTAAGTCGAAATGTTAGGATTGTTATCATATCAAATTTAGCCAGTTTATTTAGCCCAATTGTTTAAGTTAGCTTGTAGCTTAAGTTAGCTTAGTAGTATATAATTAGACTGATTCTCTCAGGTTGTTGAGAGAGGTTAATTATTGTTATTCACTTGTAATCTATTAACCCCAATAGAGAAAGTGAATAGCAAAAAATAGTTATAACCAATCCTGATTTTCTTCTTCCTCTTCTCTATATTTTGTAAAACCTAATAAGGTTTCTTGTGTTTGTTCAAGAAACTCAATATTTCTCATGGTTTTGATTTGTTCTCGAAGACACTCTGTTACAACAAACTGGTGTGATGAGCATGGAGGAGAAGATGCCATCAACGAAGTTAATGATTGAGATATTATCCAGAAGTAATACTTTCGGATTATGGCACTTGAATATGCAAGCCTTTTTTGTTCAATAGGATTTGCTAGAAGCATTTAAGGGAGCCGCAACCATGGAGGTTTCCCTAACAGATAAGGAGAGGACAACAATGATCAAGAAAGCCAACAGATCCATCATATTAATCCTTGGTGACAAGGTTTTCTGTCAAGTCTCGAAGGAGAAGACGATAATAGATGTATGGACAAAACTCAAAGGTTTGTACATGACCAAGTCTTTGGTCAATCTTCTGTACCTAAAGAAGGCTTTGTATTCATTCAAGATGAGTGAAGACAAAGTATTGGCTGAGCAATTTGATATGTTCAACAAGCTTGTTCTTGATCTAGAGAATATCGAGGTTAATATTGATGATGAAGATCAAGCAGTATTATTGTTATGTTCTTTACCTAAGTCTCATACTCACTTCAAAGAAACCCTCTTGTATGGAAAAGAGTCAATGGCCTTTGAATAATTTCGACCTGTCTTGTACTATAAGCATTTGAACAAACAAAATAAGCATAAGCCATTGTGTGTTGGTGAAGGTTTATCCGTTAAGGGGAAAATCTTGAAGAAAGATGGTAGGTTTATTAAGAATAAGGTTAAAGGCCATCATAAATATTATGGTGATGATACTCCAACAATTAGGTGTTATCACTGTAAAAAGTAAGGTCACACAAGAAAGGTGTGCCCTGATCGGCAGAACAATCATGGTGGTAAGGATAATGGTAATGCAGCCACTATGCACGATGATTATGAATCATATGATGTCCTGGTAGTTTCGAGCAACAATAGGAGCAAGGAATTTATCATAGATTCATGTGGCACTTAGCACATGACTCCAAACAAATACGCGTTTGAGGAATTATGTGATCAAAATGATGGATCAGTGTTGTTGGAAAACAACAAAGCCTGCAAAATTGTAGGTATTGGATCTGTAAGATTCAAGCTCCATTATGAGTCAATAAAGCTATTGACTGGTGTCAGGTATGTACCTTATATGAAGAGAAATATGATTTCTCTTGGTGAATTTTACAAGAAAGGATATGTTTCCAAAGGAGAGCAAGATATCCTAAGGGTGATGAAGGGGTCGAAGAAAGTCTTGAGAGGCATCAAAAGGAAAGGTCTGTATACCCTTGAGGTTGAGGTTGTAAGTGGTTCAGCATATTTGGTATCCATAAAACATGTGTTGAAGACTGAGCTATGGCACAAGATACTTGGCCATGTTAATGAAAGAGGTCTGATCGAAGATCTGGAACATAAAGAGATTCATGTTGAGGTAGAGCATAGTGATGATGAATTTCATAACCCATATGAAGTTGTGATGATTCGAAACAATACTGAATGGTTGAAAGCCACATGAATGATGAGATAAAATCTCTTCATGATAACCATACATGGGAGTTGATCAAAAAACCTACAGGAGCCAGGTTAGTCACTTGTAATTGGATGTTCAAGGTTAAGGAAGGAATAAAAGTAGTGATGTCGAAAAGATACAAGGCAAGATTGGTCGCTAGGGGGATCACATAAAAGGAAGGTGTAAACTTCAATTATGTGTTCTCTCTTATTGTGAAGCACATGTCCATTCGAGTGCTTGTTGATATGGTTGTGAAGTTTGACCTAGAATTGGAACAAATGGATGTTAAGGTTGCTTTATTATATGGTGATCTGGATGAAATAATCCTCATGAAGCAACCTTAAGGATATAAAGAAAAAGGCAAGGAGGATCATGTTTGCAAATTGATTAAGTCTTTGTATGGCCTAAAAAAATCTCCTCGACAATGGAATATGAGATTCGACAAGTTCATAGCACACATAGGTATCACTAGAAGTTAGTTCGACCATAATGTTTACTTTAGATATTGACCTGGAATTTTACTTGTGATTTTGTTTCTTTATATGGATGATATCCTCATAGCCAATGACAGTGTTGAAGAAGTATTGAGGGTAAAGGCTGAACTCGGACATGAGTTGATATGGAAGATCTTAGTACTGCCACCAGAATCTTTGGGATTGACATCTGCAGAGATAGAAAGCAACCGGGATTATGCCTATCTCAAGAGACATACTGGTGGAAGATTCTCAACAAGTTTGGTATGTTAAATTTTCAAATCCTGTTGTGACTCTGACAAATACTTGATTCAAGCTTAGTATAACACAGTGTCCCCAATAACGAGGTCGAAAGAATATATATGAATAGCATACCATATTCTAACATAGTAGGTTCTTTGATGTATGAAATTGTATGTACTATAACATAATATATGTAGTAAGCCGGGTAAGCAGGTAAATGGGAAATCCTAGAAAGGCACACTGGAAAGCATTAAAATGGATTCTAAGGTACCTAAATGGGTCTCTGAGTAGAGTCTTGATTTATGGAAGAGCCTATGGTGATGATAGCAAAGTAGAAATCGGAGGATTTGTTGACTCTAATTATGCAAGTTATAATTCTAGAAAATATTTTTCTGGATATGTTTTCACTATGTTTGGCATAAAAATTAGTTGGAAAGTGACACTTCATAAAGTTGTTGTCTTATCAACCACTGAAATGGAACATATTTCCCTCACTGAAGCTGTGAAAGAAGCATTATGGCTTGAAGGTTTTGCTAAGGATCTAGAACTTCAAGGTCGAGCTATCATTGTTAAATGTGAAAGCCAAAGTTCAATACACCTGTCGAAGAATTCAACTTATCATAAGAGAATAAAGCACATCGATGTAAGATTTCATTTCATTACAGAAATAATTAAGCATGGAGAAGTCCAAGTATTAAAGGTTTCAAATGAAGATAATATTGTTGATATGATTACCAAGACATTGCTAAGTTGCAAGTTCTTCCATTGTATGCAGTTAATAAAGTTGCATGAAGAACGATAGTTTGTTCTCTTGATGTTGTAGAGTTTGTTCCAAGGTGGAGATTTGTGAGATTTTGGATCAAAATCCAGTCTCGACACGGTTAGCTTCTTGGTTTGACATAGATTAAGTATGTTGTCGAAGTGTGTTTACATGCTTATGTTGAAGTCTTGTATGCTCAAGTTGAAGTATGCTCATGCATGCATTTGTCTAAATTCTAGGATTGATAGCATATTGAATTGGGCCTGTTTGTTTATCCCAATTATTTAAGTTAGCTTGTAGCTTAAGTTAGTTTATTATTCTATAAATAAACTAGTTCTCTCATGTTGTTTAGAGAGGTTAATTATTATTATTCACTTGTGATATGTAAACCCTAATAGAAAAAGTGTATGGTAAAAAACAGTTATAACCAATCTTGATTTTCTTCTTCTTCTTCTTCTCTTTTCTTTCTCTTTCGTAAAACCTAATAGGGTTTCTTGTATTTTATCAAGAAACTAAATATTTCTCATAGTTTTGATTTATTGTTGACGACACTCTATTACAACAATTATAATTCATTCATTTTTGAAATTAAAATGTATGTATGTTTGTCCAAACTCTTTTCCAGAGAATATGATATTTAATTACTTCAATAATATATTCTTCCGAATCTTTCATTTTATGTACCTTGCACATAAAACATTTAAGTGAAAATCAACATATTCCATATACATCAAGTAATAATCAACATATGTCATAAGTATCATATAAATTTCATGTAACAATTAGAATATGTCATAAGTATCTAAAAGAAAAAAAAAGGTACAATTTAACTAGTTAACTAAATGTCAATGTTTGTCTGAATCATGGTACAAAATATGTGTTACATATATTGGGTGATAAAGAAAATTGTAAAATATTTATCAATACATATTAAAAAAATTGGTTAACTAAAATGTATGGTTGAAACTATATATTTTTGACCCTACAGGTTGTTAGAGAAACAAACCATCTCTATTGGTAGGGAGCAAATAATTGGCGGGGTAAGCCATGTGAGAGTAAGCTAAAATAACCCTCTGATATATCAATGTCATATTTGTTATAAAAAAAAACTTTTAATTAATCTCTAACTCCTAGTATCATAAGTGATGACTTACAAACTTCTCTAAATAACTATTCTTTGACATATTTGTATTTGCAAACAAAAAATGTATTCCAATTACATAGTAAATTAAAGATAAAATATAGTAAAAACAAACACAAAATTTTAGCAAGATAAAACCCACCTTTACATGAAAAATATCATGTAATTCTTTGCCTAAGCATGTACTTACTTCAGTCTTTCTTAATTTCATCCAATTTATTTTCCGAGTAAGCAAAACATGTGAACTCATCAAATTACTTCATAATATAATATAATATAATATAGTTGAATTAAATTAATTAGATAAAAAACTATTAAGTATAAAAATAATAACCAAATAATAAATCCATGCTATTTTTAGTTGCAATTGTGCAACTTTGACGCCACATGTTATTGGAGAAAAGGGTCATCTTTATTGGTTTGGATCAAATAAGTAGTAAGGTAAATCATGTGAAAGTAAGTCAAAATGACACTCAGGTATATCAATATCATTTTTTTTTAAATACTATTAATAAATCTCTAACTCCTAGAACCACATGTAGTAACTTACAAACTTCTCTAAAACTTCTCTAAGTACTATTATTTGAGATATTTGTATTTGCAAACACAAAGTGTATTCAACTTCCACTTGATCTGCAACAAATTTTAGCAAAATTAGAATCACCTTTACATAAAAAAACACCAAATAATTCTTTGCCCAAAAATTTGTTCACTTCTGTTAAAAAAAATGACAAGATTCAATTCAAATCAAGAATTTTAATATGTGAGAACAAAGAAATGTAGCAACCAAATAAATGACCTTCAATAATAATAATCAATAATTAAAATATATAATAGAAGAAAATAAGGCGAGAAAAGAAAAAAAAGTTTGTTTATTCAGTTCGATCAAAAGATTTACGTTTGGAGGAGAGAGTGATTTTTCAGTTAATTATACTTAACAAGTTATTATAAGAGATTACAAATGAGTTATAAGAAAATATTCTTCGCCTTTAGAGTTCCCAAAAGCAAACCCATATTTTTTACCCAAGTGTTTCCCAATCTCTCCAACTCTCAATATATGAATCACTCAAACTCAAAGTATCAAGAAGTATTGTTTGATTCTTCTAGATAACTCTAAAAGGTTTCCTTAAATCCTAAACTCTTATTTCTCCATTTTTTCTCTAAACCTCTAAAATTGTCACACTGAAATAATAAAGGATATATATATATATATATATATATATATATATATATATATATATATATATATATATATATATATATATATATATATATATATATATATATATATATATATATATATATATATATATATATATATATATATATAATAGCTAAAATCCAGCAAACGAAGTCCAAAACATAACCCATTAGCAAATGGATCCATGGACCGAACTAAGAAGTCCATGTAAACCGAGAAAACTGTCTGATTTACCAAAAAATCTCGAAATTGTATGGACCGAATGCAACCCGATCGTACGTAAGCCGCCACGCTGCTGAAATTTCGTTGCCAAACACCGGTCGGCGCCGCCACACTCTGATCGCAGGCCCTCTGGAAAAACTTGACTTTTCCGCCACACCATCGGTCTCCAGTCGTCGCCGCCTATATCAATTTTTTCGCTCCCGTCATTCGCCCCCTAATCGACACACACTGAAGCTCCACCGTCCACCTCCACGGCCGTGGCTCCGGCACCTCCTTATCTGATTTTTTTGATTTTTTAAAATACTTTTAGGAATTTCCAATTTTCTGGTTTATGAAATCTTTGTTAGTTCCATGTTTTTATGGTTGGATAAATTTTGGCTAATCATGGTTCTAAACATGGTTCTATATTGATGTTGGTAAGATGATGCAACATCTTTATCAGTTGTCATAACAGATTTTCTGTTATGTGTTTTTATGCCAGATGTCACAGAAGATATTGTGACATCCTAAGGTTGATGCAACAGTCGCTGCTTTTGGATATCCTTGAAGATTTAATTTGATGATATGAATATCTAGAATATTGTACTCATTATAGGCACATGCCAATAAATGATTTTGTTAGAAATAAGTTCAAATTTGATTGGTTACTTAAAAGGATGGATTGATACTTTTTAGGAAAATTTTTATGAAGATTGTTTCTATTTTTGTGGAGAATATTCTGCAGAGAGTTTTTAGCTGAAGATTGGAGTTGATTGAAGAATCCAAGCGAGACCAAGCCCAACTATAGAAGCCTCTATAAGGATTCGTCCAAGACCTAATTTTTAAGCATAGTTTTTATTGTAAAACCTTGTAAAAAAAATAAGGGTTTAGGGTTTGTAGTTCCTTAGGTTCTCCGTGTGTTTGTTTTTACGTTCTCATATATCTCTGATACATTTGAGTTGACTGATTGTTACTTGTTTGTCAAGTTATTGTTATCACTTAAATTCCGTAGGCACGAGTTGAGTATTGTTCTTAGTCGGAGCTTTTAAGCAAGACTAAGTATTTGTTTTTGGAAGTGTTATCTTCTTTTGGTTGTAATTGGGGAGTGTGTACTTCCAAACAGTTCCTAGGGCTGGAATTGTTTTCCCTTTGATTGGGAGTTTTTATCAATGCGGTGATTGGAAGTGGGATGTCGATTTCTCATATCTAGGGAGGACATAGTTAGAAGTTGCACTGGGTAGGAATTAAGCGATAAGTTTTAAATGAGGGAGTTTAACTTTGAACAAGTACTACTGATAGTGGATTTCTTTCCTGGCTTGGTAGCCCTCAAAGTAGATGAGTTGCACCGAACTGGGTTAATATATTGTTGTTTTCTTTCTTTTTATGAAAGTTATAGTTCTGTTATTTTTGTTTGTTGTTCTGTCAACAGATATCATTACATCTGTTATGACATTGTGGTTGTACATTGAGAAATCAATCTTGACATCTATATTGTGTGCGTGCCAGAATTTCAGTTGGCATCAAGAGCAGGAACCCTATTCTGGTTACTAGATTAGTTTTTGGGATATATATTTTCTGGCACTATGGATAAAGAAGGAGGTTATAACAACAAACCATCCATGTTGGATGGTTCTGACTATGACTAGTGAAAAGTTCGAATGATAGCTTTTCTAAAAGCTATGGACAACAAAGCTTGGAAGACTATTTTGAAAGGATGGAAGCATCCTGTTATGAAGATCACTGACAAAGATGGAAAAGAGGTTGAAACTGACACAATCAAACCTGAAGAAGAATGGAATGAAGATGATGATAAAGAATCTAGTGGAAATTCTAAGGATTTAAATGCTCTATTCAACGGAGTAGACAAATTGTTTTTCAGGATGATTAATATGTGTATAATGGCCAAGGAGGCTTGAGAAATTCTCAAGATAACTTATAAAGGTACCTCTAAGGTAAATATCTCAAGACTTCAACTTCTCACATCCAAATTTCAAAACTTTAAGATGAATGATGATGAGACAAATCAAGAATATCAAATGAAGATTCTTGAAATTGCTAGTGCATCAAGTGTATTGGGAGAGAAGATGTCAGAATCCAAGTTGGTCAGAAAGATCCTTAGGTCCTTGCCTAGTAGATTTTATATGAAGGTCGTAGCAATTGAAGAATCCCAAAACATCAACAACTTAAGATTTAATGAACTTATTGGGCCACTTCAAACATTTGAACTGGCTATTGGTGATAAACCTGAGAAAAAGAAAAAAAGCATAGCTTTTTTGTCCAATGTTGAAGATAAAGGTCAAGTTAAGCTGGTTGTTGATGAGGATCTGTATAATACCATTGTTCTACTTGGAAATCAATTTAATAGGGTATTAAAAAGATTTGACAGAAGAGGGAGACCGAATTTCAGGAACATCTCATTTGACATCAGTAATGAAGAAATTCTTCAGAATAATGCCATGTCTAAAGAAAATACCAATCAGAGCATATGAATTCAATGTTATGAATATGAAGGTTTTGGTCACATCAAACCAGAATGTCCCACTTTTCTTAAAAGGAAGAAAAAGTGATTTACTGTGTTCTAGTCTGATGACGATGAATCAGAAGATGAGGCTAACGATGAATCTGCAAAACTTATGGTGGCTTTGTCTGGAAGATGGGCATGTGAAGTAAAAACTGATGATGATGGTGTTCTCAATGAAGATCCATATGTATCCTACAAATATTCTTGTGACAAGTGTGAAGCAAATGTAGAAAATGAGGAAGACCAGAGAAAGATTATAGCTGACTTGGAAAGTGAGAAGAAGAATCTTCTATGTATTATATGTCATCTTCAAAGTGAGGTAACCCTTCTAAATTCCGAAGTTAATAGCATGTCAGACTTAATTAACAATTTGGAGGATGGTCTGGCTATGATAAAAGCGATTGGAGAATTAGAAGGTAACTATCAAGTTGATAATAATCAAAGAGGAGTGCCTGTGATAAAGTCTCTTCCTGCTGAAAGAAAGGAAATAATTGACATGTCTAAACACATGTTATAGCATTCTAGCAGACTTGATCAAACGAGGTCAACAAGTCAGTCATCAACTGGAACATGTTAATCATGTCGTGAGCATGGTCATATAAAGTCCTTCCGCTATAAAATATATGGAGATAAAAATTCTTTAGTTATTTCTAAAGGTGAGAAAGTTAGAAAAAAGAAAGGGATTGATAATATGGGTGTAAACTCCAATGCTCATACCTGCTTAAGAAACTCAAATGGAGAAAACAGGAATGTCGATAGTTGGTGTGCTAGGAATATGACAGGAATGCAGAAGTTAATGTTGAATAATAGGTCTTATCCTATTGGATCTACAAGTTTTGGTGATATTGTCAGTAAAATCAAAGGAGTTGGGAAACTGATGTGTAAAGGTTCAAAGGTCGGTAAGGATGATTTAGAGGTATGGCATAAGAAACTTGGACATCTTCATTTCAAAGGGATGAAGAAAGTGATATCTAAAGGAGCCATTAGAGACTTGCAAAAGCTAGAAATTTAAGAAGGGTTAGTTTGTGATGAGTGTGATTCTAGGTCTCAATTCGTGATGTCACACAAAATGTTACAACCTCATACTACAAAAAGGTTAGAGCTTCTTCATATAAACTTAATGGGACCAATGCAGGTTGAAAGTATATGTGGCAAGAGGTATGTTTATGTGCTCATAGATCATTTTTTGGGATATACTTGGATAAACTTTCTTAGAGAAAAGTTAGATGCATTTAAGATCTTCAAAGACTTATGTCAAACTATTCAAGAAGAGAAGAATGATGATATTGTGAAAATTAGAAGTGATCCTGACAAAGAATTTGGGAATATAAAATTCTCTAAATTTTGTACTTCTAACAATATTCATTATGAGTGCTCTCATTAAGGGGGGAGTGTTGAACAAGTAACCAAGGAGATTCTATAATCAACTAAAGTCATGCTTCATGCTAAGAGTCTTCCTTTGTACTTTTGGACATAAGCTATAAATATTGCATGTTATGTCCATAATAGAGTTTCTCTAACGAGAAATACTTCAACCACTCCTTATGATCTATGGACATGAATGAAACCTAGAGTCAATTGTTTTCATGTCTTTGGAAGTAAATGCTACTATTGGACTGGCAATGGTAAGCAGAGAAAGAAGAAGAACATTAGGGATGAATCAATTTTTATGGGATATTCCTTGAAGAGCAGGACTTGTAGAGTTTTCAACTTCAGAATCGAAATGTCTTTGGAACCTATCAGTATAATAATTGATGGTCTAGTTGTTGAAGAAAAGGAGGATTCCAAAGGGAAACATGTGGAAGGTACTTTGAATTGATATTGAAGAGGTATGATGTCAAGAAAAATTTCATGACATTTCACAATGAAGATCTGAATACCTTCAAATATCTTATTCAACATGACTGGTACAAGGATCTTGATAGTTGTAAGCAAATGATAAGGAATCTTGTTGAAGGAAAGAATGATACTTTTAAGCACAGGGACAACAAGGAACAACTTGTTGTTATCAAAGACGGTGAGATTGGAATTTATACTATTGAAGAGTTATAGCAATTACAGAAAAGATGCAATGCAACTTCTACTGAATCTTTCCTTTATGTTCTAGGGCATGACATGCCTAGTGATGGGGTTATTGGCTTAAAGGAAGGTATTCTGCAAGATAGTGGGGATGGCTACAACACCAAGGAATGCAGAAGGCTCTTTGATAGGGTCAGGAGGCTGTTTGACATGAGCAAGAGGTGGAAAACCACCTAAAGCTGGTCAAAAAGTAGTTGTGTTTCCATTGTGTGTTTCCATCTGTGGTATTGCCTAAGTGCAATATGTTCTGGAGTGCTCAGTGTGTTTCCTTTGTGTACATTTACTCTAGTTTTTACTATCAATATTTTGGCTAAAAAGGGGAAGTAAAGTTTTGTGTCCTAATGTTATATCAAATGTCTTGACATTGTGATAGGACTTTGTGCTACTGCTTCTATGAGAGTAGTTGTGTGTATGGTTGCCTATGTAATCATTAAAGGGGAGCATGTATGGTCATGCTTGTGTCTGCTTAAGTTATTGTTGCTTCTGTTGTTCTCCTGCAGGTGCTCTGGTGTGGATTTTACCCTTGAGGGGAGAACCTATCATGTGTGACAGGGGGAGTTCTAAGCATGTCTGTATGTACAAGCATCTGAGCTATGTTTTTAGAGTTTACATGATAAGCATGTAGCTTGTGTTGTGATTTTATTCCTCTCTCCAATTGAATTTGGTTTTTGGTTGTTTTAGCCAAAATTTGCCAAAGGGGGAGACTGTTAGTTCCGCGTTTTTATGGTTGGATAAATTTTGGCTAAGCATGGTTCTATATATGGTTCTATATTGATGTTGGTAAGATGGTGCAACATCTTTATCAGTTGTTATAACAGTTTTTATGTTATGTGTGTTTATGGCAAATGTCATAGAATATGTTGTGACATCTTGAGGCTGATGCAGCAGGCGCTGCTTTTGGATATCCTTGAAGATTTAATTTGAAGATATGAGTATCTGAAATATTCTGTACTCAATATAGATGCATGCCAATCAAGGATTTTGTTAGAAACAAGTGCATATTTGATTGGTTACTAAAAAGGATCAATTGAGACTTTTTAGGAAACTTTTTATGAAGATTGTTTCTATTTTTATGGAGAATATTCTGCAAAGATTTTTTAGCTGAAGATTGGAGTTGATTGAAAAAATCAAGCCAATCCAAGCCCTACTGCAGAAGCCTATATAAGGAGTCGTCCAAGACTTAGTTTTTAAGCATAGTTTTTATTGTAAAACTTTGTAATAAGGGTTTAGGGTTGGTAGTTCCTTAGGTTCTCTGTGTGTTTGTTTGTATGTCCTCATGTATCTCTAATACATTTGATTGACTGGTTGTTACTTGTTTTTCAATTTATTATTCTCACTCAAAGCTCGTAAGCACGAGTGGAGTATTGTTCTTGGTCGAAGCTTTTAAGCAAGACTGGGTATTTGTTTTTGGAAGTGTTATCTTATTTTGGTTGTAATTGGGGAGTGTGTACTTCCTAATAGTCCCTGGGACTGGTATTTTTTTTCCATGTGATTGAGAGTTTTTATCACTGCAGTGATTGGAAGCGGGATGACAATTTCTCGTATCTAGGGAGGACCTAGGTAGAAGTTGCACTCGGTAGGGATTAGGCAATAAGTTGTAAACGGGGGAATTTAGCTTTGAACTAGTACTAATGATAGTGTATTTTCTTCCTGGATTGGTAGCCCCCAGAGTAGGTGAATTTCAATGAACTGGATTAACATATCATTATGTTCTTTCTTTTTCTGCAATTTATAGTTCAGTTGTGCTGTTATTTTTGTTTGTTGTTTTGTTAGCAGATGTCATAACATCTATCGTGACATTATGGTTGTACGTTGAGACATCAGTCTTGACATCTATATTATGTGTGTTCCAGAATTTAAATCTTCAAATATGTTTTCTTCCTCTTTATGAACAAAAGTTTGAAGGCATACTTCAACAATCTCCACCTTGACTTGAAACCGTGGTAATGTCAATTTAATCATCAATCACATTGCTACTCCCAACCAAATTGAAATACTTATTAGACGAAGGTGACTTATCTATAGGGGGGTGAATATATCACCAAGCCAAAAATACCAATCAAAATTGGAATTTAAAAAATTATTTGAAAAGAGTGTAAGCGGGGGGTTTTAATATAGATCGATAAAAGTCGTCTATACGAACCTAGTTATTGGAACTCAGATATGCAACAAGCCTTATGGGATAAATGAATCAATAAGATAAATTTATATACTTGAAACAATCAACACTTTATTATTCATTTATACAAATTCAGTAGCAATCTATTTCCAATGAAATTAAGCAAAAATAATGAACAATACAATTTGTCAAACACTTGGTGTACAAATAATTTTATGAATTTTTCCTTGAGTTTTATTGATATTAAAAAGCACTTATAATCAAAATGTCTATAAGCTAATCAACAATCAATTTAAAACAAAAACAGCCACCAAAATCTTACGATTCGATCGATCAATCATTGAAATTCAACAAATTGCTTAATGAAAAGTAAAGCAAGTAAAGAGATAAGAGAGAGTGACACGAGGATTTTTTTAGGAAGTTCACCAATCGTCCTTGCTATGGCTACGTCTACCCCCAATTTCGTTTTGGAATTGAGATAATTTCTTACTATGCAAAAAGTTGATTACAAGATAAGTGTTCGAAGAGCAACCCCATAAACTTTACCTGTTTGTTGTTGATTCAACCCATTCTCTTCTTTTGATCTTGAGCAACTCCAAGACACAATAACTACTATTTTATTTATGGAATATTTCTACTTCTTTAGGTACCAAACTCCAAAGATCTCTTGTGGCCGATCAATTATAACTATTGAACATAAGCACTTTCATTTGATTCATCGTTCTATCGCTACTCCCTTGGTTACCAAATTCCAAAGCTTTCACTTGGCCGCAATCCTCTTTTGAAAGTCTTGAACAAAACCCCCAAATCTACCAAAGATCTTGGAGGTAAACCCTAGGCTTTTCCGGATGAAACCCCATAATTCTCAACCCAGTATCATCCGTTACAGAAAAACCTAATTGGACGTTATCAAACCTCTCCTAGATGGCACCCCGAGAAAAGATGATTATGTGTGATTTATCAGTGTGTATGCATAGGTTGGAGGTTGTTGTACCCCAAAATTTACCCTCTTCATTTTGACATTTTTGGATTTTATTTCATTATTACTTGCATACATATCATTGGTTCTAGGATTATAGGATCAAAGTATCTCTAGCAAGCCTAGTCAGATTACAGGTGCCGTTTATTTCGTCAATTGATGTTCTTAGAGTATTTTCGGTGCTGAAGATTGGTTCGCTGTTTCACAATGATTCGGGGTCTAAAGATTCACAAGTCCAACCCGACACATCATATTCAGGTGTTCTTTCGATAAGATATCCCTGGTGACGTATTCTAAAATTCAGGTTCGGATCGAGAGCCAATTATTTAAAGAAGCTCTCGAAATGTGCGAGTTTTCTAGAAGAAATGTGGTGAAAATGTGTGTTGAAAGTGTAATTTTTACGCACTAAAAAATTCATAACTTGAAGACCGTGGCTCGTTTTGAACCCGTTCTGGTGGCCAAGATTTCTCCTTTATGTTATCTAAGTTTTCATCTCTCGCGGAGGGAAGCCAATTTCATTTAGAAAGTCTCCGAAAATATGAATTTATCAAGTGTTTTCACACAGGAAAATTGTGACATATGTTTATGTGCTCCGTATTTAAAAAATCATAACTCCGTCAATTTTTATCTGATCGGACCCATCTTTTTAAACAAGGTCGCTGACTCAGATCTATAACTTTTCTTCTAAAGTAGAGATTGTATTCTGCTCCGATCAATACCAGTTTTTTATTGAAGAACGTGTCAGAGTTGACACTGGAGCCCAAAATAAGTTTTTCTGAGGCGAAAATTCAAAAATTCATAATTAATTTACCGTTTATCCGATTGAGCCCATTTTCGAACAGGAATTTGTACTTGGTGTCGGCTACATTTTTTTTTCACACTTCAACTTCAAAAATTGCACTGAGCTTCCTACAATTTAGCCTGTAACGTGTCAGACTCAAGTGAATAAAATTTTTTACTATTGCTTGTGGTTATTGGAGGCCCAATTTCACATCCAAAGCCCATATCTTTGCTCTAATTTCCATTATATAATCTCATTCTTTTCACATAAACAAGGACACGATAAAAACCCTTGCCACAATATTGTCAAAATATCAAATTCTTTTAAGAATCGTAGAAATCTTGAAATTCTTGTTACAAACCCTTTTCACTACAAACAAGCCATATCATTCACTTCCAAGAACTCAATTGGGTAAAGCTGGTTCGTTCTCCATGATCAAAAGGGTGTAGAAGCATTCATACATGCCATATCGGTTTTAACATTACAAAATTTCAGATATTCATTTTCTTTGTATTTCATGGTATATTGATTTGTTTAATGTGTTCTTGAGATTAATACTACAGGTTTGGACCATCGTAATGGTCACATGCAGGTTTATTACAAAAATACGCTGATATCAGATCATAACACCAACCAATGTATGACTAAGTGATTTTGGTTTTCTTCCATTCTATTTATCCTTTTATCTATTTTCCTTCTTTCTGTTTAAAATATTTTTCATAAAACCTATCATCTTTCACAACTCTTTGATTTTTCATAATAAACTCAAATAATTAATTTTATGTTTTTTAATTTAATTTTAGGTTTTTAATAATTAATTTTAGATTTTTTAATTTAATTTTAGATTTTTAATTTAATTTTAGGTTCAACATTCGCCCCTGGCATTGTCATGTTTGTTTTTGGTTTCTAACCAATTTGTCTTTTCCAACCCTAAATTCACTTAACCACAAAACTTTTTTCACAAACCTTTGTTTTTTTACATCTAATTTAATTTTTATGTTAATTAATTTTAGGTTTTAATTAATTTTAGGTTAATTAATTTTAGGTTAATTAATTTTAGTTTTTAATTAATTGTAGGTTTTTCACTAATTAACTATTTTCTTAATTTAATTAAAATCAACTTAGATTTTAAGGTCTTATTTAATTTAATTACCTATTTTTTTCTATTAATTAAAATCAACTAGGCTTTAGGTTAATCATCAAACTTTTTTTTATCAAACAATCGAAACAAATTTTCTCTTTTCTTTTCCTTTTCTAATTTCGCGTATATGTTATTACTGCCACGTATTTTATTAATTTGTCCTATTATTGTAACTTCTTACAGAATCTAATAGATTTATCAGGGTTTATTTACTTTCTTTGCCCCAATTTTTATGGTTTGTACCCCCTTCCCCGAAGCTTTGTAATAGCGTAGGACATTTATTTTCTGCTTTTACTTATTTCCTTATAACTGCCTAGTTTAATAGGATTGTATGGCAAGATCTAAAAACAAACGATAGAAAACCTAATCTTAAGACAAATTAACTGAAATCAAAACACTATTCACACATACACTTCTAGGGTAACCTCTCTGGTTGCCTCGGAAAATAGTGGTCACGTCTCTCGAACATGGGGATACCATTAACAAAGTCCCCCAGTCATAAATCATCATAAAGATCATAGTTCCTCGATGTCCCTCGAAGTTTCCTATGGTATATGATCTTGTCCCTCGATGCTTCCTACGAATATATGATGACAGTCCCTTCAAATTTATAAAGGTATCCTTACATGTTGCCTTCAATGACCATAACGACGACCCTACACATGTCCCTCAAACATCCAACGATAGGGATACCTACTAACTAATGGTAGGGTAGTACTATCTAAAGGAAGAGAAAAGTAACACGAAAGACTTTTGAGTAAGGGTAGAATACTATTAATCGCTTGCTCACACAAAAAATTTCTTCACACCTCACACTTTTAAAAACATTTTCAAAACACTTTATCAACACTCTTGAGGACTGATACAAGAGTTATTATAAAGCAAATTGCCTTGCTATTTGGCATTTTAAAACTTTTTCAAAAGCACACACACAAAACAAATAAAGTGAATAAGAAATTAAGAGCATGTAGATAACTACGGGTGAAAAGGATGCTAACACCTTCCCTTTTCATAATCTACCCCTGTACTCAGAAAATTCTCAAAGGTTTTTCCTGTTCTTTTCAACCTTTTCCTTTATAGGATAAAAGAAAAGTCGACGACGACTCTTGCTAACTGCGAAATTTGCGATAAAAAGACAAAACCAGTAAAGTCAGTTCTCCTATCGTATTATAGAACTAGCGACTATGTTGGGGAAATAATACCTAAAAAGAGGGGTTACCTTAAGAGCTTAGGTCACATTTACTTGCTCTAAACTCTTTTCTTTGATTGCTCTACATTTGTGGGTTTTTTTTGGGTATTTTCTTACAAAGATCCTACACCCGGATCGGGGAATACTATTAGGTAAGTAGTAATAAATCATGGAGGCTGTACGGTGTAGATCGATATAGATGATATGATAGCTACATTAGTGTGACACTCTGGCTTGTACTAATGTTCCTTGAGACAGTCAAGGATAACATTAGGCTTCCACATAGTGTCATTAAGCACTAACTGACCTTTAGAATCTTAATTTGACTCATCTTGGCCATTAGAAAGTAGTGAGATGGCCAGCTTTGGTGCAGACTGAATTTGGTTGATACTCGATGCTACACTCGTTAAGATTGGACTTTCAGGATATTTCGGCCGCAATTCAGATGCTTGAGCTGAAACAATTCCTGAGAGAAAGATCAATGATATGAGATCCCTAGAACTTGGTTACTATTGCAAGGACAAGTTGAGCCAACTAAACTTCAAAAGGGTACTTACCTATAGACCTCATGCAAGCCTTTAAACCTAAGGTCTTTATGTGACTTGTTTGTGTTTGCTATTTTGTTTTAAGCATGAACATAACATCATAAACATCATAATATAAAATTTGCGCTAACCATTTCAAGGACCTAGGAATTTATCTCTTCTCTCTTTTGTAGGTTATGACTTCCGCTCGCAGAAATACCATCTGGATCAACTTCCTAGGAATACCTTTCAAGCTTAAAGAATTGGTCTCAAGGGTTCCTGAAAGTTATCAGTTCAATAGAAGACAGGGTCACTTGCTCACTTTGGTTACAGCCAGTTTTAAATAAGGTATGATGAGCGTCTTATTCCAGTTCTTTGATCCTAAGCATCATTGCTTCACTTTCCCTGATTATCAATTGGTTCCCACGTTTAAAGAATTCTCTAAATTACCTTGAGTGCCTATATTGGAGCAGATGCCCTTCACTGGTTTAGAACAAGATCCAAAGCCTAAAGATGTTGCCACAACTTTAAACCTAAAACCATCTGACATTGAATCTAATTTGGAAAAGAGAAGTGGGGTTAAAGTTCTTCTTGCAAAGTTTATTATAGAGAGAGATCAGTTGTTCCTAGATGGCATGAGTTTCCATGCTTTTGAGGATATCTTGGCCCTCCTGATCTATGGTTTGATACTGTTCCCTAATCCAGACCAACTTATAGATGTGAACGCCATCAAGATTTTCCTTACTCACAATCCAGTGCCTACATTTCTCAGAGATATTCTGCAGTCTCTCCATACCCGTACTATGAAGGAATCTTGGACGATTACTACCTCAGCAGGATGGTGAAGGAATCTTGGACGATTACTACCTCAGCAGGATGACGAAGGAATCTTGGACGATTACTACCTCAACAAGATGGTGAAGGAATCTTGGATGATTACTACCTCAATGGGATGATAAAGGAATCTTTGATGACTGCTACTCCAAAAGGTAATGACTTTTATCTGTTGATCGATCTTTCTTGAAAAGGTAAAGAGTTAGTTGTATGCAATGTCATGATGTATGCATTGTGTAATGATGTTCTCAAAATAAATGAGATTCATGTTATATGTATTTTGTATGCATATGCTATGAATGTTATTGAAATGTAATTTTGTCTTGGAGAATAAATTCTTGACAAGTGTTGGGGAGTTATTAAATCCTGGACTGCTGTTAAAGAGTAGGTATGTCTTCAAACTTTGCTTAGAATGTTTCCACTAAGGATCCTTGTTTTGTTGAGGAGAACTCCGTTGGGGAAAGTTGTGAACTCTGTGGAGAGTATTGATTCATTCTTGGGGGACAAGTTCAGGAGTCTCGGTTGTCCATTGCTCTACTGGGGGGTCAAAGTTAAACTAACATCTGGTCGGGTCCAGGTTTCACAGTAACTTGCTGGGGATTGTAGAGTAGTCTACTGGGGAAGAGGAGTTGTGGTCCTTTGATTTGTAGTAGTCGGAGAGGCAAACTCAAACTGAGGAATCCTGGTGTTGTTGGGGAAATAAACCATGTCGTCAATCCGCTAGACAGGTGACATCTTCGTTGGCGAAGTCCTCGAGGATTCTTGAGGTTGATTTAGTTGGGGAAAGGTTTTCAGAGATTAAACCCTTGCTGGGAGTCATCCTATGAGAAAGATTTTGGAGAGATTTGTCATTGCCCCTAGTAGCAAGTGTTTGTGACATTGCCAGAAAATGTTTAATTGTACGTAACCCTTCACCGAGATTGATGTTCAATGCCCCAAGTGACAGAGATGGAGACTTGCCCCTGGTTACTCTGCACTTCTTTGAGAGATTTCCTGGAATCTTGACTGGACTGCCCCAGGTGATGGACAATGATCATGCCATGCCCCTTTGTTGATAGGAGATTTGTCAATGGAAGTGTCATCCTTTTTGAAGTGATTTTGTTCACTGAGAGGGCTTTCGTTCATCGGACATTCGTTGTGTGAATTTCTCCGCTGTCAAACAAATAGCCAAATGCAAACAGTGATATTCAAATAATGCAAAGTTTATGCTTGTCTCGAAGTTTTGAAAAATGCATTTTTTAGCAGAAAACTTTTTATAAGACAAATTCAACACAAGATTTAGGGCAAAGCCTTACAGGAGTCAGGATACCTTTTGTAACAGTATGCTTCCGAACTAACCCATGCTTCAGTTAGGACTTTTGAAGGGTTGTAACGTGGCTTGGTTCACGGTTTAAGAAACAAAGGATAAAGGCTCAAAGTATATTTGTACCCACCCTCTCTTCGTGATGTTCTTCAATCCTAAACTCAGTTAATTGTGCGTCGAACTCTATTCGAATTTGGAACGACGTGATGGTTCACACAAGTTGGATTTTTGAAGGCAGACATCATTTTTTTTGCAACATTTTTCATGTTGTCGAGGATTTGTATTGACCTTGTTCTTTTGATTTGTTATCCCTAACTTTTGCCTGACTGTTCCTGTTTTCGAGATTACAGTCAGCGGGATGCCTCAACTTTCTTAAGCCTCCTTTATAGGTTTTTTCTCAGTGGGATTTTTTTATTTTGAGAGATTGACTGCCTATGAGATAAGGAACCACCACTGTCTTTGGATTCCAGAGGAATGCTTTTGATGTCATTCGTTGTATTATGAACTGAGAGTTTTGCAACTTAAAGCGCATTTGAATTAACTGAGAGACTACCCTGCCCCAGGTTTTGATTAAAGGTTTCAATTTGTGTTTAAAACAGAAAACTTATACTTCTTTGGCTCGGAGGGGTTGACTAGGGATTATCTTCCTTATAACTCCAGTGTTTAGGATTTGAAAGAAACGCTTGTACATCGTCAGCAAGGTCTATCCAAAAGCATACTGTATGAGATTATGGCATTGTTTCGTCATCCTCCCTCTAAAGGCTTGTAAATTTTAGCAAGAGTTGAATGTCATAAAGTGAGTAAAAAGCATAGTTTAAATGTAATGAAAATGAGTGGATCAAATCAAGACAAACATATGCAATGCATTAATGAAACAGAGTTTGACATTAATAGATAATTGTTTGAATAACAAAGAGATTACAACTTGAAAATTCAAATGAACAAAAGCTTTCAATGATTCGTCATAGGAGTAGTGATTATGTTTGGAGTCTCAGGAGGGTCAAACTTGATCTCCTTGGCATCAATCATGTCTTGGACCTTGTTCTTCAGAGCCCAACAGTTGTTTGTGTCATGTCCTGGATTGTCAGAGTGGTATGCACACCTTTCATTGGGATGATAGGTAGGAGCAGAAGTATTTGGGTTCCAGAGAGGAGCTTTTAATGTAATCAGCTTTTCCTTCAACATGTGTTGTAGCGCTTGAGTCAGTGACATGTTGAGCTTGGTAAATTGCCTCTTGGCCCTATTTGGCTTACTCTGATCAACCTGTTGTTTTTGGTGAGGTTGTTGTTAGACCCTTGAGGTAGTAGCAACTTGGAGAGGTCCATTCTTTACCAAACCAAACCCTTGTCTTCTTGGAGGCTGATCAATGACTTGGTCCCCGACTTTGGCTGTTTGCTTCATGTTATTGTATCTGTCTTGATGAAGCTGGCTGATCATGGTTCTCAACTCTTCTTGTTCCCAAGATAAGCCTTGGATAAGAGCCATCTGCCCCAGCATCTGGGTTTTCATGGCACTAAATTCAGCTTGTAGGTGCTCCAGTCGTTCGTCCTTATTGTCTTCAGGACTTTTCTTGACCAAATTCCCCATGAGGAGTGTTCTCAACTCTTCCTGCCCCTTGGATAGGTTTAGGAAGATTTCCCTGAACTGAGTCTCTTGAGTATGAAGATCCTGGTTGTCTTGTTGGAGAGCCATTGCTGAAATAAACAACGAGAACATGAAAGACATGTACTGGAAGACCTTTTATGCAATGATATGTATGATATATGTATGCAATGTTTTCAAGGATCTCGCGGGGTAAACAAGAAACTGTTAGAATTTGAATCTTGTAGCTTTGATTGAAGGAACTCCATGTCATTAAGAGTCCTTCTTCAAGAGTCAAGCTCACCATATCGAGTGGGTCATAGCCCCTGACTCAAGTTATCGTGTTTTGATCTCTAGACGGCATTGGCTAAAGGAAAATAAATCCCCTTTGCCCCTTGCTAGACTTTTGATTTACCATAACCTGCATCACAGACCCTTGAGATCCTTGAAATGGTTAAGGAAATGTTAAGGTATGATGTTATGATGTGTATGTTATGCGTTTAAGCAAAAGTATGAAGTGGTGTAAGTAAATCCTGCAATAAATCCAAGTTATTGGATAAGGACTGTAAACAAAACCTGCAAGGAACTCATGTTGTCAGATAACAAGGATGTGCAAGTAGTTCAAGTTTGAAGGCACACAAGTCACACATACAGCCTTAAGTTTAGGTTGGCATGGAGTTTAGGTATTAGCCTCTTTCAGTTTCAGTTGGTTCAAAACCTGTCCTATAAATAGTAACTGGGTTCTAAGGAGCTCAATATCATTGGATTGTTTTCTATGTTCATCGTTTTGGTTTAGCCACTGAACTAGCGACCAAAATATTCCAAGAAAACAATCCTCAATGAGTGTAGTATCGAGTATCTACCAACTTCAGACTGCACCAAAGTCGGTCATCTCACTACCCCTAAAAAAGGCCAAGATGGTCAAGTAAGGTGCTAGGTCATTAATGCTTAGTGACATCACTCAGTGGCCCCATATTCTCTTTGATTGACTCAAAGGCTACCGGTACTCACAAATATGTCGCACTAATATAGCTATTGCTTCAACCGTGTTGGTATACCCTGCACAGTTTCCACAACGTATTGCTATCTATGAATGTTTCCCAAATCCGGTTGGAGGATTTCAAACCCAAACAATAGAACCAAAATTAAAGCATACAAAGCATACAATTGAAAACACAAGTGATCTAATCCTAAGGTACACCTCACTTATAAAACATCCCCAGCAGAGTCGCCATGTTCTGTGATCGGTGGGAATGAGAACTGACTGTTTTAGAATGCTGGTTTGCATTTTGCGTTTGTTTTCGCAAAGTGTCGCGGTAAGCAAGAGTCACCACCGTCTTTTATTTTATCCAACAAGGAAAGGACAAAAGCACAGAAAAATTACTTTTCGAGATGTTTCTCGGGTTTTGGAGGTAGATTATAGAAAGGGAAGGTGTTAGCACCCTTTCTATCCGTGGTTATCCATGGGCTCTTAGGTACTTGCTCACTATGTTTTCAAAAGTTTTCTTTTCTTTGTGTTTGTGGGTTTTGAAAAGAGTTTTGTTTTTGAAGAGAGTGTAAGTGCGAAAAGTTTTGTTTTGTTTTTAAAAGGAGCAAGTACTTAAGAATCTCTACCTACTCAAAAAGGAATTAAACTGTGCAAATGTCCTTTAGACAATGTTATCCCACTATTGAGGAGTAGGTATCATCGTTATTGGAGTTTTCGGGTCAATTCGATTTAAGGGACGTGTGGACACTAAAGCAATGTTAGGATGCCTTAGCGGTAACCCTAATGTCTTAGATCATTTTTATCGAGGCAACCGTTTCAAGGAAACTTTGATCTTTGGACAGGAGGGCGACCTCTAAGACTTCCTATACTTAATGACCACGTTCGAGGCAACCAAGTGAGGCGTACCCTAAGAGTGGCATGTGCGAGTGTGTCAATTTTCAGTTTATATTATCTTTGTACATGTTATGGTGAGCTACGGTTGATTTAAAGGTTAATCTTGTCATGTAATCCTAGTTAGCATACATCTAAACAGTTAATATATGTACAAGAATTTAAAGTGCGGGAATTGTAAATCCTACACTATTACAAGGCTTCGGGGAGGGGGATTATTTACATGTCCAAAAATTGGGGGAATAAAAAGCAGTAAAGTGTAAAAGTCTTAGCTAAGCTATTACAAACCAGTAGGCAGTTACAATAAAATAAATGCGCGCGAATATGAAAATAACCTCTAAAAATCTAAGAATAAAATTTTTTTGTTGTTTTATTTTATTTTGAGAAAATGATCTAAATCTATTTAATTTTAGTTTTGAGAAAATGTTAAGATAATTAAAAGGGTAATTAACAAAGTTAATTTAATAGAAAAAACTAGCCTAATGTTTTTGTGGTTTTCTTTTTAATTGATTTTATGTTGATTAAAAAAAAGAAATAAAATAGTAAAAACAAAGATGAAATCGAAGGAACAGGCAGTAAATAAAAAAAAGGCATAATTCTGGAGGCCTGGGTCGAAAGAGGTGTGGGCTGTCTTTCGACCCAGTGAAGAGGCTTGATCGAAGATGCCTGAGGGGCTGCACTTTGGGGGTGTTCGATCTGGATATGTCATCCTTCGATCTGGAAATCCTGGATCCAGTTTGAAGCTAAGCTTCTAAGCTTCGAAACTCTGAACAGGATTCTGAGAATATATTTCCTGCAAAATGAAACAAATGTTAAAGGTCCAGGGGGGACTTTACCCCCCTGATTCGAATCTCCTCCCAATTCTGATCCTTCCTCAACGTGAATCTGCTGAATCTGGGTCTGGGTTTGTTTTATTCTGAGGTTCGAAGGAGAAACTCAGATCGTGCCTAAGTAATGGCACGATCTCATCTTTGCACTTCAGCTTACATGAAACACAATCATTAATAACAAAAATACATATGCAATGTGTATTTAAATGTCATGAAGGTGCAATTTTGGTTTTGCAAACCCTTACCAATTGAAGATGTATGATCTGTGGCTCTGGGTGTGGAGCTGTTCGCTGGATGGATGCTTTGGCTTGGATGAAAATGCTAATAACCTTTGGTGGGTTGTGGGCAGCGTATCTCCAAATCTTTCCTGTTTCTTTTCTCTATTTTTTCCTCTGTGTTTTTTTTTTCCGTTTCTGTTCTTTTCTGCGTTCTGTCCTGTTTTGTTTTTTCTTCTTCTTGGTAATGTGTCACTGGCCTCGTATTTATAGGAGTGTGAGGGTGCATGAAAATGGCAAGGGACAACCATTTAACCAAGACATTAAAGCCATGAGACAAGAATCAGACACATTAAAAAATTTCCTTTTTTGAAATATTCATGTCTCTTTGGAATCTTGAATGAACCTGGACACTTTTGATTTTCGAATGCCTTCAGGCCATGCTCTTCGATTGGTCTTAAGTTTCCTCCTTCGAATGGAATTCTTCTGCTTCGACTGCTTGATTTGAAAAGAATCACTCTGGTCGAATCAGCTCTTTAGGAACAGAAAAGGCAAGAATCTGGTCTTTAACTCAGGAATTAAATCCACAATCAGCATTTAATTATTTCTACATTTGCAAGGGAAACATGCCATTTTCTCATGTTCAATGTACCTGGACATGTTTTTTGAGTGCCCTCTTGATGGCATCTTTCAAATGGCCTGGAAGGAGTTCTTTAAATGGCCCTTGTCCAGACATCAATCGAAGGGTATTAATTAAAATTCCAATCGAAAGACACTGCTACAATACCAATCAAAAGGTGTTGTTCATACTAATCGAAGGACATGGTTAACATGCCTGTCGAAGCTGCCTTGACACAATGCTAAATCGAAGGATCCCTTGGCATGCCAATTGAAAGGCTTGGCCCAGGGTGCCAAACGAAAAGGTCTTTCAGAATTCTAATCGAAGGGATTTGACATAATGCCAATCGAAGTGCTTGTCCATAATGCCAATCGAAAGGCTCCTTCAGAATACCAATCGAAGGGTCTTTCAGAATGCCAATCGAAGGCCTTGACATAATGCCAATCGAAAGGCTCATTCAGAATACCAATCGAAGGGTCTTTCAGAATACCAATCGAAGTGCTTGTCCATAATACCAATCGAAGGGTCTTTCAGAATGCCAATCGAAAGGTACTTAAAGCACCACTCAAAAAATTTATTTTTCCTTAGGCAAGAGTTTACGATCAACCATGCAGGGGGAAGACTTTGTAAAACATGAGAGGGCAAATTTTGGGGTGCAACAATACGCGCTTGGGGCATGGTAAGAAAGATTGATGGTAAAACTTTGGGGAACATGAATTCCATCCCTTTGGAACCTTACCTCAAATGGGTGTGAACTCGTGCTCAAAGTCTTATGATGCCATATACCGCCATCTTACCGGTGGTCTTAGAGCCTATTGTTCAAGGGGACGAGTCTTGCATTATTTTTTATCCTGATATGCCAACAAACTTTAAAGAGGTGCAAAGGTCTTGAATTCAACTCAAGGAAAAACGAGACACCTTTGAGACCCAATTCTATGCAAGTGAGAAGAAAGTTTTGGAACTGACGAAGCAGCTTCACGAGGAGCAGGGCCTTAATGCCTATGTCAACACAAATAGGAAACATCCATGGGAAACCTAGAAGTTTTAGAAAATTTTGATTTATTTCCTTGTAAACCTTTGTTTCACTTGAACTTACTAATAAAAAATCTTTGTTTCTATTTTTATTAAAAGAGTTTAAATTCCATGAGGTCCTTGAAAACATCTCATAAACATGTCATGCATATCATTACATAAGAAGGTACTTCAAGACATGTTTCTTATCTTTTCCGCTGTTTATTTCAGCAAAAAGAAATGGCTCTTGAACAAACCGTTAAGGATCTTCAAGCATAAAACACTCAATTCCAACATATGTTCCTGACTTTGGATAAAGGACAGGAAGATCTAAAATCTCTCATCACTAAAGAGAAGAAGAAGAAGAAGGTAAAGAAACAGATTGGCACCCTGAACATGGGGAGAAGATTTAGAGGACCAGCCAAGCGAGCTCTAAAATTCACAACCCCGTCAAATGAAGAGGATAATCAAGAATAGGATAACAAGAGTGTGAAAGAAGAAGATAACAACCCGATGTCTGATGAAGAGGAAGCCGACTATTCTAAGGAACAATATACTCCTGGTGATAACAAGTATAAACAGTTGGAGGATCGTCTCAACGCTATGGAGATTTAGAGGGTACCTGGTTTGGACTTTGAAGAGCTAGGGTTGGTCTCAGGAGTGGTCATCCCACATAAATTCAAATTTCCAACTTTTGCAAAATATGACGGTTTTTTGTGTCCCAAGCTTCATCTGAGGTATTATAATATGAAGATTCAACCCCATACAACTGATAGGAAGTTATCGGTTCACTTCTTTCAAAAGAGTTTATCGGGACCACAGTTGGAATGTGTGATGCGGTGGGAGAACTGACTTGAGGTTTTTCATTTGTGTTCGCAAATATCGCGGTTAGCAAGAGTTGCCACCGACTTTTCATTTATCCAAAAGGAAAGGTAAAAAAGCACAGGAAAGACCTTTGAGATTGTTTTTGGGTTCGGGGGGTAGATTATGAAAAGAGAAGGTGCTAGCACCCTTTTCATCCATGGTTTTCCATGGGCTCTTAGTTACTTGTTTAGATCACTTGCTTTGCTTTTTCAATTGTTTGAAATGGTGCTTTGTGTTGTTTTGAAAGTATTTTGAAAATAGGCATTTGTTTAGCCAATCTTTGTAATGATTCTTGTTTGTAAGAATGTATACAAAGATGTTCGTCTTTTGAAAAATGTTTCAATGTTTGAAAGTTGATTGAAAATTGTTTTGGAAATTGTTTTGGAAATGTGTGTGTGTTTGAAAATAGCAAGGATTGTTTTTGAAATGATCAAGTAACTAGAAGCTTATCTACCTACTCAAAAAGTCTTTCCTATAAATTTTTATTCCTTTGATATTGTTGACCTACTATTGTTTTAGTAGACAACCCTATCTTTGGATGTTAAACGGGACGGGCGTGGGTCATTGTATGACCATGATAGCAATGTTGCCAAGTATCTTAGCTTGTTTGAGGGACCAAGATCATTTGTTTTAGGCAACTTGTGATAGCGTCATCGAGGGACTATGATCTTTTGTTTTGTTTTGTTTTACCAAGATACCTAGCATGCATACCATGGCCATTTTGTTTAGGCAACCAAATGGGTGAAACCATAGAGGTGCTTGTGTTCAATGTGTTGTCATTTTACATGCATTTTGTTTGTCTTGAATTAGGTCATGCTATTTGTTTGATTTTGTCTTATCATACAAACCCTAATTTACTAAACATGTATATAATGCGATAAATTGCGTAAAGTAAATTTAAACTATTACAACAATATTATGGGAGGGGGGATACAAGTTTTGAATGGGGATATTTGCACAAAATAAAACCCTAATTCACTATTACAACCCAATTGAATTTAATGTACAATAAATAAATAAACAATTATTTAAATATGCAATAAAATGTAAATATGCAAAAAATGTTTTGTAATTGTTTTATGTATGAGATAATAAAATTATCTAAGTCCTAAAAATAAGAAAAAATAATGTTATTATTTTTGAAAGGGGAAACCCTAGTTTTTTTGTTTTAAAAGAAAATATGTTCTATATTTATTTTGTTCATTTTTGTACAAGAAATAAATAAATAAAAATATTTACAAATATTAAAAATTAAATATATGTGGAAAATAATATTTTATGTGTGAAAAATAATAAAATAAAAATTCATGGTATTTTTAAATGTTTTTACTATTTTTTAAGAAAATGAATTTCTATTTATTCTAGTAAACTATTTTATTATGCAAAAAGTAAAATAAAAAATAAAATAAAAAAGCAAAAAATAAAGAAAATTATTTTTGTGATTTTTAATAATCGGAAAAAATTATTAAAGTCAATAAACACAAAAATAAAAAGAAAATATGAAAAATATCAAAATATGCAAAGGGGGTGCAGATAAGAATATGGGGGTATAGGAAGCAAAAGCAGAAGCCCAAACGCCCCCAGGCCCAAGACAGCTTCGTCCCTGTCCTTTGTCCACTTCCTTGCACGCGTTTCTGAGTCAAACCTGTATCTTGCTATTCTTTGCACAAAAACAAAATCTTGCAACATAAAACTTGTAGCATTTTTTATCACGATTCCAATGATATAAGATTTGAAACCTAACTCTAAGAAACCAGGGAGAATTTTAATGGCCCTAATTTCTGACCTAGTTTTTTCAGCATGTTCAACAACCAAATACTCTTAGCTCAGTTAATATAAATGGAAACTATGCATATGTACAGTTTAAGCAAGTTAAGGACTACATTTTTGCTTCACAGATTAAAGCCTAAGGATTCCTAAATAGAGAGATAGAACTTTGAAAAATACCTTGTTCAGTTGAGTTTAGATATGGCAATATGGGAACTTTGAGTGAGGCCTGAAGATCGTGTGAGCTTCCTTGAAGTTCCCTCAACCTTTTCAATGCTTAGCTGGCCTTGTAGATGCTTGAATCTCCTTGCACGATTCAACCTGCAACTTTGAAAAATGAAAATGGTGAAGTGTGAAACTAAGCTCACAGTTGCAAGATGAATGCTTGAATAGCTTGGATGTGATGTAGGGAAGATGTTTCAATGGTTGAAAGGAAAAACACACAAGCAAGTTTCAAGTTGGCAAGTGTTCTGCAGATGATGCCCTGTTTGGGAAAAAAAGTGTGATTTTGGTGTTTGAGATTGTTTGGTATGTTAGGCAATCATGTACTGGCTTGTTACAAGGTTCTGAAGTTGTTTCAAATGATGCTAAGGCTTCTCTTTAACAAATGTGCTTCTCCTCTTGACTTTTGCAAGTTTGCTTGCTTTTGAAGAAAGTTGACATGACCAATGCCAAAGGCCTGTACAGGCTTGCTTGCTAGATGCATAGGGTTGGTGTACTTTTCCTGATGTTTGTGGATCTTTTTTGCAACAAAAGATCAGGTCCATGGCTCAATATTTGCAAAGTTGCAAAAAGCATGCTTTATCAAAGTAGTATTGTGAACTTTATGCCATTTTTGGATTAATTCAATGTACAATGCTCCAAAGATCAAAATAAAGCCATTGTCTGCTGAATTAGCATTCAATTATGGAGTGTAGAAAGGATTAGGACCTGTAATGCCAAGTACAAGCATGCTAGGGAAGATTTGCAACTTGAACCATTGTGAAAATGCCTTGAACAAAAGTGATAAATTTCCATTTTCCCCTCTTCGATTCTCCCTAACCATAAATGATCTTGGAGATTTTTTGGACATTTTGGAAATCTTGTAACATGCTCTACAATCCATATTTGAAATGAATTTTGAGATACCTCTTGGAACTAGGTGAAAAATTTCCATGAAGTTAGGTCAAAAATCTGCCTAAACTAGGGCAAAATTTCACTAAGTTAAAAAGTTTATGGACCCCTATTCATAAAATCATAACTTAATATCCAAGCATCTTTTGGGAAAACTTTGTGAATCAAAGTTGTAGATTTTATGGAGGACTACAACTTTCATGTTGGAAGTTTTCTTTGAATCAAATTTCATCATGGTGAAAAAGTTGTGGAAAGTTGGGAAAAAATAAGAAATTTTCCATAACTTAGAAAAATTCTAAGTTATGAAAAATTTCAAATTAAAACCCTAATTTGCAAAATTAGGTTTCTTGGTCAACAAGTTTCACATTTTGACCCATCTTGATGAATTATGACCCTTGGCACTTGATTTTTACCAAAGAGTCAAAGTTTGACTTTTTAGTGTACAATTGATTTTTGATCATCTGACTGTAAAATTCATCTGTCAATCCTATGCATTTGAGATATTTTGAACTATGTGATTAGGTTAAGATGATGATATTTATTCCTTGAAATCATGCTTGAACCCAATTGGTCATTGGCTAGGTTAAAAATCAGAAATTGCCCTTTCTCAATCAAAACCCTAATTTTGACCATTTTGCCCTTTTGAAGATTTGATCAAATTTCTTGAGGAGTTGTGATCCAAACTTGATCAAATGGTTCATAGGAGTCTATAATGTTGTTGTGGATCAAAAATTATGAATTTTGACTGTAAATTGGCCATGGTTGACTTTTTCCCCAATACAGCTGATTTTCAGGTCAACTGTCCAATTGACTGGGTAAAAATGTGATTCAAGGCTTGAAACTTGGTATGAGCAATATTAGGGGTCCAAGATGGTGTATTAATGTCACATGAAACATTGATGGTCCACAAATCCTTGTGCAAACTCAAACCCTAATTTCAGGTCATCAGTGCAAGAGGAGGTCTTGAGCTGAGCAAACCCTAATCCTGTCTTGAGTCTAGGAGTCTTGTGAGGAAAATCTTGATAATATGAGAGGGCATATTTTGGGGTACAACAGCTGCCCCTGTTCAATCTTCTTGAACCTGAAGGGTTAGATTGGCGAGTTTGCTGTTCGTGACTCAAAGGTAAAAGATGATTGGACGCTAAAGTGCCCGTAAATTTTCACTCATCAAAGTGTGGTTGTGGGAATGGGCTTATAGATGCCATTTGGAGATGTGATAGAATATTGTTGGAGATGGGCTTAAAGATGCCATCCAAGAAAGTTTGTTGAGTTGTAAGTTGTAAGTCATAAGAATGAGTATCAGAATTGTATCCGCGTCTGGAACGTATCTGAACTGTATCGGGAGACTGAATCTGAATGAGAAAAGGAATAGAATCCATGTCTGGAGCGTATCCAAGCTGTATCTGAATGTTGAATCTGAATAAGCAATAGAATAACATCCGTGTCTGGAGCGTCTCTGAGCTGGGGAAAATTAGAATAAGCGACAGAATGGCAACCATGTCTGGAGCGTATCTGGACTGGATCTGAAGTCTGAATCTGAATGAGTGACATAATGGCTTCCGTGTCTGGAGCATATCCGTACTGTATCTGAGATCTGAGTCTGAATGAGAAATAGAATGGCTTCCATGTCTGGAGCATATCTAATCTGTATCTGAGATCTGAATCTGAATGAGTGACATAATGACTTTCGTGTCTGGAGTGTATCTGTACTGTATCTGAATCGGAAAACTGAATAAGGGCCAGAATGGCATCCGTGTCTTGAGCGTATCTGAACTAGAATCTGAATAAATGGCAGAATGACTTCCGTGCCTGGAGTGTATCCGTACTGTATCTGGATCTGAATGAGTGACGAAATGACTTCCGTGTCTGGAGTGTATCTGTACTGTATCATGATCTGAATCTGAATGAGTGACAGAATGACTTCCGTGTCTGGAGTGTATATGTATTGTATCTGAATAAGTGACAAAATGACTTTCGTATCTGGAGTGTATCTGAACTTGAAATCTGATAGTTGAAATCTGAATAAGTATCAGAATGGCATCCTTGTATGGAGCGTATCTGAACTGTATCTGAAATCTGAATCTGAATGAGCAACAGAATGACTTCCGCGTCTAGAGTGTATCTATACTATATCATGATTGTATACAGTTAACGGTAGCTTATTAATCTTATCCTGAAAAGGGTAAAATGTTAGCTGAAACACAAAGTTATGTTGCATGAAATGCATGATGCAATATATGTGTTTTTATCAATGTTTATGATATATGGTTGTAATGTATGCGTATGTTAGCTGATTAGCTGTCTTGCTGAGGAAAATAAATCCTTGACGACTGGGGATAATGAAACCCTTGACTGCTGCCGGGGAGAACAAATCCTTGACTGCCGAGGATAAGAAATCCTTGGCAACTTTTGTAGGGATGTGAGGATCCTACATGTCTTGAAGTTGAAGTATCGATAAAAGTTCTGTTGTGAGAGTAATGCCAAACTGCTTGAGAAATCTGCTTGGGAAATCTATAGAACTTTGATGACTTCTACTGGGGGTTACTCAGAGGAAATCCTTGATCTACTGGAGAATAAGGAAGACTCTGATGATTTCTGCGGGGAATTAAGAATGAGAATCTTCATTCTGTTGAGGAGTAATGAAAACTTCGGCGACTTCACTGGGAAAAATGAGAATCTTCATTCTGTTAGGGAGCCATGAAAACCTTGGCGACTTCATGCTGAGGAGTAATGAAGACTCTGTGGGGAATAATTTACTGCTGAGAGTAGGTTTAGGAGTTTTTGGTTGTCTGCCACTCTACTGGGAAGTTATCCTAGGTTGGGGAGAGACAAAAGTTAACTATTATCCGAGTTGATTTTCAGGCTTCAAGATGACTTGCTGGGGAAATGGGGAAACTGGATGGTTTCCGCTGGGGATAGATAGTCTTGACTTGACTGGGGATGAAGGTTTCATCTTCGCTGGGGATCTGTAACTCAAAGCTTTGGCTCCGCAGGGGATTGGGAGTTTGAAGTTTTAACTCTGATGAGGATTAAGGGTTTGAAATTTAGCTCCGTTGGGGATATGTATTTCAAGGTTTTATCTCCGCTGGGGATCTAGATGATGTACTGTAGGGATTGCTCCTGGAATAGCCTAATGACATTTTTCTATCCTTTCAGTCTGTCAGTAATTATTCTTTTCCATCCTGTTTATTTGTAAACAGTAATTATGTTCAAATGCATATGTTCATCAATGAATCATTGGACGTTTTTGCAAATAAAAACACAAGTGGAAAAGAAAAAGGCCAATAGTTTTCTGCACTTTAAAGAGGCATCTTTGTATTTACTTTGAATAAGTGTTTTGTACAAAGGAGACAGACATCCTAGTAAGAGGATGGTGTCATAAAAGTGAGAAAATTTTATACAAAGAAAGATAGTTATGTGTGTAAAAATCCCATGGGGTTCCCATTCTGCTATAGCCTTCGTAACTCCGAATATCTTGCCCATCTGTTGCTTCGTCCGCAGATGATTGGATTGATCAGAAGCTCAAAGTTTGTTAGTGAAGAGATTGTCCTTAAAGTGATCCGACGAGACATAGTCATACGCTTTAATTCCCTAAATTTTGCCTGGACCGCCCTTTCGGGTTTTCAGTCCACCAGGAAACCCTTTTTTGCCCAAGTCGCCCATTCGGGTTTTCAACTTGCCGGGTGTACAGATTTTTTTATTTATCTCTAATTTTTGCCTGAACCACCCTTTCGGTTTTTCGATTCACCAGGATGCCCTTTTTTTGCCTAGGTGTGTCAACCTAGTGGGTCATTTATGCGTAGTATCTTTTGACTATGTCTGCGTTCGCAGGGTGTGGCAGGTCGTCGCCGTCCATGGTGGTTAAGATCATTACCCCACCAGAAAAGATGTTCTTGATTACAAATGGTCCTTCGTAGGTAGGAGTCCATTTGCCCCCGGGATCACTTTGCGGCAAAATGATGCGCTTGATTACCAGATCCCCGACTTGATATACCTGGCGTCTGACTTTCTTGTTGAAAGCCTTGATCATCCATTTTTGATACGTCTGATCGTGGCAAACAACAGTAAGTCTCTTCTCATCAATTAAGTTCAACTGATCAAGCCGGGTCTGGATTCAATCGTCTTCACTCAAACCGGCATCTTTCATGATTCTCAAGGAGGGAATCTGAACCTCGATTGGTAAAACAGCCTCCATGCCATATACCAAAGAATAGGGTGTTGCCCCAGTTGATGTGCGTGCCGTGGTACGGTACCCGTGAAAAGCAAACGGTAACATTTCATGCCAGTCCTTATAGGTGACTGTCATCTTTTGTATGATCTTCTTGATATTTTTGTTAGCAGCTTCGACTGCACCATTCATCTTTGGCCGGTGGGGAGATGAATTGTGATGTTGAATCTTGAACTGCTCGCACAAGGCGGTGATCATAGTATTTTTAAGGTTTGTACCATTATCAGTGATGATCCTTTCGGGGATACCATACCGGAAAATGAGGTTCTGCTTGATGAAACGGGAAACAACATTCTTAGTCACGGATGCGAAGGAAGCTGCTTTGACCCACTTGGTGAAATAGTCAATGGCCACCAGAATGAAACGGTGTCCATCGGATGCTGTAGGCTTGATCTCTCCAATCATGTTGATTCCCCATATAGCGAAGGGCCAAGGAGTTGTTAATACATTTAGAGGAACAGGAGGCACGTGCACCTTGTCTGCATAGATTTGACATTTATGGCATGTGCATGAGTGTTGATAGCAGTCAGCTTCCATGGTAGACCAGTAATAGCCTTCCCTTAGAATCTTCTTAGCCATCGTATTCCCGCTAGAGTGAGTGCCGAAGGTACCTTCATGCAATTCAGCCATGATCTTTTCAGCTTCAGCTTTGTCCACACAACGGAGCAGAATAGAATCATGATTGCGCTTATACAGTATGCCATTACTCAAGAAGAACTTAGCTGAGAATCTCCTTAAGAACTTTTTGTCATTGATTGAATCTCCTTCAAGGTATTTTTGAGCCTCGAGATACCTTTTGACTTCATGAAACCACGACTGGTCCACTACTTCTTCGGTGTTAATCTCGTGAAAATGTGTCGGCTCATCCATCCGTTCAATAGTGATTTGGGGAGCCTCATTATCCCAATCAAGTTTAAACATAGATGACATTGTAGCTAGAGCATCTGCTAGCTGATTTTCTTCTCGAGGGAAGTGCTCGAAGGTAATCTGCTCGAAATGTGGTAACAATGTCAAGACATATTCTTTATCCGGGATGAGGTTTGGATGTTTAGTATCCCGCTCTCCTTTGATCTGACTGATGACCAAAGCTGAGTCCCCAAACACAATCAAAGATTTTATTCCCAAGTCTATGGCGGCCTTGAGTCCAAAGATGTAAGCTTCATACTCTGCCATGTTGTTCGTACAGTTGAAGCAAAGTCTGGCTGTGAAAGGAGTATGGCAACCTTCTGGGGAGATGAGTACCGCACCGATACCGTTTCCAAGTGCATTGGAGGCCCCATCAAAGTACAGGGTCCATTGGGATCCTTGTTCAGGTCCGTCATATGGTCTGATACCTTCAATGTTGTCCAATGTCATGATGTCTTCGTCAGGGAAGTCAAACTTCATGGATTGGTAATCTTCGACAGCTTGATGAGCTAGATGGTCAGCTAGCACACTCCCTTTTATAGCTTTTTGGGTTATGTACTGTATGTAATATTCCGTCAAGATCATCTGCCATCTAGATATTCTTCCATATAAAGCAGGCTTCTCAAAGATGTACTTGATCGAATCCATCTTAGATATCAGCAAAGTGGTATGAGTCAACATATACTGCCTTAGCCAGCGAGCAGCCCATACCAAAGCGCAACAAGTTTTCTCAAGCAGTGAGTATCGGGTCTCACAGTCGGTAAACTTTTTGCTAAGGTAATAAATGGCATGCTCTTTTCGGCCAGACTCGTCATGCTGCCCTAGTACGCACCCCATTGAATTCTCTAGGACGGTTAGATACATGATTAGCGGTCTTCCTTCGACGGGTGGCATCAAGATAGGAGGTTCTAGCAAATACTCCTTGATTTTATCGAAAGCAATTTGACAGTCATCATTCCATTTAACTACCTGATCTTTCTTCAACAGCTTGAAGATTAGTTCACAGGTAGATGTTAGGTGAGAAATGAACCTAGAAATGTAGTTTAGGCGTCCCAAGAAACCTCTGACCTCCTTCTCAGTGCGAGGATCAGGCATTTCTTGTATAGCTTTGACTTTGGCAGGATCAACCTCGATGCCTTTGTCACTGTCAATGAAACCCAAGAGTTTACCGGATCGGACTCTAAATGTACACTTGTTTGGATTCAATCTGAGCTTGTACTCCTTCAACCTGACAAACAGCTTTTGCAAGTGATCAAGGTGTTCTTATTCAGTTTGTGATCGGGCTATCATGTCATCTATGTAGACCTCTATCTCATGATGTATCATATCATGAAACAAAGCTACCATGGCGCGTTGATAGGTTGCCCCGACATTCTTCAGTCCGAATGGAATCACTTTGTAGCAGAACATACCCCACTGTGTAACAAAAGTAGTTTTCTCCATGTCCTCAGGTGCCATTTTGATCTGGTTATAGCCTGAGAATCCGTCCATGAAAGAAAATACTTTGTGCTGAGCTGTGTTGTCGACCAGGATGTCAATGTGCGGAAGTGGAAAGTCATCTTTAGGGCTAGCCCTGTTTAAATCTCTATAATCCATGCACATTCTGACTTTGTCGTCCTTCTTAGGCACGGGCACAATGTTAGCAACCCATTGAGGATAGGAAGTAACAACCAGAAATCCAGCATTGAACTGCTTCATAACTTCTGCTTTGATCTTCTCGGATATGTCAGGTCTCAAGCGGCGGACCTTTTGTTTAACTGGTGGACAGTCTTCTCTTGTGGGGAGACGATGAACCACAATGTCTGCATCGAGTCCCGGCATGTCTTCGTATGACCAGGCAAAGATCTCCACATAGTCATGTAGTAGCTGAATTAGGCGCTCCTTGACACTCGGCTCTAGATTGACACCTATCTTGATTTCCTTTCTGCCATCCTCAGTTCCCAAGTTGATTGTATCCAACTTTTCCTCATGAGGCTGAATTGCTCTTTCCTCTTGTTGTAATAATCTGGAGAATTCCCCTGGCACCTCACAATCTTCCTCACCTTCGTATTTTGCTTGGTTGATCAGATCTTCAGAGTCACTGAAGGCTATAGCAGTATCGTTACCCATGGGTTCCAGGGTGGAAAGGTACCTGCATTTGTGAGTGTGGGTGTGTGTAAGGCATAGCCATCTTAAAACAATAAAATGTAAAAGAAAGACAATGAGCAAAAAGTGTTTAAATATGAAAAGCGTCCATGATTCATTAAATGACATATGAAAATAAAATAAGAACCCTTACAAATGGACCTATGTGTCTCGGGTAAGACACAAGGTTGAAAAAGTATGAATTGTTTTGTGAATTATTACAGTCCAACAGAAATGGAAAAGATAAATTACTGTGGTATGAAATTAATTGGAACAAAGTCTTTTGCTTCCCAGTTGCACAGTCCTCTATCAACGGTAGGGAAAATCCAGTCTTCCAAGTTGCCCTCTTCTTCACTGTCCTCTAGTGCATTAACATCATGCCTCGGCATCAGAGCGGAGATAACATTCGGCTTTTAGGAGCTTCAAATTCAACTTCCTTGGCGTCGATCAAATCTTGAATCTTATTCTTCAGGGCCCAACAGTTGTTGGTGTCGTGCCCCAGACTTTCTGAGTGGTACGCGCATCTGGCGTTGGGATGGTAGTGTGGAGAAGCAGTGTTAGGATTTTTAGGGGCCTCCTTTAGCATGGCCAGGTTCAACTTCAAGAGACGGGGTAAGACTTGAGCAGGAGTCATGTTTATCTTGGTGAATTGCCTTACATGCCTTTCCACCCTTTGCTGGTTATTCCTCGGCTGATCATTTCTCGGCTGGTTGTTTCTCGGTTGCTCTGATGCAGACTTCTGAATCATAACGGCCCTCACAGTTGGTCGTCTTTCAATTCTTCCCTGATTTCTCTGGGCATAGAGAACATACACTTCCTTCTTTCCCGTGAAGGGCTTTTTTACAGCAACTGAGGTAGATGCATCTTTCTGAATATTCCCGCTTCTAATACCGGCTTCCACCCTCTCACCAGTTAGAATCAACTCAGTGAAACCTGCAGAGGAGCTTCCAATCAGGTGATTAAAGAAATTACCTGACAAAGTCCCCAAGAACATGTCCACTAGCTCTCTTTCAGATAAAGGTGGTTTCACCCTTCCGGCCAAATCCCTCCATTTTTGGGCGTAGTCTTTGAAACCCTCATTGGTAGCCATAACGATACTCTGTAGCTGAGTACGGGTTGGCGCCAAGTTGGCGTTATATTGATACTGTTTATAGAATGCGGCTGCCAAGTCTTCCCATTATGCACATCAGACTTCTCCAACTGGTAGAACTAATCCAGCTGTGTCCCCGATAAACTGTCCTGGAAAAAGTGGACCCACAGGTCATTGTCATAAGAATGTGGTTGAATTTTCCTGACGTAAGATCGTAGGTGCATCTTTGGGCAAGACACCCTATCATACTTAGAAAACAGTGGTACTTTAAACTTAGGAGGGATTACAATTCCAGAAACCAACCCTAACTACTCAAAATCCATCCCCGGTACTCTTTGTATCTCCATAGCAGCTAGACGCTCTTCCAAGTTTTTTTATTTGTCATCGACCAGAGGGTATTGCTGTTCAGAATAGTCCTCATCTTCTTCTTATTCTTCCTCAGAATTAGATGGTACTGCCGTTTATTTTCCCTTTCTTACCCCTTCATCAGATGTTGAGGGGAATTCCAAAGTCCGTCTGGCTTGTCCTTCAAATCTTCTTCCCATGAGAACCACACCAGCTCGCTTCTTCTTCTTTTTCTCTTTCTCCTTCTCTAGTAGAGTCTTGAGCTCCTCCTGCCCATTAGCCAAGGTCAAGAGTAGCTGTTGAAATTATGAATTCTGAGCTTGCAAATCTTTGACCATTTGTTCAATATCCATCTTGCTGAAATAAACAATAGAGAGATGAGGAAACTTGGTGTAAAGACATGTTTATGCATATGATGAATGGCATGTATTCATGTAATGCTTTCAAGGATTCAGAAATTCAAATTTGTTTTAAACAAAAAAGAAACACACGTCATATTAATAAGATATAATTTGTTAGTACATCAATGCCCCATGGGCAAAATAATACAAAATTCTAAGGTAAAAAGACGTTGCGCATCCTCTTTGGTGAAATGTAGGTGTTGAGAGTCTGCTCTTCGTGAAGTTGACGAGTGAGTTCCAAAACCTTCTTCTCACTTGCATAGAATTGGGCTTCAAAAGTATCGCGCTCTCCCTTGAGCTGTATCCAACTCCTTTGTAAATCTTCGAGTGATGTTGGCATGTCAGGATGTAGGAGGATGTATGGAACCCCTCCTTCCATAACAGGCTCTATAATCACTGGGAGAATGTAGGGATAAGGAATCATAAGAATTTGGGCGCGGGTTCGTACCCACTTGAGGTAAGGCTCAAGAGGGATGGAATTCTTGTGTCCCAAGGTCTTACTGTCCACCTTGTTGGGCATTCTCACAGCTCGGATGAACCTTTGACAGAGTACTTGGTTGTCGTTGTCGAAGTCGAAAACCAATCCTTGAATCAGCATATCATGTGGGCCATCCCTTCGGGAATAACCAAACTGTCTCAGAGCTAAGCAAGGGTTGTAGGTGATGCCTCCCCTAATTCCTAGTAGAGGGACATTAGGGAATTCTCCACAACGGTCAATGATAACGACATTCTCTCTGGATCGAGAACACCAATGAATATCTGAATGTGTAAGAGTCATCAATCGTTGTGACCACCTCAAACCTTGCTCATTCTTCAAAATTGATTGGGGAAGATGAGAAATAAACCATCTTTCCAGTAGAGGAGTGCAACACATGAGAACACCTCTTTTCCTCATTGTTCGAGTGTGAAAAGAGTGGAGGATATCCCCAAGCAATGTAGGCACCAGGTTGCGAGACATAAAGTTTTTGACAGCACTCATATCTATGAGTTGGTCAAGGTTAGGGAACAAGACCATCCCATAGATGAGAAGAGCTACAATCTCCTCAAAAGCTTGCAAGTCTAGAGAATTCCAACAGCTTTGGGCCTTCTCAAACAGAAACCTTGACAAGAAGCCTTTGACACCACTTCTAGTTTCCCAATGTGTTGTGACATCAGATGAGTGAAAGTGCAGGGCTTGAGCAATCTCTTCTGGCTTTGGATCTCTTTCCGTACCGTTGAAGGGTAGTTGATTGAGAATAGGAATCCTCAAGAGTTGAGAAAATTCCTCCAAAGTAGGCACAAGCTGGTAGTCAGGAAATGTGAAGCAATGATGCAAAGGGTCAAAGAACTGGAAGAGAACTTTCAGCATATCCTCCTCAGTGTTGGCAATGACTAAGTTGAGAAGACGACCATGCCTCTCGGTGAATGGAGAATTCTCAGGAATTCTTGAAGCTAGATCCTTGAGTTGTGGAGGAATTCTTACAAGGTTGATTTGGACAGTTTTCCTGCGAAGTGAATCCATAACCTACAAAACAAGAACAAAGATGAAACTCCAAATCCTTGAAATGGTTAGTGGATGAAAATGATGTTCATGATGTCCATGATGTTATGCACAAGTATATATGTACAAGAAAATCACACAAGTTCCTAGTTTAGGCTTGCATGGGGTTTCATAGGGTAAGTACCCTCTTGAAGTTTAGTTGGCTCAACCTGTCCTAGAAATAGTAACCGGGTTCTAAGGAGCTCAATATCACTGGATTGTTTCCTTGTTCATTGTTTCAATTCCGCCTCTTTACTGGCGATCGAAATATTCCAAGGAATCAACCCTCAATGAGTGTAGTATCGAGTATCTACCAACTTCGGACTACACCAAAGCCGGTCATCTCACTACATCCTAAAAGGTCAAGTTGGTCAAGTAAAGGTTCTAAAAGTCCATTAGTGCTTCATGACATCACTCAGCGGCCCCGTATTCTCTTTGATTGACTCAAAGGCTACCGGTACCCACAAATATATTGCACTAATATAGATATTGCTTAGACCATGTCGATATACCCCACACAGTTTCCACAACATATTGTTATTTACCTATGAATGTTTCCCAAATTCGGGTAGAGGATTCAAACCCAAACAATAGAACCAAAGTGTAAAGCAAACAAGTCAAGCAAGATAAGCATGTAAAGGTGATCTAAAACCCTAAGGTAACCCCATTTTTAAATTTCTCCCCAGTAGAGTCGCCAGTTCTGTGATGCGGTGGGAGAACTGACTTGAGATTTTGCTTTTGTGTTTGCAAATGTCACGGTTAGCAAGAGTCGTCACCGACTTTTCTTTTATCCAAAAGGAAAGGTAAAAAAGCACAGAAAAGACCTTTGATATTTTTTTTGGGTTCGGGGGGTAGATTATGAAAAGGGAAGGTGCTAGCACCCTTTTCATCCATGGTTTTCTATGGGCTCTTAGTTACTTGTTTAGATCACTTGCTTTGCTTTTTTAATTGTTTGAAATGGTGCTTTGTGTGGTTTTGAAAGTATTTTTAAAAGAGGCCTTTGTTTTGACAATCTTTGTAATGATTCTTGTTTGTAAGAATGTATACAAAGATGTTCGTCTTTTGAAAAATGTTTCAATGTTTGAAAGTTGTTTGAAAATTATTTTGGAAATTGTTTTGGAAATGTGTGTGTGTTTGAAAATAGCAAGGATTGTTTTTGAAATGATCAAGTAACTAGAAGCTTATCTACCTACTCAAAAAGTCTTTCCTATACATTTTTATTTCTTTGATATTGTTGACCTACTATTGTGTTAGTAGACAACCCTATCTTTGGATGTTAAATGGGACGGGCGTGGGTCATCATATGACCATGATAGCAATGTTGCCAAGTATCTTAGCTTGTTTGAGGGACCAAGATCATGTGTTTTAGGCAACTTGTAATAGCGTCATCGAGGGACTATGATCTTTTGTTTTGTTTTTTTTGCCAAGATACCTAGCATGCATACCATGGCCATTTTGTTTAGGCAACCAAATGGGTGAAACCCTGGAGGTGCTTGCGTGCAATGTGTTGTCATTTTACATGCATTTTGTTTGTGTTGAATTAGATCATGCTATTTGTTTGATTTTGTCTTATCATACAAACCCTAATTTACTAAACATGTATATAATGCGATAAATTGCGTAAAGTAAATCTAAACTATTACAACAATATTATGGGAGGAGGGATACAAGTTTTGAATGGGGATATTTGCACAAAATAAAACCCTAATTAACTATTACAACCCAATTGAATTTATTGTACAATAAATAAATAAACAATTATTTAAATATGCAATAAAATGTAAATATGCAAAAAATGTTTTCTAATTGTTTTATGTATGAGAAAATAAAATTATCTAAGTCCTAAAAATAAGAAAAAATAATGTTATTATTTTTGAAAGGGGAAACCCTAGTTTTTTTGTTTTAAAAGAAAATATGTTCTATATTTATTTTGTTCATTTTTGTACAAGAAATAAATAAATAAAAATATTTACAAATATTAAAAATTAAAATATATGTGGAAAATAATATTTTATGTGTGAAAAATAATAAAATAAAATGCATGGTATTTTTAAATGTTTTTACAATTTTTTAAGAAAATGAATTTCTATTTATTCTACTAAATTATTTTTTTATGCAAAAAATAAAATAAAAAATAAAATAAAAATGCAAAAAATAAAGAAAATTATTTTTGTGATTTTTAATATTCAGAAAAAATTATTAAAGTCAATAAACACAAAAATAAAAAGAAAACATGAAAAATATCAAAATATGCAAAGGGGGATGTAGATCGGAATTTGGGGGGTATAGGAAGCAAAAGAAGAAGCCCAAACGCGCCCAGGCCCAAGACAGCTTCGTCCTTGTCCTCTGTCCACTTCCTTGCGCGTGTTTCTAAGTCAAACATGTATCTTAGTATTCTTTGCACAAAAACAAAATCTTGCAACATAAAATTTGTAGCATTTTTTATCACGATTCCAATGATATAAGATTTGAAACCTAACTCTAAGAAACCAGGGAGAATTTTAATGGCCCTAATTTCTGACCTAGTTTTTTCAGCATGTTCTACAACCAAATACTCTTAGCTCAGTTAATATAAATGGAAACTATGCATATGTACAACTTAAGCAAGTTAAGGACTACATTTTTGCTTCACAAATCAAATCCTAAGGATTCCTAAATAAAGAGATAGAACTTTGAAAAATACCTTGTTCAGTTGAGTTTGGATATGGCAATGTGGGAACTTTGAGTGAGGCCTGAAGATCGTGTGAGCTTCCTTGAAGTTCCCTCAACCTTTTCCAATGCTTAGCTGGCCTTGTAGATGCTTGAATCTCCTTGCACGAGTCAACCTACAACTTTGCAAAATGAAAATGGTGAAGTGTGAAACTGAGCTCACTGTTGCAAGATGAATGCTTGGATAGCTTGGATGTGATGTATGGAAGATGTTTCAAGGGTTGAAAGGCAAAACGCACGAGCAAGTTTCAAGTTGGCAAGTGTTCTTCAGATGATGCCCTGTTTGGGCAGAAAAGTGTGATTTTGGTGTTTGAGAGTGTTTGGGATGTTAGGAAATCGTGTATTGGCTTGTTACAAGGTTCTGAAGTTGTTTCAAATGATGCTAAGGCTTCTCTTTAATAGATGTGCTTCTCCTCTTGACTTTTGCAAGTTTGCTTGCTTTTGAAGAAAGTTGACATGACCAATGCCAAAGGCCTGTACAGGCTTGCTTGCTAGCTGCATAGGGTTGGTGTACTTTTCTTGATGTTTGTGGATCTTCTTTGCAACAAAAGATCAGGTTCATGGCTCAAGATTTGCAAAGTTGCAAAAAGGATGCTTTTATCAAAGTAGTATTGTGAACTTTATGCCATTTTTTGATTAATTCAATGTACAATGCTCCAAAGATCAAAATAAAGCCATTTTCCTCTAAATTAGCATTCAATTATGGAGTGTAGAAAGGATTAGGACCTATAATGCCATGTACAAGCATGCTAGGGCAGATTTGCAACTTGAACCATTGTGAAAATGCCTTGAACAAAAGTGATAAATTGCCATTTCCCTTCTTTGATTCTCCCTAAACATAAATGATCTTGGAGAGTTCTTGGAAATTTTGGAAATCTTATAACATGCTCTACAATCCATCTTTGAAATGCATTTTGAGATACCTCTTGGAACTAGGTGAAAAATTGCCATGAAGTTAGGTTAAAAATCTGCCTAAACTAGGGCAAAATTTCACTAAGTTAAAAAGTTTATGGACCCCTATTCATAAAATAATAACTTGAGATCCAAGAATATTTTGGGAAAACTTTGTGAATCAAAGTTGTAGACTTCATGGAGGAATAAAACTTTCATGTTTGAAGTTTTCTTGGAATCCAATTGCATCATTGTGAAAAAGTTGTGGAAAGTTGGGAAAAAATATGAAATTTTCCATATCTTAGAAAAATTCTAAGTTATGAAAAATTTCAAATTAAAAACCTAATTTGAAAAATTAGGTTTCTTGGTCAACAAGTTTCACATTTTGACCTATCTTGATGAATTATGACCCTTGGCACTTGATTTTGACCAAAGAGTCAAAGTTTGACTTTTCAGTGTACAGTTGATTTTTGATCAGTTGACTGCAAAATTCATCTGCCAATCCTATGCATTTGAGATCTTTTGAACTATGTGATTAGGTCAATATGATTCTATTGAGTCCTTGAAATCATGCTTGAACCCAATTGGTCATTGGCTAGGTTAAAAATCAGAAATTTCCCTTTCTCAGTCAAAACCCTAATTTTGACCATTTTGCCCTTTTGAAGATTTGATCAAATTTCTTGAGGAGTTGTGATCCAAACTTGATCAAATGGTTCATAGGAGTCTAGAATGTTATTATGGATAAAAAATTATGAAGTTTGACTGTAAATTGGCCATGGTTGACTTTTTCCTCAATACAACTGATTTTTAGGTCAAATATCCAATTGACTGGGAAAAAATGTGATTCAAGGCTTGAAACTTGGTATGAGAAATCTTAGGGGTCCAAAATGGTGTATGAATGTCACATGAAACATTGATGGTCCAAAAATCCTTGTGCAAACTCAAACCCTAATTTCAGGTCATCAGTGCAAGATGAGGTCTTGAGCTGAGCAAACCCTAATCATGTCTTGAGTCTAGGAGTCTTGTGAGGAAAATCTTGATAATATGAGAGGGAAATTTTTGGGGTACAACAGAATGGTTCTATCAACTTGAAGGAACCAATATCCGTAATTGGGAAGACTTGGCTGCTGCTTTTTACAAGCAGTATCAATACAATGCTGACCTCGCTCCAACCCGCATGCAACTCCAAAGCATGTCTATAGGTTCCAGTGAGGGTTTCAAATATTACGCCAAAAAGTGGAGGGATCTTGCAGGTAGAGTCCAACCTCCCCCGTCTGATAGGGAGTTGATAGACATGTTCATGAGTACTCTGACAGGCCAATTTTTCAACCATTTGATTGGAAGCTCTTCAGCTGGACTCACTGAGCTGATATTCACATGAGAAAGAGTTGAAGCTCGTATCAAGAGTGGTAAAATCCAAGGGGGTGCATCCTCAATTGCTGTGAAGAATCCGTTCAGCGGAAAGAGGGAGGTAAATGCCGCCTATGGTTAGAGAAGTCATGGTAAAGTTGAACGTTGTCCAACGGTATGAGCTATAATGATCTCTAACCCTGCACCAATTCAACGCCAAAATAATCAGCGTAGGAAGGATGCGCCTAGAAGGCAATTCACCATAATCAACATACTGTTGTCTCAGGCATTACAGCATTTGGTGAAAGTGGACTTGGTCACTTTGATGGATCCTCCTAAAAACCCAAACATTTCCTCTCTCCATTACAATCCAAATGCACGGTGTGCTTACGACTCCAACAGACCGGGGCATGATACAAATGATTGTTGGACACTGAAGAATAAGGTTCAAGACCTTATTGACGCCAAGGAGATTGAATTAGATCCTCCTGAGACTCCCAATATGATCACCGCTCCCATGCCGAATCATAATTAGGATCGGGTTAATGTTGTGGAAGATGTCGATAGCATCAACGACCTGAATAACTGGATTTCCCCTACTGCCAACGACGAAAGCTTCTTCATTCGAATATTTATTTGTAATATCTGTATTTGTTCAAACAATTACTGTCATGTTAAACTTTGGTTTTCCCATTAATGCATTGCATATGTTTGTCTTGAATTAATTCGTTTTCATTATATTTAAGCTTCTTTCTTACTTTGTATTATGATATTAAACTCTCGATTAAAATCTATAATCCTTTAGAGGGTGGATGACGAAAGTGATACCATTATCTCATATAATATGCTTTTGAACAGAACTTGTTGACAATGTACAAGTGTTGCTTTAATTCCTACACAATGGAGATATGAGGAAGTTAATCCCTAGTCAACCCCTTTGATCTTAAGAAGTAGGAGTTTTCTTTTTCATGCAAATTGAAACCCTTAATCATAACCTGGGGCATAGAAGTTTCCCAGTTAATTCAATTGTGAATTCAATTGCAAGATTTTCCTTAATACACAATAGGTAGTATCGAAGACATCTTTCCGAATCAAAAGTCGGTGATGGTTCTCCGTAATCATTAAGTCAGGCAGTCATTATGTTTCAAAAGAAAAACCCGCTAAGTCAAAACCTACGAAGGAGACTTAAGAAAAAAAACGGGGGCATTTCGCTGACTGTAATCACAAAAGAAACAGTTCAGGTAAACGGTAGGGATAATATAATCAAAAATAGGTCTCTACAAATCCTCGATAACATAAAAATGTTACAAAAAATGTTTGCCTTCTCAAATAAACTTCAAGTATCTGAACCATCACCAAAATATCATTCCATACTCAATTGGAACCTAAACTCACAATTAACTGAGTATAGGATTGAAGAACATCATGAAGAAAGGGTTGGGTACAAATAAAGTTTGAGCCTGTATCCCTTGTTTCTTAAATCGTGAACCATACCACATTACAATCCTTAAAAGTCCTAGCTGAAGCATGGGCTAGTTCGAAAGCATATTGTTACAAAAAAAAAAGGTATCCTGACTCCTGTAAGGCTTACTATAAATCATGAGTTGAATTCATATTCTTAAAAAATTATGTTTTTTTTTACTAAAAATGCATTTTTAAAACTTCAAGTCAGACTTAAGCTTTTCATTTTTAATACCATTGTTTGCATATAACTAATTGGACCACAACAGAGAAATTCGCACGATGAATATTCAATGAACGGAAATCCTCTCAATGAACAGAATCACTTCAAATGGAAAGACACTTCCAATAACAAACCTTCCATAATCAAGGGGCATAACATAGTGTTTAACTGATCTGGGGAAGTCAAGTTAATATTCAAGGAATCTCTCAAAAGTGTCGGATGGGCAGTGGCAGATCTCCATCTGAATCACTTAGGGAATTGAATATGAATTCTAGTAAAGGGTCATGTACGATCAAGCAAACATTTTCTGGTAGTTCTACAACACTTACTACTATGGATAGTGACAATTCTCCGCACCCAATGAATGCAGACATAGTCGGAAAATACTACACATGAAAAAGAGACCCGCTAGGTTGACAGGCCTAGGAAAAAATAAGGGCACCCCGACGAACTAAAAGAGTTCGAGCAAAATTAGGGATATATAAATAAAATTGTACACCCGACAAGTCAAAAACATGAAAAGGCGGCTAGGGTAGAAAAGGCTATCTCGGTGGACTGAAAATCTGAAAAGACAATTTTGGCAAAAGTTAGGGATTAAAGCGTACGACTATGTCTCGTTATCTCATCACTTGTATGTCAGTAAAAGAGTTGGCATTCTGATCAGCATTTACTAAAGACTCTAGGAGTGGAGATAATGTTCAAATTATCCACAAATCCCCACAGAGTAACCACCTCTAGAGGACTATCTTCACTAGTTCATCCTCAGCAAATATACATTCCCCAGTAGGTACCAAAATAGGGACATCTTCTCACAGTTCACCGTCATAACTTCAGCATATAGCCTGATGATTTCAGTTGCTCCAACAGTTCCTAACAGATAAAGAGGTTCAATCATATTCCCTAGCATCTTGGAGAATTCCCCAGCATGGTCTATGGATTTCTTGGGTTCCCCAATAGAGTTTCATAAAATCCCCAAGCAATTTATGAAGCTTCTTTCCCCAGTAGAGTTTATTTCTCTAGCTACAAAATTCCATTCCCTAACGGAGTTTATTTCTCCAAATTGGTAAATTCTTCTGATAAAATTCTTTTCTTTAGAAGGTTTATCCTTCTCCAAAAGAGTAGCTACTCACATCAAAGGAATATGTGTCCCTTCATCCCCAGTCAGAGTGCATGTAATCCATCCGTTTCAGAAACCATGGTAGGTTATCAACTCTCCTTGAAGGCTTCTATCCTCAAGCAAAAGTCAAAAGTCTCCAGCAGAATATCCTCAAACAGAAAGCAAGAATCCCTAGCAAAATTAAGTTCAACAAAAAGTGAGGAGTTACATTCTTCATCTCCAACAATAGTCGGGGATTTATTTTACTCAGTTCAAGGACACCACAAAGAGCAACCGATACACTCACATATTATAGTCATACAACATTTACAATACATCATAACGTATGTATAACTGAAACATATATAACATTCTCATTTATTTTGAGAGCATCATGCAATTCATACATCATGACATCACATGAAACTGACTTTACCTTTTAGGTTGAATTCACAGACAGATGAATACTATCAACTTATGTACAACAGATCAATGATTAATTCCTGAAACCAAACGGGGAAACTATCTACACGACCAAGTGGTATGAACTCCCGGGGCAGGAAGAGTTTACCAACAAACACAACAGGCCACAAATTAATGCCCGAAACCAGAAGGGGAAACTATCTATGTGACTAGCCAAAGAACATGCCATGGATTAATGCTCGAAACTAGATGGGGAAACTATCCATGTCACTATCCAATATTAATTCCCGAGAATGGGTTTTCCAACAAAGACAGATTGTAGATCAATTCCTGAAACCAGACAGGGTGAATATCTACATGATAAAACATCAGAGACTGAATTACGAAAAACATCATTCCATCAGATATTGAATTCTACCAAGAATCTTTCCATCGGAGACTGAATTCTGACGAGCATCTCCCTCAGTGACTGAATACTGACAAACATTTCCTTCAGAGATCGAATTCTGAAAAGTTTCCCTTTAGATACAATCAGGACGAAGATTCATTCTGACACTTCCCCAGCATATCTTCTAGATGCAGTCGTACACAGAATCATCCTAGAATGCTTTGCAGATATGGTCAAGCAAAGACTTATTCTGCTATTCCTACCAATGGATACTCCATATGGCATCTATTAGCCCATCTCCGACAACACTCTGTCACCTCTCCGAATGGCATCTTTAAGCTCATTCAAGCATACCATCAACCAACAACATTATCTCCTGCACAGGTGAGTGCAAATTTCTGGGCACTTAAGTGTTCAATCATCTTATACCTTCAAGTCACGAATGGCGGACGTGCCAATCTAACTCTTCATGTTTAAAAAGATTGAACAGGGGAAATTGTTGTACCCCAAATTTACCCTTTTCATTTCGACCTTTTTGGCTTATATTTCATCATTACATACATACATATCATTTGTTCTATGGTTATGGGGTCAAGGTATCTCTATCAAGCCTCGTCAGATTACATGTGACGTTTATTTCGTTAATGGATGTTCTCAGATATTTTCAGTGCTGAAGATCAGTTCACCGTTTTACAACGATTTGGGGTTCAAAGATTCACAAGTCCAACCCGACGCGTCACATTCAAGTGTTCTTTCGCCAATATATCCCTGGTGACGCATTCTCAAATTCAGGTTTGGCTCGAGAGACAATTCTTTAAGGAAGGTCTCAGAATGTGCGAGTTTTCTCGAAGAAATATGGTGAAAAAGTGTGTTGAAAGTGCAGTTTTTACGCACTAAAAAATTCATAACTTTAAGACCGTGACTCATTTTGAACCCGTTCTGGTGGCTAAAATTCCATCTTGACATCATCTATTTTTTCATCTCTCACGGTCGGAAGCCAATTTCATTCAGAAAGTCCCCGAAAATATGGATTTATCAAGTGTTTTCGCACAGGAAAATTGTGACGTGTGTTTATCTGCTTCGTATTCAAAAAATCATAACTCAGTCAATTTTTATTTGATCGGACCCATCTTTTTTCACAAGGTCACTGACTCAGAGATCTACAACTTTTCTTCTAAAGTCGAGATTGTATTCTTCTCCGATCAATATCAGTTTTTTATTGAAGAACGTGTCAGAGTTGACACTGGAGCCCAAAATAAGTTTGTTTGAGGCGAAACTTCAAAAATTCATAAATAATTCACTGTTTATTCGATTGAGCCCATTTTAGGACAAAAGTTTATTCTCGATGTCGGATATATTTTGTTTTCACATTTAAACTTCAAAAATTGTACTGAGGTTCCTACGATTTAGCCTGGAACGTGTCAGACTCAAGTGAATAAAAATCTGCGTTATTACTTATGGTTATTGGAGTCAAAATTGCACATCAAAACCCATATCTTTGCTCCAATTTCCATTATATAATCTCATTATTTTAATACAAACAAGGACATGAAAAAAATCCTTGCCACAACATTGTCAAAATATCAAATTCTTTCAAGAACCCTAGAAATCTTGAAATCCTTTATACAAACCCTTTTCACTACAAACAAGCCATATCATTCACTTCAAAGAACTCAGTAGGGTAAGGCTGATTCGATCTCCATAATTAAAAGGGTGAAGAAGCATTCATACATGCCATATCAGTTTTAACATTACAAAATTTCATATATTCATTTTCTTTGTATTTTATGGTATACTAATTTGTTTAATGTGTTCTTGAGATTCAATACTACAGGTTTGGACCATCGTAATGGTCCCATGCAGGTTTATTATAAAAATGCGTTGAGGTCAGATCATAACACCAACCAATGCATGGCTCAGTAGTTTTGGTTTTCTTCCATTCTATTTATCCTTTTACCTATTTTCCTTCTTTCTGTTTAAAACATTTTTCATAAAATCTAACACTTTTTACAAACCTTTGATTTTTCATAATAGACTCAAATAGTTAATTTTAGGTTTTTTTATTTAATTTTAGGTTTTTAATAATTAATTTTAGGTTTTTCAATTTGATTTTAGGTTTTTAATTTAATTTTAGGTTCAATATCCGCCCATGGCATTTTCATATTTGTTTTTGGTTTCTAACCAATTTGTCTTTTCCAACCCTAAATTCACTTAACCACAAAACTTTTTTCACAAACTTTTATTTTTTTACAAAAAAAAAACCTAATTTAATTTTTAGGTTAATAAATTTTAGGTTTTAATTAATTTTAGGTTAATTAATTTTAGGTTTTAATTAATTGTAGGTTTTTCAATAATTAACTATTTTCTTAATTAAATTAAAATCAACTTAGATTTTAGAGTTTTATTTAATTTAATTACTTAACTTTTTCTATTAATTAAGATCAACTAGGTTTTAGGTTAATCATCAAACTTTTTTATCAAACAACCAAAACAAGTTTTCTCTTTTCTTTTTCTTTTATAATTTTGCGTATATGTTATTACTGCCGCGTATTTTATTAATTTTTTCTATTATTGTAACTGCTTACAGAATGTAATAGATTACCTAGGGTTTATTTGCTTTCTTTCCCCCAATTTTTATAGTTTATACCCCCTTCCCTGTAGCTTTGTAATAGCGTAGGACATTTATTTTTCTACTTTTACTACTTTCCTTATAACTGCGTAGTTTAATAGGATTGTATGGCAAGATCTAAAAACAAATGGTAGAAAACCTAATCTCAAGACAAATTAACTGAAATAAAAATACTATTCACACACACACACACACCTCTAGGGTAACCTCTCTCGTTGCCTCGGAAAATAGTGATCATGTCCCTCGAATGTGTGGATACCATTAGCAAAGTCCCTCAGTCATAAATCATCATAAAGATCATAGTCCCTCGAAGTTTCCTACGGTATATGATCTTGTCCCTCGAGGTTTCCTACAAATATATAATGACAGTCCCTTCAAATTTCTAAAGGTATCCCTACATGTTTCCTTCAATGACCATAACAGTGACCCTACGCATGTCCCTCAAACATCCAATGATAGGGCTACTTACTAACTAATGGTAGGGTAGTACTATCTAAAGGAAGAGGAAAATAACGCGAAAGACTTTTGAGTAATGGTAGAATACTATTAATCGCTTGCTCACACAAAATATTTCTTCACACCTCACACTTTCAAAAACATTTTCAAAATGCTTTATCAACACTCTTGAGGACTGATACAAGAGTTATCATAAAGCAAACTGACTTGCTATTTGGCATTTCAAAAAAATTTCAAAAGCACACACACAAAATAAATAAAGTGAACAAGTGATTAAGAGCCCGTAGATAACTACGGATGAAAAGGGTGTTAATACCTTCCCTTTTCATGATCTACCCCCCGTACTCAGAAAATTATCAAAGGTCTTTCCTATTCTTTTCAACCTTTTCCTTTATAGGATAAAAGAAAAGTCTGTAGTGACTCTTTCTAACCGCAACATTTGCGATAAAAACGTAAAACCAGTAATGTCAGTTCTCCCACCATATTACAGAGGTTCAAGGTGAAGAGCAATGGTGGTAAATTTTTATAGTTTCTTCGAGTTAGAATGATGCATGAATGGTGTATTTATAGTTGTGGAAGTTTATATGGAAAGAGATAATTTTCGGAATTAAAAAGAATTGAAAAACTGACCCAATCAAACAGTATGTTCTAGCCTAAAATATGGATGTGCCGACACATAAAGCTAAAAATAACACTATGTTCCAGCCTCAAAAGGCTTACGTGCCGGCCTATGAGAAACAGAGGCTATAACCTTTAATATTGAAGTAGATGTGTTGGCCTGAAAATTGTATGTGCCAGTACATTAAACTGAAACTTACAGTATGTGTTAGCCTGAAGACTGTATGTGTCGGCTTGTACCAAACGGAAGCTACAAATTTCATTATTGAGTTATATGTGCTGGACTGAAAATCACATGTGTCGGTACATGCAAGTAATTTTTGTCCAAAAAATGAATTTTGATGTTTTTTGCCAATTTCAATGTGGTTTTGAATGATTCCGAAGACCTCTAATGCAAGGGTGCACCATATGACATAGAGATACCGTCTAATATACAAAAATTCTAAATTTTCCTAGTTTGGATATTTTGTAAAACATCTAATGGTGAAGTTGCACTCATGATACTATTCATCAACATTGATCAAATTCAAGACACCATTGAATCTTGATCTTGCCACTTGCATCCACTTGTTTCTCATCACCTTTTTCTGCTTAGATAATCTAACAAGCCTATAAGAATGATTATTCAACCATTGTCGACTCCACACACCTTCGAACGCATCTACAAAAATCCTTATTTCCATATTTTGCAAACCTTCACCCACATTCAAAGCATATCAATCAAGGCTACCATAATTGTCCGTTTGAGATGTTATAATCTCCTTCCTTACATTATCATGAGTCATATGATAATCAAAGTGCTCTATAACTGTTTCCTCACTACTACTAATATCCAAAGTAGGAAACTCCACCTCAAACCTAGTTTTCTTCATTATAGTTTCTAAAAGGTTTATCCCTTGGTTTTTACTATTCTTCCTCTGAAGAAATTCTCTGCCAACCAAGTAAGCTGCTTTGACATCAAGACTACCCCAAAACTCAGCAGTCACATGCATTTTATCCCTTGTTTAAAAAAAAAATTCATTATACACTTCTAAAACTGCCTCCAAACATTCATAATTCCTTGACCTCAAATCTCATAGCTCTTTCTTGTCATGAAATCCTCCACTAGTTAATGATGAATGAACAACAACATTTGAACCTTCTAAAAATATAGACCACATATTTTAGACCCTTTAGTAATTATCACTTCATCATGCAAAATCTTCAACACTTCGTGTTCAACTCTAGTGCAATAGCTTAGATCACCAAACATACTTATAGATAACAAATTTAGCTTGAGTTGCAAACATACCCTGTATTATGAAGAAGAAACTCATGATCATCAATCATTTAGGTCTAATCGTACCAATACCATGAACCTTACAAGCCTTATATTCACCAAGGCAAACTACTCCTCCTTGCTCCAGCTTCAAAGTCTCAAAATATTCTATTCTTGGACACATGTGATAAGAGCATATTGAGTCCATGACTCAATTATCTTTAATATCCAAACTCAATACAACTAGTGCATCAGCATTCTCATAACTATCCTCATCCAAGGCAACTGCATCTTAAACAGAATCATCATTGACCTTTCTATCAGGACAATTATTCATGAAGTGACAAGATTTTTAACAATTAAAACATTTTCCCTTTGAATTGTCAAACCTCTTTGATTTGGACATCCCTCTATACTCAGTTCCTTCTCTTGAGACACTTAAGCCTTCACCACTATCAGTAATCTTTAAGTCTTTTCCCTTTGAAAATTATTTTGATTTCACCGTCGTCTAGACTTCATCCCAAGTATTAGTACCTTCCTTACCATAAAGAAGGGAATTCTTAAAGTTCTCAAAGGATTTGGGTAATGACTTCAACAAAAGTAGAGCATTTTCCTCATCATCAATCTTCACCATAATATTCTTAAGATCATCAATTATCTTGTGAAATTATGTCAACTTCTCCAATATGGGTTTGTTCTCCACCATTCATAATGAATAGAGTTGTTGTTTTAGACACAACCTGTGATCCAAAGACTGGGTCATATATAATGATTCAAGTTTTTCCCACATCGAAGTAAGGGTCTTCTCTTTGGGGACTTCCCTTAGAACTTAATCACCGTAGCACGGTATAATGGAACTCCTTGCTTTATCCACCATGTCAATCTTGTATGTTAGTGTAAGCCTTGCATGCATCAATTCCTCTCCCTTCAAAGCTTCAATGCACTTTTCTTGAGTTAAAATTGCTTTCATTTTCACTTTCCACAACCCAAAATCATTGTCTCTAGAAAATTTTTGGATCTCTCATTTAGTCATGGTGCTCACTTGTAAACAACACCCCTTTTTCCCATGATGGGTTCCATTTGTTGTGAAAATTACAAGGTTCTATTCAATTCAAGGATTTTGATATGCGGAGACAAAGAACAGTAGCAACCAAATAAATGGCATTCAATAATAATAACCAATAAGTAGAAAATATACAAAAAAAAGGCGAGTAAGGCGAAAGGTTTGTTTACCTAGTTCCTTCAAAAGTTTTATGTTTAAGGGAGATACAAGCTTTCCAATTACTATACTCAAATGATGTTAAAAGATATTAAAAATGAGTTACAAGAAAATAACCTTCACATTCAGAGTACCCAAGAACAAACCCATATTTTCTACCAGAGTGTTTCCCAACCTCTTCAACTCTCAATATATGAATCACTTAAACCGAATGTATCAAGAACTATTGTCTGATCCTTCAAGATAACTCTAAAAGGTTTCCTTAAACTTTAAATCCTTATTTCTTCATTTGCTCTAAAGCTCTTAAATTGTCACACATAAATAATAGAAGAGATACATGTTTATAATAACTAAAACCCAACCAACAAAGCCCAAAACACAAACCATTAGCAAATGAATCCATGGACCAAACTGAAAAGTCCCCAAAACACGCAAATTGAGAAAACTGATTGATTTATCGAAAATTCCCAAAATCGTATGGATCGACTATGACCATATCGTACATTTGTCGTCGTGCCTCCGAAAACTCACCAGCCAACTCCGGCCTACCACCGTCGATGCCGCCGCTGCACCCATGTTAGCACCCCACCAAAAACTTGCGGCTCTGCCATTGCACCACCCCATTTCCCAATTTTCTAGTAGACGCCATTCGTGGTCCTACAGTTGCGGCCGCAGCTCCTGCACTTCCTGATCTTATTTTTTTCCAATTTCTAATCGTTCGACTTTGTGAAACACTTTCAAGGATTTCTAATTTTATGGTTTATGCAATCTTCAAATATGTTTTCTTTCTCTTCATCAACAAAGGTTTTTAAGGCATACTTTAACAACTTCAATCCTCCTTAATTTCATTCAATATATCTTCTGAGTAAGCAAAAATCTTGTAGTCGTCATATTACTTTTTAATATAACATAATATGATTGATTTAAAACTAATTTAATAAAAAACTATTAAGTATTAAAACAATAACCAAATCATAAATCCATAGAATTTTTGGAATCTTAGTTTCATTTGAAATAATAGTCTCTTTCATAAACCTTAAGACAAAATAACCGCAATCTATACTATTAAGTTGACGAGGATATTGGACAAATAAATAAAAACTTAGTTTCACATTAATTTAGAACTCTAAAAATCAAAAAAATTCAAACGGGTTATGATTATCAAACAGGTTTTAATTTAGATAATCAACCACATCAAACATGACAACAACATGCCTTTCTAATCAAGTTAGATAAAACCTATGATGATAATTTCTAAAAATTTCATTAATTATTAAAATACTATTTAGCTAAAAATGTATAGATAAAACTTATAGTTGCGAAATTGAAGTAGTAAGACAACTACCATATAAGAACCTTTAAGGTTCTGGAAATTATTTTTCTTCCATACGCTTTTAATCTACCACCCCATTAAAATGAGGGTATTTTGTGTTCAAAAATGATTTTTCTAACTAATGATGTCACTTACTTCTATTCTGATTACATGATTGTTGTTTTTTTGTCTTTAAACATTAGGTTGGAATGAGTTGATGATGTCACTTGGTCCTAATTTAATTTGTTTTCCTTTTTTTATCTTCATTCAACGTCACTTTAATTCAAATTTCAAATTTTTGAAGAATCATTTCTCTCTCTCTCTCTCTCTCTCTCTCTCTCTCTCTCTCTCTCTCTCTCTCTCTCTCTCTCTCTCTCTCTCTCTCTCTCTCTCTCTCTTCTGCTTTTCTCTTTCTCTTTCTCTCTGTCTTTTATCTTTCTATTTATATCTCTTTTCTCTTTCTCTCAGTCGAGCGTGTCTTCTTCCTCTTCCTCATAATTCCTCCTCTTTTTCTTCTTTGTCTTCCTCACCTTCATTCTGTAACTGTCTTTTCCTGCATTTTTATTTCTCTTAACCTAAACTCTATGGATTTCATCTCTTGCTCTTTGAACCTAACAAAATTTATGTCAATACCCTAAGTTTTCATCTGAAATGGTGGATCTAAAGCTTAAATAGAAGATGGGGTTATGGTTTTTTGTATGGATTCATGGTGACTATGCGGTGATGATGGGGGAAGCGCAATTGAAAATTTCGGAGATTTCGTGGTCAAAAGTTTATGACGTTAATGACTTGTTTGGTTTTATGTTTCATTATGGAATTTCCTTATGATGTTTTATGTATTTAGTTTAAGTTGTATTATGAAAATGATTTATTCAGTTTTTATCATTTGGTATTTTTTTAAGGTTTTGTCGTGTCTGGAATTAGGTCTGGTGAAAATATTTTGAAGCAACTGAACTTTTAAGACCATTGTCAATGAGAGTTCTTACGAAGGGTCATATTTCAAAGGAACCCACTTAAAATCATTATCCATGGGTATGAAGGTTAAACTTATGATCCTAAGCCTGCAAAACTAATTACTCTAAGCTTTGAGTACATGGTTAAATTGGATAATGTTGATGGTTGTTTTTGACTAATTTCAGGTATGCTGAAAACTAATTATGGTGGGTTTTTTCATCTGTTGATGGGATGATTGGACATGTAAAGGTTTTTCATCTATTTTTTCATTGATGTGTTGCTTCAGCTGTTATTCATCAACCTGGTTGGAAATTCCATGTATGTATGGAGGATTGCAAGTTTACAGCAAACATAGCTGTGCAGATGTGGTCGAATGAAGTGATGATCTTGGGTATAGACAATTAACCTCGAAGATGCACTTACGTGTAGATGATTATTTCCCTTTGAAGTGGCTAGACATTAAGATATTTGAACGACGATGAGGTAATTTTCAATGTCGGCGGCTGAACTGCATGTGGCAAGTAGTTCAGGGGTTTAATAATATCATTTTTTTAATATACAAACACCATCACTCTTTATAAATAAATTATACTTATTTGTGAATAGTTTTGGGAATATAGGTGCTATTGATCTGTCTTCAAATGAATTCTCAAGTTGCCTATTTGTGATGTGTAAGTTAAATCCTTTATTTGTAAAATTTGTGTTTGTGATTGCGAGTGCATTTTTTAAATTTATATTTGTATGAATGTTACAGGAGTATGTTACATGAGTATTATGACTTGCATTATCTGTTTAATTCATGGATGTCAAAACTGATGGCAGCACGATAATTTGGTAAGTGGAAAATCAACGGTGATTGCTTTGTTGCAAAGATTTTATGACCCTGACTCAGGTGTCATCGCACTTGACAAGATATAAATTCGTCAGTTACAACTTAAGTGGTTAAGCCAACAAATTTTCTGGTAAGCCTAGAGCCAATTTTATTCAATGACTATATACGTGCTAATATTTCTTATGGAAAAGGTGGAAATACAACTGAAGCAGAAATCAAAGTTGCACTGAATTGGCAAATTGTTAATATTGCTTTTGATGTTTGTTATTTTTTTTAGTCCATGTTAACAATATTGTGTCATTTTGGTGGAATATTTTGACTTAATATGGATATGATACAATAGTAGGAGAGAGAGAGAGGAACTCAATTATCAGATAGACAGAACAGATACTGAGGCAGAAGTACGTATTGTTGTTGCTGGAAAGTGACTAAGTTATCCCGCATATTAAGTCTTGAACTAGCTGTTATTTTCGGATTTTAAAATATTTTCCACCAAAGAAATTACCAGGTTGAGTCGCGGACTAGGTCGCTCTCTTTAACACGTTTCGCAGCACTGCTCAAAATTATGCAAAGCAGTCGAACTACCGCGCTACCTCCAGGATAAAACAACCAAGTTCTATACTGTATGATTACTACTTGCATGATAGATAATCGGTTTAGAAATACACCCTCTGATGGTACAAGACCATTCAAATATGGTATCAATACCACTCGTAGCATCTGGTACAAAGATCAGTCATAATAATTTCTCAAACAAAAAGAAACTTAAATAATTCTCCAAAGAGAAATTAATAATGGTCATTTGACCACTCATAATAATTTCTCCAACAAAGAGAAACTCAAATAATTCTCCAAAGAGAAATTAATAATGGTCATTTAACCACTCATAATAATTTCTCCAACAAAGAGAAATTCAAATAATTCTCCAAAGAGAATTCATAAGATTAAACTTGAAAATTTCTCAACTCAAATGAGAAGAAATTAACATAATTATCTAAAGAGAATTCAAGAAAATACTCAGAAAATTCAACGAGTAGGAAGAAAGTGGAAGAAGATAGCGCTTCGACAATTCGAGAGACGTAGAGTTATGAGAGTGAGGAAGGAAAAACTAATAGAATAGTTTTTGGTGTGATTTAGAATGAAACATGTGCGCTCCTTATATAGTGAAGTAAGCTAGTTAATATTTCTCACATGAGCAATGTGGGACTAAATAGTTTTTTCAACCAAAAAGATATTATAACAATGTGGGACTTGAGAAATTTTTAAATTCAACATAGTGGAACATGGACACGTTCCAACAATCCCCCACTTGAATTTAAAAAATTAATTTTAGAAGTAACGTCAAATGTCTTGAAATCCATCTTAGACATCAAACCCACACACAACCTTTTCTTAAGGTGTATTCTAATAGCTTGTGCTTTAATGGCCCTGCACGTCTATCCTGGTTTAATGAAGCCTCTAGGAATTCTGCCTCGAAATTCCATAGGAACTGGCCTAAGTTCCACAATCACATAGGTGAGTCTATCAAGAGTAATGTTGTAGTATAGGTACTCCCTAATATAGAGTATATATCTCATTAAGAGTTTCTATTATCTCATCCTCTTATTACTTCAGGATTCATGCTTTACTTGCATGATCATCTCATATTACTCACAACTTGTTATTACCCATTGAACATATTTCTTGGGATTTCCAGTCATTTAGGTCGGGTTACCATCATGAGCAACTCATTTTCCTACAGGCATTAGTTCTATCTTATATGATGTGTTATAGACTTTCTCTCTAGCTAATCCTTTCGTCAAATGATCTGCTAAATTTTCATCAGTGCGTACATGATCCACTCTTACAGCTCCTTTAGAGATGCAATCTTTAACAGTGATGTTCTTTTCTTATTTGACGTCTTTTACCATTATAATAACGGTTCTCAATTTTTATAATAGCCGCGGTACTATCACAGTGGATCAACACAACTGACATATGTTTTTCCCATAAGGGAATCTTAGTTAGCAAGCATCTTAACCAACTTGCTTCTTCACTAGCAGTCGCTAATGCTATATTCTCAAGATAGTATGTTTCTTTGATTTCCAAGATACAACTTCTCTAGTTAGGTTGAATACATAGCCACTAGTTTCTTTGGAATCATCTGATAAGGTATTCCAATCTACATCATTGTATCCTTTAGGTACAATAGGAAATATCTGATAATGTAAACTGAGATTCATGGTCCTTTTAAGGTACCGTATGACTCGCTCAATAGCTTGCCAATGTTCATTACTCGTTCTACTAGTAAACCCACACAACAATCCCACGACATATGCAATGTCAGGTTTAGTACAATCAATGGAATACCTAAGACTTCCAATGATGCTCGCATGTTCTGTTTGTCTAATACTTTCACCAGTGTTCTTAAACAACTTCACACTTGGATCATTTGGTGTGCTCACAGGTTTACTGTCAAAGTAATTATATTTCTTTAAGATCTTTTTCACATATTGTGATTGATCCAAAGAAATTCCTTGCTCGGATTTTGTGATCTTGATACCAAGAATCACACTCACTTCTCCAAGGTCTTGCATATCAAAGTTGTTGCACAACAATGATTTCATATCATTAATGGCCTGAATGTTTGATCCAAATATGAGTAGATCGTCTACATATAGACATATGATAGTGCAAATACAATTCTCAAATTTATAATAATGTATTTGTCACTTTCATTCACTTTGTACACATTCGATATCATTAAGTTATCAAACTTTATATGCCATTGCTTTGGAGCTTATTTTAGCCTATACAAAGACTTATCTAACTTACAGACCTTGTTTTCTTATCCATAGATCACAAACCTTTCCGGTTGTTTCATATAGATTTCTTCTTCTAAGTCACCGTTTAAAAAAGTTGTTTTAACATCCATTTGGTATACTATTAAGTTATAAATAGCAGCTATTGAAATAAGTACCCTAATAGATGTAATTCTAGTGACAAGAGAAAAGGTGTCGAAGAAATCTATATTTTTCTCTTTGTCTAAAACCCTTGGCAACAAGGCGAACCTTGTATTTATCAATAGTTCCATCAGGTTTTAGTTTCTTTTTCAAAACCCATTTACAACCGATTGGTTTGCAACCGGGAGGCAAGTCTACTAAGTTCCAGGTCTTGTTAGATTCTAGAGATTCTATCTCATCATTGGTAGCTTCTTTCCATAAATAAACATCCAGAGATGACAAGGCTTCTTGAAGATTCATTGGATCTTGTTCTACATTATAATCCGCATAATCATGCCTATAGTCTTTAGCAACTCTTACTCGTTTACTTTGTCAAAGTTTTGTTTCTACATTTTCGTTGCTTTCTGTGCTTCTTATCACAGGAATGTGACTCGATTGTGTGCCCCCACTATTTATCAATTTGAAAGAAAATTTGTCTTCATAGAATTAAACATCATTTGATTCTATGATAACTTTTTCCTTTAGGTCATAAAACCTATATGCTTTATTGTTTGCTGCATACCGAGTGAAAACACATTCATATGCTCTACTAGCGAGTTTAACTCATTTCGGATCCGGAATTCTGACATAAGTCAGACAACCCCAAGTTCTCAAATAAGACAAGTTTGGTTATCTTTTCTTTAATATCTCATAAGGAGAGATCTTAGATTTTGACTTGGGGACTCTATTCAGGACATATCAAACAGTCAATAAAATTTCCCCCCACTAGTGAGGTGCATCACCAGAATTCATCATCATTGCAACAACAAATTCAGTAAGAGTTCTATTATTTATTTTTGTTTTACCATTCACTGCAAGATAGTATGGTGCATTCGTTTCATGTACAATTCCATGTATAAAATTCATTAACAAACTAGAATCATACAGTTTATCTATCACTACAAATTCTTATTATATCATTTTCAAATTCTTTACAAAAATTTTAAACATATAAACTTCATTCTTCATAATGGCGTACAAATATACCCCAATAGACTGACTAAATCATGTCTTATTTAAAAGAAAGCCATAAACAATATTCTTTCTAATCATAGGAACATGCATAACGTTCTTTAAGATTAAAGTCTTTTTGAAGGTAAAATTTAACTCCATGTCTACAATTCCAGCAATATTCGTGGTCTGGCCATCTCCCAACAACACTTTCTTATCTTTAGTATTCGTGAATGTTTAAACATAACACGATCATAACAGGCACAACGAGAGATACATGTATCTATCCACCAACCAACATATCCATCAACCATGTTGATTTCAATGAATATAGCAATAAATTTCCCATTAGTCAGGTTGACCTGTGCATTAGAGACAACACCAAGTTCAAGCTTACTTCTACATTTCTTAGTCATATGACTTGATTTTCCATAGTTAAAACAAAGGGAAACCAACATCATTTCTTTTAGGTGGTGGTTGTTTCCTAGTTGGAGCTATTGGGATCATAGAAGGGTTCTCATTCTTAATTCGGTTCATAATATTGTAGTTATGATTCTTTAATCATTTGCCAAATGGCTTCAGAACTACACCGAATTTCTTTTTGTTGTTTGAAATAACCAAGACTTTTTCTTTTTGATATTGTCTCTAAGATTCCCTTTTGGTTTTTTAAACATTCAAACTATGGGGTAGTTTGTCAATAATAATACCAATTTGAAATTGTTCATTTAAACACATACCTTTTGTGATGATCTTTTAAGCAATCTTTTGAAGTTCGTAACATTGAGCCTCCATCGATCTTACATCTTTGCATTTGATACTTGAAGTAGCAGCTAACAACATACTTCTTTGCTTCAGCTTCTACGTCATACTTCTTTTTCTGAGTCTTTCAGTCTTGTTTTGCAGTATCACATCAACTGTAATTGTCATACCGATCATCTGCGAGTCTATTTGAAATATGATTTTGTAGAGATTTTCATTCTCTTTTTATAAGATGATTTCTTCACTATGCTGTAAATTATTCGCTTTAATCTGTGCAGTAGATTCAGCTTCAACACTATTAAGTGTTCCTTATAAATCTCCAGATTTACTACCGTTAGTTTGTTCGATTGATCCAGAAGGAGCAAAAAAATATCATCGATCAGAACATTAACAACTTTTTTTCAACGTTAAGAACTTCACCTTTTATTGCCGACGTTTGAAGTGACTTCTCTCAAACATGAACGATTTCTCCAAGACAATATCCGCAAAAGAATCAATAATTTCTTCGGTAGTCATGGAATTTTGAAACGTCTTAAAATTGTTATTTTCGGATTTTAAAATATTTACCACCGAAGAAATTACCAGGTTGAGTCGCGAACTAGGTCGCTCTCTTTAAGACATTTCGCGACACTGCTCAAAATTATGCAAAGCAGTCAAACTACTGCGCCGCCTCCAGGATAAAACAACTCAGTTCTATATTGTACGATTACTAGTTGCATGATAGATAATCGATCTAGAAATACACCTTATGATGGTACAAGACCATTCGAATATGGTATCAACACGTAATATCTGGTACAAAGATCATTCATAATAATTTCTCAAACAAAAAGAAACTCAAATAATTTTCCAAAGAGAAATTAATAATGGTCATTTGACCACTCATAATAATTTCTCCAACAAAGAGAAACTCAAATAATTCTCTAAAGAGAAATTAACAATGGTCATTTAACCACTCATAATAATTTCTCCAACAAAGAGATATTCAAATAATTCTCCAAAGAGAATTCAAAAGATTAAACTTGAAAATTTCTCAACTCAAATGAGAAGAAATTAACATAATTCTCTAAAGAGAATTCAAGAAAAATACTCGGAAAATTCAACGAGTAGAAAGAAAGGTGAAGAAGATGACGTTTCGACAATTCAAGAGACGCAGAGTTATAAGAGTGAGGAAGGAAAAACTAATAGAATAATTTTTAGTGTGATTTGGATTGAAACATGTGCACTCCTTATATAGTGAAGTAAGCTATTTAATATTTCTCACATGAGCAATATGAGACTAAATGATTGTTTCAACAAAAAAAATATTCTAATAATATGGGACTTAAGAAATTTTTAAATTCAACATAGTGGAACATGAACATGTTCCAACAATAGACTTTTAGTATATTCTACAATGTGTAAAGGTACTTTTGATACTTCTCGACCTCTTTTATTCACCTTTTCATCAATACATGTCAAGTAGATAATACTCAAATTTTATTTTTGTATTGGCAGGATCCAGTTTCTCATAGTGTGTGTAGAGTTATGCCTTAAGTGAGACTCTAGAATTATTTGAGGAGGCAAATAGTGTTTTGGAATAAGATTTAATCTTGCAGTCACATATGATGCAATTGGAAGGTACCCTTTTTTGTTTGTTCTTCTGCTAACGATTTTCTTTACCATTATTACGGTATATAAACACTTTCAATTTACAAAGATATAATGTGAAATAGGTTAATAGTAATATGTTATAAACTAATAGACTTCCTAATCAAGTCATGCCACTCATGAGAAATAATAATTGATTTTATTTGGAACATTCTAATGTGAAGTTTCGGTTTCCAATTTCGAGGTCAAATTTGTATAATTCTTCTTCGGTTGTTTCCTCGCCGGTTGTGCACAGTTTGTGTCATTAGGCTGAATTGACTAGGTTTAACATCTCAGGAATCCATATATTTAGGAATCCAGTTTGTAAATACAATTTTACAACTATTTAATCATATCAGTTTGAAAATTATGTAGGGATCCATATATTCAATCATATCAGTATTAAATCATATATGTTCATATCATTATCAGTATTGAAATTTATGCAGGAATCCATATATTCATATTCTATCTATGGATTTATAAAAATAGTACATTTTTCACCAAATATTTGTATAGGGAGGAAAAATTGTGACTAACCGGCAGTGGCAATATCAAATTTACAGATCATTATTTAGTAAATATTTTACTAGGACATTCACTGAATCCAAAAATAGCTTCTGAAGTAGAGAAAATTGTATTCTTTCTTATCAATTCTAGAAAAATATTGGTCAAATGAAAACATAAAAATGGCATAACTCAGGTTTAAAACTATTTGTAGTGTCTTATTCCTAGCCTGTTTTATTTTCTAAAACATGACTTTATGTTTTATTTTAAAAATATTTCTTTCATTTAAATATTTATCTTCGATTAATTTATATATTTCTCTTTTACAATTTTTTTTCCTTTTTTATAATTAAATTTAAATATTTTCTATTTTATTTGAATTTCAAAACTAAACAGATAACTATTCTAAAATCAATGCGAACGCACGAGTACGTACCACATCAATATCTTTACGAACATACGTATAACATATCATTATTATATGAACGCATGAGTACTCATACCAAAATACGTTCAAACACACGAGTTATTATATGTTTGGTTCAACATTAAACTTAATTGTTTTAAATCATTCTCTTTTCGAGTTTTATGTAAAATTAGTTTTCTATTAATTTTTAACTAATTCTAATTTCGCATTTTTATTTATCATATTTATTAAATTTTATAAATCATTTTATTTTTTCAACTTTATTAATCCTAAAATAGAACCTTATATTTCTATTTTTTAACAATTGTTTTTTATAAAATATGTGTTTAATTGTCTTTCTTAGTAATAGAGATGGCTAAAAACTTATATAATTATTTTGTTTTTCTTTTTTTCAATAATATTTTAATTTTTTCAAATTTATAAATTAATATCTTAGTAATATAAATTGTCTTTCTAATTTTTAAAAATAGTAAATTACTTTGTAAAACTATTTTATTTTTTTTATTTATATTTTTATTATATTTTAAAAACAAAAACGTGTGTACCATTCTAATACATATGCGGACACACGAGTATTCTACTAATTTATAACAAAAGTTACATTTTAAAAATCAAACATGTATTTTAAATTATAATATAATGAGTTATTATTTGGTAAGCAACCAGAAGTGAGATTTGGTTAGAAAAAACCTGAAAAAGACAATATTTGACCCAAACTTAGTGATGTGGCAAAAATAGAACAAACGTATTAATGTGATTTCCAAACACCACATTTTCTTATATTATAGATATGTTTTTCCTAATATATAACTTAAAACATTATTTTTTCTTTTATGAACAGGATCTTAATATATCTTTTAAAAAATTTTTTTTTTTAAACAAACAACAACGCTTATATAATAAAACGCTGCTGCCTAATGTTTACTCATGTTTTTTAGCGGCGCTTTTATAATATGCTTAAATATGATCGTCACAAGGTCGTAGAAAATTAACAATTAGAAACTATACATCGAATTGCAAATAATCAAAACCTTCTTAAATTTTAATTAGAGAATTTCTTTCTCCATCTAGTGTAGTGGTGAAAATTACCATTAAAAACCTGAAAATATCCTTTAAAAACGCACTTCTGAATTCACCTATCAGCATATTTCGGATGTGCATCTCCGAAGACACCATATTTCCATGTTTTAATACTTAAATGTTTGATTTGAAATCCTTGAGGTAGTTTCGGATATGCACATCCGAAACATGTTGATAGGTGAGTTCAGAAGTGCATTTCTAAAATCATCTTTTCCATATTAGAATGTTGCATGATCAGCTATTTCAACTATTTCATTCATTTTCTATTCCTCCATAGTCAAAACCCTCATAAACCTTCAATCATTTTCAAAGGATTTTTGGTCTCCAACTCAAGTTTCAGGTGTTTGACTATACCAAAGAGAGCATAGAAAGTTGCAATTTGAGGTAAACTTCCATTATTTCATTAGACATTTCCTGCATTGAAGATGATTTGTTGAATAAGAAAACAACATCACTTCGGATATGCACTTCCGAATTCAACCTACCATAATTAAGAAGTGCATTTTCGAAATAATGTCTATTACAAAACCAGAATTATGTTTTAACAAATTCATCTTTTTTAACTTGTTAATGTTTATTTTTAACATGTTAGGTATGGTGCACCCTGATAATATTGTCTAAGCTCTCGTAAAGGTTCCGAACAAGGTTAATGAAGATGATAAGCCAATTACGGTGAAGAACATTGATAAAACGATTGATGTTGTGATAAATTATGGATAACAATTTCAAAATGATAAAAGTTTTACCTCTCATCAACATATACTTGAATGAGTTCGAATGGAAGCTAGAAAACTTGGGTTTGGCGTTGTGATTGAAATGTCCGACAATGGGACTAGTCAATGGAAACCTTTTGTTGTGGTGACATACGAGAGAAGTGGGAAATATGTTCCAAAAATTCGGAAGCTAAAACATGTTGACACGAAATCAAGGAAAAGTGAGTGTCCATTTAAATTGCGCGGTTATGGTAGGGTTGATGGTTTATGGCGTTATAATGTCATGTCTTGTATGCATAATCATGCGTTGGACACCAAGCTAAACGGGCATCCAATTGTATGTCGGCTTAAGGCGGTAGAGAATGAATTTATTTTTGAGTTGTTGTTGATCAAAGTTGCGCCAAGAAACATACTAGCAGGTTTGAAATGAAATAAGTCGGATAGTGTTTCAAATATCAAATAGATTTACAATCATCATTATAAATGACGAATTGCACAAAGAGGTCTGAGGTCCGAAATGCAACATTTATTGAAATGTTTGGATGATAACCACTATGTTTACAGGTACAAAGTTTGTGAGGACAAAGTCAGTATCCGTGACATTTTTTGGACTCATCCAGAAAGTATCAATTTGTTCAATCGTTTCTAACCGTCCTTATGATTTATTCGACGTATAAGACCAACAAGTACAAGCTTCTGCTTCTAGAAGTTGTCGGCGTCACCTCTGTAGCAGTGAAAATCAGAGATCAAATTATTAATTAACTTGACTCGTAAAAGCAAGAGTCGCCAATTCTGTAGCGGTGAAAATCAGAGATCGAGCTATTAATTTACTTGACTCGTAAAATCAAGAGTCACCACCGCGCTTTATTATTTCCAAGGGAAAAGGGAAAAGTGTGAAATAAAACCCATAAATATGCAAAGTAAGTGCAATACTAAAAGGTAAAGGAAAATACAATGCATTTGAAAGAGATCGAAGGTTCGAGGGTTGGTTATACAAAGGGAAGGTACTAGCATCCTATGTATCTACATTATCCTATAGAAACCTTTTGAAATATCTGTTTTTTGGTTAAAATTAGTTTGCTTGCTAAATAAATGTGGGGATGTATCAAATCGACAACACGATTAAAAGTCTAAATAAACAAACAATACAACCCAATAAAAAATAATTAAATAACTAATTAAATTGAATTATTTTATTTAATAAAATTAATTAGTAAAATAATTAATTATATTAAATAATACTTTTCAATCAAATTAATTATTTAAAACAAGAAATATTTTTGTATTTTCATTTAATAAAGTAAAAAATAATAATAATAATTAAGTTAAATAACATTAAAAATTATAAAGAAAAAGAGAGAGCAAATGGGCCTGCAATGAAGCAACTTGGGAGGTGTGTGCATTAATTCGTTGGGCTATTGGGCTTAAGTTGGAAAAACGCTGGGCTTGGTTGAGGAAATTGGATCGGGTCATGGAAGGCCCAGAACCAAAAAATAACAATGTTGTAACAAAACCCTAGAAATGTTATATGATGGCCGCCTCTCACCCTATTCTATTCCAAGCTATCTCTCTTACTTTGTTCTTCTACTTCCTTGGTTCTCAATCTTCTCACTCAACTTCCTCTGTTCATACAAAAAAATTCTTCAACATCTATCTGCCGACAACTACCAATATTATCACGATAAAACAAACAACAATCTCAGCCTTTATAGTTATCTCTCTCTCTCTCAAGCAAACACCAACAACGCAACTTTGCCAAAACTCCCTCTGATCTGCTTTTCAATACAACATGTGATTTATCTCTATGATACTCCCTTTATACTTCTGTAAACAAAAACAACATAATGCCTCTGTTCTGCTCGAATTTGCACTCTCTCCATGCGGTTTCAACAATAACAAAAATATATGTGTTTCAACCATACCCACTGTTTCACAACATTTGTTCAGATTCTCAACATCATTTCCACGATAATCTCGCTCAGCTTTAGATAGATTCCAACTCAGACAGATTTACAAAATTTAATACACCTAGCAAACATGAAGAGAAGTGAGATTTTGAGGCTTACCTGTCAGAGGCGGTCCGGTGCCTTTTTGATGCAATTCAAATGTCAAGAAATCGAACTCCTTAAAATCAAGTATGAATCGTTCAGTCTCTTCTTCTTCCTTATGAACTTCTTCTTTCAAATCTATTTCCGCTTTTTATTGATCTGTTTGCGTCGGTGTTGGATTGAACGTTGTTGTTGTTGCAGTTTTTGATGCGTAGGTATTTGCAACAAATGATGATGAGGATGAATTGATGCGTTTCAGTGCTTCACGTTGGAGTTTGAAGATTGTTGCGATGATAGTATTTATGTGAATTCGTAGGCCTGGATTTATGGATTACAGGTTGTTGAAGAGGAAGTATGTGGAGATCGTTGGAGGAAGATTACAAGAATTTTTACATAGTTTTCTGAATAATTTCTTCCTCTGGTTTTCTCTAACATTTTATAACATCTATCAGAGTCTCTCTGATGGATTTTCGAGAGAGATTAAGTTCAAATTCCTTCTTCTGTTGTTTCTTCTGCCTCTCTTTCTCTCTATTTTCTCAATGTTTCGGTTGTGATTCTTGGTTTATTGGACAAAAGTTAGAGGCTTTTCTGTGTATCTTTTGCTCTCAATGTTCCCCTTTTTCGATTGAATGATTTCTTAATTTTATAGAGAAAGAATGATAAAATTTGGGGGGAAACATTGGTTCATTTGAACTAGTTTGGTATAATAATTCTAGCTTTCTTGTTGTAGGTTGGTGTATGTTCATTTTTGTGCAAATTTTGGATAGTTTAGGTGCAGATTTTAGATAGGTTTGGACTGGTATAAAAGGGCTGGAAATTGGCATCTTGTAGCAAGTCTAGGGGCAGAAGTAGGGTTGTTTTTTGACCTGATTTGATGCAGGTTAATGAGCAGGGTTTGTAGTGGACAACAAAGTGATTTTTATTGTTTTTTGCAAGATTGAGACAAGGAATTTGGCAACAAAAAGTAACATGAAACAAGGCTTAAGAGTATTCAATAACTTTGTAGGTTTAGGATACATTTTCTTGTAATTTATATTGAATACCAATGTAAACTTGAAACCTTAAGATTTAATAATAATGGTCAACGTGACTTGAGATTTTGAAAGTTCTTGAATGGCAAACTTGAATCTAGCAAGAATTTCTTTGAATGAATATTACAAAGCTTGACTAGGATTGAATGATACTTAGATACTCCACATTTAATTCCACACCAACCAAATATATAAATTCTCTTGAGTCAATCTTGATAAATAACGAGAACCGATATTTGGACTTGTATCTTGAATTTCAAACAAATCTGTAATACGGTGGGAGAACTGACTTGTTTTGTGCTTTATCGCAAATGTTACGGATAGCAAGAGTTGCCACCGACTTTTCTTTTATCCAGTAAGGAAAGGGTAAAAAGAACAGGAAAGACCTTTGATAGATTTTGAGTTCGGGGGATAAGTTATGAAAAAGGAAGGTGTTAGCACCCTTTTTTATCCGTAGTTATCTACGGACTCTTAATTGCTAGCTCACTTTTGAAAATCTTGCTTCATGTATGTGATTTGTTTGAAAATATTTTAAAATTGCCAATGTAAGGCTGACTTTGTAATGATTCTTGTATCAGTCCTCAAGAATGCATACAAAGTGTTTTAAAAAATATTTCGTTTGAAAATGTGATATGTAAAAAATGTTTTGAGAAGAATTGTGAGCAAGCGGTTAAGAGTTCCTTACCCACTAAAGGTTGCTCTTATTCTTTTCCTTCTCCTTTAGAGATAGTATTATTCATACCATTAGTTGGTAGGTAGCCCCATCTATTGGATGTGAAGGGACATGTGAAGGATCATCGTACAATCATCGAAGGCAACTTGTAAGGATGCTTTAACAGTTTTGTAAGGGACTAGATCATTTTTCATAGGCAACATCGAAGGGTCGTCGAGGGACTATGATCTTTATTCGAGGGTCGTTTTCTAAAGCATTCCTACATTCGAGGGACATGATCCTTATTCCGAAAGGCAACAAAGAGAGGCTACCCTAGAGGTGTAAGTGTGCAAGTGTGTTTGTTTCAGTTATTTATCTTGAAATTATAGTTTTGCTATCGGTTGGTTTTATCTTGTCATACAAACCTTAGTTACTAACAGCAACATGGAAAATATAGTAGTAGAAGATAAAAGCGGAAATGTAAACCTAAAACTATTACAAGGCTTTGGGGCAGTTACCTAATAGTGAAATATGGAAAAGTAAACCCTAAAAACTATTACATACTAGGAGCAATTACATAATAGAAAAATGCGGGAAAAGTAAATCTAAATTATTACATCCGAGGAGACATCCTATACAATTTATCTAGGAAATGTAAATGCAAAAGAAATAAAAAAAGCAATAAGGAAAAGAGTGGTTTGAATGTTTGTTAGGGTTTTTTATGAAAGAAAATGACTTATAATGATAATTAATTAAATAAACCTAAAAATCTAATGAACTTTAAAATTGAAAAAAGGTTAATTAATTAAATTATTGAAAGGTTAATTAAAAAAAACTAAAAATCTAACTAATTATGGTTTTTATAAAAAAGGTTTATTTTTAGGTTAGTTAAAAATAAATTAGGTTAAAAAGAATTAGGGTTAGCCAAAAAATAGGATTAGGGAAGAAAAATCAATGACAAACAAGGTTAGAAACAAAGAAATAGGAAAAATTCTAGGGGTGGGTGTTGAACCCACGCCCTTTGCCTTCACAACAACAAGGCTTGCCACTGCGTCTGGCGTGCGCTGGTGTCTAAAGAATGGATGCATCTCAATACATATTAAACCTGTAAGAATTGAGAAAATATGAAGAAAAAAAATGTCAAAAGGCAGGGATCGAACCCACGCCCTGAGAGGCTAATGCCTTATCATACGCGTACCTTGCCACTGGGGTGACTGCTTTATCCAGTACCATTATGAAAACTAATAAATATATAATAAAAATTATTAACTAGGCCGGAGAGGCGCCAGAGCCCTAGCTTCGATTGTCTTCTCCGGCGACTTCGATTTTTGTTCCTGCAAAATAACAAGCGTTAGTGATTGAAAGGTACCCCACCCCCCTAATTTGGAACTTTTGAATTCAAAGGTGGATTTGGTTTTGGCTAACTCTCCATGTACAAAAAGATATGAAGCAAATGAAGTAAATTTGTTCCAACATGGCAATACATGATTCGATCGTTATGGGACTCATGTGATGGGTTTATCCTGCATAGTTACACCTCAGAAGCATTTTAGCAATGTTAGTATGCATCAAAACATAATAAAAATAAAAATATGAATTTCATGAAAAGATAGAAACCGGTGAGGCATGTATGAGATTTTCAGGCTCTTTGGATCATTAAGATCGATCCACACTTACCCAATAATATCCCTGAAGTTGAATGGGATGGTTGTTTGGCCTTGAGGAAGGTTGAAAAGAAGGGTTTCGATTTTCCCTAGTTTTGACAAATTTTGAAGTTTTTGGAAAGTGGTTTCTTGCAAGGTTTCGTGTCCTTTTCTTGTCTGAATATGTGGAATATATAGAGGAAAATTAGGTCAAGAAGAATGAGCTTGGACCTTTGTATGAAAACTTTGATTTTATTTAATTTAATTTTTAATAAAATAAAAAATAAATTGAATAAAAATCAAAGGGGTGTATGAATAGATTCAGAGGTTCACTATGAGGTCTAAGACACGTTTGGACCTTGAAAGATAAGCCCACTAGCCCAAAAATCCAAGTTTGATCAATTTGGGTTTCATGCATTTTCTCAAATTTTCCAAACTTGCACCAATCATAACTCTCTCAATTTTTATCATATGAAGGTGATCTTGGACTTTTTAGAAAGCTCAAGATGTCCCCTACAATCTCTATGCTAACCATTTTTTCATTTGAAGAGTTTATCTTGATATAAATTGCTTTGACATAAAGTTTCTTTTTGTTCACTTTTAAAATGACCTGTAATGTTTTTACTCATATCTCTCAAATGAAGCATTTTTGGACTTGAGCTTAGAGATACAAAGATGTAGAGAATTGAATTTCCTTCAAAATAAGCTTTGGTTGAGAAAAATATGATGAAGCATGTGAAATTTATGCTTGGTCAAAGTTCAGTTGACTTCTCCTAAAGAAAACCCTAATTAGCAACTTTTGACTTTTGATAAATCTTGAGTTTTCTTGATGAATCATGATCAACCCTTGATCAAATGATGAATGTGAGTTAAAAATCTTGATGTTGTCCAAAAATCTTGAGGTTTGACTGTATGTAGACCACAATTGACTTTTTGTCTAATATAGTTGATTTTCAATCATCTGGGCCATTGATTGAGAAAATTTATGATGAAAGGCTTGAAACTTGTCATGAGGCTTATTTAAAGTATATGAGAAACCTTGGAGTCCACTTGAAGCATTATAAGTCCAATTTCCTATGATAAAACCAAAACCCTAATTGTAGGCCATTTCTTAGGAGGGGGTTCATCTAATCAATTCTTTTGTAGTCTTTAGTACTTGATAAGCTTAGGAGTATGAGAGATTCTTTTGAAAATAAGAGGGAAAATTTTGGGATACAACAGATGCCCCTGTTTAATCTTCTTAAACTTGAAGAGTTAGATTGTCATACTCGTCATTCGGGATCTGAAGGTGGAAGAGGATTGAACAACCAAGTGCCCAGAAATTTGCATTCGCCTGTGCACGAAATAACACTTGTTGGTTGATTGTTTTGTTTGAATGGGCTTAAAGATGCCATTCAAAGCAGTGATAGGGTGTCGTCGGAGATGGTCTTACATATTCCATCCAAAGTAACTGTTGATAGGAGTATTTATACTTATTCTACGCTTGACTGTATCTTGAAGAATGCTTTTCAGGATTCCGTCTCTGAAGGGAAAATGCTTTCCAGAACGAAATGCTGAAGGAGATGTTTTTTAGAATAAAACTTCTGAAGGAGATGCTTTTCATAATGAAGTACTGAAGGGGGAGCTTTTCAGAATAAACTTCTGAAGGAGTTGCTTTTCAGAATGAAGTACTGAAGGGGAAATGCGTTTCAGAACTCCTCTAAAGGAAATGCTTTCCAGAACTCGGTCTATGGGGAAATGCTTTTCAGGGATCCACCTCTGAAGGGGACATGCTTTTTAGAATGAAGCCTTAAACGAGATTCTTTTCAGAATAAACTTCTGAAGGAAATGCTCGCCAGAACTCGATCTCTGGGGAAATTCTTTTCAGGATTCCCTATGTGAAGGGGAAATGCTTTTCAGAACGAAGTGTTGAAGGGGAATGCTTTTCAAAATAAAATTCTAAAGGAGATACTTTTCAAAAGGATGTACTGAAGGGGAATTATGTTTCAGAACTCCTCTGAAGGAAATGCTCGTGAGAACTCGGTCTCTGGGGGAAATTCTTTTCAGGGTTCCATCTCTGAAGGGGACATGCTTTTCAGAATGAAGCGCTGAAGGATAATGCTTTTCAGAATTAACTTCTGAAGGAGTTGCTTTTCAGAATGAAGTACTGAAGGGGATATGCGTTTCAAAACTCCTCTGAAGGAAATCACGTGGCCATGTAGATAGTCGCCTCGTCTTGTTTCGGGAATTAATCCATAACCTGTCTGTACACTACTGGTAATATCTTTCTGTTTGCAAACTTAACCTGAAAAGACAAAGTTAGTTTTGTGCAATGTCATGATGTGTGTAATTCATTATTTAATGATGCTCTGAAAATAAATGAGAATGTTATATGCATTTCGTATGTGTATGGTATGATTTTTGTAGATGATGTATGGATGCAATGTGTTATTGGTGTGTATCAGTATCTTTGTATAATAATGTCTGGTTAGGGAAAATAAATCCCTGATTGTTACTAGGGATGAGGACAGTAGTTCTTCAGCTTTGTTTAGAATGATTTTACTGGGGATTTATGTTTTCTGTTTAAAGACATTCCATTGGGGATGCTCGACTTCTTCCTGAGAATAGAAGCATTCAAGGAGAGTCGGCCATTCATCATTCTTTGTCAAATTTGTATTCTGACTAGAGATGAAAGAACTGAAATTCTCTGATGTGCTTTTTTACCAGATTTCATATATGAATATTAGCTCTTATGAGGAGGACAACATTGAATGTCATCTGGTAGGAGAAGAGAATCTTGTCGAGGAATTTTTGCAATGTTGGAGAAATAAACTCTGTTGGAGAAATAAACCATATATATTGTGGTGAATTCACTGTGGAAATAATCTTTGATGGGGATTAACTTATGGTTAGCTTCGAACGTTTACCCCAATTACCAAAGTCCTTTGTAAATGCTAATACTATTTTTCATGCATATATTCGTAAATGATATTCATATTCAAATGCATATGTTCATTCAATATAATCATTGAAAAATTTTGCAAATAAAATAGAGAAAGTAAAAATAGCTTTTGAATTTGAAACTGATTGTATTAATTTGGAAAATCTGTCTATAAATAGATAATTATATACAAAGAGACATAAGCCCTAGTAAGAGGAATTCGTCGTAAAAGAAAATATGGACAAAGAGTAACAAAGAAAAACAGCTATGTGGAAATGATTCCATCGAGTTTCAACTCTGCCATTGCCCATATGTCTTCAAGCATCTCATCCCTCATTGTCGGAAGAAGTTGATTAAATTTATCTGTACCATTCGAACTTTGACGTCAGTAATCATGTTGGATGTAAGTAGATGGGTGATCCAACAGGACATAGTTGTACACTTTAATCCCTAAAATTTTGCTTGGATGACCCTTTCGGGTTTTCAGTCCACCGGGATATCTTTTTTTACCCAAGTCGCCCTTTTAGGTTTTCAACTTGCCGGATGTACGTTCTTTATATATATATATATATATATATATATATATATATATATATATATATATATATATATATATATATATATATATATATATATATATATATATATATATATATATATATATATATATATATATATATATATATATATATATATATATATATATATATATATATATATATATATATATATATATATATATATATATCGCTAATTTTTGCCCGAACTCTTTTGGTTCTCCGAGATGCCCTTATTTTTTCTTAGGCCAGTCAACCTAGCGGGTTTCTTTTATGCATAGTATTTTTTAACTATGTCCGTTTTCACACGGTGTGGAAGATCTTCACCGTCCATGGTGGTAAGTATTATAGCGCCACTAAAAAATATTTTCTTAATCACAAATGACCCTCCGTATATGAGAGTCCATTTCCCCCTGGGATCACCTTGTGGTAAGATGATGCGCTTTTCAATCAAATTACCAATCTGGTACACTTGAGGTATTACTTTCTTGTTAAAGGCCTTAATCATGCGCTTCTGATACATCTGAACATGACAAACAGCCGCAAGCCTTTTCTCATCAATCAAATTTATCTGGTCTATCCTGGTCTGAATCGAATCGTCTTCGTCTAAACCTGCGTCTTTCATAATCCTCAGGGAAGGAATCTGGACCTCGACAGGTAAAACAACCTCCATACCATATACTAGAGAGAACGGGGTTTCCCCAGTTGATGTACATGCTGAAGTGCGATAAACATGAAGAGAAAATGGTAACATCTCGTGTCAATCTTTGCACGTCATCGTCATCTTCTGCAAAATATTCTTAATATTCTTGTTGACGTCTTCCACTGTGCCATTCATCTTTGGTTGATACGGAGAAGAATTATGATGTTTAATCTTGAACTGCATGCAGAGTTCCGTGATCATAGTGTTATTAAGATTGGTACCATTATCCTTGATGATCCTTTCAGGTATACCATACCGAAAAATGAGATTATGCTTAATAAACTGAGCCACCGCATTCTTAGTAATAGAGGTAAACGAGGTTGCTTCAACCCAGTTCGTGAAATAATCAATAGCGACCAGGATAAAACGATGCCCATTGGACGCAGTAGGCTTAATCTCTCCAATCATATCAATGCCCCACATCGCAAACAACCAAGGAGCAGTCAAGACATTCAAAGGAACTGGAGACAAATGTATCTTGTCAGCATAAATCTGGCACTTATGACAAGTTCTGGAATGACGATGGCAATCAGTCTCCATGGTCGACCAATAATAACCCGCTCTCAGAATTTTATTAGCCATCGTATATCCACTGGAATGTGTACTAAAGACTCCTTCATGCATATCTTCCATAATATTCTCATCTTCCTTCTTGTCCATACAACGAAGCAAAGTCGAATCATGATTGCGTTTGTACAAAATTTTGTTACTCGGGAAAAATTTGGCAGAGAACCTCCGTAGAAATTTATTATCATTTATAGATGCCCATTCAGGATATTCTTAAGCCTCGAGGTATCTTTTCACTTCATGGTACCAAGGCTTTTCCTCTACTCCATCAGTATCAAATTCGTAGCAATATGCAGGTTCGTCTAATATCTCAATAGTGATTCAAGGAGCTTCATTATCCCAACTGACGTTGAACATAAACGACATGGTAGATAATGCATTTTCCAATTGATTCTCTTCTGGTGGGATGTGTTCAAAAGTGATTTCTTTGAAGTAGGGAATTAACGTCAACACATGCTCTCGATAAGGGATGAGATTTGGGTGCTTCATATCCCATTCTCCCTTAATCTGACTGATTACTAAGGATGGGTCCCCATATACATTCAAGATTTTAATTCTCATATCGAGAGTAGCTTTGATACCCATGATGCACGCTTTGTACTCGGCCATGTTGTTGGTACAGTCAAAACATAATCCAGCAGTGAAGGGCATATGGAAACCCTTGGGAGACACAATCACAACACTAATCCCATTACCAAGTGAATTAGAGGCTCCATCAAAAACCATAGTCCATTGGGATCCTGGATATGAAAGTTCCTCATAGTCAGTAACCAGCATAATATTCTCATCCGGGAACTCAAAATTCATAGTCTGGTAGTCGTCTACAACCTGATGAGCCAAATGATCTGCCATTACACTTCCTTTGATTGCTTTCTAAGTGGTGTATTGAATGTCATATTCTGTCAAGACCATTTGCCATCTTGTTATTCTTCCAGAGAGAGTAGGCTTCTCGAATATGTATTTTATCGGATCCATCTTAGAAATTAACAAGGTAGTATGAGTCAACATATACTATCTTAGTCGGTGAGCAGCCCATGCCAAAGTGAAGCAAGTTTTCTCGAGCACTAAGTATCTTGTTTCACAGTTGGTAAACTTTTTGCTAAGGTAGTATATTGCATGCTCTTTTCGACTAGACTCGTCATGCTGCCCCAATACACACCTCATTGAATTCTCTAACACTGTTAAGTACATGATTAGAGGTCTTCCTTCAACTGGTGGCATAAGAATTGGAGGCTCCTGGAGGTATTCCTTGATTTTTTGGAAGGCTATATGACTATCATCATTCCACTTCACTACTTGATCTTTCTTTAACAACTTGAAGATTGGCTCACAAGTAGCGGTCAGGTGGGAAATAAATCTGGAAATGTAGTTTAAACGTTCCAAGAAACCTCTGACTTCCTTCTCAGTACGAGGAAATGGAATTTCTTGAATAGCTTTAACCTTGGCAAGGTCAACTTCAATACCTTTACCACTGACAATGAAACCTTAAGATTTTACTGGATCTTACCCCAAAGGTGCATTTGTTTGAATTCAACCCCAGCTTATATTTTTTCAATCTTTCAAACATCTTGTGCAGGTGGTCGAGATGTTCTTCTTCTGTTTAAGATTTAGCTATCGTGTCATAAACATAAACCTCTATCTCATGATGGATCATATCATGAAACAGAGCTACCATAGCACGCTGATATATTGCACTGGTGTTCTTCAACCCAAAAGGCATAACTTTGTAACTGAAAGTGCCCCACTGTGTGACAAAAGTAGTCTTCTCCATGTCTTCAGGGGCCATCTTGATTTGATTATAACCGGAGAAACCATCCATGAAAGAAAATACTTTATGATAAGCGGTGTTGTCAACCAGAATATCAATATGTGGAAACAGAAAGTCATCTTTGGGGCTTGCCCTATTCAAATCCCTGTAGTCTACACACATACGCACCTTACCATCTTTGTTGGGTACTAGCACCACATTTGTAACCCACTGGGGATAGGATGTAACAGCTAAGACCCCTGCATTCAATTGCTTCATAACCTCAACCTTGAACTTTTCTGACATCTCTAGATGCATACGACAAACTTTCTTCTTTACAGGGACGAAACTTTTCTTCATCGGTAGACGGTGAACCACAATATCAGTATCCATCCCTACCATGTCTTCGTACGACCAAGAAAAGATCTCAACATAATCATGCAACATCTGAATTACCCTTTTTTTGACAATGTCTTCTAGGCTGACACATATCTTGACTTCTTTCTTGTCTTCTTCAGTACCCAATTTTACGACCTCGACTGGATCTTCATATGGTCGTATGACTCTTTCTTCTTATATTAACATCTTAGAAATCTCTCTAGGTATTTCACAATCTTCCTCACCTTCATCCTCGGCTTGGTAGATCTAACTTTCAAAGTCATAATTGGCAATAACAGAATTGTTATCAATGGGATCAAGAGTGGATATGGGTCTGCAATTTGTTGCGTGGGTGTGTGTTAGAACACATAGTTATTTTGAAAAATATATAGCAAAAGAAGGACAAAGAGCGCAAAATTTGAGTGCAAACATCCAATGATTTATTAAATGAAAATATGCTTATGAATAATGACAACCCTAACAAATGGACCATTGTGCCCCGGGTAAGGCACGAGGCTTAAAGTCATTGTTTAAATTACATAACCAAAAAAACTTAAAAGTAAGAAAACAGAAAATAACATTTACTCCTAACTAAAGGAGATTGGTATAAAGTCTTCAACCTTATAATTATTTAGCTTATTGTTGGTAGTAGGGAAGATCCAAATGTCTATGTCATAGTCACTATCAGCGTCTTCCATAGTGTTAACATGATTGTTGTGAACTCTGTTATTATTGATGCGGAATGGCGGTCTCCTCGAATTAGCACGAGCACGACGAAAAACCCTCTGAGCTTGATAAGTGAAACCCAAACCAAACTTGTCAGATTTGTAAGGAATATCAGGAAGTTGTCCACAAATAGTACAACCACCTTCTTCAACCACAACCCTAGCATCTTTCAAAGAAGCCATTTTTTACGGAGTCTTAGGAACAGCAAAAGCAGCTTTATCATCTGAGGTTGTCTGAGAAACAACCTCAAAGGTCTGGAAAGGAGTCTCAACGAGTTCACCATCCACTTCGACATACTTAAAATAATTCAAATGGCTCACCATATATTTCTCTTTGCTGCAAACTATAATGATCTTCCCCTTCATAGGATACTTCAACTTCTGGTGTAGAGTACAAGTAACAGCACCTGTCTCATGAATCCAAGGGCGTCCCAGCAAACAAGAATAGACCAGACGAATATCCATCACATAGAAAGCATCTTCAAAAACCTGGGAACCCACTTTGATTGGAAGATCCACCTCGCCATGCATTGTTCTCTTCAAACCATCAAAAGCCCTTACTACAATGTCAATGGGTTTTAGAATAATCCCTTCACAGCTAAATTTGTCCAAAGTAACTTTCGGCAACACACTCAACGAAGAACACATGTCTACTAACACATGAGATAAAGTAGTGCCCCTGCACTCAATAGAGACATGCAGGGCCTTATTATGATTCCTTCCTGCGGGAGTTAGGTCTACATCAAAAAATCCTAGCCCGTTATCAGTCGTCAGGCTAGCGATGATGATTTTCAAACTGGTGGACAGAGATATCTTGCGGTACATGAGCAAATTTCAGGAATTTAGCCAAAGCTTGAGCATGAGCTTCAGAGCACATCAACAAGGTTAACATAAATATTTTGGAAGGGGTCTGCCCCAACTGTTCAACAATCTTGTAGTGACTCTTTCGGATAATCTTTAAAATTTACTACATCTCTTGCTTGGAGGGGTCTTCCATAGTAACCTCTTTTGGTTCCTCCGTCCGAGCAGGTTCGGTCCTCTATTCTTCACCTCGAGTTTCAGTAGTAGATTTCATAGCAGTAATACAAATTGGTGCAGCAATAGCCTTCGAAGATATCTCTTGAGAGAAAACCCTCCCACTTCTAGTAAGCTTACTAGTCCCCTAAATATTGCCAACATCGGGATTAGTAACTTCAACATTTTCCTATTCAACAGTCAATGGCTCCTATTTGACTCCATGATAGTAGACATCAGCTCCACAATTCCAAGGGATAGTCTTATCAGAGGAATACAGAATTGGCCCAAGGGCAGTAATAATTATGGGAGCAACTTTAGGTTCGGCCGTAATCTTCACATGACCTTTAGAAGTGATCCTTATATGGGTACCGAAAATTGTAGACACGTCTTCAAGATTCAGGTCTTGGGATGTACTCTCCACAAAAGGAGTCTTCTCAACATGAATTTTCTCAAACAGAATATCACGGTCATCCATCATACACTAAATACCCTTCTTCAGTAATACGCAACCATTGGATTGGGATGCATATTAATAACAATCTTCAATGCAACCCAAAAATAAACCGGCTTGTAGCAATTTCTCCTTAATAATCATCAGGGGAGTAGTCAAATCATTCATAGTAGAAACATAACAAACATATTTGATAGCATTAACACCCTTGTCATGATTGGGCATTGGCATGGTAATCACATTAGGGGTCTCAGGAGGATCAAACTCAATTTCCTTGGCGTCAATCATGTCTTGGATATTATTTTTCAAAGCCCAACAGTTGCTAGTGTCATGCTCGTGGCTATCAGAGTGATATACGCATCTTGCATTATGATTGTAGCACGGATAGGAAGTGTTGGGATTCGGAGGAGGTTCTATCAATGTAACCAACCCCGCCTTCAACATGTGTTGTAAAGCTTGCACCAATGGCATGTTGATCTTTGAAAACTGTCTCTTATGTGCGTCCTGCCTACGCTGATTATTTTGTTATTGTTGCACTTGTGCAGGATTGGAGATCAGTATTGCCCCCCACAGATTGGTTACCATCGCTCTTATTACGACCCTTCTGGATGTACACAACATTGGATTCTCTTTTACCGTTATAAGGCTTTTTCACAACATTTGAAGATGTGGCCACTTGGATTTTTCCGCTTCTGATCCCATTTTCCACATGTTCCCTTGTCAAAATCGGCTCAGTGAAACCAGCCGAAGAACTTCCTGGCAGATTATTATAAAAGGGACCTGTCAGCGTGATTATGAACATGTAAACCAGCTCTCTGTCAGCCAAAGGAGGTTGAATCCTACCCGCAAGATCTCTCCATTTCTGGGCATACTCTTTAAAACCTTCATCAGAACCCATTGTCATACTCTGTAATTGCATACAGGTTAGCGCCATATCCGCATTATATTGGTATTGCTTATAGAAAGCAGCAACCAAATCTTCCCAAGTGTGAATATTGGTCCCTTCTAGTTGATAGAACTATTCCAGTTGTGTTCCAGACAAACTCTCTTGAACGAAATGAATCCACGACTTCTTATCAGCAGTGTGCAGTTGGATTTTCCGAACATAAGACCGTAAATGCACCTTCGGACATGAAATGCCATCATACGTAGAAAAGACAAGAGTTTTGAATTTATGAGGGATAACAACTCCTGAGACCAGAACTAAATCATCAAAATTCAATCCAGGTACCTTCTGGATTTCCATAGCCTTCAGACGCTCTTCTAGAAATTTATATTTATCATCAGTCGGGGGATATTGCTCATCTAAGTAATCATATTCTTCTTCATCGGGATATTTGTTAGAACAAGGATTACTTTTCTCAGTCTTCATACTTTTATTATCTTCGTCCTGTTTGTCTTCTTCATCATATGGGAGGTTAAGATCTCGAGCTTGCTTGACAGGGCCTCCGAACCTTCTGCCCATGTTAAGAATTCTGACTGGTTTCTTTGTTTTCTTCTTCTTTTCACTGGTGACAAGAACCTTCAGCTCTTCCTGCCCCTTGGCTAGGTTCAAGAACATTTGTTGGAATTGGGAATTCTGAGCTTAGAGATCTCTGACTGTTTGTTCAAGATCCAGTTTCCTCCTGAAATAAACAACAAGAAGATTGGAAAACATGTCTAGAAAGTACCTGTTATGTAATGAGATGCATGATATGTAGATGCAATGTTTTCATGGATCTAGCGGGGTAAAAAGATTTAAGATAAGTCTGGCCGCAGCTTTGACTTGTGGAATATTGAGTCTTCATTTTTGGACGTCCTTTTGTAAGTATCAAGCTCACCATATCAAGTGGGTCCTAGCCTTTGACTCAGAGAACGTATTTTGATCTTTGATGGCGTATGGTTAGAGAAAAATAAATCCTCTTGCCCCCTGCTAGCAGTCCGACTTAAAATCCTGCAATAAAGACCCCTAAGATCCTTGAAATGGTTAGTAAATTCCATGTCAAATGTCATGATGTCATGATGTTGTGTTCATGTTTAAACAGATAGCAAACCTAAACAAATCACATAAGAGCCTTAGGTTTAAAGGCTTGCATGAGGTCCATAGGTAAGTACCCCTCCCTATTAAAGTTAAGTTGGCCCAACCTGTCCTAAAATAGTAAACGGGTTCTAGCGATCTCATATTATGGATCTTTCTCGAAGGTTTTATTTTAGTAGAGCAACTGATTCGCAACCAAAACATCTCAGGAGTCGAATCTCAATGAGTGTAGCATCGAGTATCAGCTAACCTTGGATTGCACCGAATCCGGCCATATCACTACCTTCTAATGGCCAAGATGGTTCAATTAAGGTTCTACAAGTCTATTTAGTGCTATTGACACCATGCGAAATCCTAATGTTATCCTCGACTGACTCAAGGAACATTAGTACAATCCAAAGTTACGCACTAACTGTAGCCATCACTTTAACCATATCGGTATATGTCATACTATTTCCATGATCTATTGCTACTTATGCATGGTACCCTAGATCCGGGTGTAGGATCTTTGCAAGAATGTAACCCCAAGCAACCCTTTAAAGTAAAGCAAACAATTCAGACAATTTAAGCAATTAGAAGTGATCTAGACTCTAGGGTAACCCCTCTTTTTAAGTATTATCCCCAGCAGAGTCGCCAGTTCTGTAATACGGTGTGAGAACTGACTTGTTTTACATTTTATCGCAAAATTTGAGGATATCAAGAGTCGCCATCTACTTTTCTTTTATCCAAAACTGAAAGGGTGAAAAGAACAAGAAAGACATTTGATAGATTTTGAGTTCGGGGGGTAAGTTGTGAAAAGGGGAGGAGTTAGCACCTTTTTCATCTGTAGTTATCTATGGGCTCTTAATTGCTAGCTCACTTTTGAAAATATTGTTTGTGTGTGTGATTTGTTTGAAAATATTTTGAAATTGCCAATGTAAGGCTGACTTTGTAATGATTCTTGTATCAGTCCTCAAGAATGTGTACAAAGTGTTTTTAGAAAATATTTCGTTTGAAAGTGTGATGTGTAAAAAATGTTTTGAAAAGAATTATGAGAAATCAATTAAGAGTTCCTTACCCACTAAAGGTCGTTCTTATTCTTTTCATTCTCCTTTCGAGATAGTGCTATCCATACCATTAGTTGGAAGGAAGCCCCATCTATTGGATGTGAAGGGACAGGTGAAGGGTGATCGTACGGTCATTGAAGGCAACTTGTAAGGATGCTTTAGCAGTTTCATAATGGACTAGATCATTTTATGTAGGCAACATCGAAGGTTCGTCGAGGGACTATGATCTTTATTTGAGGGTCGTTTGCAAAAGCATCCCTACGTTCGAGGGACGTGACCGTTATTTTGAAAGGCAACAAAGAGAGGATACCCTAGAGGTGTAAGTGTGCAAGTGTGTTTGTTTCAGTTATTTATCTAGAAATTAGGGTTTTGCTATCGGTTGGTTTTATCTTGTCATACAATCCCTAGTTACTAACAACGACATGGAAAATACAGTAACAGAAGATAAAGGCGGAAATGTAAACCTAAATCTATTACAAGGCTTTGGGGGCAGTTACATAATAGTGAAATGCGGAAAAGTAAACCCTAAAAACTATTACATACTAGGAGCAGTTACATAATAGAAAAATACCGGAAAAGTAAATCTAAATTATTACATCCGCAGAGACATCCTATACAATTTATCTAGGAAATGTAAATGCAAATGAAAGAAAAAAAACAATTAGGAAAAGAGTGATTTGAATGTTTGTTATGGTTTTTTATGAAAGAAAATGATTTATGATGATAATTAATTAAATAAACCTAAAAATCTAATTAATTTTAAAATTGAAAAAATTTAATTAATTAAGTTATTGAAAGGTTAATTAAAAAAAGCTAAAAATCTAACTAATTAGGGTTTTTAGAAAAAGGTTTATTTTTAGGTTAGTTAAAAATAAATTAGGTTAAAAAGAATTAGGCTTAGCAAAAAAATGGATTAGGGAAGAAAAATCAATGACAACTAAGGTTAGAAACAAAGAAATAGGAAAAATGCCAGGGGTGGGTGTTGAACCGACGCCCTTTAACTTCACAACAACATGGCTTGCCACTGCGCTAGGCGTGCAGTGGTTTCTAAAAAATAGATGCAATTCAATACATATTAAACTTGCAAGAATTGAGAAAATATGAAAAAAAATGTCAAAAGGAAGGGTTCGAACCCACGCCCAGAGATACTAATGCCTTATCATACGCGCGCCTTGCCACTAGGGTGGATAGTTCATTCGTTACCATTATGAAAACCAATAAATATATAATGAACATTATTGACTGGGCCGGAGAGGCGCCTGAGGCCCTAGCTCCGGTCATCTTCTCCGGCGACTTCATTTTTTGTTCCTGCAAAATAACAAGCGTTAGTAATTCAAAGGTACCCTACCCCCTTAATTTGACCCTTGTGAATTCAATGGTGGCTTTGGTTTTGGCTAAATCTCCCTGTACAAATAGATATTAAGAAAATGAGGTCAATCGGTTCAAACATGGAAATACATGATTCAATCGTTATGGGACTCATGCGATGGGTCTATTCTACATAGTTACACCTCAGAAGCATGTTAGCAATGTTAGTATGCATCAAAATATAATAAAAATAAAAATATGAATTTCATGCAAATATAGAGACCGGTGAGGCATGTATGCGATTTTCAGGCTCTTTGGATCATCAAGATCGATCCACACTTACCCTATAATGTCCCTGAAGTTGAATGGGATGGTTGTTTGGCCTTAAGGAAGGATGAAAAGAAGTGTTTCAATTTTCCATAGTTTTGACAAATTTTGAAGTTTTAGAAGGTGGTTTCTTGCAAGGTTCCGTGTCCTTTTCTTGTCTGAATATCTGGAATATATAGAGGAAAATTAGGTCAAGAAGAATGGGCTTGGACCTTTGTATGAAAACTTTGATTTTAGTTAATTTAATTTGGAATAAAATCAAAAATAAATGGAATAAAAATCAAAGGAGTGTATGAATAGATTCATAGGTTCACTATAAGTTATAAGACACGTTTCAACCTTGAAAGGTAAGCCCACTAGCCCAAATATCCAAGTTTGATCAATTTGGGTTTCATGCATTTTCTCAAAATTGCCCAACTTGAACAAATCATAACTCTCTCACTTTTTATCATATGAAGGTGATCTTGAACTTTTTGGAAAGCTCGAGATGTACCCTACAATATCTATGATGATCATGTTTTCATTTGAAGAATTTATCTTGATATAAATCACTTGACAAAAAGTGTCTTTTTGTTGGCTTTTAAAATGACCTGTAATGTTTTGGCTCATATCTCTCAAATGAAGCCTTTTTGGACTTGAGTTACAAAGATGTAGAGAATTGAATTTCATTTGAGATGAGATTTGGTTGAGAAAAATATGATGAAGCATGTGAAAGTTATGCTTGGTCAAAGTTTAGTTGACTTTTCCTAAAGAAAACCCTAATTTAGCAACTTTTGACTTTTGATAAATATTGAGTTTTCTTGATGAATCATTATCAAACCTTGATCAAATGATGAATGTGAGTACAAAATCTTGATGTTGACCATAAATCTTGAGGTTTGACTGTATGTTGACCACAATTGACTTTTTGTCCAATATAGTTAATTTTTTAATCATTTGGGCCATTGATTGAGAAAATTTATGATGTAAGGCTTGAAACTTGTCATGAGTATTCTTTGAAGTATATGAGAAACCATGAAGTCCACTTGAAGCATTAGAAGTCCAATTTCCTCTGAGAAAACCAAAATCCTAATTTTAGGCCATTGCTTAGGAGGGGGTTCATCTGATCAATTCTTGAGTACTTGATAAGTTTAGGAGTATGAGAGATTCTTTTGAAAATGAGTGGGGAGATTTTTGGGTACAAAAAAATCACATGAACAATTTTTTTCAAAATTAACAATCCAATTGTTGATAACCCTTAAATCAAAACAACTTAGGTCATGTAAGCATAGAAACTCAAATCAAACCTAAAAGGCCTTGAATGATCACTAGAAGAGGTTTTTGAGCCAAAAGTTACTACATTGAGGAATTGGCATCGTGAAGTTATTAGAACTCAAGAAAACTTTAAATCAAGAAAATGACCTATAACGTTTCAATAAACCCCAAGGCCTTCTAAGCACAATTCGACTTCACTTCTTAAAGAGAACTTGTAGAGGACATTCTTCATGACAACACGCAAAAAAGAATCGTCTCGAGATATTCAAAATTAAAAGAGTTACGATCCTTGAAAGTTAGACAAGATTCATCTTGAAATTAGGTCAAAGTCCAAAAGATGACCTATAAAGCATTCGAATTTTCGAATGATCTTCTGCATATAATTAACTTTTAACTTGTAAAGAGAAGTTGGAGATGATGTCAAGAAGAGTCATACGCAAAAAGAACCGCTATAAAATATTGAATAATGAAGAAGTTAGGATCTTTTGAACTTGATCTTGCAAAAGTTGACTTTTGGTCGAAGTGCTTTGAATCGAACTGCAAACTTGATCCTTCCTTACATTCCAAAGCATATTGATGCACATGTGAACCAATGAGCATGGAATTTTGATTTTGCTTTTTGAGATTATAGGCTAAGCTTTGATGATGTAGCCTTTGAGGACCGTTGATTCACCATACTTGAACACTCGAGAGATCCAAAACCCTACCTGAGGCAAAACACTTGATGCTCTTGATTCAAACCTGTCTCTGCACATGAAACCAAAGAAACACAAACATACACCTTTGTATGGGATTAGAAGTTAGTGATGCATAAAATAAAATGTTCACAATAATTGATAATCTCTGCATAACAATAATCTAAGATGAGAGGATTAAAAACCTATTGTATCTCGTGACCTTGATGCTTTATGAAAATGCAAATGGAGGTGGGATCTTATGTCAAAATTTTGGGTTTGACAACCTCTACGGATAAGACATATTCAGTTGGATTTGGTTTTTTGGAATGTGATAAAGGAGACAACGTTACTTGGGCGTTGGGTATATAAAATACTTTTCTGAAGGATCCACAAAATATACCTAAGGTCATTGTTACCGACCGAGATAACGCCCTTATGAATGCGGTTAACACTGTGTTTCCTTCATCAACTGCACTACTTTGTCAGTATCATATAACAAAAAATGTGAGAGCACGAATCAAACCCGCAGTTGGAACCAAAGAAAAAAAAGCATGAAGATGGAAACATGGTCAAATCTGGTGTAATGGTTGAGAAGATAATGGTTGCATGGATGGATATTCTTAACTCTACTACAGAAGAGTTGTATATTGAGAATGTGGTACACTTCAGGAACTTGTGTGTCGAATATCCCAATTTCTTGAAATACATTAAGTCTATTATCCTTGATGAGGTGAAAGATAAAGTTGCATGTGCTTTTACGAACCGTGTTAGACATTCGGGGAACACGACAACTAATAGAGTGAAATCTGCACATGCGGCGTTGAAGAAGATGTTGGGTAGTAGTAAGGGATAACTTTGTAGAAAATAGGACACGATGGACCAAATGCTCCAAAACCAACATAATGAAATTCAAACAACATTTGGTAGGAGAAAAATTGTATTAGAACATTGATTCAAAGACAACACTCTCTATTCACAATTGGTTCACAACATATCCCCAGCGGGATTGAATTTCATTTTTTATGAAGCGAAATGAGCGGAAATGATAGGGCTAGATAGTTTGAAATGTGGATGTACAATAAGGATGACTTACAAGCTTCTATGTGCTTGTGTTATTTCTAAAAAAAATAAGCTCAATACGCCCATACGTATGGATGTGGTTTGCTCTCATTGGAAAAGACTTCAATTTGATGACTACGAGTTGACAAATGAAGGTAAATCCAACATAACCATCACAAGTGAGTTGGAAATGATAATGGATAGATTTTCTAAAGCGGGATTACTACCGCTCATTACTACCACTACCCCATGATTCCTATTAAAAAGGAAATTAAATTTAAAACAAATTTAAAATTATCCTATAAAACAATGAAAAATATACATTCTTGTCTTTCTTACTCAAATGATTCTTACTATATAACATTACTCTTTATTGTTTTACATTTTGTTAGTTTAGGTAGTGTGTTGATTTTTGTTTAAACAAGTTGAAATTGGACATGTTTTAAAACTCAAATCTTCACTTTTCAACTTGTTTATTCACTTTCGCACAGTTTTTCAGAAAGCTTGTTTTTATTTACCTTGAGGAAATGTGTATGTGTGTAAATTCTGTTTAGTTGTGTAAATGAGATGTGTATGTGATAAGTGGAGGATTGCACTAGAACTGCTCTACTGTTGTCCTGTTTTTCTGGTTCTGGTGTAGCGCTCTTAGTGCGGTAGAGCTTGCTTAGCGCACTCTTCAGTGATGCGCCAATGAACTTTTTTTATTTCACTTGGTCATCCTTTTTCCCACTTTCACCAAGGCTTTATAGTAGTAAATAAAAAGTATTAATTTTTTCTAATAATTTTTGTTGTTGTTTGTCTTCCAACTTTTGTTCGATAGCTTAAAGTCGCATTTGGTGATTTCCCGATTTTGATTGATTCAACTTGAGGATGTATGGTAATGATAGTTTTCAAAGTTGGTACACGCTAGTTACTCGTTTATCGATTTCTATAGCATAACATATTTAGGAGATTTATCATTTGTATAATTACTATATCATTCATTCTTTTTGCATTACTCGCTTTTCATTGAATCACTGTAGTTCCCATTTTACCCCAATGTGAGGAAGCTTTCCATTGTTCATATATGCTGGAGGCCACATTTTGGTTTTAGCTAGATTTTATTATTCTTAATATTTTATTTTGTGTTGATTGTATGAATGCATGAAAAGTATCAAGGCATTTCAGTTTCATTTTATGCACAACTACCTGGCCAAATTGTCAATTCACCTAGTGTGTGAGAATTTGTTATCCTCCTTTAAACCTTTTTGTCAATGTTCATGTTGTGATTGAACTTTTTGCTTGTCTATGTGTGTTTGATTTTCCTTTTTGAATGAATATTGATTCTTTGTTTTCTTGAACCCTTAACCATTGCGTTTGGTTTGAATTTTTACCTTGCCTTAGAAAGTAGAGAGTATTCACATTAATGTTAGTTGAATTCAAGTTGGGGAGAGAAATTGTTTCCTCATTTATGTTGTGATTTCTATGCGGTTGTGAAAAGAAGAAAAAGAAAAAAAAAAGAGAAAGAAAAAAATTGAAAAAGCATTGAAAAAGAAAACAAAAAAAGGAGTTCAAATAATTGTGCAAATAAGTAAGGTGTGTTTTGTGTAACACTTGGGATGAAAGAAGAAGTTTGGTTGAAATTAAGTGTTTGAACTTTTGTGAGTTGATCACTCCCTTAGGTTTAGGCAAGTTTTTCTTTCGATTAGCTTTAGGAATTATCCCTTTTTTGTTAAACAAGCCATATTACAACCATGAAAAGCCCTTGTGATTCTTGCCTTTACATTTTCAATGTGAATTTTTGGATGAATGCATAATTTAGTCTTTTGTTTGCATGATTGTTGGATGAGTGTCTATGTCTCTCACTTTTGTGTGTTCTTCATCTACCGATGGATTTTTTTCCAAGTGTGATTCATGATTAAGCTTGTTTTGTTTTGGAATGTTTAGTATAATTTTTTGTAATTAGGATTCGTTTCGTTTACATTTTGTCGTTGTACGATTGTGGTAAGTATGTACTTTGTTGTGCATTTTTGTTTGAACCATACATTTCTTTTCATTTATCAAACCTGTTGATTCATGATTCTTTGGTTGATTACTCTTGCTTCTTTAAGTTTGTTTGGCCTTGTTTGAGGACAAACAAGTTCAAGTTGGGGAGAGTTTGATAAATGCAAATTGTAGTTATTTTTGTATATACTTTTTGTTGCCTTTATCGAATCTTTGTTATTAATATCGGTTGAATAAACCCTACTTTTATGTAAATACGTTTTGTTTTTGTATGTTTGTGTTTTCATGTACATAGTGTATCATTTGATAGTTTTGTATTTATTTTGTAGGAATTTATGTATGTTTGGAGTATTAAGGAATAAAAGGCCAAAAGGAAGCTCCAAGGATGCAAGATTGAAGCAATAAAGCCACTGTTGTGCACCAGGAAGTGAAAATAAGAATTTTTATCTATCAAGCCTCGACAGGCGTAGCCTGGGCGAAGGGCTTGTGGGTCGTGCTCGCTGGGAGAGCATGGGCGAGAGGAAGGGAGAATTTACCAGTGGCTACTGACTTGAGCTCTCTTGCAGATCGCTGGGCGAGGAATAATAAGCTCGCCGATCGAAGCTTCCCTTCATCGGGCGAAGGAAGATATTTGTTTCCAGTTGCGTGTATGGAACACGCTGGGCCAATGAAATAAAGGTTGTCGCTCGGTGATGTATTTAGCTCGTCGGGCGAGCGTGTTTATACAAAATTTTGTTTATATTTCAAATTCATTTCATTTGTTAGGTGATGGTTTTGGGGTGGTTTTTGTTCTCCAAAATCCATCAACCTCATTTTTTTGGTAGATTAATTTAGAAAACAACAATGAAGCTCGCATACGGATGATCCACGGTGCATTGCTCTTCGATCGACACTGACAAACTGGGAGATTTGTGGTTTATTTCTCTTATTCTCTGTGTATTCTTAATTTATTGGGTTTTGTATATGTATTTACTTTGAGCTCGTGTATATTTGTCGCCCATGGAGTTGTATAAAACTTGGCTTACAAATCTTTGTCGATTTTTATCCTAGATTTTTTCTCTGTGCTTAGGGTTTGGGTTGTTATAGACATATTTTGCTTGAATTTTTACCTAGGTTGATTATCTAATAGTGTCTAGATTCTAGAGATAGATTTAGATCTATTATTCACTTGGGTGTTTGTGATTAATGCATTTGTGTTAGTTGTGTTAATGCACTGTTGACTTCTGTGTTGTTGAGGTTGGTTGAGAGATTGCCTCCAAGATGATACAGTGGGTGTTATATTTGATATGTGATGACATTGATGTATATTGTAGGTTAAGTATAACTAGTCGATAGTTTTAAGTTTTTGAGGGGTGGATTATATGCATGGTTGATAAGTTTCTTCTCCAATGAATGAATTATTTTCCTGTTTATAACTTTTAATTCCTGCATTTACTTTAAACCCATTTTAATCCAAACTCATAAACTCGAGACTTGTCGAACAACAATTTAGTAACACTAATCCTTGTGTCGACGATATGATACAACTAAATAAATACTTACTTTTACTTACCGCTTTACCGCTTCAGCAAAATGGCGTTGTTTCCGGGGATTGGTATTTTTATTGTTTCAAATTGCAATAGTTTATTTGTTATTGAGTTTGGCACATAATGTTCTTATTGTCTATAATGTGTTATAGAAAGTAGTTTATAATTGATACTTGTAATCTTTTACATACTTGTGAGTTTATATATTTGTTTCTCTTCATGTTTTCCAAAGGAGTCGTTAGATGTGTAGTTCTTGTCAGAGCTCGAAGAGACGAGAGCAAAGGCGGGGTGAAAGCATTTGACTCATTCGAAGCAACGTGTTGGTTTGTAAATAGCATACGTCAAGCTTATAATATAAAACAAGCATGTTTTATTGTTTTTTATTTTGTTAGTTTAGGTAGTGTGTTGATTGTTGTTTAAACAAGTTGAAATTGAACCTGTTTTAAAACTCAAATATTCACTTTTCAACTTATTTATTCACTTTTGTACGGTTTTTCCGAAATCTTGTTTTTATTTAGCTTGAGGAAATGTGTATGTGTGTAAATTATTTTTAGTTGTGTAAATGAGATGTGTAGGTGATAAGTAGAGGCTTACACTAGAACTGCTCTATTGTTGTCCTGTTTTTCTGGTTCTGGTGTAGCGCTCTTAGTGCGGTAGAGCTTGCTTAGCGAGCTCTGTTGTGTTACGCTAGTGAACTCTTTTGATTTCACTTGACCATCCTTTTTTCCACTTTCACCAAGGCTTTATAGTAGTAAATAACAATAGTATTAATTTTTCTAATAATATTTGTTGTTGTTTGTCGTCCTATTTTGGTTTTATAGCTTGAAGTCGCATTTGGTGATTTTATGATTTTAATTAATTCAACTTGCGAATGTGTGGTAATGGTAGTTTTCAAAGTTGGTACATGCCAGGTACTCGTTTATTTATTTCTATAGCATAACTTGTTTAGGAAATTTATCATTTGTATAATTACTATACCATTCGTTCTTTTTGCATTACTTATTTTTGTTTGAATCACTGTAGTTCCCTTTTAACCTCAATGTGAGGAAGCTTTCCATTGTTCATATATACTGAAGGCTACAGTTCTTGTTTTAGCTAGATTTTATTATGCTTGATCTTTTATTTTGTGGTTATTGTATGAATGCATGAAAAGGATCAAGATATTTTTGTTTCATTTTGAGCACAACTACCTAGACAAATTATCAATTCACCTTGTAAGTGTGTGAGCATTTGTTAACCCCTTTTGAGCCTTTTTGTCAATATCCATGTTAATTTTGAACTTAATGCTTGTCTATGAATGTTTGATTTTCTTTTTTGAATGGATATTGATTTTTTGTTTTCTTGAACCCTCAACCATTATTTTTTGTTTGAAGTTTTACCTTGCCTTAGAAAGTAGGGAGTATTTACATTAATGTTGGTTGAAATCAAGTTGGGGAGAGCAATTGTTTGCTAATTTATGTTGTGATTGCTATGCGGTTATGAAAAAGAGAAAAAGAAAGAAAAAGAGAGAAAGAAAACGAAATGAAAAAGAAAGAAAAAAATTGAAAAAGCTTTGAAAAATAAAACAAAAAAAAGAGTTCAAATAATTGTGCAAATAAGTAAGGTGAGTTTGGTGTAAAACTTGGGATGAAAGAAGAAGTTTGATTGAAATTTCGTGTTTTAACTTTTGTGAGATGACCACTCCCTTAGGTTTAGGAAAGTTTTTGTTTCGGTTAGCTTAAGGAATTATCCCTTGTTTGTTAATCAAGCCACATTACAACCTTGAAAAGCCCTAATTATTCTTGCTTTTATATTTTCAATATGAATTTTGGGATGAATGCATAATTTAGTATTTTATTTACAATATTGTTAGATGAGTGTCCATGTCCCTCACTTTTAAGTGTTCTTCATCTACAGACAAATTTTTTCCTGGTGTGATTCATGATTAAGCTTGTTTTGTTTTAGAATGTTTAATATGATAGTGGTAAGTATGTACTTTGCATGTGTATTTTTGTTTGAACCATACATTTGCTTTCGTTTATCAAACCTGTTGATTAATGATTCTTTGGTTTATTACTCTTTCTTCTTTAAGTTTGTTTGGCCTTGTTTGAGGACAAACAAGTTCAAGTTGTAGAGAGTTTGATAAGTGAAAATTGTAGCTATTTTTGTATATACTTTTTGTGTAAATACGTTTAGTTCGTGTATATTTGTGTTTTCATGCACATAGTGTATCGTTTGATAGTTTTGTATCTATTTTGTAGGAATTTATGTATGTTTGGATCATTGAGGAATAAAAGGCCAAAGAGTAGCTCCAAGGATGCAAGATTGAAGCAATAAAGCCACCATGGTGCACCAGGAAGAGAAAATAAGAAGTTTTGTCTGTCAAGCCCCGCCGAGCTAAGCCTGGGCGAAGGGCTTATGCTTCGTGCTCGTCGGGCGAGCACGGGGCAAGAGAAAAGAAGAATTTTCCAGTGCCTACTGACTTGAGCTCGCCAGAAGCTGGCTAGGCGAGGAAGAATAAGCTCTCCAAGCGAAGCATCCCTTCATCGGGCGAAGGAAGATATTTGTTTCCAGTTACAGGCGTGGTGCAGGTTGGGCCAAGGAAATAAAGGTTATCACCGGGCGATTTATTTCGCTCGCTGGGCGAGTGTGTATGTACATGATTTTTTTTATATTTCAAATTCATTTCATTTATTAGGTGATGGTTTTAGGGATGGTTTTTGTTCTTCCAACTCCATCAACCTCAGTTTTTTTGGTATATTAACTTAGAAAACAACAAAGAAGTTTGCATGAGGATGATCTGGGGTGGATTACTCTTTGACCGGTGGTGATAAACTGAGAGATTTATGGTTCATTTCTCTTCTTCTCTATGTATTCATCATTTTTTGGGTTTTGTATATATAAATACTTTTAAATCATGTATATTTGTCGCTCACGGTGATGTATAAAGCTTGCTTTACAAATCTTTGTCGGTTGTTATCCTAGATTTTTGATCTGGGCTTGGGGTTTGGGTTATTATAGACATATACTTCTCAAATTTTTATCTAAGGTGATTATCTAATAGTGTCTAGATTCTAGAGATAGAGTTAGAGCTATTATTCACTTGGATGTCTGTGATTAATACCGATGTGTTGGTTGTGTTATGCTGAGAGATCGTCAATGCGAGTAGCACAATTGACTTCTATGTTGTTGAGGTTGGTTGATAGATCTCCTCTGAGATGATATAGTGGGTGTTGTGTTTGATACGTGATGACATTGATGAGTATTGTAGGTTAAGTATAATTGGTCGATAGGTTTAAGTTTGTGAGGAGTGGATTATGTGCCTTCTTGATAAGTTTCTTCTCCAATGAATGAATTCTTTTCTTGTTCATAACTTTTAATTTCTGCATTTACTTTAAACCCATTTTAATTCAAACTCATAAACGCAAGACTTGTCGAACGGAAATTAAGTAGCACTAATCTTTGTGAAGACGATATGATAAAACTAAATAAGTACTTAATTTTTCTTGCCACTTTACCGCTTTAGCAATTCCACACTAAAACTAGGTTTGTAACATTTTATTTAAAGTCATCTCCTGAACTGGATTGGGCTTCAAAAAATGCAGTAAATCAGCTTCTAAAAGTTTGCAGAAACTTCTACGTAAAAATAGGACTTCAATCATTAGTTTCCTAAATTATCTCCATAGTTAGAAACTAATGATCCTTCTTGAAATAAGCTTGAATTTCTTAATCCTTAAACATAGCGCCACACAGGATAACATAATATTCCTGAAATATTCTACATATGAAATAATCTAAAACATCCAATGGTCTAGTTGTACACAGGCGTGATTTCGAATGATCCTGCATAGGACGTCTTGTTCAACATGTTTCTTTAATTGATAGAATATCTGATTTCAATATATTTATGCTAAGTTAGTTTTACCAAACATAAAGCCAACCACAAAAATAGAGAAATAACAATCTCTCCCTTGGCTTATTTTGGCTAAAACAACTTAATATTCCTTCCACACATAAACATAAACAACAACTCAGGTTTGAAAATAAATCAAACACTAATATCATAGGCACAATAGAAAAATTATCAGAAACAGAGTATAGTGAAAGCTACTCATCACAGAATCAAGAGAAAAAATCTCAACATGTCAGGACATCATGTCTGACAAATCTTCACATTAGTCCAATCCAGAATAGGGACTCTCACTCAAAACCTACCAAGTACCACTTTAGAGGACAACAAATTCTCCCCCTCAATAGCAGCAATCATTTATCAGATTTTGGTTAGATCACACACAAATTACTCCCCCTTTTTAACCATAATATGACAAAGGTGAGTAACAAACCAATCATCAACCACAGTAGCACATTAGCACAAAACCTAAACAAATCCTAGGCATTTAACCCTTACACAATCATAAAGCAATTAAAACAAGTACACAAAGCAAAACCAAAAAGGTTTACATAAGCAATAATCAGGCATCATCAGCATCAACAATAATCTCCTTCTCTTCTCCTTCTCTGTCAACATTAGCACCAACAGATGCAATAACTTCATCACCAACACCAGCATCATTAATTCTGTCAACATGATCTTCACCTGGGAAGATGTCATAACAAAGTTTGGAACTTGTGTTCCACCAAACACACTGTTGTACCCCAAAATTTTCCCTCTCATTTTTCCTCAAGAAATCACAGCTTCAGGCGTTTCCTGATTTTTCAGATTTGGCTCAAGAATCGGTCAAACAGACTTTTCTCGTCAGTCAGACACAATTAGGGTTTTACTGATTTTCAGGGCTCTAGAATGTTTCAAACAGTTGGCTTAGGGTTTTGGTTGATTTTGGCTCAATTTCGATCAGGCGAACGCTTCTTTGGCATTTAATCAGGAATTAGGGTTGTTCATGCGCGGTTCTTCAGAAAGATTTAATTCTACGATGCTTTGTAAGTTATTCCGAGATTTGGTTTGAATTCGCATTGTTTGACTTAATCAATATAAAGAATGCATTTGGATTGAATTCACGTTTGTTCGACTGAATTAGTAAAAAGGATACATTCAGTTTGAATTTGCAGTATTTGGTAAAAAAATCAGTAAAAAGGGGAATGTGTCTGATCAATTGTTGTGTTTGACTGTGCTTTGCTTTGGATGTTGGAAGCGCCAAGTTTATTATTTGATCAACGCTGAATCAATGTTTAGTTAATTATTTATTATTATAAAGATTAAATAGCTGGAATTTAATTTTCAGTTATTTTAATTTAAAGAACTATAAATAATAAATAAATAATTGAAAAGGGATAAAAAGAATTAACTGGATTAAAAGAATTTTTTTATTTCATCTTTAAATATTTGTTACAATTATTATTTAGATACAAGTATTCATTTACGAGGTATTTATAATAATAATAGTTACAATGATTAAATTGAAAATAAAACTATCCTATTTTTTCTAAGTATTCCTAAGTCTCTAATTCTTCAATTCTTCATCTGCTATCCCTTGCTCCAGTGCTCCATTTTAATTATTCATCTGCAAAGAAAATAAGAAAAGTCAATGACAGATAAATAAATAAAAGAGACAGATAAAATTACAGTTCATCATTAAGGGCAACTGATTGGGATCAGTTAACCCTCTCTGCAAATCACGGGATTTCTCCCGGTTCACAAAGAGGGACGAATATTTATTTGCTAAACTTTGAAAGAATGCACAAGTCAAATTGTCAAACTGCATAGTTCAAATCTCAAACAGCATGATGCAAAGTCAAAACGCATACTCAGGCAACCAAACCCTCAAGGCCCTCAGAATACTCATCATAGGGCATTTTAACAACCAAACACAAGGCATCAATCTCAGCATACAACAAATATTCTGAAAGGCAACTCAGAGACGAGGAAAAGAAACGACACAAGTGTACAGAAGCATACAACGAGGCAACGAAGAAGAAAGAAGTGAAATTTACAAAAGGGTTTTCAGTTAAATATCATCATCAAACCAAAAGTGAGACAAAGAGTACCAGGGTTACCAAAAGGCAAGCTAATTCATCACAGCACCGCGTTCTCCGCCCAAGCCTCCTACGCGCCTCCCCATCTCCTCCATCGTCTTCCTCAAACAAAAGGTAGTAAATTCTCTTCTCATCCCTTTTCAACCTCGTTAAACAAACAAATCAAAACACCTTAATCAAAAAAGCAGTAAATCATAACATGCGAGGAAGAACGAAACCCTAAACGTGCTAAGCCAAAAGAGGGAACAAAGGGGGGTTACCTTTTAGTTGGTTTCACTGAACCAAGGAAGGAAGGAAGAAGAAGGTTGCACTGGTGGCTAGGCGGAGAAGATTGCAATCGGAGAAGACAAAGTGACACAAACGGCGCCTCTGTCTCAACAAAACCCTAAGCGTTATCCCAAATGAAAACAATATCAGAACCCTAAGCCAAATTGTCACTCTGAAGCATTGGGCCTCGCCCATTCTCACAACCATAAGCCCACTGTATTCCAGTTAGCACCCCCCCCCCCCCCCCCCCCTCATTTCTTTTATGTTTGGGCCATAACCTCCCAAAGGCCCATTCAAAAACATAACCTTCTTTTTTTAATATAAAACCGATTTTACATAACTTAACCTTAACCTTTTATTCTTTTTTTTTAACATAACTTTTCACATCAAACTTTTTTCTTTTTTTTTATATAACATATTTATAATTTGAACACAATATATATTTTCTCAATTTTTAAAACATTTCTTTCATTTAAAATTCTTGTATAAATACATATTAATACTAAATTACATTAATACCTAAAACTTAAAACCTTTTTTCTTTTCTTTCATTAAAACTCTTTTTATTTTTAATGTAAATCTTGCTTAAAACATTTATAAAAAAATACATAAAGAAATAGACTTTTTTAGTTTGAATACTCTTTTTTTTTCTTAACTAAAACATTTTGTATATAAATATACTAACATAAATACATAAAAAAATAGAAATTAAGATATTTTCTTTTCTTTTATTAAATTTTCTTTTTGTACATAATCAAGACAAAATACATTTTTTAATATACATAATTCAATTAAAATTTAAAACATTTAACTAAAACATTCTTTTTTGTACATATTAAAGAAATATACAAGATCAAAAATTAAATAAAGAAAATATTTGATTCCTTTCTTTAAGTTAACCATACCTTAATAATACATTAAATTCACATTTTCGCACTTGTAAATAAACAATACACTTACACCTACACGATACATTTCAAATTATACGCTTGACACAAATACATTTACATTGCTCCTATACACATTTGCTTATCTTATACATTGCTATACGTTATGTTGTACCCCAAAATTTGCCCTCCCATATTCCTCAAGATTTGCCAAGTCAATGCTTCAAAATCTCCCCAAGGGTTGCACAATTCAAGGGCCTCCTAACAGTCAAAAAATTAGGGTTTTGGTTCTGACAAAGAAAATGAAGTTTCCAAGGGTCCAATCAAGTCCCACATGCCTATAAACATGGTCAAACATCCTCATGTCAAGTTTCAAGACTTACAGCACAAAATTGCAAAGTCAAAAACCCTAATTGCCCTACAGTCAACTGCAGGGGCAAAATGGTCATTTGACAGTCAAAAGTTCAAATTTTTGGTCAACATCTCATTTTGAAGCCACAAACATCATTTGATCAATGTTTGATCATGATTCTCAAAGCTTGGATCAAAAAGTCTCAAGATGCAAAAGTTTCCATATTTGGACAGTTGAAAAAGTCAACTGTAACATGACCAAGGCATAACTTCCACATGGATTATCAGAAAAATTCCATCCAAAGCTCATTTTGAAGAGAAAGACATTTCCTACAACTCCTCTTCACACTTCAAGTCCAAGAAATGCTCTCACAAAAAGTTATCAATTTCAACATTATAGGTCATTTTCAAAAGTCAACAAAAAGGGACTTTAAGTCAAAGCCCATAACTTGAGATTGGTAAATCAAAATGACATGGGACCAAAGGAATTGGTTACAGGACTTGAAAACATTACATACATATCATACATATCATACATATCATTGCAGTACAGGTACCCTTTGGACAGGTCACTTACCATCTCTGCTGTTTATTTCAGCAATGGCTTTCCAACCAGACAACCAGGACCTTCTTGCTCAAGAGACTCGGTTCGGGGAAATCCTCCTGAATCTATCCAAGGGGCAGGAGGAGCTAAGGACACTTCTCATGGAGACTTTGGTCAGGAACAGCGCTGAGGACGAACGGCTGAAACATCTGCAAGCTGAAGTGGATGTAATGAAAGCCCAAATGCTGGGGCAGGTGACTATCATTCAAGGCTTAGCTCAAAGACAAGACGAGCTCGGGGTTCTCGTCAACCAACTGCTTCGGGGTAACCAACAAGGGAAAACATCTAAGGTTGAAGGGCCAGCCATTATTCAACCATCTTTGAGACAGGGAGGTAAGGGGAGAGCTCCTCAGGTGGCTTCAGGGTCACAAATTCAACATCAACCTCACCAGCTTCATCCAGACAAGCCCAGGAGGAAATTCACCCAGCTTAACATGTCGCTGTTCCAAGCTTTACAACGCCTGTTGAGGTTGAATCTGATCACATTAAGGGACCATCCCCGGAACCCCAACACAGCATCTCCTATCTATGATCCCAATAAAAGGTGTGCCTACCACTCTGCCTGTCCAGGACATGATACAAATGAGTGTTGGGCTCTGAGGAACAAGATCCAGGACCTGATTGATGAAGGAGCACTGGAGTCCACACAAGATGGTCAGGCTGAATTTTTCTACCATCCCTCCAAGGCTCACCATTTGAAGTGACAAGCCCTGAGATGAAAAGACCTTTGTTCATTAGGATTTTCAAGTCGTAATTTTCTTTTGTTCAAACATTCTATTCATGTTAAACGCTGTTATTTCATTAATGCATCGCATATGTCTGTTTTGAAGCAATATATTTGTATTCACTATATGCAAATTATTTTCATATTTTTTCTGATGATCAACTCTCGATTAATAATTCTAAGCCTCTTGAGGGAGGATGACGAAAACGATACCGCCAACTACAGTATGCTTTTGAACAGACCCCGCTGATGAGGTACAGGCATTGTTTCAATCCCTAAACACTGGAGTTATAAGGAAGATAATCCCTCGTCAACCCCTTTTGAGCCAAAGAAGTAGGAGTTTTTCTTTTCGAAATTTAAAACCCTTAATCATAACCTGGGGCAGGGTAGTTCCCTCAGTTGATCCAAGTGCATGACAAATGGCACCAAAGAGGTCCTTACAAAAAAAAAAGAGACAATGATGATTCCGAATAATCATAAGGATAGGCAGTCATTATATCTCAAAAATAAAAGCCCAATAAGTCAAAACCTATAAAGGAGACTTACAAGACTGGGGCATCCCGCTGACTGTAATCACAAAAGAAACAGTTCAGGCAAAAAAAATAGGGATAGCAAAATCAAAAAGAAAGAGGTCATACAAACCCTCAACAACAAAAAGGAATGACTGCCTATTCAAAATAAGTTATCCACATCCGAATCATCACCGGAAAATCACTGACAAAGACTCAAATAAGGTCTAACGCACGATCAACTGAGCTTAGGTTTGAAGAACATCACGAAGAGTGGGTGGGTACAAATAATTTGAGCCTTTATCCTTTGTTTCTTAAACCGTGAACCATGCCACGTCATAACCCTTAAAAATTCATAGCTGAAGCATGGGTTAGTTCGAAAGCATACTGTTACGAAGGGTATCCTGACTCCTTAAGGCTCGCTGTAAAATAACGAGTTGACATCACATTTTACAAACATTCACTTGTTTTATGAAAAAGAATGCATTTTCAAAATCTTCAAGACAGACATAAGCTTTGCGCCTTTGATATAACATTGTTTGCGTATGACTATTTGTTTGAACAGCAGGAAAATTCGCATGGTGAATACCTAGTGAACAAAAGCACTTCCAATCAAGGGGCATGGCATGACCAGTGTCCATCATCTGGGGCAGTCCAATCAAGATTCGGAGAATCTCTCAAAGGCCAAATAGCCTGGGGCAAATCTCCGCCTGAGTCATTTGAGGAACTCCAGCAACGAATCTTGCCTGATCAAACACCTTCTGGTGGCATGACAAAACACTTCTAACAGGATTCAACTCCCTACATCCTGAGAACATGGACATAGTCGAAAAAGATACTACGCAAAATCAAAGACCCACTAGGTTGACGTACCTAGGCAGAAATAAGGGCTTCCCGGCGAACCAAAAGGGTTCGGGCAAAAATAAGGGATGAAATGAAAAAAATATGTACACCCGGCAAGTCGAAAACCTGAAAAGGCGACTTGGGCAAAAATGGGTATCCCGGTGGACTGAAAACCCGAAAGGGCGGTCCAGGCAAAAGTTAGGGATCAAAGCGTACGACTATGTCCTGTCATCTTGTCACCTGCCTACCTGAAGAAGGTTTGACCCTCAACAACTATCAGCACCTCACAGGTCTTCCTCTCCCACCTCAGAAACAGGGGCAGTAATGAGTCGTCCAAACGGTATAATGATTTTGTCCATCAAGGTACCAAGGTAAGTTCAGCCGAAGAACATAACCAGTATACCTTAATTCCCCATAGAGTGAGCCAGCAAGTCAGTGCACTCTATACCCAAGCAAAGTTATACGATCAGCCTTAAGGAAATTGAGTATCCTCCCGCAGATCTCAACATCCCCCAGCAGTATATATGCATTCTTAACAGGCATCCCCGACAATCTTGGTCTAAAGATTGTTCCCCGGAGGGATATCAAACATTCAATGGAGTCACTTCCCCGGTACATCTCAAAACTTCCCCAAGAGAGTCCAATCTAGTTCCCCAGAAAGTTGGAATTCATCTCCCCAAGCAGTAAGCTTATCCCCAGTAGATTCTGGAAGCTTATCCCCGCAGAGCACGAATGCGTCTCCCGGCTTTATTCAAAGAGTTATTTCCTTACCAGGATATAACTGGGTTATCCTCAGCCAAAAGCCACGGAAAGAGTGTCCTCGACGAAGTCTTCTTATCCCCAGCGAAGTCTATTAACACTTCCAACACAACAGTGGTATCCCCAGCGAAGTTACCATCAACATTTCAGCAAAATATCTCTCTCCCCACAGAGTGTTGCTTCCCAGTAAGATCGTTAGAGTACTTTTCTCCCTGCAGAGTAATCCATTCGCCAAGTTCATTCCCCAACGGAGTCATCTTCTCCTACCGGTATTCTTGCAATTTTCATCCCTAGCGGAAGCAAAATCTATTCTTCAACATCAGCCCAGGAGTGACTTCCCGGCACCCGTCAAGGATTTATTTTCCTAAGACGAAAAAATACATTCATAAACATCGCACTTCCATACATTATAGCATGCATATACTCATCATATCTTACAATCTCATTTATGTTGAGAACATCATTGCTTGATCCATATCATGCATTGCATATGACTGACCTTTACCTTTCAGGAAAGATCAAGTTAAGTTCTCAAGCTACATTTCAATACCTAGACCGGTTCAGTTAAATCGACCCTAAGATTTTTCTGTTTCTTATCCAGTCAAAGGCCTTCTCTGGTTCAGTCAGATCGACCCTAAGATCTCCCTGTTTCTTATCCAGTTGAAGATTCCAAGACCTAGACCGGTTCAGTTAAATCGACCCTAAGATTTTTCTGTTTCTTATCCAGTCCAAGGCCTTCTCTAGTCCAGCTAAATCGACCCCTAACAGATTTTCCTGATAAAGACTCAGTAGAAGATATCCAAGATTCTCTCAATGATACTGTTGAGGTTGAAGTCGCCTATGGTTCTCTCACCGTTACTGCGGAGGTAGTAATCATCCCCAGATTCGCTCAGCGTTACTATTGAAGTTGAAGTCGTCCAAGATTCTCTCAATGATACTGTTGAGGTTGAAGTCGCATGTGGTTCTCTCCCCGATACTGCAGAGGTAGTAATCATCCCCAGATTATCTCAGTGTTACTGTTGAGGTTGAAGTTGTAACGCCCGAATTTAACTAATTGGTTAATTAAATTATTTAAGAATTTAATTATTGGATTTTGTCGGTTTAATCGCAAAAATAATATTAAGAATAATATTATTTATTTATTGGTGTAATTTAATTGAGTTGGGCCAAGTAGCATTAAAATGCAGTTAATTGGAGGGATGTGGATAGTAGGCCCATTTGGATTAATTGATTGTTGGAATAATATTGATACTATTATTATCATTATTTGGAGGAAAATTAATTAAAGATAAGTCAGCAGAGAAAATAAGGTTTTTGGAGAGAAAACAGAAGTTACGTGAAAACGGTGCAAAGAGGCAAGGTTGAAGACGGCGAAAAAGCCATCGAAGAGGCGATTGCGATTAGAGAATCGAAGAACCGTCAATCCCAGGTAATGGTAGAGTTCTGATTCTATAATCGGATGCATGATAGATGATATGTAGGATGGGATTTATCGAATTGCCCTATGTTTGGTGTGTTTTGATTATTGATGTGGTATTGATCCTATTGTATGCCTTAGATCATTGCTATATGGTAGGAATTCGATTTTGATGGTTTTAGGATGTTTGGGGATGATTAGGAATGGGTTGGGGTGATTTTGGGAAGCATAAAAACGTGAAATATGGTGTTGCAGAGTCATCAACACGGGCCGTGTTGATGCACACGGGCACCCGTGTTGATCTTCTGTGTTGATGCTCGGGTAGGTTTTTCCAAAAATCGTTTCGGCCATAACTTTTGAACCGTAACTCCGATTTAGGCGCTGTTTGATGCGTTGGAAAGCTAGTGAAATTTTCTATATTATTATAAGGAATTAAGTAGATTTAAGAGCTTATTTTAATAAGTGATTATTGGAGAAAGTGTTTATGTTTATAAGTGAATTTGGTTGTTATGTATTTTAGTGAAGTGTTTGGAGATATTTGGGATTGGAGCTCTGAAGAATGACGAACAATCACTCAAGAGTTCGAAGCTGCAATTTGATAAGGTAAGGGGGGCTACTACTCAATTTATATTTTCTTATGGGTTTAGATGCAATTGGTTAGGTAATCGTAGGATAATCCCATTTTCTCTGATATTCTTAGTGATCGATAACTTTAGGGTCGAATTTCGTTAGAAAGGATTAGGTTCCCTAAAGGTTGTGAATCGATTAAGAAATTAATCCCCATTGTTGATTTAGATCGAAATTGTATGATCGTGAGTTTACCTTAGGTGTTCTAGGGATAACCTCAATGTTGTTAGGATTTCCCTAAAGGACGGGTAATATGTAACTTAAGGTCAATTTTAATAAAACTTGTTGTTGATGAAAGGATTGTTGATAAAATAGGATGTTTTAAAAATGAAAATTCTGAGTTTTGATTGATTTTGGAAAATGAGACCTTAAGTGAAATAATGCTGTCCTTAAGATTGGAAATGGACTAACGTAGAACGGAATTGTGTTCCAATTGATGTGTTGTTTTGAGTTATGCATAATTGATGTTGTTATGTGCCGAAATGCACGTTTGGCTAGTATTCTTCGCGTTTGGCTGCTGTTCTGAACTGCTGTAGGAACAGGAAATTTTGGGTTCGCGCTCATCAACACGGGCCGTGTGGATTTACACGGGCACCCGTGTTGATTCACTGTGTTGGCAGAAAAAATGTGTTTCCAGACACATTTCAACACGGGCCGTGTTGATTTACACGGGCACCCGTGTTGATCCCCTGTATTGGCAAAATAACGTGTTTTCTGGACACCTTTCCACACGGGCAATGTTGATTTACACGGGCACCCGTGTTAAACCTCCTGTGTTGGTTTCTAAACTCTGTTTTCTGTGCATGCTGTTATGTACGGATTGATCCTGTTTTGATGTGCAATGTTTGATATGTTTTAGCATATGCTGTTTATTGATTTCCTAGTGTTGATTGATACTTGTATCGAATAACGATTGTATGATATGATACCAACACTATATGGATTTTATTGTCATGCTTTTAGATAATGTTATCAAGCATGAATTATGATATAACTTGATATGATTGATGTTTAATAGTATGCTGAGTGATTACATGCTATCCATATCCTGTTATGATTGATGTTGTTGATGTTGCATGATATGTTGATTAATGTTAATAGTATGCTGAGTGTTACATACTTTACATATCATGTTGCATTTGTTAATTCCCATTGTGTGGAATTAACATGGTGGCCAATATACGTGTCCGCGATTTAATGGAACGTTGAGGTGGTAGCCGTGTCCGCGATATAATGGAACAGTGAGTTATCCGTGACCCGAGATTTAATGGGGAGGTAAAATGGTACCACATGCATGGGTGTGTTGCATTATATTGAATATAACATGAATGGATGACTTTCCAATGTTGTATTTAATTGATTGTATGCATATATTTTTGCTAAGTTGTTAATGATGTTAGATGTTAATTATAAGTATGAAAAGTGATATATTATGAATATATGAATTGTAAAGGTTTTCGTAAACTATGAAACATGCTAACCGTTTGGGTGATGCTTATGGTTTTCTAAATTGATTGTTATGAACGTATAATCAAATGTATAGTTGAGATGGTCACCCTTACTGTTGAATATTTCAGATGGAGGAGCTTCGTTCAGGTGCTTGGCGAAGGCTTGTTGTTTCTAGTTTATTTCCGTTTAAGTATTGTCCGGGTCATGCTCTGATAGTTGTAACTCCGGGAACGTTTGTTTGTCGAGCTGCTTTAGTCAGACTCGTTTATTTCCTTATGTTTGTTATAATATGATGTTGATATCTTCCAGGTGTTAATCCCTGATGATTTTGAAAATATTATAACATTGGTTTTGTTAATTAAATTATTCCGCTGTGTAAACATGTATGAGTTGCTTCTATGTTATGCATGACAGGAACTTGTTTTTATTAAAAGAGAATTGTGACATCCTCGTTAATACATGTACTCTGAAAATATGATTTTAATTATTTGCGAAATTTTGTTCGGGGTTTTAGAGGGTGTTACAATAGTGGTATCAGAGCAGGCCGGTTCGTTCGGCCAATGTTGTTGAGTCAGTTGTGTAGCGTGACAGCTGAATATTGTCGATATGTTGTTTATCCCTTAGTGCGCGACAAGTGTGTGAAACACTGTCGGTACTTTTTGCTTTTCTAACTGTTTATTGCAGGAGTTGACTTGAAGATAAGTGGGGGAGAAGCTTTTCTTCTCGGATGCGCTTCAGTTGTGATATGCCGGTTCAGAATGTTGCTGACGGCGACAATGCAAATGTTGTTGAAGTTTGGATGCTTCCTGAATGCGAAGGTGATATAGATTCAAGAATTTTGGTATGCTAGTGAACTCGTATGGGAAATTGGATTAAACTGCGTTGAAGAGATGCCGTCATGCAAAAATCCCTTTCTGTCTCGTACAGTTCGCGGCGCAAACTAGTGGTCGCGGCGCAAACTGCATATTTTTGCTGTCATCGCAGTGCGCGCTGGCCTTCACGGCGCGTACTGTGTGGTTTTGTGGAAAATGGCTAAATTATGTTTTGATCTCTAATGGTCGGAAAGTGGAATTGAACCTTAGTTGATTACCTTGAAGAATATTTTGGATACTATTAGTGTAGTAATTGGACTAATCTCCTATGGTAGCATGCCACTAAAGTCAATGTATGTTGTTATGTTCGAAGAATTGTGTTGAAAACTTGGTGTGCGAGTTATTCTGGATGGTTGTAATTTACACTATTTCATCAAGTATCATGAAGTTGTTGAAGGCGACGTTGATTGGAAGAGTGCAAAGGTCATTGAGTCGCTGTTGTTGCGAACCGGCGAGAGTATGGACTCATGAATCTGTATCGGTCAAGTTGAAAATGTGGGTAGGTTTTTAGACGGTGAATTTAAGACAATTGAGAATAAAGTCTATTCCAAAGAAAATGATAAGTTGAAGGGATTAACTCGTCGGATTGTATGTCTTTAGTATAGTTGGATTAATATCGGATGATTTTCGTAGTTGGATAAAAAGAAAGGATGTGGGTGAATTTTGGAAGAAAGAGAGAAAGATGGAACTTATGTTCATCAATCTCAAATTCAGATTTTTGTAATTTTGGAGCAGCTGTTAGTAAAAGTGGTATAACTTTTTACTCGTGATTCCGATCAAAGCGGTTATTAACTTTTTGGAAAGCTTACGAAATTCCATATAGTTTGCATATAAGATTTGTCTTCGGAAAGTTCGTGAAGAAGGAGAAAAATGCATTTTAATATTTGGGTCTGATGCTGAATTTTGGAAAATTCTGCATGCGGGAATTATGAACCAGTCCCATTGCAAAGATGATAACTTTTTACTCGTAACTTGGATTTGAGCGATTCATGAAGTTATAGAATCTACAAGTAATTACCTTCATTATAGAATATAATTTTATGCTTGGGAGGCATGTATCGAAGGAAATAATTGTGTTGGACGTTGAGTGTTTCTTGTTGAAAAATTGAAAGAGTGAAGAAGGATGTAAAGTATGGATAAAGAAATTTTATTCCGATGTTGTCGTAAGATGTGTTGTAGTAGGTTGTTGTATGACGTTAGTGTTCGTATTTTCGGATAACTTTGGGATCCGTATCTTGTGTTTGGATTGTTGGATTGATGTTCTGTTTGAACCTGCAAGGAGATAAAAGTATATTTCTTTTATATGAAAATGTTTCCAAGTGTGGTAGAAGTATTCTCATAGGAAGAGACTTTGAAGTCGGTTGAGGAATTATAAACTTTTTGGACATGGGTGGTTGTTATTGCAGTTGTTGAGACGAGTTCAATCGTAAAATGTTGTTTGGAAATGAGTTGAGAGACATGTTGTTCTGCATGGAAGGATGCGAAAGTGTCAGAGGTGGATCTTATGATGATTGGTAATTGTTGGATTATGATGTTGTGAATGATTTGAGAAAAAGTTCGGAAGGAACACTATTATAGTTTGGTAACGATGGTTTATGCTCCGTTATGGTTTTCGTCTATCTATTGGCAAATTGAGGAACTGATCACCCTTAATCTATTGTTGATAATAGACGGAATCATAGTTGATGGATAGATGTGTTGTGTCGACTAGTATAGTGCATTCTGAAGAATATGTTGTTATTTTGTTTCTTGTTGCTATTTTAAAGAAGTGAAATTATAAGTTTGTTTATTAAAGTGCGAGTTTGGTTGGAAGAAGATGAGTCATCTTGTTGGAATTAATTGGACCCATGTACTGTATGTGGTTGTAATGTGGTTATGTTTTTAAGACGATTTTTGAGGATTATGTTACTAAAAAGATGATAAAGTCGTAGTTATGTTTTATGACAATTGGGAATTCATGGAAGTATATGAATGTTTCATCCAAGAGTGGCAATTGGAGTAAACTTGGTAGAGTTGATACTTTATAAGTAATCGGAGTTGCGCATCTGAAGCGTGATGTACCAGAGTATGTTGGTTTATTATAAATGTCAGTTGATTTAATAAGGATATTAATGTGGTTGTTGGTTTATGGAGAGTTGTATATAATTTTTGGATTAAGACCCGTAAGCAGATGTTATGAGAATTTTGTTTTCGTTGTTGTGATGTCAGTGTTGATTACTGAAAGGAATGGTAATATTTCAGATTGTGTTAAAGGTGATTTGGTCGGTTATGCGGATGTCACTATAAGGGTGATATGACGAGAGTAATCAAGTTGTAAGTATTTGGTTGATAATTGGAATTCGTATATTAAGGAATGAATTGGCGCGTGAGTTTGTATTAAGAATGTTGTCAAGATGATAATATAATGGTTGTATGTTCAAGTATAAGTAGTTTGCGGATGTTATTACTTCATAAGCGATGTATCAAGATGGTGTTGAGGGTGTCGATGAGCTAATATCGGGTATATCGTTATGATTAGTTGTGTATGTTTTGGTGTCGATATGGTCGCTAAGTTGATCATGTAATATTGTTAAGATGAAGAGACAACGTTGTGTGCCTGAGTGCAACAGTTGTTGGTTGATAATACGTTGAGTGTTTGGTATGTCCAGAATTGGTGTTGAGAGTGGTTGTGTCGATTGGATTTTCGAGGACGAAAATATCCTAAGTGGGGGAGAGTTGTAACGCCCGAATTTAACTAATTGGTTAATTAAATTATTTAAGAATTTAATTATTGGATTTTGTCGGTTTAATCGCAAAAATAATATTAAGAATAATATTATTTATTTATTGGTGTAATTTAATTGAGTTGGGCCAAGTAGCATTAAAATACAGTTAATTGGAGGGGTGTGGATAGTAGGCCCATTTGGATTAATTGATTGTTGGAATAATATTGATACTATTATTATCATTATTTGGAGGAAAATTAATTAAAGATAAGTCAGCAGAGAAAATAAGGTTTTTGGAGAGAAAACAGAAGTTACGTGAAAACGGTGCAAAGAGGCAAGGTTGAAGACGGCGAAAAAGCCATCGAAGAGGCGATTGCGATTAGAGAATCGAAGAACCGTCAATCCCAGGTAATGGTGGAGTTCTGATTCTATAATCTGATGCATGATAGATGATATGTAGGATGGGATTTATCGAATTGCCCTATGTTTGGTGTGTTTTGATTATTGATGTGGTATTGATCCTATTGTATGCCTTAGATCATTGCTATATGGTAGGAATTCGATTTTGATGGTTTTAGGATGTTTGGGGATGATTAGGAATGGGTTGGGGTGATTTTGGGAAGCATAAAAACGTGAAATATGGTGTTGCAGAGTCATCAACACGGGCCGTGTTGATGCACACGGGCACCCGTGTTGATCTTCTGTGTTGATGCTCGGGTAGGTTTTTCCAAAAATCGTTTCGGCCATAACTTTTGAACCGTAACTCCGATTTAGGCGCCGTTTGATGCGTTGGAAAGCTAGTGAAATTTTCTATATTATTATGATGAATTAAGTAGATTTAAGAGCTTATTTTAATAAGTGATTATTGGAGAAAGTGTTTATGTTTATAAGTGAATTTGGTTGTTATGTATTTTAGTGAAGTGTTTGGAGATATTTGGGATTGGAGCTCTGAAGAATGACGAAAAATCGCTCAAGAGTTCGAAGCTGCAATTTGATAAGGTAAGGGGGGCTACTAATCAATTTATATTTGCTTATGGGTTTAGATGCAATTGGTTAGGTAATCGTAGGATAATCCCATTTTCTCTGATATTCTTAGTGATCGATAACTTTAGGGTCGAATTTCGTTAGAAAGGATTAGGTTCCCTAAAGGTTGTGAATCGATTAAGAAATTAATCCCCATTGTTGATTTAGATCGAAATTGTATGATCGTGAGTTTACCTTAGGTGTTCTAGGGATAACCTCAATGTTGTTAGGATTTCCCTAAAGGACGGGTAATATGTAACTTAAGGTCAATTTTAATAAAACTTGTTGTTGATGAAAGGATTGTTGATAAAATAGGATGTTTTAAAAATGAAAATTCTGAGTTTTGATTGATTTTGGAAAATGAGACCTTAAGTGAAATAATGTTGTCCTTAAGATTGGAAATGGACTAACGTAGAACGGAATTGTGTTCCAATTGATGTGTTGTTTTGAGTTATGCATAATTGATGTTGTTATGTGCCGAAATGCACGTTTGGCTAGTATTCTTCGCGTTTGGCTGCTGTTCTGAACTGCTGTAGGAACAGGAAATTTTGGGTTCGCGCTCATCAACACGGGCCGTGTGGATTTACACGGGCACCCGTGTTGATTCACTGTGTTGGCAGAAAAAATGTGTTTCCAGACACATTTCAACACGGGCCGTGTTGATTTACACGGGCACCCGTGTTGATCCCCTGTATTGGCAAAATAACGTGTTTTCTGGACACCTTTCCACACGGGCAATGTTGATTTACACGGGCACCCGTGTTAAACCTCCTGTGTTGGTTTCTAAACTCTGTTTTCTGTGCATGCTGTTATGTACGGATTGATCCTGTTTTGATGTGCAATGTTTGATATGTTTTGGCATATGCTGTTTATTGATTTCCTAGTGTTGATTGATACTTGTATCGAATAACGATTGTATGATATGATACCAACACTATATGGATTTTATTGTCATGCTTTTAGATAATGTTATCAAGCATGAATTATGATATAACTTGATATGATTGATGTTTAATAGTATGCTGAGTGATTACATGCTATCCATATCCTGTTATGATTGATGTTGTTGATGTTGCATGATATGTTGATTAATGTTAATAGTATGCTGAGTGTTACATACTTTACATATCATGTTGCATTTGTTAATTCCCATTGTGTGGAATTAACATGGTGGCCAATATACGTGTCCGCGATTTAATGGAACGTTGAGGTGGTAGCCGTGTCCGCGATATAATGGAACGGTGAGTTATCCGTGACCCGAGATTTAATGGGGCGGTAAAATGGTACCACATGCATGGGTGTGTTGCATTATATTGAATATAACATGAATGGATGACTTTCCAATGTTGTATTTAATTGATTGTATGCATATATTGTTGCTAAGTTGTTAATGATGTTAGATGTTAATTATAAGTATGAAAAGTGATATATTATGAATATATGAATTGTAAAGGTTTTCGTAAACTATGAAACATGCTAACCGTTTGGGTGATGCTTATGGTTTTCTGAATTGATTGTTATGAACGTATAATCAAATGTATAGTTGAGATGGTCACCCTTACTGTTGAATATTTCAGATGGAGGAGCTTCGTTCAGGTGCTTGGCGAAGGCTTGTTGTTTCTAGTTTATTTCCGTTTAAGTATTGTCCGGGTCATGCTCTGATAGTTGTAACTCCGGGAACGTTTGTTTGTCGAGCTGCTTTAGTCAGACTCGTTTATTTCCTTATGTTTGTTATAATATGATGTTGATATCTTCCAGGTGTTAATCCCTGATGATTTTGAAAATATTATAACATTGGTTTTGTTAATTAAATTATTCCGCTGTGTAAACATGTATGAGTTGCTTCTATGTTATGCATGACAGGAACTTGTTTTTATTAAAAGAGAATTGAGACATCCTCGTTAATACATGTACTCTGAAAATATGATTTTAATTATTTGCGAAATTTTGTTCGGGGTTTTAGAGGGTGTTACAGAAGTCGCCCAAGATTCTCTCAATGATACTGTTGAGGTTGAAGTCGCCTATGGTTCTCTCCCCGTTACTGCGGAGGTAGTAATCATCCCCAGATTCGCTCAGTGTTACTGTTGAAGTTGAAGTCGTCCAAGATTCTCTCAATGATACTGTTGAGGTTGAAGTCGCCTATGGTTCTCTCCCCGTTACTGCGGAGGTAGTAATCGTCCCCAGATTCGCTCAGCGTTACTGTTGAAGTTGAAGTCGTCCAAGATTCTCTCAATGATACTGTTGAGGTTGAAGTCGCCTATGGTTCTCTCCCCGTTACTGCGGAGGTAGTAATCATCCCCAGATTCGCTCAGCGTTACTGTTGAGGTTGAAGTCGCCCAAGATTCTCTCGGCGTTACTATTGAGGTTGAAGTCGCCCAAGATTCTCTCAGCGTTACTGTTGAGGTTGAAATCGCCCAAGGTTCTCTCATCGTCCCTGTTGAGGTAGTAACCATCCCTGGTTCATTCATCACCTTTTGGAGCTCCAGATCCAACTCCTGTAACCAGTCAGGGTACACATCTATACAAAGAGGTTGAAGACCAAGCTCCTATAACATGCCAGGTACTCGTTTTTCTTTTGCAGGTACTCATTTTTCTTTTGCAGGTACGCAAGTTCTCGCTAAGGAAACTCTTACGCAATCGACGTCCAGATGGAATCTATAAGCCCATCCACCATCCATCATCTCTTAGCATGGCATCTATAAGCCCATCATCCTATTCATCAAATCTCCAAATGGCATCTATAAGCCCATTCCCACCATCACACTACTATGTGAGCGCAAATTTCTGGGCACTCTAGTGTTCAATCATCTTCCACCTTCGGATTACGAAAGGCACGTCAGCCAATCTGCATCTTCAGGTCTAAGAAGATTGAACAGGGGCAACTGTTGTACCCCAAAATTTGCCCTCCCATATTCCTCAAGATTTGCCAAGTCAATGCTTCAAAATCTCCCCAAGGGTTGCACAGTTCAAGGGCCTCCTAACAGTCAAAAAATTAGGGTTTTGGTTCTGACAAAGAAAATGAAGTTTCCAAGGGTCCAATCAAGTCCCACATGCCTATAAACATGGTCAAACATCCTCATGTCAAGTTTCAAGACTTACAGCACAAAATTGCACAGTCAAAAACCCTAATTGCCCTACAGTCAACTGCAGGGGCAAAATGGTCATTTAACAGTCAAAAGTTCAAATTTTTGGTCAACATCTCATTTTGAAGCCACAAACATCATTTGATCAATGTTTGATCATGATTCTCAAAGCTTGGCTCAAATAGTCTCAAGATGCAAAAGTTTCCATATTTGGACAGTTGAAAAAGTCAACTGTAACATGACCAAGGCATAACTTCCACATGGATTATCAGAAAAATTCCATCCAAAGCTCATTTTGAAGAGAAAGAAATTTCCTACAACTCCTCTTCACACTTCAAGTCCAAGAAATGCTCTCACAAAAAGTTATCAATTTCAACATTATAGGTCATTTTCAAAAGTCAACAAAAAGGGACTTTAAGTCAAAGCCCATAACTTGAGATTGGTAAATCAAAATGACATGGGACCAAAGGAATTGGTTACAGGACTTCAAGACCTTTCCAAAATGTCCAAGAACATGAGCAAAGCTTAAAAATTGAGCAAGATATGCCTTGTGGAAGTTGGGAAATTTTTGGGTATTTTGAAAAGTCAACTTTGCTTCAAATGCCTTAAAATTGTTAATGGGCCACATTTTCTTCTAAGATTGATCATCCAAAGCATGTGCACGACCATTTGGCCCAAAGGGAAGTTATTCATCATTTTTATTTATTTATTTGAATTTTTAATTGCTAATAATTCATTTAATTAATTAAAATATGTGAAAAATACCAAGGCAAGTTTTTTAAATCTTTTTATGCATGAAATACACTCAAGATTCGTGCATGATCAGATATAGAAAGAATCAATGTGATTAGGACATAATTGGTAGCAAATATGCATGAAAAGATTGGAAAATATATGCATGGAAAATCAAATATCATTCCATCAATGCAAGGATTCTTTGGACCAAATTCTCAACCCTAATCATTCCAATACTTATACTCATGCAAACCCTAGTGCTCAGGACCGGAAGCTGCGCCCAAAAAGCCATAGACAACCTTGCATTTTTTCAAGAAAACTCAAATAGTGAAAACACCATTCCAAGGCGTTTCAAGGCCATATAACCATTCCACTAGCTTGCCAAGGCCACGAGGAGACTATTCCAATCAAGAACATTGTCCCATACTCAAAGAATTGGTATATCAAAGTCATACTTTTCACGAAAATACTCATAATCGTATCATGAATTCTATGCATTTTTCATGTGTTTTCTTTACCGATTTACACTAATTGATTGATTCTAAAGCTAACTGTATATTTTAATTGAGTTTTCCTCATCCATACGCGAATCCACCATTGGAATGTTTTAGGGTTCCTCAAGTTTTGAATTGGGCGTTTACGCATCTTGTAAAATTAGAACATCTCAGGGCCATGGTTAAATTCAGGACACTTGGACGAATCGAATGCAACAGTCGCGCCCAATTTATGAAGCAAGATGGCCTAATCGCTATTGTGATCGGTGGATCTGGAACTGACTGTTTAACGCTGGTTCGCGAAATGTCGCGGAAGCAAGAGTCGCCACCGTCTTTTATTTTCTCCAAATGGAAAGGACAAAAGCACAGAAAAATTCCTTAAAGAGATTGCTCTCGGTTCGGGAGGTAGGTTATAGAAAGGGAAGGTGTTAGCACCCTTTATATCCATGGTTATCCATGGGCTCTTAGATACTTGCTCATTGTGTTTTCAAAATTGTTTGTTTGCTTTTCAATGTGGGTTTTAAAAAGTTTCTTTGAAAATTTCAGTTCGACTCTTGTGTCAGAGTGTTTGAAAAATTGCTTTGAAAGCTTTTGAAAAGTGTCGGTGTGAAAAGATTTTTTTGTTTGTTTTTGAAGAGAGCAAGTATCTACGAGAACCTACCTACCCTAAGGAATTCGTCTGTGTAAATGTCCTTTAAAGTAGTGCCATCCCACCATTGAGAGGTAGGTAGCACCACCGTTGGAGGTGTTCGGATCAATTCGAAGTTCGGGACATGGTGATCACCAGAGCAATGGGAAGACACCTTAGAAGCTACCCTCATGCCAGGTTCCCGGATCATGAGGACTTACTAAGACATCCTCTACTCGACGATCACCTTTCGAGGCAAGGCAACAGTGAGGCGTACCCTAGGGGTGGTGTGTGCGATTCGTGTGTCGTTTTCGTTTGCATTTATCTTGTCATGTTATTGGTGTTCTACGCTTGATTTTATTTTGTCCATACATTCTTCCATGCCTTTGATTAACAGTTAAAAGGTTGCGAGAAAAGTAAATTCTAAGCTATTACAAAAGGCGCGGGTCCACATCGCCAAAATTAACCAGGACCCGATTTGACGGAAAAGTAAAGAAAGCAATTAAATAAAGAACTAAAAGTGCGAGAAGTAATTACAAGGCTTTGGGAGAGGTACATAATTATTTAAGCAAAATAAAAACAAATATGCGAAATTAAATCGAAACGAGGGCGTTGGACCCTTTTGCAAAAATTAAAATTAATGAGGAATCAAAATTTTAAAATTAAAAGAAAATGTTTTTGGTATTTTAGTATTTTATGATTTAATATGAAAAAGAGAATTAATTAAAATTAAAATTGAATGCAAACCCTAATTCTAACGGCTTTTAAATTTATTATGAAAAATATTGAATCTTAACCTAATTTAAACCTAAGTTAATTTACATGCAAATTTAATTATAGAAATAAATAAAATAAATATTATTATAAAAAAAGAAAAATTAAAAAGGAATAAAAATTATCAACTAAACCTAGTTCTACATTTTTTATATTTTTATTGTGAAAAGAATTAATATTAAAACCCTAATTTATACTAAGTTTATTTATATACAATTATTTACAAGAAAATATTAAAATAAAATGTTTATTATATTTTTTGCCTTTTCTGCTTTTTATGATATTTTTATATTTTTTGTAAAAATAATTAATTAAATTAAAACAACAAAACAAATAAACAAATAATTGAAAATAAAATAAAACATAAAGAAAATTGAAAAAAACATTGCAAACCAGGGGGGGTGGAAGTCCCCAATATGGAGGTATGAGCCCAGCAATCTAGCCCATTTAGCTTTGGCCTCGTTGGACTTTTCAAGATCACGTGTGGTGCGTTGACTTGCGTTTATGGTGTTCATCAATTGTGCACCTTTGGATTGCTTCTGATGGACGCGTGGCTGTTGATCTTTGAGCGTGCATAATAATCCTCAACGTAAGCGCTGCATAGGAATTGCTAATGAAAAATATTATGGAAATTATACAGACCTGGGGCTCGAACCCAGGTCTTGGATGTTGAAGCAATGAGCGTTTGCCAGCTGAGCTACTGAACCTTTTTGATATATTAGTAACAAGTGAATAATATAAAAGAAAAGCGAAACATTAGTGGATTAAAGCGCGCGAGATTTAAATTAGCCAATCGTTGGCAGCCACGCAGTCGTCTTCCTCGCGTGCCTGAAACACAAAATATAAGGCAACGGTTTTACGTGCGTTGTCTAAGGTCAGCTTCGAGAAAATAGCGACTAGAGCTATGGTGTCCATAAATTAATCGCGAGTGGTGCTTCCTGTTCGTCCAGATGCGTCAAGTTCAATGGTTTTGGTCTCGTCCCCCAATTTTGCTTTATTTCAAAAGCCCTAATTCTAAGCTCTGCAAACCCTAGATATTGAACATGGTGGAATCGCCTACAGCTTGCAAAAACTCAATTAATCGCATGGGTTAGTTTGCAAATGTTTCACTGATCATGAATATATAGTTAGAATGCCATGAACGTGCATAAATAATGAAACACGATAATGAAAGAATATGGAACAAGAGGGACTTCTGTATACCGTTCCAAAGCGCAAAGCTTGATGTTTTTGATTGGAATATGATCAATGATCTCCCAGGAAGCTATTTGGAATAGTTTTTGTGCCTTGAATTCCCCTGTAACAATGATTTCAGAATTGCTTTTTTTGACAAAAATTCCAAGTTTGCAATGGCCTCTTCTGCGCAGCTTTGTGTGTATGTGCATTGGGGTTATGATCCTGGCATATATATGAATCAATTAGGTTAACAAATTGGATCCAAATCTCTTGTAATCATTGATTGAATATTTGATTTTTTTCCACCATAATTTTCATATCTTTTTCATGTGCTCTTGTATCAATTATGCTCAAATCAAATCAAATCTTCCTATTTTTGAATGTGCACGAAATATTGAGGGCAAAACATGCATGAAAAGATTTATTAGGTCAAGTTATATATTTTTCACATATTTAAATGATTTAAATGAATTAATATGAATAATAATTCAAATAAATAAATAAAAAATGAGAAAATACTTCCCTTTGGGCCAAGTGGTCGTGCATATGCTTATAATGATGAATCATGGAAGAAAAATGGGCCCATTAGCAATTTTAGGTCATTTGAAGTAGTGTTGACTTTTCAAAATATCCAAATATTTCCCAACTTCCACAAGGCATAACTTGCTCAATTTTTAAGCTTTTCTCATGTTCTTGGACATTTTGGAAATGTCTTTGAGTCCTCTAACCAATGCCTTTGGTCCCATGTCATTTTGATTTACCAATCTCAAGTTATGGCCTTTGACTTAAAGTCCCTTTTTGTTGACTTTTGAAAATGACCTATAATGTTGAAATTGATAACTTTTTGTGAGAGCATTTCTTGGACTTGAAGTATGAAGATGAGTTGTAGGAAATGTCTTTCTCTTCAAAATGAGCTTTGGATGGAATTTTTCTGATAATCCATGTGAAAGTTATGCCCTGGTCAATTTCAGTTGACTTTTTCAGCTGTCCAAATAAGGAAACTTTTGCATCTTTGATGATTTCAGAGCCAAATTTTGAGAATCATGATCAAGCATTGATCAAATGATGTTTGTGGCTTCAAAATGATATGTTGACCAAAAATTTGAACTTTTGACTGTCAAATGACTATTTTGCCCCTACAGTTGACTGTAGTGCAATTTAGGGTTTTGACTGTGCAATTTTGAGCTGAATGCCTTGAAACTTGATATGAGGATGCTTGACCATATTTGTGAGCATGTGAGACTTGATTGGGCCTTTGAAAACTTCATTTTCTTGATCAGAACACAAACCCTAGTTTTGACTGTATAGGAGACCTTTGCATTGTGCAACCCTTGGGGAATTTTGCAGCTTGACTTGGCAATTTCTTGAAGAACATGGGAGGGCAAATTTTGGGGTGCAACAGTTTCCCCTGTTCAATCTTCTTAGACCTGAGGATGCAGATTGGCGGACGTGCCTTTCGTAATCCGAGGGTAGAAGATGATTGGACATTAGAGTGCCCAGAAATTTGCGCTCACATGTTAGCAGTGTGATGGGGGAATGGGCTTATAGATGCCATTTGGAGATTGCTGGATAAGATGATGGGCTTATAGATGCTATCTGGATGTTAATCGTGTAGGAGATTCCTTAGCGAGAACCTGCATACCTGGAAAAGAAAAAATGAGTACCTGACACGTTGCAGGAGCTGATTTCAGATGCTTGATATAGATATGTCCTGGCTGGTTACAGGAGCTGAGTCTGGAGCTTCAAACGGCGATGAATGAACCAGGGATGGTTACTGCCTTAGCATGAATGGTAAGAGAACCTTGGGCGACTTCAACTTCAACAACGCTCGTTGAGAAAAATCTTGGGTGTCTTCTACTGGGATAAGAATCAGGGAGATCTTGGGGTCGATCTGACTGCACCAAAGAAGGCCTTTGACTGGCTAAGCATCAGGAAAAATCTTAGGGTCGATTTAACTGAACCGGACAAGGTCTTGGAATGTCTTCAACTGGATAAGCATCAGGGGGATCTTGGGGTCGATCTGACTGAACCAGAGAAGGCCTTTGACTGGATAAGCATCAGGAAAATCTTGGGGTCGATTTAACTGAACCGGTCTAGGTCTTGGAACATCTTCAGCTGGATAGGCATCAGGGAGATCTTAGGGTCGATCTGACTGAACCAAAGAAGGCCTTTGACTGGATAAGCATCAGGAAAATCTTAGGGTCGATTTAACTGAACCGGTCTAGGTCTTGAAATGTCTTCAACTGGATAAGCATCAGGGAGATCTTAGGGTCGATCTGACTGAACCAGAGAAGGCCTTTGACTGGATAAGCATCAGGAAAATCTTAGGGTCGATTTAACTGAAACGGACAAGGTCTTGAAATATCTTCAACTGGATAAGCATCAGGGAGATCTTAGGGTCGATCTGACTGAACCAGAGAAGGCTTTTGACTGGATAAGCATCAGGAAAATCTTGGGGTCAACTTAACTGAACCGGTCTAGGTCTTGGAATATCTTCAACTGGATAAGCATCAGGGAGATCTTAGGGTCGATCTGACTGAACCAGAGAAGGCCTTTGACTGGATAAGCATCAGGAAAATCTTGGGGTCGATTTAACTGAACCGGTCTAGGTCTTGAAATATCTTCAACTGGATAGGCATCAGGGAGATCTTAGGGTCGATCTGACTGAACCAGAGAAGGCCTTTGACTGGATAAGCATCAAGAAAATCTTAGGGTCGATTTAACTGAACCGGTCTAGGTCTTGAAATGTCTTCAACTGGATAAGCATCAGGGAGATCTTAGGGTCGATCTGACTGAACCAGAGAAGGCCTTTGACTGGATAAGCATCAGGAAAATCTTGGGGTCGATTTAACTGAACCGGTCTAGGTCTTGAAATATCTTCAACTGGATAGGCATCAGGGAGATCTTAGGGTCGATCTGACTGAACCAGAGAAGACCTTTGACTGGATAAGCATCAGGAAAATCTTAGGGTCGATTTAACTGAATCGGTCTAGGTCTTGAAATGTCTTCAACTGGATAAGCATCAGGGAGATCTTAGGGTCAATCTGACTGAACCAGAGAAGGCCTTTGACTGGATAAGCATCAGGAAAATCTTGGGGTCGATTTAACTGAACCGGTCTAGGTCTTGAAATATCTTCAACTGGATAGGCATCAGGGAGATCTTAGGGTCGATCTGACTGAACCAGAGAAGGCCTTTGACTGGATAAGCATCAGGAAAATCTTAGGGTCGATTTAACTGAACCGGTCTAGGTCTTGAAATGTCTTCAACTGGATAAGCATCAGGGAGATCTTAGGGTCGATCTGACTGAACCAGAGAAGGCCTTTGACTGGATAAGCATCAGGAAAATCTTGGGGTCGATTTAACTGAACCGGTCTAGGTCTTGAAATATCTTCAACTGGATAGGCATCAGGGAGATCTTAGGGTCGATCTGACTGAACCAGAGAAGGCCTTTGACTGGATAAGCATCAGGAAAATCTTAGGGTCGATTTAACTGAACCGGTCTAGGTCTTGAAATGTCTTCAACTGGATAAGCATCAGGGAGATCTTAGGGTCGATCTGACTGAACCAGAGAAGGCCTTTGACTGGATAAGCATCAGGAAAATCTCGGGGTCGATTTAATTGAACCAGGCTAGGTCTTGAAAGGTGATTGAGAACTTAGCTGATTCTTTCCTGAAAGATAAAGGTCAGACGTATGCAATGCATGATATGAATCAAGCAATGATATTCTCAATATAAATGAGATTTGTGAGATATGATGCGTCTATGCATGCTATAATGATGTATGGCAGTTTTATGAATGTATGTTTTCTTCTAGGAAAGTAAATCCTTGACGGGTGCCGGGAAGTCATATCCTGGGCTGATGTTGAAGAATAGATTTTGCTTCCGCTGGGGATGATAACTGCAAGAATACCGGTAGGAGAAGATGACTCCGTTGAGGAATAGACTTGGCGAGTGGAATACTCTGCAGGGAGAAAAGTACTCTAACGACCATGCTGGGAAGCAATACTCTGTGGGGAAGAGGGATGCTTTGCTGAATGTTGATAATAGTTTGCTGGGGATAGGAAGACTTTGTCGACGACGCTCTTTCCGTGGCTTTTGGCTGAGGATAACCCAGTTATATCCTGTTAAGGAAATAACTCTTTAAATCAAGCCGGACGACGCGTTCGTGCTCTGCGGGGGGAATAAGCTTCCAGAATCTACTGGGGATAAGCTTACTGCTTGGGGAGATGGATTCCAACTTTCCTGGGGAATCAGATTGGACTCTTCTGGGGGAGTTTTGATATGCTGGGGAAGTGATTCCTTTGAACGTTGATATGCCGCCGGGGAACAATCTTTAGACCAAGACTGCTTGGGATGCCTGTTAAGAGTGCATATATACCGCTGGGGAATGTTGGGATCTGCTAGAGGATACTCAACTTCCTTAAGTTTGATACTATAGCTTCGCTTGGGGAGAGTGCACTGACTTGCTGGCTCACTCTCTGGGGGATTAAGATGTCTGGTTACGTTCTTCCGCTGAACCCATCTTGGTACCCTGGAGGACAGAACAAATAGATTGCTTTTAGACAACTCTTTATTGCCCCTGTTTCTGAGGTGGGAGAGGAAGACCTGTGAGGCGCTGATAGTTGTTGATGGGCAAACCTTCTTCTGGTAGGCAGGTGACAGGATGACAGGACATAGTCGTACGCTTTAATCCCTAACTTTTTCCTGGACCGCCCTTTCGGGTTTTCAGTCCACCGGGATACCCATTTTTGCCCAAGCCGCCTTTTCAGGTTTTCGACTTGCCGGGTGTACATATTTTTCATTTTCATCCCTTATTTTTGCCCGAACCCTTTTGGTTCGCTGGGAAGCCCTTATTTTTGCCTAGGCATGTCAGCCTAGCGGATCTTTGATGATGCGCAGTATTTTTTTTCGACTATACCCACACTCTCAGAATGTAGGGAGTTGCCCCTGTTAGAAGTGTTTTGTCATGCCACCAGAAGATGTCTGACCGGGCAAGATTCGTTGCTGGAATGCCCCCAGTGACTCAGGTGGAGATTTGCCCCAGGCTATTTGGCCTTTGAGAGATTCTCCGAATCTTGATTGGATTGCCCCAGATGATAGACCATGATCAGGTCTGCCCCTTGATTGGAAGTGCTTATGTTCATTAGGCATTCATCGTGCGAATTTCCCTGTTGTTCAAACAAAAATTCATATGCAAACAAAGTTATGTTAAAAATGCAAAGCTTATGTCTGTCTTGAAGATTTTGAAAATGCATTCTTTTTTCATAAAACAAATGAATGTTTGTAAAATGTGATGTCAACTCCTTCTTTATAGTAAGCCTTAAGGAGTCAGGATACCTTTCGTACAATATGCTTTCGAACTAACCCATGCTTCAGCTAGGACTTTTAGGGGTTATAACGTGGCCTGGTGCACGGTTTTAAGAAACAAAGGATAAAGGCTCAAATTATTTGTACCCACCCGCTCTTCGTGATGTTCTCCAAACCTAAACTCAGTTGATCATATGTTAGACCTTGTTTGAGTCTTTGCTCTGATTTTCCGGTGATGATTCGGATGTTGATAACTTATTTTGAATAGGCAGTCATTCCTTTTTTGTTGAGGGTTTGTAGGACCTCTTTCTTTTTTAATTTCGTTATCCCTTTCTTTTTTTTGCCTGAACTGTTTCCTTTTGGAGTTACAGTCAGCGGGATGCCCCAGTTTTGTAAGTCCCTTTTATAGATTATGACTTCTTGGGCTTTTCATTTATGATTTTTTTGATCACGACTGCCTGTCTTTATGATTGTTCTGAACCATCACTGTCTCTTGTTTATTTTGTAAAGACCGCTTTGGTGCCATTCGTTATGCATCCGGATCAACTGAGAGAACTACCCTGCCCCAGGTTATGATTAAGGGTTTTGATTTTCGAAAATAAAAACTTCTACTTCTTTGGCTCAGAGGGGTTGACGAGGGATTATCATCCTTATAACTCCAGTGTTTAGGGATTGAAACAATGCCTGTACCTCATCAGCGGGGTCTGTTCAAAAGCATACTGTAAAGATCGTGGTATCGTTTTCGTCATCCTCCCTCAAGAGGCTTAGAATTTTAGATCAAGAACTGACATCAGAAAAAAAAATATGAAAACAGTTTGCATATAGTGAATGCGAATATATTGATTCAAAATAGACATAAGCGATGCACTAATGAAATAACAATGTTTTAACAATGAGTAAATGTTTGAACAAAAGAAAATTGCAGCTTGAACATTCGAATGAACAAAGGTTTTCCAGTCTCAGGATTTGTCACTCCAAATGGTGAGTCTTGCAGGGGTAGTAGAAGAACTCAGCCTGGCCATCTTGGGTGAATTCCACAGCTCCTTCCTCAATCAGGTCCTGGATTTTATTCCTCAAAGTCCAACAATCCTCTGTAGCATGCCCCGGGCTATCAGAATGATAAGCGCAGTGAGCGTTGGGGTCATACCTTGAAGGTGTCCTGTTGGGATTCTTAGGAGGATCCTTTAGAGTTACCAAATTCAACCTCAGCAGTTGTTGTAAGGCTTGAGGCAGCGACACGTTGAGCTTGGTAAATCGCCTTTTGGGCTTGCCTAGCTGAAGCTGGTGAGGTTGATACTGAACTGGTGATACTGAAGCCATATGAGGAGCTTTCTCCTTGCCTCTTTGTCTCGAAGGTGGTTGAACAATGACTGGCTCTTTACCCTTAGACTTTTGCCCCAGTTGGTTACCCTGAAGCAGTTGGTTGACAAGAAACCGGAGCTCATCTTGTCTTTGCGCTAGACCTTGAATGGCATTCCTCTGCCCCAGCATTTGAGCTTTCATAGCATCCATCTCAGCTTGTAGGTGTTTCAGCCTTTCATCCTCAGCACTGTTCCTGACAAAGGTCCCCATGAGGAGTGTCCTTAGTTCCTCCTGCCCCTTGGATAGATTCAGAAGGATTTCCCCGAGCCGAGTCTCTTGGGCAAGAAGATCCTGGTTGTCTGGTTGGAAGGCCATGGCTGAAATAAACGGCAAGGAGGGTAAGTGACCTGCAACAAGGATATTTTTTATGCAATGATGAGTATGACATGCATGCAATGATTTCAAGGACCTCGCGGGGTAAACAAGAAAATTTGTTAGCATTGGAATTTAGAGCTTGATTGAAGGGCACCCATGTTGTTGAGAACTCTTCTTCAAGGGTCAAAGGCTCACCATATCCAGTGGGTCATAGCCTCTGACTTTAGTCATCATGTTGGTTTTGATTTCCAAACAACCTTGGTTAAGGGAACCTTCTTCAGGAGTCAGAGCTCACCATATCAAGTGGGTCATAGCCTCTGACAACTTTGGCTAGAGGAAAATAAATCCTCTTTGCCCCTTGCTAGATAGTTGATTCATCACGACCTGCATCACAGACCCTTGAGATCCTTGAAATGGGTTAGTCCTTACGCAGGATGTATGCAATGGTATGATGTCATGATACATGGGGTAATGTAAGTAACCCTGTTATGAGCCCTTATTAAGGACTATAAACAAAACCTGCAAGCAAACTTAGTAAACCATGTTATGAGTCCTAATTAAGGACTATAAACAAACCCTGCAAGAGATTCAGTATACTTGTCATGAGTCTCAATTAAGGACTAAAACAAACCCTGCAAGAAACTCGGTAAACCTGGTTATGAGTCCTAGTTAAGGACTAAAACAGAAACCTGCAAGAAACTTAGTAAGCCTGTTATGAGTCCTAGTTAAGGACTATGGACAAAACCTGCAAAAACTTAGCAAACCCTGCTATGAGTCCCAATTAAGGACTATAAACAAAACCTGCAAGAAACTTGGTATACTTTGTTATGAGTCCCAATTAAGGACTATAAACAAAACCTGCAAGAGACCTAGTAAACCCTGTTATGAGTCCCAGTTAAGGACTATAAACAAAACCTGCAAGTAGCTTATGTGTCAGATAACAAGCATGCAAGTAGTCAAGTACGAAGGCACACAAGTCACACAAGAGAAGCCCTTAGAGTTTAGGCCAGCATGAGGTCTAGGTATTACCCTCTTTCAGTTTGTTGGTTCATACCTGTCCTATCAAAGTAACCGGGTTCTTAGAGGATCCCAATATCATTGACTACCCTCAATCGGTCATAACTCCAGCATCGCAATCTTTTCTTGCGGCCAGAACCATCACGAGAGTTTAGCCTCAATGGGCGTAACATACTGCTACTGTTCTAAAGGCCAAGTTGTGTCAATTAAGGTTCTAAGGTTATTGGTGCTTAATGACTCCTTAGAAGACCCATATTCTCCTCGTTGCGACACAAGGGATATCGGTACAGACCAAGATGCCACACCAACGTAGCCATTGTTTCACCCGTGTCGGTCTACGCCGGACAGGTCCCTCACAGCTTATGCTACCTAAACAGGGTATCCCCAGATCCGGGTTAGGATCCATGTAACTCCGATGCAACCCACAATAGTAAAGCAAGCCAGTCAGATAATTGAAAACACAGTTATGAACTAGCCCTAAGGTACACCTCACTTTATAGTTTAAGTCCCCAGCAGAGTCGCCAGTTCTGTGATCGGTGGATCTGGAACTGACTGTTTAACGCTGGTTCGCGAAATGTCGCGGAAGCAAGAGTCGCCACCGTCTTTTATTTTCTCCAAATGGAAAGGACAAAAGCACAGAAAAATTCCTTAAAGAGATTGCTCTCGGTTCGGGAGGTAGGTTATAGAAAGGGAAGGTGTTAGCACCCTTTATATCCATGGTTATCCATGGGCTCTTAGATACTTGCTCATTGTGTTTTCAAAATTGTTTGTTTGCTTTTCAATGTGGGTTTTAAAAAGTTTCTTTGAAAATTTCAGTTCGACTCTTGTGTCAGAGTGTTTGAAAAATTGCTTTGAAAGCTTTTGAAAAGTGTCGGTGTGAAAAGATTTTTTTGTTTGTTTTTGAAGAGAGCAAGTATCTACGAGAACCTACCTACCCTAAGGAATTCGTCTGTGTAAATGTCCTTTAAAGTAGTGCCATCCCACCATTGAGAGGTAGGTAGCACCACCGTTGGAGGTGTTCGGGTCAATTCGAAGTTCGGGACATGGTGATCACCAGAGCAATGGGAAGACACCTTAGAAGCTACCCTCATGCCAGGTTCCCGGATCATGAGGACTTACTAAGACATCCTCTACTCGACGATCACCTTTCGAGGCAAGGCAACAGTGAGGCGTACCCTAGGGGTGGTGTGTGCGATTCGTGTGTCGTTTTCGTTTGCATTTATCTTGTCATGTTATTGGTGTTCTACGCTTGATTTTATTTTGTCCATACATTCTTCCATGCCTTTGATTAACAGTTAAAAGGTTGCGAGAAAAGTAAATTCTAAGCTATTACAAAAGGCGCGGGTCCACATCGCCAAAATTAACCAGGACCCGATTTGACGGAAAAGTAAAGAAAGCAATTAAATAAAGAACTAAAAGTGCGAGAAGTAATTACAAGGCTTTGGGAGAGGTACATAATTATTTAAGCAAAATAAAAACAAATATGCGAAATTAAATCGAAACGAGGGCGTTGGACCCTTTTGCAAAAATTAAAATTAATGAGGAATCAAAATTTTAAAATTAAAAGAAAATGTTTTTGGTATTTTAGTATTTTATGATTTAATATGAAAAAGAGAATTAATTAAAATTAAAATTGAATGCAAACCCTAATTCTAACGGCTTTTAAATTTATTATGAAAAATATTGAATCTTAACCTAATTTAAACCTAAGTTAATTTACATGCAAATTTAATTATAGAAATAAATAAAATAAATATTATTATAAAAAAAGAAAAATTAAAAAGGAATAAAAATTATCAACTAAACCTAGTTCTACATTTTTTATATTTTTATTGTGAAAAGAATTAATATTAAAACCCTAATTTATACTAAGTTTATTTATATACAATTATTTACAAGAAAATATTAAAATAAAATGTTTATTATATTTTTTGCCTTTTCTGCTTTTTATGATATTTTTATATTTTTTGTAAAAATAATTAATTAAATTAAAACAACAAAACAAATAAACAAATAATTGAAAATAAAATAAAACATAAAGAAAATTGAAAAAAACATTGCAAACCAGGGGGGGTGGAAGTCCCCAATATGGAGGTATGAGCCCAGCAATCTAGCCCATTTAGCTTTGGCCTCGTTGGACTTTTCAAGATCACGTGTGGTGCGTTGACTTGCGTTTATGGTGTTCATCAATTGTGCACCTTTGGATTGCTTCTGATGGACGCGTGGCTGTTGATCTTTGAGCGTGCATAATAATCCTCAACGTAAGCGCTGCATAGGAATTGCTAATGAAAAATATTATGGAAATTATACAGACCTGGGGCTCGAACCCAGGTCTTGGATGTTGAAGCAATGAGCGTTTGCCAGCTGAGCTACTGAACCTTTTTGATATATTAGTAACAAGTGAATAATATAAAAGAAAAGCGAAACATTAGTGGATTAAAGCGCGCGAGATTTAAATTAGCCAATCGTTGGCAGCCACGCAGTCGTCTTCCTCGCGTGCCTGAAACACAAAATATAAGGCAACGGTTTTACGTGCGTTGTCTAAGGTCAGCTTCGAGAAAATAGCGACTAGAGCTATGGTGTCCATAAATTAATCGCGAGTGGTGCTTCCTGTTCGTCCAGATGCGTCAAGTTCAATGGTTTTGGTCTCGTCCCCCAATTTTGCTTTATTTCAAAAGCCCTAATTCTAAGCTCTGCAAACCCTAGATATTGAACATGGTGGAATCGCCTACAGCTTGCAAAAACTCAATTAATCGCATGGGTTAGTTTGCAAATGTTTCACTGATCATGAATATATAGTTAGAATGCCATGAACGTGCATAAATAATGAAACACGATAATGAAAGAATATGGAACAAGAGGGACTTCTGTATACCGTTCCAAAGCGCAAAGCTTGATGTTTTTGATTGGAATATGATCAATGATCTCCCAGGAAGCTATTTAGAATAGTTTTTGTGCCTTGAATCCCCCTGTAACAATGATTTCAGAATTGCTTTTTTTGACAAAAATTCCAAGTTTGCAATGGCCTCTTCTGCGCAGCTTTGTGTGTATGTGCATTGGGGTTATGATCCTGGCATATATATGAATCAATTAGGTTAACAAATTGGATCCAAATCTCTTGTAATCATTGATTGAATATTTGATTTTTTTCCACCATAATTTTCATATCTTTTTCATGTGCTCTTGTATCAATTATGCTCAAATCAAATCAAATCTTCCTATTTTTGAATGTGCACGAAATATTGAGGGCAAAACATGCATGAAAAGATTTATTAGGTCAAGTTATATATTTTTCACATATTTAAATGATTTAAATGAATTAATATGAATAATAATTCAAATAAATAAATAAAAAATGAGAAAATACTTCCCTTTGGGCCAAGTGGTCGTGCATATGCTTAGAATGATGAATCATGGAAGAAAAATGGGCCCATTAGCAATTTTAGGTCATTTGAAGTAGTGTTGACTTTTCAAAATATCCAAATATTTCCCAACTTCCACAAGGCATAACTTGCTCAATTTTTAAGCTTTTCTCATGTTCTTGGACATTTTGGAAAGGTCTTTGAGTCCTCTAACCAATGCCTTTGGTCCCATGTCATTTTGATTTACCAATCTCAAGTTATGGCCTTTGACTTAAAGTCCCTTTTTGTTGACTTTTGAAAATGACCTATAATGTTGAAATTGATAACTTTTTGTGAGAGCATTTCTTGGACTTGAAGTATGAAGATGAGTTGTAGGAAATGTCTTTCTCTTCAAAATGAGCTTTGGATGGAATTTTTCTGATAATCCATGTGAAAGTTATGCCCTGGTCAATTTCAGTTGACTTTTTCAATTGTCCAAATAAGGAAACTTTTGCATCTTTGATGATTTCAGAGCCAAATTTTGAGAATCATGATCAAGCATTGATCAAATGATGTTTGTGGCTTCAAAATGATATGTTGACCAAAAATTTGAACTTTTGACTGTCAAATGACTATTTTGCCCCTACAGTTGACTGTAGTGCAATTTAGGGTTTTGACTGTGCAATTTTGAGCTGAATGCCTTGAAACTTGATATGAGGATGCTTGACCATATTTGTGAGCATGTGAGACTTGATTGGGCCTTTGAAAACTTCATTTTCTTGATCAGAACACAAACCCTAGTTTTGACTGTATAGGAGACCTTTGCATTGTGCAACCCTTGGGGAATTTTGCAGCTTGACTTGGCAATTTCTTGAAGAACATGGGAGGGTAAATTTTGGGGTGCAACAGCTATTCTTGAAAAGGGCATATTTTGGGGGGGTTTAAAACCCCCGCTAAGTCTTTTTATGTTTCAGGTAAAAATACAAACGAGGAAGAAGAAGACTAGGTGGCAAGGCATGGTTGGCTCGTTTGAATTTCGCGCTAAAATCTGCCACTAACGCTTGTTTTATCTTATGATATTTATTTGTTATTATATATTCAAAACGCGTCAATAGCTCCAGTGGCAGGCATGTGTATTGGTAACCTCTGGGACCTGGGTTCGAACCCCAGGTCCCCCTCCCTTTCCCTATATTTTTCTTCTAACTATGTTCTTGTGTAGCTCATTTACAAGCGTCCACCATACACTCATCATTCAAACCATGCCACGCGTTGACTGATGCACATCATGGTCTCTGAATCCTGGCCTTTGGTTGGATGCAGTGGGACGTGTGGCATGGTTTGAATGATGAGTGTATGGTGGACGCTTGTAAATGAGCTACACAAGAACATAGTTAGAAGAAAAATATAGGGAAAGGGAGGGGGACCTGGGGTTCGAACCCAGGTCCCAGAGGTTACCAATACACATGCCTGCCACTGGAGCTATTGACGCGTTTTGAATATATAATAACAAATAAATATCATAAGATAAAACAAGCGTTAGTGGCAGATTTTAGCGCGAAATTCAAACGAGCCAACCATGCCTTGCCACCTAGTCTTCTTCTTCCTCGTTTGTATTTTTACCTGAAACATAAAAAGACTTAGCGGGGGTTTTAAACCCCCCCAAAATATGCCCTTTTCAAGAATAGCTGTTGTACCCCAAAATTTGCCCTCCCATATTCCTCAAGATTTGCCAAGTCAATGCTTCAAAATCTCCCCAAGGGTTGCACAGTTCAAGGGCCTCCTAACAGTCAAAAAATTAGGGTTTTGGTTCTGACAAAGAAAATGAAGTTTCCAAGGGTCCAATCAAGTCCCACATGCCTATAAACATGGTCAAACATCCTCATGTCAAGTTTCAAGACTTACAGCACAAAATTGCACAGTCAAAAACCCTAATTGCCCTACAGTCAACTGCAGGGGCAAAATGGTCATTTAACAGTCAAAAGTTCAAATTTTTGGTCAACATCTCATTTTGAAGCCACAAACATCATTTGATCAATGTTTGATCATGATTCTCAAAGCTTGGCTCAAATAGTCTCAAGATGCAAAAGTTTCCATATTTGGACAGTTGAAAAAGTCAACTGTAACATGACCAAGGCATAACTTCCACATGGATTATCAGAAAAATTCCATCCAAAGCTCATTTTGAAGAGAAAGACATTTCCTACAACTCCTCTTCACACTTCAAGTCCAAGAAATGCTCTCACAAAAAGTTATCAATTTCAACATTATAGGTCATTTTCAAAAGTCAACAAAAAGGGACTGTAAGTCAAAGCCCATAACTTGAGATTGGTAAATCAAAATGACATGGGACAAAAGGAATTGGTTACAGGACTTCAAGACCTTTCCAAAATGTCCAAGAACATGAGCAAAGCTTAAAAATTGAGCAAGATATGCCTTGTGGAAGTTGGGAAATTTTTGGGTATTTTGAAAAGTCAACTTTGCTTCAAATGCCTTAAAATTGTTAATGGGCCACATTTTCTTCTAAGATTGATCATCCAAAGCATGTGCACGACCATTTGGCCCAAAGGGAAGTTATTCATCATTTTTATTTATTTATTTGAATTTTTAATTGCTAATAATTCATTTAATTAATTAAAATATGTGAAAAATACCAAGGCAAGTTTTTTAAATCTTTTTATGCATGAAATACACTCAAGATTCGTGCATGATCAGATATAGAAAGAATCAATGTGATTAGGACATAATTGGTAGCAAATATGCATGAAAAGATTGGAAAATATATGCATGGAAAATCAAATATCATTCCATCAATGCAAGGATTCTTTGGACCAAATTCTCAACCCTAATCATTCCAATACTTATACTCATGCAAACCCTAGTGCTCAGGACCAGAAGCTGCACCCAAAAAGCCATAGACAACCTTGCATTTTTTCAAGAAAACTCAAATACTGAAAACACCATTCCAAGGCGTTTCAAGGCCATATAACCATTCCACTAGCTTGCCAAGGCCACGAGGAGACTATTCCAATCAAGAACATTGTCCCATACTCAAAGAATTGGTATATCAAAGTCATACTTTTCACGAAAATACTCATAATCGTATCATGAATTCTATGCATTTTTCATGTGTTTTCTTTACCGATTTACACTAATTGATTGATTCTAAAGCTAACTGTATATTTTAATTGAGTTTTCCTCATCCATACGCGAATCCACCATTGGAATGTTTTAGGGTTCCTCAAGTTTTGAATTGGGCGTTTACGCATCTTGTAAAATTAGAACATCTCAAGGCCATGGTTAAATTCAGGACACTTGGACGAATCGAATGCAACAGTCGCGCCCAATTTATGAAGCAAGATGGCCTAATCGCTATTCTTGAAAATGGCATATTTTGGGGGGGTTTAAAACCCCCGCTAAGTCTTTTTATGTTTCAGGTAAAAATACAAACGAGGAAGAAGAAGACTAGGTGGCAAGGCATGGTTGGCTCGTTTGAATTTCGCGCTAAAATCTGCCACTAACGCTTGTTTTATCTTATGATATTTATTTGTTATTATATATTCAAAACGCGTCAATAGCTCCAGTGGCAGGCATGTGTATTGGTAACCTCTGGGACCTGGGTTTGAACCCCAGGTCCCCCTCCCTTTCCCTATATTTTTCTTCTAACTATGTTCTTGTGTAGCTCATTTACAAGCGTCCACCATACGCTCATCATTCAAACCATGCCACACGTCCCACTGCATCCAACCAAAGGCCAGGATTCAGAGACCATGATGTGCATCAGTCAACGCGTACACACGCCAGCATAAAAGTCAAACAAGGCCAAGGGCTATTGGGCCAGAATTACTGAACAAAACCTCCAACTGGGGACAGAACCCCCCATGGTTTGCTTCTTTTTTTATTCTTTTCTCATATTTTTTCTATTTTTGTTTTAATTAGTTTTAATGTAATTCTTTAATTTAATTTATTTTCATGAAAATATAAAAATAATATAAAAAACCAGAAAAAGACAAAAAACAAAATATATTTTACTTTAATATTTTTGTAAATAAATCTCACTAATTAATTAGGTTAAATTTAGGTTTAAATCTTAATATTTTTTTCTAATAAACTTAAAATTTGTAGAATTAGGTTTTAATTACTTTTACTTTTTCTTTTCTTTTATTAATTATTAATTATTAATTATTATTTTTGTAAATAAAAATTGAATTAATTAACTAGGTTTAATTTTAGGTTAAATTTTAATATTTTCTTAATAAATTAAAAATAGCTAGAATTAGGGTTAATTACTTAATTTCATTTAGTTCTCATTAAGAAATTCATAAATACAAAAAACCTCAAAAATAATTTCTTTTCCTTTTAATTTAATTAATTTGTTAATATAATTTAATTTCATAAAAAGGGTCCAACGCCCTCGCTTCCTATTTTAATTCAATTCGCGCATTTATTTCTTTTCTTTTAAATATTAATGTAATTCTCCCAAAGCCATGTAACTCGGACATTTTATATTTCTCGCACTTTATTTCTTTAATATATGTCAAATCGGGTCCTGGATTTAATTTGGCGATGTGGACCCGCGCCTTTGTAATAGTTTAGGAACTTTATATTTCTCGCAACCTTTTAACTGCTAAATAAATTGCATGCAAGAATGAATGTTAAAATAAAAACAAAAGCGTAGATCACCCATGACATGACAAGACAAAAACATCTGAAAACGACACACAAATCACACACCACCCCTAGGGTACGCTTCACTGTTGCCTTGCCTCTCGAAAGGTGATCGTCGAGTAGAGGATGTCTTAGTAAGTCCTCATGATCCGGGAACCTGGCATGAGGGTAGCTTCTAAGGTGTCTTCCCATTGCTCTGGTGATCACCATGTCCCGAACCTCGAATTGACCCGAACAACTCCAATGGTGGTGCTACCTACCTCTCAATGGTGGGATGACACTACTTTAAAGGACATTTACACAGACGAATTCCTTAGGGTAGGTAGACGACTCTAGATACTTGCTCTAAATTTCCAAACAAATCAAAAATACTTTTCACACCGACACCTTTTCAAAAAGCTTTCGAAAGCAATTTTTCAAACACTTTTGAGGACCGATACAAGAGTCGAACTGAAATTTTCAAAGAAACTTTTTTAAAACCCACAGTTGAAAAGCAAACAAACCATTTTTGAAAACACAAATGAGCAAGTATCTAAGAGCCCATGGATAACCATGGATAGAAAGGGTGCTAACACCTTCCCTTTCTATAATCTACCTCCCGAACCGAGAGCAATCTCTTTAAGGAATTTTTCTGTGCTTTTGTCCTTTCCATTTGGAGAAAATAAAAGACGGTGGCGACTCTTGCTTCCGCGACATTTCGCGAACCAGCGTTAAACAGTCAGTTCCAGATCCACCGATCACACGTTACATTTACATTTGATCGATTCGATTTGGTTGTAATCTATTGGACACTACATTCCTAAAGTCTCATCCCCATTTGTAAATTTGTACCCCCACTCCCGGATACTTATTTTGTAATAGCGTAGACTTTACATTTCTGCAATTTACTGCTTTCAAATTATACCATGGTTAGACCTAGGGTTTGCATGTACATAAAACCAAACGCTAGATAACCTAATACAAAGACAAATACATGAAATCAATACACAATCACACTTGCACCCTCTAGGGTAATCCCACATGTTGCCTTCCAAAATGGGCCATGCTTGCACGTCGAGTTTCTTTGGCAAAACAAATTTAAATGATCATAAGTCCCTCGATGACGCTTTCGAAAGTTGCCTAAATGGAATGATCATAGTCCCTTCAAAGCAAATTGCCAAAGACACTTGGCCCCATTGCATTCATGGTCCATACGATGACCCGCGCCCGTCCCGTTAAACATCCTAAACGCAAGATTGTCCACCAAATTCAATGGTGGAACAAAATTGTTAAAAAGGGTTGAAAACATAGAGAAAACCTTTGAGTACAATAGGGGTAGACAAAACTCTTAGTTACTTGAGATCAACTTGCAAAAACACTTGCCTTCTTTTCAAAAACCACACTTCCTACACACTTTCAAAACAAACTCTCAAAAACATTTGAAACATCTTTTCGAAAAGATCCACACTTTTGTAAAACACTCAAACACGAGTCGAATACATTGGTAGCCTAAGACAAGGCATCTTCTTCAAAAACATTTTCAAAAACACTCACACACACCACATTTTCAAGCAATCGAAAATCAAGGCAAGTGATCTAAAAACCAAGTAACTAAGAGCCCATGGATAACCATGGATGAAAAGGGTGCTAATACCTTCCCTTTTCATAATCTACCCCCCGAACCCACGAAATATCTTAAAAGGTTTTTGCTGTGCTTTTTAACCTTTCCTTTAGGATAAAATAAAAAGTCGGTGGCGACTCTTGCTCAACCGAACAAGTGCGAATACAAACGCAAAACTCATAGTCAGTTCTCCCACCCTATCACGGAACTGGCGACTCTGCTGGGGACATACTTAAAAGTGGGGTTACCTTAGGGTTTATATCACCTTTACTTTCTTGCTTTGATTGACTTGTTTGCTTTATCTTTTGGGTTCTTGTTTGGGTTTGTTGTAAATCCTACACCCGGATTTGGGGCATCTTCTTAGGTAAATAGCAAAAAAACTGTGAGGGAACTGTACGGGGTATACCGACATGGTTGAAGCAGTAAGCTATGTTAGTGTGACATATTTGTGAGTACTGGTAACCCTTGAGTTCAATCAAGGAGAGTACGGGGCCGTTGAGTGATGTCGTGAAGCACTAACGAACTCTTAGAACCTTAATTGTCCATCTTAGCCTTTTTAGGGGTAGTGAGATGACCGACTTTGGTGCAGTCCGAAGTTGGTAGATACTCGATACTACACTCATTTGAGGGTTGTTTTCTTGGAATATTTTGGTCGCCAGTTAAGTGGCTAAACCGAAACGATGAACACAGAAAACGATCCAATGATATTGAGCTCCTTAGAACCCAGTTTCTATTTTAGGACAGGATGAGCCAACTAACTTCAAGAGGGTACTTACCTGAACCTCAGGCAAGCCTAAATCTAAGGACTTGTTTGCTTTGTGTGAATATGTTTTCCTGTATATACACTCACTTGCTTTTCGCATACATGTACATAACATCATGACATCATACCATAGCATTTTCAATAACCATTTCAAGGATCTCGAGGGTTCTTTTGATGCAGGGTTACGTTGAACCAGACGTCTACCAAGGGGCAAGAGGTTTCTCCTCTAAACAAATTCCATCAAAGATCAAGTACAACAACTTGAATCAGTGGCTATGATCCACTCGACCTGGTGAGCTTGATTCTCGTGGAAAGACATCCACCGATACAAAGTTCTCCAGTCAAAGATCAAGTACAACAACTTGAATCAGTGGCTATGACCCACTCGACATGGTGAGCTTGATTCTCGTGGAAAGACATCCACCGATACAAAGTTCTCCAGTCAAAGATCAAGTACAACAACTTGAATCAGTGGCTATGACCCACTCGACATGGTGAGCTTGATTCTCGTGGAAAGACATCCACCGGTGCGAAGATCTCCAATCAAAGATCAAAGTTCAACCTCTAACATTTTCTTGTGTTTACCCCAAGAGATCCTTGAAAGCATGCATCCACATATCATGCATTGCATTTTGACGATCTTTCCTTTTTCAGGTTTCCTTACTCTCATACTGTTTATTTCAGTAAGGGATGGCTCTAGAAAGGTCTGTCAAAGACATCCAAGACCAGACTGCTCAGCTGCAGGAAATGTTCCTGAGCTTGTCTCTGGGGCAAGAAGAGATGAAAGCTCTCCTCACAAAGGGCTTGGAGAATTCAAACAAGGCCAGGAGTGATCAGCTTGCAGAGATGCAGTTTGATCTGACAACATTAAGGACCCAAGTGATGGGACAGTTGGTGGGCCAGATGGCCCTCATCCAAGACCTATCTTAAAGACAAGAGGAACTCAGAGTTCTTGTCCGCCAACTGCTTCCAAACAACCAACTGGGGCAAACATCTGAGGTTGAAGAGCAAGTCACCGCTCAGCCTCCATCCACTCAAGAAGACAAGGGGAAGGCTCCTTCGCTTGCTTCAGGGTCACAAGCCCATCAACAACCTCGCCAGCGTCAACGGGGTAATCGGCATAAGCAAGAAACGTCGGGAAGACAGTTCACGGAGACTGAAATACCATCATTCTTCATACTGAAGCGCCTGTTGAAGGTCAACCTGCTTACCCTAAGGGATCCTCCTCAGAAGCTCAATACCTCCTCTCCTAACTATCGTCCCGACGCATTTTGTGTTTACCACTCCTACAGCCCAGGACACGACACCAACGACTGTTGGGCCTTGAAGAACAAGATTCAAGATCTGATCGACATTGGGGTGCTGGAATTCAGGCCAGACAGGGAGATGAAAATCTTCCGTTAAGAGGTTCTCCACCTGAAGTGACAAAGCTCAAGCTGAAAGACTTTTTGCTTCATTTTGAATTTTCAAAGTTGTAATTTCTTTTGTTGTCAAACAATTATCTGTTGATGTTAAACTCTGTTTTCATTAATGCATTGCATATGTTTGTCTTGAATTCATCCATTCGTTTCACTACTCTTATGCTTTTCTTTATGATATCTGACTCTTGATAAAAAGCTGCAATCCTTTAGAGGGAGGATGACGAAACAATACCATTATCTTATACAGTATGCTTTTGAACAGACCTTGTTGATGATGTACAGGCATTTCTTTCAATTCCCAAACACTGGAGTTATAAGGAAGATAATCCCTAGTCAACCCCTTCGATCCAAAGAAGTAGGAGTTTTCTGTTCTAAACAATCAAAACCTTTGATACAAACCTGGGGCAGGGTAGTATCTCAGTTAATTCAAGAGAAACGCGCATTGAAGTCGCAAACTCTCAATTCGTAACACAACGAACGATGTCGAAAAAGAAAGCATTCCTTTGGAATCAAAAGACAAGGGTGGTTCCCTATCACATAGACAGTCAGTCTCTCAAAAGAGAAAAAGCCCACTGAGCCAAAACCTGTAAAGGAGGCTTAGGAAAGCTGGGGCATCCCGCTGACTGTAATCTCGAAAATGGGAACAGTCAGGTAAAAGTTAGGGATAACAAATCAAAATCAAAATAGTGAGGTCATTACAAAATCCTCAACAACATGAAAAATGTTGAAAAAGAAAAAGGAGATGATGGCTGTCTCCCCAAATTCAACTGGTGAACCATCGCCCAAAAGGTCGTTCCAAACTCAAAACAGAATGCGACGCACAATTAACTGAGCTTAGGTATGAAGAATATCACGAAGAGCGGGTGGGTACAAATATACTTTGAGCCTATATCCTTTGTTTCTTAAACCGCGAACCAAGCCACGTTACAACCCTTAAAAAGTCCTAATTGAAGCATGGGTTAGTTCGAAAGCATACTGTTACAAAAGGTATCCTGACTCCTGTAAGGCTTTGCTCTAAATCTTGTGTTGATCTGTCTTATAAAAAAGTTTTCCGCTAAAAAACGCATTTTGCAAAACTTCGAGACAAACATAAACTTTGCATTGCTTGAATATCACTGTCTGCATTTGGCTTTTTGTTTGACAGCGAATGTTCGGAGGAACGAAAACTATCTCAGTGAACAGAATCACTTCAAAAGGACGACACTTCCATTACACATCTCCTATCAACAAGGGGCATGACATAGCACCATCCAGTTAACCTAGGGCAGTCCAGTCAAGGTTTCAACAGATCTTTCAAGATTCAGTTAACCTGGGGCAGTCCAGTCAAGGTTTCAACAGATCTTTCAAGATTCAGTTAACTAGGGGCAGTCCAGTCAAGATTTCAAGAAATCTCTCAATATGCAGAGTAATCTGATTCAAGACTCCTTCATCACCACTTGGGGCATTCGAATGTCAAAAGTGTTCAACAAATCAACTATCACAATTCCAGACTCGATTCCTATATCTAGCCAGGGCACGTCTGAAGAGTTTGAGGATTCGATTCCTGTATCTAGCCAGGGCATATCTGTTGACAACTATTTCCAGATTCGATTCCTGTATCCAGCCAGGGCATATCTGTTGACGACTATTTCTAGACTCGATTCCTGTATCTAGCCAGGGCACGTCTGAAGAGTTTGAGGATTCGATTCCTGTATCCAGCCAGGGCATATCTGTTGACGACTATTTCCAGACTCGATTCATGTATCTAGCCAGGGCACGTCTGAAGAATTTCTAGATTCGATTCCTGTATCCAGCCAGGGCATATCTGTTGACAACTATTTCCAGATTTGATTCCTGTATCCAGCCAGGGCATATCTGTTGACGACTATTTCCAAACTCGATTCCTGTATCTAGCCAGGGCACGTCTGAAGAGTTTAAAGATTCGATTCCTGTATCCAGCCAGGGCATATCTGTTGATGACTATTTCCAGACTCGATTCCTGTATCTAGCCAGGGCACGTCTGAAGAGTTTCCAGATTCGATTCCTGTATCCAGCCAGGGCATATCTGTTGACGACTATTTCCAGACTCGATTCCTGTATCTAGCCAGGGCACGTCTGAAGAGTTTGAGGATTCGATTCCTGTATCCAGGCCAGGGCATATCTGTTGACGACTATTTCCAGATTCGATTCCTGTATCCAGCCAGGGCATATCTGTTGACGATTATTTCCAGACTCGATTCCTGTATCTAGCCAGGGCACGTCTGAAGAGTTTGAAGATTCGATTCCTGTATCCAGCTAGGGCATATCTGTTGATGACTATTTCCAGACTCGATTCCTGTATCTAGCCAGGGCACGTCTGAAGAGTTTGAAGATTCGGTTCCTGTATCCAGCCAGGGCATATCTGTTGATGACTATTTCCAGACTCGATTCCTGTATCTAGCCAGGGCACGTCTGAAGAGTTTGAAGATTCGATTCCTGTATCCAGCCAGGGCATATCTGTCGACGACTAGTTCCAGATCAACACCTGTAACAAGCCAGGAAAATATCTGTGAACGACCGATTGTAGACCAACCCCTATAACAAGCCAGGAATTTATCTACATTACCACTTGGGGCATTCGAATGTCAAAAGTGTTCAAAAACCCGATGCAGTTTTACACGGACTCATCATCAGGAAATCCTACACAGATCTCCTCAAAACAGGAAGACCCCAGTAGTTTGGCATACAACCCAAGCTTTTGATTTCTCCAACAGTGGTCCCAAGACTTCTCATTTTTCAACAATCAAGAGATTCTTGCCCTCCACAGCAGCAGCCAAGGAATTATTCTTCCCGGCAGCAGTCAAGATGCTTTTATCTTCAGCCATCTCGGATTCATCTATCCTCCGCAAGACAGCTCTCCAGCTTACATGAACATTCATTCACATTCATGTCATAAGCATTGACGTCACATACATTGCATCATGCATCATAAAATTGCATACAACTAACCCTTTACCTTTTCAGGTAAGATCAGTCGACAAACAAAGATCACCTTCCGAGATTCTTTCTAGAAGTAGTTCAGATGTGACCCAGACACGGCGACATTCTGATACTTATTCCAGATTCACTCAGATGCAGTGTTACACGGACGCATCATCAGGAAACCCTACACCGGTTCCTCCTCAACTTCAAGACTTCTGAAAACAGTTCACGGGTTCTCCAGTAACGGATGTTAACCTATCACTTGTTTAGATTCTTCTCAAGACTTCTGAAAACAGTTTATGGATTCCTCCCGACAACGGATGTTAATCTATCGCTTGTTCAGATTCTTCTCAACTTTTGAAAACAGTTTACGGACGCTTCCCAACAACGGATGCTGCTCTATTGCTTATTCAACTTCAAGACTTCTGAAAACAGTTCATGGGTTCTCCAGTAATGGATGTTAACCTATCGCTTGTTCAAATTCTTCTCAAGACTTCTGAAAACAGTTTATGGGTTCTTCCCAACAACGGATGTTAATCTATCACTTGTTCAGATGCAATTTTTGAAAACAGTTTACGGACGCTTCCCAACAACGGATGCTGCTCTATTGCTTATTCAACTTCAAGACTTCTGAAAACAGTTCACGGGTTCCCCAGTAACGGATGTTAACCTATCACTTGTTCAGACTCTTCTCAAACTTCTGAAAACAGTTCACGGGTTCTCCAGTAACGGATGTTAACCTGTCACTTGTTCAGACTCTTCTCAACTTTTGAAAACAGTTCACGGACGCTTCCCAACAACGGATGCTGCTCTATTGCTTATTCAATCTCAACTCCTGAAAACAGTTCATGGATTCTCCAGACACGGATGTCAATCTATTGCTTATTCAGACCCCCAGTTCAGAGATGTTCCGAAACATGGAGGCCTTTCTGATACTCGTCCACTCACCATTGACATACAGTTCAACATCACCAAATGGCATCTTTAAGCCCATTTCCAGATGGCATCTATAAGCCCATCCTCCTACCAGCAGTCACCAAATGGCATCTTTAAGCCCATTTCCAGATGGCATCTCTAAGCCCATCCCCCGACAAGATTCTATCGCATCAGATGGCATCTTTAAGCCCATCGCCAAATGGAATCTTCAAGCCCATTCACCTCTACCATCACATCGCCGAGTGCAAATTTTCTGGGCACTTTAGTGTCCAATCTTCTTTTACCTTCAAGTCGCGAAAGGCAAACTTGCCAATCTAACTCTTCAGGTTCAAGAAGATTGAACAGGGGCAACTGTTGTACCCCAAAATTTGCCCTCGCATTTTTCCTCAAGAAATCACAGCTTCAGGCGTTTCCTGATTTTTCAGATTTGGCTCATGAATCGGTCAAACAGACTTTTCTCGTAAGTCAGACACAATTAGGGTTTTACTGATTTTCAGGGCTCTAGAATGTTTCAAACAGTTGGCTTAGGGTTTTGGTTGATTTTGGCTCAATTTCGATCAGGCGAACGCTTCTTTGGCATTTAATCAGGAATTAGGGTTGTTCATGCGCGGTTCTTCAGAAAGATTTAATTCTACGGTGCTTTGCAAGTTATTCCGAGATTTGGTTTGAATTCGCATTGTTTAACTTAATCAATATAAAGAATGCATTTGGATTGAATTCACGTTTGTTCGACTGAATCAGTAAAAAGGATACGTTCAGTTTGAATTTGCAGTATTTGGTAAAAAAATCAGTAAAAAGGGGAATGTGTCTGATCAGTTGTTGTGTTTGACTGTGCTTTGCTTTGGATGTTGGAAGCGCCAAGTTTATTATTTGATCAACGCTGAATCAATGTTTAGTTAATTATTTATTATTATAAAGATTAAATAGCTGGAATTTAATTTTCAGTTATTTTAATTTAAAGAACTATAAATAATAAATAAATAATTGAAAAGGGATAAAAAGAATTAACTGGATTAAAAGAATTTTTTTATTTCATCTTTAAATATTTGTTACAATTATTATTTAGATACAAGTATTCATTTACGAGGTATTTATAATAATAATAGTTACAATGATTAAATTGAAAATAAAACTATCCTATTTTTTCTAAGTATTCCTAAGTCTCTAATTCTTCAATTCTTCATCTGCTATCCCTTGCTCCAGTGCTCCATTTTAATTATTCATCTGCAAAGAAAAGAAGAAAAGTCAATGACAGATAAATAAATAAAAGAGACAGATAAAATTACAGTTCATCATTAAGGGCAACTGATTGGGATCAGTTAACCCTCTCTGCAAATCACGGGATTTCTCCCAGTTCACAAAGAGGGACGAATATTTATTTGCTAAACTTTGAAAGAATGCACAAGTCAAATTGTCAAACTGCATAGTTCAAATCTCAAACAGCATGATGCAAAGTCAAAACGCATACTCAGGCAACCAAACCCTCAAGGCCCTCATAATACTCATCATAGGGCATTTTAACAACCAAATACAAGGCATCAATCTCAGCATACAACAAATATTCCGAAAGGCAACTCAGAGACGAGGAAAAGAAACGACACAAGTGTACAGAAGCATACAACGAGGCAACGAAGAAGAAAGAAGTGAAATTAACAAAAGGGTTTTCAGTTCAATATCATCATCAAACCAAAAGTGAGACAAAGAGTACCAGGGTTACCAAAAGGCAAGCTAATTCATCACAGCACCGCGTTCTCCGCCCAAGCCTCCTACGCGCCTCCCCATCTCCTTCATCGTCTTCCTCAAACAAAAGGTAGTAAATTCTCTTCTCATCCCTTTTCAACCTCGTTAAACAAACAAATCAAAACACCTTAATCAAAAAAGCAGTAAATCATAACATGCGAGGAAGAACGAAACCCTAAACGTGCTAAGCCAAAAGAGGGAACAAAGGGGGGTTACCTTTTAGTTGGTTTCACTGAACCAAGGAAGGAAGGAAGAAGAAGGTTGCACTGGTGGCTAGGCGGAGAAGATTGCAATCGGAGAAGACAAAGTGACACAAACGGCGCCTCTGTCTCAACAAAACCCTAAGCGTTATCCCAAATGAAAACAATATCAGAACCCTAAGCCAAATTGTCACTCTGAAGCATTGGGCCTCGCCCATTCTCACAACCATAAGCCCACTGTATTCCAGTTAGCACCCCCCCCCCCCTCATTTATTTTCTGTTTGGGCCATAACCTCCCAAAGGCCCATTCAAAAACTTAACCTTCTTTTTTTAATATAAAACCGATTTTACATAACTTAACCTTAACCTTTTATTCTTTTTTTTTAACATAACTTTTCACATCAAACTTTTTTCTTTTTTTTATATAACATATTTATAATTTGAACACAATATATATTTTCTCAATTTTTAAAACATTTCTTTCATTTAAAATTCTTGTATAAATACATATTAATACTAAATTACATTAATACCTAAAACTTAAAACCTTTTTTCTTTTCTTTCATTAAAACTCTTTTTATTTTTAATGTAAATCTTGCTTAAAACATTTATAAAAAAATACATAAAGAAATAGACTTTTTTAGTTTGAATATTCTTTTTTTTTTCTTAACTAAAACATTTTGTATATAAATATACTAACATAAATACATAAAAAAATAGAAATTAAGATATTTTCTTTTCTTTTATTAAATTTTCTTTTTGTACATAATCAAGACAAAATACATTTTTTAATATACATAATTCAATTAAAATTTAAAACATTTAACTAAAACATTCTTTTTTGTACATATTAAAGAAATATACAAGATCACAAATTAAATAAAGAAAATATTTGATTCCTTTCTTTAAGTTAACCATACCTTAATAATACATTAAATTCACATTTTCGCACTTGTAAATAAACAATACACTTACACCTACACGATACATTTCAAATTATACGCTTGATACAAATACATTTACATTGCTCATATACACATTTGCTTATCTTATATATTGCTATATGTTACATTTACATTTGATCAATTCGATTTGGTTGTAATCTATTGGACACTACATTCCTAAAGTCTCATCCCCATTTGTAAATTTGTACCCCCACTCCCGGATACTTATTTTGTAATAGCGTAGACTTTACATTTCTGCAATTTACCGCTTTCAAATTATACCATGGTTAGACCTAGGGTTTGTATGTACATAAAACCAAACGCTAGATAACCTAATACAAAGACAAATACATGAAATCAATACACAATCACACTTGCACCCTCTAGGGTAATCCCACATGTTGCCTTCCAAAATGGGCCATGCTTGCACGTCGAGTTTCTTTGGCAAAACAAATTCAAATGATCATAAGTCCCTCGATGACGCTTTCGAAAGTTGCCTAAATGGAATGATCATAGTCCCTTCAAAGCAAATTGCCAAAGACACTTGGCCCCATTGCATTCATGGTCCATACGATGACCCGCGCCCGTCCCGTTAAACATCCTAAACGCAAGATTGTCCACCAAATTCAATGGTGGAAAAAAATTGTTAAAAAGGGTTGAAAACATAGAGAAAACCTTTGAGTACAATAGGGGTAGACAAAACTCTTAGTTACTTGAGATCAACTTACAAAAACACTTGCCTTCTTTTCAAAAACCACACTTCCTACACACTTTCAAAACAAACTCTCAAAAACATTTGAAACATCTTTTCGAAAAGATCCACACTTTTGTAAAACACTCAAACACGAGTCGAATACATTGGTAGCCTAAGACAAGGCATCTTCTTCAAAAACATTTTCAAAAACACTCACACACACCACATTTTCAAGCAATCGAAAATCAAGGCAAGTGATCTAAAAACCAAGTAACTAAGAGCCCATGGATAACCATGGATGAAAAGGGTGCTAATACCTTCCCTTTTCATAATCTACCCCCCGAACCCACGAAATATCTCAAAAGGTTTTTGCTGTGCTTTTTAACCTTTCCTTTAGGATAAAATAAAAAGTCGGTGGCGACTCTTGCTCAACTGAACAAGTGCGAATACAAACGCAAAACTCATAGTCAGTTCTCCCACCGTATCACACACACTATAAAGAAAAGATAGAGGAGATTTCCTTTTCTTAACACTATACATAGCCAATAAAATATCAGGATGTATATGGTATGATTGAAGAATTTTACTGACCCACAACAATAGCATTAATTTCTACAAGTCCTCATACATACAGATCCCCAATCTCCTTCTCAAGTTTTCAAACTGAACTGCATCTAGAGCTTTAGTAAAAATATTAGCAAGTTGATTTCCAATGCTAACATGCTCAAGAGTTATGACTTTGTCTTCAACAAGCTCTATAATGAAATGATGCCTGATATCAATGTGCTTAATCCTACTATTATGAATAGGATTTTTGAAAATATTAATAGCACTCAAGTTGTCATAGAATAATGTCATGACATCTTGTGTGATGTTGTATTCAAATAACATTTGTTTCATCCATACAAGTTGAGAATAACTACTTCATGTAGCAACGTACTCAGCTTCAACTGTAGATAGAGATACACAATTATGTTTCTTGCTGAACCATGAAATCAAATTGTTTCCCAAGAAGAAACATCCACCAGAGGTACTCTTTCTGTCATCAGCACTACCAACCCAGTCAGCATCATAGTATCCCACAAGCTTTGAATTTGAGCTATGAGAATACAACATTCCATACTCACGTGTACCATTCACATACTTCACAATTCTCTTGACTTGATTGATGTGACTCACTTTGGGTGTTACTTGATGTCTAGGACAAACTCTAACAACAAAAGTTATATATGGCCTGCTTGCTGTAAGATATAGAAGACTTCCAATCATGCTTCTATATAAACTTTTATCAACATTAACTCCTTTTTCATCTTTGGATAGCTTCAAGTGTGTAGGAGCATGAGTTCTCTTATGGTTGGAATTCTCCAATCCAAATTTCTTCATAAAATTCTTTGCATATTTTCTTTGACAAAGAAAAATGGAGTCTTCCACCTGCTTGACTTGCAACCCCAGAAAGAATGTTAATTCACCCACCAAACTCAGATTGCATCTGTTTAACAAAATGTTGGACCATTTCATCCTACATTCCTCCCAAAAAATATCATCCACATAGATATGAGCTATCATAAGTTTTCCATCTTTCTCTTTGACAAAGAGAGTTTTGTCAATTCCTCCATTTTTATAACCATGGTTAATGAGAAACTCAGTCAACCTTGCATACCAAGCTCTTGGAGCCTGCTTTAAACCGTACAATGCCTTCTTTAGTTTGAACATATGATCTAGGAAAGAAGGATCAACAAATCCTTTTGGTTTTTAAACATATACTTCTTCATGTAGATGCCCATTTAAGAAGGCACTCTTGACATCCATTTTGAATAATTTTAACTTTAAGTGACATGCCACTCCAAGAAGTAGTCTGATAGATTAGGAGCAAATGTTTCATCAAAGTCCATTACTTCAATGGTTTGTGCTTCATATGCCACTTCTTCTTAGCTTTAACAAATGCTTGTTCTCTTCTGGGTTGTGCTTCATATGTGGGATAGACATATAACCTGTAGCGGAAGAATTTTTTATGACTAAACCTACCACAATAATAACACCTCCTTCGTTAGTCTTGTTTCCTGAGTGATTTTTCTGTTGTCCATGCTAATGTTGGAACATTTTATTTGACATCTTTTGTTCCAGTTCTCTCTTTGGACGAACAAAATTCACTTCAGCCTTTTTACCTTTGTTCTTCATAGCTTGATTGTCATAGCCAATCCCTTTAACATTTCCAGCATTCTTTCCAGACTGAAGAATCTCATCAAGCACATCAGAACTGCTGCTAAGCACTCTTATAGACTTGATCATTTTATCAAGTTGAGAATTGAGCACAATAACTTCACCTTTCTGACCAAAGATGGTGGATAGGTGCTCCAGTTCTTCATTCTCCAGCTGAGAAATACTTTTCTTTTGCTTTTCTTCTAATTTACCCACCTCTTGAATTTTGAGGCACAACTCCTTGTAAGAAACTACAAGTTCTTTAAAGGATAACTCTTCACAGTCTGAGTCTCCATCAGAGTCACAAATTCCAGTCAAAGCAGTGACCTATTTGGCAGCTTCTTTTTCAAGATCACTTTCAGGGTCTTCCTCTGACCATGACACATACAATCATTTCTTCTGCTTCTTGAGATAAGTGGGACACTCATCTCTTATGTGTCCAAACCCTTCACACTCATGACATTGAACTCCTCTTCCTTGGCTGGAATTGTCATCAATTTTGTTCCTTCTACCAAAGTATTGGTTTTTGTTGATTTCAAATGACTTGTTCTTGACATTTGACCTCGTCTTCCAGTCCACCTTCTTCAATACTTTGTTGAATTATCTCCCAAGTAACCCAATAGCGTTGGACATCCCTTGTTTTGTATCCAAGTCACATTCATCTTCTAGGACATCAGTATTAGAGACAAAGGCAACACTCTTCTTCTTTTCATATTTTTCATTGATTCCTAGCTTAAAGTTCTGTAGGGATCCGATAAGCTCATCAACCTTCATGTTGTTTATACCTTGGGCTTCTTCAATGGCAGTCACTTTCATGTCAAATCTCTTTGGAAGAGATTTGAGAATCTTCCTCACCAACTTGGCTTCTGACATCTTCTCCCCTAGGGCACTTAAGGTATTGGCTATCTCAATAATATTCATGTGAAAGACATGAATACTCTCACCCTCCTTCATTCTTAACTTCTCAGACTTGGTGGTAAGGATTTGGAGCCTATACATCTTCACCTTAGTGGTTCCTTCATGAGCAGCCTTCAATATCTCCCAAGCTTCTTTAGAAACAATGCAACTTATTATCAATCTGATGTTTTTATCCACTCCATTAAAAAGGCATTCAAAGCTTTAAATTTTCCTTGAGATAACTTTTCATCTTCATCATTCCAGTCTTCCTCAGCCATCACAACATCAGTAGCCTTACCATCCTCACCTACAACCTTTGGTGGATCCAATCCATTGACCACAAATTTCCAAGTCTTGTTGTCCAAAGAATTGATGAAAGCTACCATACGAGCTTTCCAATAATCATAATTGGTCCCATCAAGAATGGGTGGTCTGTTCCCAAATCCTTCTTCCTTATCCATTGTACCAGAAAGTATCTTCCTTGAATCTCACCCAGAGTCAGATCAAGATGCCTGCTCTAATACCAATTAACATTCTGGTAGTCAGATCTCAGATGTTCTAAGATATGTCGAGACACTGATCTCTGAACAACAATGCAATGGAAAATATAACACAATAAAACACTACCGAAAATTAAGGAACACACATAATTATTAGCCCAGTTCAGTGTACAACAACTCCTACTCTAGGGGCTACCAAGCTAGGGATGAAGTCAACTAGATAGTATCAATTTGTAGACCCATAAAAAACTTTCACCTAGTTTATAATTTACTCACTTAATCACTACACGTGCTTAACTTCTACCTAATACTCACCCAGGTATGAGACCCTTCTCAAATCCCTTTCAGTCACAAACAGTGATAACAACATAATTCAAAAGAATTACGACACACTTCAAAGACAAACAACCATTCAATGCTTAAAAGTTTATGAATGATGGACATAACTTACAACTCAAAATAACAGTCCTACTCTTCTATCAAAGTGATATAAGAGAGGCTCACAATTAACACACACAAACCCTAACAAAAACACATGTAAGTTCCATGCTAAAACTAGGTTTGTAACATTATATTTAAAGCCATCTTCTGGACTAGATTAGGCTTCAAATAATGCAGCAAATCAGCTGCTAAAACTCTGAAGAAACTTATGCATAAAATTAGGACTTCAATCATTAGTTTCCTAAATTATATCCATAATTAGAAACTAAGAATCCTCCTTGAAATAAGCATGAATCTCTTAATCCTTACACTGAGCGCCACATTTGATAACATAATATTTCCAGAATATTCTGTATTTGAAATAATCTAAAGCATCAAATTATCTAGTAGTACATAGGCGTGATGTCGAATGATGTTGCATATGACATCTTGTTCAACATGTTTCTTCAGTTGATAGAACATCTTATTTCAACATGTTTCTGGTAAGTTAGTTTTACCAAACATAATGCCAACTACAAAAATAGAGAATTAACACATACAATGCTTTATACGGTGCCATTCCAATTCTAGAATGGAAACTATTATTATAAATAAACTCAATCAATGACAAGTGGCTATCCCAAGCTCCTCCTTGTTCTAGCACACATGCCCTCAACAAATCCTCCAAAAATTGAATAGTCCTCTCTGTATAATCGTCTGTCTACGGATGAAATCTGTAACTCAACCTCAACTTAGTACCAAAATCATTTTGCAAACCTTCCCAGAACTTTGACATAAACCTCAAACATTTATCTGATACGATACTCAAAGGGTATCCTATGCAATCTCACCATCTCTTCAATATACATCTCTTCCAGCTTCTCCATAAGATGATTGATCTTCATCGACAAGAAGTGAGCCGACTTAGTCAACCTATCCACTATCACCCAAATCGAATTACTGCCCTTAGCAGTCTTTGGTAAAACTGACACAAAATCCATTGAAATATTTCCCATTTCCATTGTGGAATTTTCAACGGCTTCATAAGACCCAAAGGCTTCTAATGCTCAATTTTTGACTTCTGACAAGTCAAACAAGCATAAACAAATTTGGCAACTTCCTTTTTCATACCGGGCCACCAAAATAATTTCTTCAAATCTTGGTACATATTTGTAGCACATGGATGAATACTCAGTCCACTCCTATTTTCTTCCTCAATAATACTCTTCTTAAGTTTTGGAACATCCGGAACATAAACTCTATCACAAAATATCATTACCTCATTCTCGTCAACCCTGAATTCACTTATGTTACCTTGGTTAATCAAAGTCATCTGATCAACCAACTTCATATAAGACTTTCGACCTTATTGAATTTCTTCTAAAATACCACTAGTCAATTTCAACATCCTTAACTTCACACACCAAACTCATATATCTGAATTGTTCATTCAATTCTAACTCATGCACCATAAGCATTGACATATGTAAGAACTTTCTACTCAATTCACCGGCCACCACATTTGCTTTACTAGGATGGTAATTCAAATCGAAGTCAAAATCCTTCAACAACTCAAGCCATTTCCTCTTCCTTATATTCAACTCTTTCTAATCAAATAAGTACTTCAGAATCTTGTGATCACTAAACACTTCGAATTTAGAGCCAAAAAGATAATGTCTCCAAATCTTCAACACAAACACCACAGCTGCTAACTCTAAGTCATGTGTAGGATAATTCCTTTCATGAACTTTCAGTTTCCTAGAAGCATAAGCAACAACCTTTCCATTTTTCATCAATACACCACCAAGACTTATCTTAGATGCATCACAATATACTACGAAAGACTCACTCGGATTAGGAAAAATTAATATCGAAGTGGTCGTCAACTTCTTCTTTAATTCTATAAAACTTTCTTCACTCGTAACATCCCACACATAAGCTTGACCCTTTCGAGTAAACTGAGTTAACGGTAACTCCAACTTAGAAAATCCTTCAATGAACCTTCGATAATAACCTGCTAAACCAAGAAAACTTTGAATCTCAGTCGCAGACTTTGGAGTCTCCCATTGCAACGCTGCATCAACTTTAGAAGAAACCACAATAATTCCACCACTAGAAATCACATGGCCAAGGAAACTCATTTCCTTCAACCAAAACACACACTTCGACAACTTTGCATACAACTTCTTTTCTTTCAACACTTGCAACACCATTCACAAATGCTCAACATATTCTTCTTCTGGTTTAGAATATATTAGAATATCATCAATTAAAACTACAACAAACTTGTCTATATATGAATGAAATATGTGATTCATATATTCCATGAAAACACTTGGCGCATTAGATACACCAAACAGCGTCATAGTGTACTCATAATAACCATACCTTGTTCGAAAAGTAGTCTTCGGAATATCGTCTGATTTAACACGAATTTGATGATAACCCGACCTCAAATCAATCTTGCTAAAAACACAAGCACCCACCAACTGATCCATTAAATCATAAATCATTGGGAGTGTATACTTATTCTTCATAGTCACTTTATTCAACTTTTTGTAGTCTACACAGTTTCTTTTCATCTTTCTTATTAACTAACAACACACTTTCACCCCACGGAGAAACACTCGTCGAACAAACTTATTCTCAAGCATTTCTTCCAGTTGTTTCTTCAACTCACTCAACTCTGAATCTGGAATTTTGTAAGGAGCCATTGACACTTGACTTGTACCTGGCACCAACTCTATAGAAAACTCCACTTCATGCTCTGGAGGTAAGTCACTTATATCATCTAGAAACACCTCTAGAAATTCACAGACAACAAGTAGATCAACACTCGCAGCTTCATGATCAACTTGTAACAACACAAACATCACAAGCATCAAGGCTTCATCTTCCAGGAGTTCATTCACTTGCTTAGAAGACAACAACATCAATTCTCCATTATCACCAAACTTAGGGAACCTCAAAGTTTTATTATAATAATTTATGTGAACATAGTTGAACTCCAACCAGTTCATCCCAAGAATAACATCAATTTGGTGTATGGGTAGACATACCAAATCTATCACAAAACTCTTGCCATAGATAGTAAAAGGACATCTTGAACAAACAAAAGTAGTAGTAACAAAACCACTAGCAGGAGTATCCATTACCATACTAACATTCATATCACAAAATTTCAATCCCAACATAGTAGCACAGTCATGCAAAATAAATGAATGAGTAGCACCGATATCAATAATAGCAACCAACTCAAAATTGTTAATAAAACAAGTACTTCAAATCAAGTTGTCCTTATTAGAATCCTATTATCCACTCAAAGTGGACACTCTACTGTTGGTCTGGGCAGCAACAACATTCTTCTTTGGCTTCTGACACTGGGTACTGATATGACCCTATTATCAATAATTAAAAGAAGTTGGACCACCGTTCTTGCACTCAGGATCATGATGATCTATCTTACCACATTTGTAACATCTCAGGACCTTATTCTCACATTCATTGGAACAGTGACCTTATTCACCATATCTAAAACAGTTGGCAGGGGCGAGAGCTCCTCCCCCACTTGTCTTCTTCCCATCGAAAACCTTTTGTTTCCCTTTATCAGCTGAAGAATTGTAAGGATTTCCACGGTATTGATTCTTCCTTCTCTTATCGTTCATGATCTTATAATGAGCCTTACTATCCTCTTCGTAAATTCTGCAGCTATTCACCAACTTTGGAAATCTATGGATCTATTGATATCTAACTGCTCCCTTGATTACCAGATGCAACCCATTCTCAAACTTGATACACTTCGAGGATTCAACAATCACTTCACTGTAATGCAGATAATACTTTTCCAGTTCCATAAACCTCGAAGCATACTCAGTCACAATCAAATTACCTTGTTTCAACTCTAAGAACTCATTCTCTTTCTTCCCACTCACATCCTCAGGAAATTACTTCCTCAAAAACTCTCTATTGAACACAACCTAAGTAAAGACTTCACCCACCGCTTCCAGTCTCTGACGCATGCCAACCCACCATTCATTAGCTTCCTTTACCAGCATATGCGTACCAAATCGCACCTTTTGTTCCTCTAGGAAATCCATGACCCAAATGATCCTTTCAATCTCCTTAAGCCAAGTCCGTGCTCCATCAGGATCGTACCTACCCTTGAAAGTAGGTGGATGGTTCCTCTGAAATGTCTCTAAGAAACGGGACCCATCATTCCTGCCAGCATGAGGCTGTTGTTGCACAGGTTGAGCAACAACCTGTAAAGCAGCACCATTCGCAACATCTTTCCTTCCAGCCATTCTTCACACAGGAAACTAATGTAATAAAAATAGTGTATCGATAGTGCATTCACACTAATCGATCGGCAGGACATGCACATCAAAAGAAAACATGGTCGAGGACCAATGTGCTCTGATACCACTAATGTAACACCCTTCTAAGCCCAACGAATAATCACAAATAATTATGATATTATTCAAAATAAATCACCAACAAGGGCGTCACATCTTCGTAAAAACATCATATAAAATATCCTGCTCCGTAACACGGGTTTTCAAATCATTTTAAACAATTATATCTGTAATAACATCAACAAACAAATTTAAATCTCGCGGCGGAATCATAGTTCTCAAAAAAATAACTTCATTTAGTTCATCAACATCAAAACTTTTTGGTAAATATCAAAAGCCATCATCGATAAATCCATCATAATGACTGAGTGTGATATGGTGGCAGAACCGACTGTTATATACCGGTTTTCCGTTTTTTGTTCGCAAATGTGCGGTAAGTAAGAGTCGCAATCGTCTTTTCTTTTATCCAAATTAAGGAAAGGGTGAAAAGAACAGAAAAAGACCTTTTCGAGAGTTTTCTGAGTAAGGGGGTAGATTATGGAAAGGGAAGGTGTTAGCACCTCTTCCATCTGTGGTTTTCCACGGGCTCTTAGAGGTTTGCTCATTTTTAAAATGCTTTTGTGCTTTGTGTTTGAAAATGTTTTGAAAACGCCTTAGTACGACGAACTTTGTAATGTTTCTCGGTATAGTGGAGAAAATATACAAAGCGTTTTGAAATGTCTTTTGGAAAATAGTTTTTCTGTGTAAGTGCAAAAAGTATTTTTTTGAGCAAACTTCAAACAACTATCTATTTTTATACTCGAAAAGGTTGTTCTTTTCCTCTTTTCCTTTAGACAGTGCTATCCTACTATTAGTGAGTAGGTAGCCCTATCATTGGATGTCTTTGAGGGACAATCAAATGGACGTTACAGTCACAAAGACAATTTATGGAGATACTTTAGCAATTCTGTTTTAGGGACTAGATCATTTACCGAGAAGACAACTGTAGAGTCATCGATGGACTATGATCTTTTGATTTTACGGGTCTTTGCTAAAGTGTTCCTGCCTTATGACTGTTTTTTAAAGGCAACCAAAGTGGGCGTAACTTAGGGGTGCTTGGGTGCAAATGTGTTCAATTCAATTATTTTATCTTTAAACATTTAGGTGTTCTACCGTTTGTTTTCAGATCTTGTCATGCAATCCTAGTTATTAGCAGTTAATATGAAAAGCAGTAAAATGAAGAAAATAGAGGTCCTACGCTATTACAATGCTTCGGGGAAGGGATTTACATTATACAAGGATAAAGAGAGATAAAGCAGTAAATATCCTAATTTTAATCTATTACATCCGGTAGGCAGATACAATAATAGTAAAAAAATGGAATTAAATAAACGCGCATGAAATAGAAAAGACGTCTAAAAATCCTACAGAAAAGAAATCTTTTTGTTGTTTTTTGGTATAAAAGAAAATAAAGCCTAAGTCTATTTAATTTTAATTTTAAGAAAAAATGTTAAAATTATTAATTAATTTGTTTACAAAATTAACTTAATTAGAAAAAATACTAGCCTAATGTCTTTTTGATTTTGATTTTAATGTAATTCAAATAAAAAAAGTCAATAAAGAAATGAAAAGAAGAATACAAAGGATCCTTCGATCCAGGAAGGGGATTTCCCTTCGATCCTGGGAAAGGGACCATCTTTCGATCCAGGGGGAGATGCCTTCATTCGATTGGGCTAGGGAGTGGGCGTGAATAGCCTTCGATCTAGTGAAGGGGATTTCCCTTCGATCCTAGGGAAAGGGAATTCCCTTCGATCCAGGAAGGAGATGTCTTCTTCGATCCAGGAGACTATGTGTTGTACCCCAAAATTTGCCCTCCCATATTCTTCAAGATTTGTCAAAAGCATGCTTCAAAATTCCCCAAGGGTTGCACAGTCCAAGGGCCTCCTAACAGTCAAGATTAGGGTTTTGGTTCTGATCAAGAAAATGAAGTTTCCAAGGGTCCAATCAAGTCCCACATGCCTATAAACATGGCCAAGCATCCTCATAACAAGTTTCAAGACTTTCAGCACAAAATTGCACAGTCAAAAACCCTAAATGCTTCACAGTCAACTGCAGGGGCAAAATGGTCATTTGACAGTCAAAAGTCCAAATTTTTGGCCAACATCTCATTTTGAAGCCACAAACATCATTTGATCAATGCTTGATCATGATTCTCAAAGCTTGGCTCAAAAATCATCAAGATGCAAAAGTTTCCTTATTTGGACAGCTGAAAAAGTCAACTGTAAATTGACCAGGGCATAACTTTCACATGGATTATCAGAAAAATTCCATCCAAAGCTCATTTTGAAGAGAAAGACATTTCCTACAACTCCTCTTCACACTTCAAGTCCAAGAAATGCTCTCACAAAAAGTTATCAATTTCAATATTATAGGTCATTTTCAAAAGTCAACAAAAAGGGACTTTAAGTCAAAGGCCATAACATGAGATTGGTAAATCAAAATGACATGGGACCAAAGGCATTGGTTAGAGGACTCAAAGACCTTTCCAAAATGTCCAAGAACATGAGCAAAGCTTAAAAATTGAGCAAGTTATGCCTTGTGGAAGTTGGGAAATTTTTGGACATTTTGAAAAGTCAACATTGATTCAAATGACCTAAAATTGCTAATGGGCCTCTTTTTCTTCCATAATTCATCATCCAAGACATGCACACGACCATTTGGCCCAAAGGGAAGTTTTTTATTATTTTTATTTATTTATTTGAATTTTTTATTACAATTAATTCATTTAAACTAAATAAAATTTGAAAAAATGCTAAACTAATGAAATAAAATCTTTTTGTGCAGAAAATACTCTCATTGGACACTCAAAATTCGTGCATGATCAATTAGGGAAGGATTGGATATGATTGAGAGCAAATGTGCATGAAAAGATTTGAAAATATTTTGCCATAAAAAATCAAATATCCATACATCAATTCTTTGATTCCTTGGACAAGAAACAACCCTAAATCATTCATACATATACAAACAAGCAAGACCTAATGCGGAGAACCAAAAAAAGCTGCGCAAAAAACACCATTTGAAAACTTGAAATTTATCAAGAAAACTCAATTCTGAAAACCTAGTTCTAGGACGATTCAAGGTCAAATAATTGTTCCATTAGCTTCCTTGAGGATCATAGAACGTGTTCCAATCATTCCCTAAGTCCCATACTCAAGAAAACACGAAATCACCATTGAAGTTGGTAAGGAAAATTCCAAAATCGTTTTCCATCATTCATGCGTTTTTAACATGTTTCATTGTTGTTTTTGTGTTTAGAATGATGTTTGCAAGCTAACTGCATAATTTGATTGGAGTTTCATGCCAAAACGAAGAATCCACCATGTGAGCATATTAGGGTTCCATGGAAATTGATTTAGGGGTTTTCAAACCTGGAACAATTAGGCCATGAGAGATACGTCGTTGGAATCGTGAGAGAGAGACGATTCTAATGGCCCTAGTCCGAACAATTTATATATGCCCATATGCTATTCGCTATTTTCTCTAATGATGCCTGTTAGAACGGTTCAAAACCGTTGCCTATGTTTGTTGTATTTCAGGAAAAAAACAAGCCAACGAGGAAGACGCTTAGGTGGCCATCCACGATTGGAGCGTTTGAAATTTCGCGCGCAGAAAGCATTAACGCATTATTTTGTTTTATTATATTTATTTGTTATATAGTATACAAAGAAAACAAGGCAGCATGGTTGGCAAGCGCGTTGGTTGGTAATGTTCAGGACATGGGTTCGAGTCCTAGGTCCCCACCCCCTTTCATATTTTTCTTCATTTAATATTCATGTGCAGTTTCAATGCTGAAGACCATCATACGTCCCTCCATCAAGCCGTCCACTTGGTCAATCTCATTCATCCAAGGGTTCAGATCTAAAGAACAGGATGCACTCTAGTCAACGGAGATCCATGCCAACGCAATAGTCAACCAGGCCAGAGAGTAAATGGGCCCAGATTGCTAAAGGAAAACCTCCAAAATTAGGGGCAGACCCCCTTAGGTTTGCAAATTTTTACTTTCTTTATTTTTTTTACTTTCTTTTAATCATTGTTTTTTTTATTAATTTAATATTTTCATAATATATAAAAAACATCAAAAAAATCAGAAGATGAAAAAATAATAAATATTTTTATTTTAGTATTTTTGTAAATAAAGTCCATTAATTAACTTTAGTTATTAAATTAGGTTTAACTATAATATTTTCATAATAAAAATCTAAAATTGGTAGAATTAGGGTTTAATTAATTTTTTATCCTCTTTTTTTATTTTCTTTCATAATAATTAAATATTTACTATTGCTTATTTTTATAAATAAAATTGCATGTAAAATAATTAGGTTTAATTTTAGGTTAAAACTTTAACATGTTTTCATAATAAAATAAAAATTGTAGAATTAGGGTTAGCATGTTATTTTAATTAATTCTTTTTCATTAAATACCAAAAAATACCAGAAACAATTTCTTTTCTTTTTTAATTAATTAATTCCATCATTTAATTTAATTTTGCAAAAAGGGTCCAACGCCCTCGTTTTCATTCTTATTTAATTCGCATATTTATTTTATTTCTTTTAATATTTATGTATCTATCTCAAGGCCTTGTAAATTAATTTCTTGCACTTTACTTTCCTTTACTTCTTTATTTTCCTGTCAAATCGGGTTCAAGAAATTTTGGCGATGTGGACCCGCGCCTTTTGTAATAGCTTAGAATCTTTTTATTTCTCGCAATTTTTAACTGTTAACAAATGCATGCAAGAATGAATGGACAAAAAATAAAAACAAACGCTAGATCACCAATAGCATAACAAAAGACAAAAATATCTGAAAACGACACACAAATCACACACCACCCCTAGGGTACGCCTCACTGTTGCCTTGCCTCGAAAGGTGATCGTCGAGTAGACGATGTCTTAGTAAGTCCTCATGATCCGGGAACCTGGTATGAGGGTAGCTTCTAAGGTGTCTTCCCATTGCTCTGGTGATCACCATGTCCCGAACCTCGAATTGACCCGAACACCTCCAACGGTGGTGCTACTGTTTACCTTGGGTTTTGGTAAACAACCGCTGATCCTCCAAATGGTTACTTATTTGGTTACTCGCAGGATCGATCAGATTGATCCTATGGACATAGGTTGATTTTGAAGTTTGATTAAGTTGGATAAGGCTTTAAGTAAATTGTTTCAAGTAAATTGCATAAAGGAAAGGCTTGGTAAAATAAACAAGGCTTTAAAGTAAAGGTTCGACAGGAATTTAAAGGAGAAAAGCAAGTAAAATGCTGGAAAAGTAAATGACTTTAATTGATAAAATTGGTGTTTCACACATACATTTCTCAACAATTCTTTCGCTCACACTGGGTACTTGAATCTAAATGAGTGACTATGTATAGAATTGTGAACACACGCGAGAAACTACATGTCTACTCCTATTTATACTAAAACATTCCAAGTAACCGTCGGGCAGTTACACTGCTTCGAGATCAATCCACTTGGCACGTTCTCCATGCTCGACGCTCCAGATCCTTGCACGTTTACACGTAGTAACTGCTGGAAACCGTTTTCCCTCCAAAGCTTTGAATTTCAAACTGCTCCACTCTGGACCATCGAACACTTTCATCAAGAGACGTCTTCGACGAGAAACTCCTTCGACGTCGAAGGCCATCAGCCTTCTTCCTTGGAAGAAATCTTCTAAGTATTCTGCCATCTTTCGACGGGCACTTCGACAGACTTAGCCAGTCGAAAGCATCTTTCAGCTTTTAATGGCTGACATCAATCAAAACAAAGGTGTCGAATTTAGGAGCCAACAAATTGCCCCCCAAGAATGCCTTATTTCGACTCTGAAAGAAAAAGGCATTCTTTGAAAACGCCATTCGACACCTGTCTTTCCACGCTTAGTCACAAGTTAACTTGTGCACTTTTTGTTGCTTTTTACCAACTATTTGGCAATCCCAAGAAACCATCATTGATTTGATCCTAGGACGTCACTTTCAGTACGGCGTGCAGTACCAAACGTCACTTCAGAATTTGTCATTATGACAATTCTCAAAAACGAGGACGCACGCTGCGTCTCTCTACTTCTGCAGAAACGGCCAAAGCAACAAGGGGCTGCCACGCGTCCCACTACTTCCTGCAGCATTAAATGACATTTAATGTCCTCGTTATTGGGGATTTCTCCCACTACTATAAATAGTAGTGAATATCCCATTGTGGGACTTTTTACGTAAACTAGCCTTCAAACTTCCTTGTTTTCGTACAAGCTTACTCTCTTTGCAGAAAACTCTTCCTCTTTCAATTCATCTTCATCCTCAACAATGGCCTCTGCTTCTACTGCCCCCAAGGCTAACGCACCAACTGAACAACATGTTAAACCCAAGGTCTTCGTCACTGCTCCGGTAGTAAACTCTACGGGCAAACGAAGGGTTCCTGAACCTTCTGATATCTCCGTTCGCGATGCTTACTCGCGTCACTTGATGATCCTGGTTGGATACTCCAACCAGATCTTCGCAATGTCTGGCCCCATGAATCCAAGCATCTCTGAAGCTCTGAAGATCAAGAGCTATTTCCCAATCGTCGAGACACTCAAGCCAGTAGCCTGCGCCAAGAAAGACGCAGAAGACAACGAAGACCCTACTCGTGAAAAGATCGACCTCCGCTTCTTCAACAGAGGGGTTAGAGTCTTCAGGTCTTGCCCTAATCTGACTTCCGATTATGTTGCTTGGCTAACCAAGTTGGAGAAGCATCAAACTCCAGTCTGGAAGGAAATGGGAATCTTCGACCTAGTGATGCTGTCGAAGACAGGCTTAAACTACTCCCCAGAGATGCTTATAGCTTCGCTGTTGTTCTGGGACTACTCCCATTTCACTTTTCATCTTCCATGTGGGATGTTAACCCCCACACTCTTCGACGTGGCCGCTATTACTGGCCTTCGACCAACCGGAGATTACTTTGATCCGGAGGAAATGTCGGAGGACCAAATTGGCTTCTCTGAGACCAAGCCAACGTACACCACTTTTATCAACCATTTTCATGACAGGTCGACGGATACAGTGTCGGATGTCGAACACATAGCGTTTATAGCCTTATGGCTAACTCGCTTTGTGTTTTGCTCGAAGTCTCTGCAGGTGACCAAAAAGATGGTCACTCTTGCTACCCAACTGCATCACCGCCAAAACATCTGTTTGGCAGAACTGATTCTGGCCAGTCTTTATGACTCGATCAGCAATGGGGCCACTCTTCTGAAACATATCGAGGATAGGGCCAGTTTGCTACTCGCTGGGCCTTTCTGGCTACTTCAACTGTGGCTAAATGCCACTTTTGAATCTTTCTTACCCAAGATGACTCAGATAAATGAACAAGCTCCAGCGATAGCGAATAGACGCATCGAAGGAATCAGGCTGGCTCTGCTGACACCAACGGACGATGGACTAGAGTTTCAACAAACATTCACTAACTTCGTTCTGATGTTCGCTCGAAGGAAGGAATTTGTTTCAACTATGGCTCCATTTGCTCAACGGAAAGTGGGGCCAGCATGGTTCACAAGGCCACATCCAAAGGAGTCGAGTGGTCCTAATGTCGATGAGCATTCAGTACTTTGGGAGGCGTTCCTTACACCAAGGATCATGCCTCTTCGATTTAAGAGTTCTAAGACTCATTTGAGTCTGCTTGCCTACCAACCAAATCTGGTATCTCGCCAGTTTGGTATTATCCAAACCCTGCCTTCTCCGATTTTCCAAAGGGAGAAGTCAATGTTGTACTTCTGCAACGATTATACAGAAGAAGCTGCCATCAAGCATATCGGAAGATATGCTAGTCGAACAATCCTCTCGCTGTTTGACTACCAGCTTAATTTCCTTTGCTCACCATCCTTCGAGGAGTGGTGGAGAAGCTATTATGCTGAGTACTTCTTCGACGAGAAGGACTTCATGGCAGAGTTGCAGAAATCTTTTGTCCTTGTGTTGGACAAAGTCAAGAAATGTAAGTTTATTCTCTCACATTACTTTTTGTCTTTTTCTTCGACTGCTATCCTGTTAACTTTTCCTTTGCTTTCAGTTGTTCGAAAGCCTGTAGCCAAGAAGGCTACAGAAGGTCAACAGGGAGGAGTCCCTTCAACAAAACCTCCACCGCCGGCGAAGACTATAGCGCCGGCGAAGACTACAGGCAACCAACAGGGGGAAGGCTCTTCGAGGAGGCCTCCTTTATCGGTAACCAGATTTTCTTCATTTTTCTTCTGGCTTTCGATTTTTTATTTTCGATGCAATTATTCAATCGAGTTCCTATTGGTTTTCTAGGCACCTTCGCCCAAGAAACGATCAACTCTGGTGGTCGAATCTGGGAGTGATGAGGAAAGTGATTCCCCTCCTGCCCCCTTAAAGAGGCGAAAGTTAACGAAGGATGCTTCTGTTCCTGCTCCTGCTCCTGAAGGTCGAACCGTCAGAATAAAGGTCGCTGTGAGAAAGCCTAGGCCACCTGCAGTGATCATCGAGGAGCCAACTGAGGAGGAACTGAACGCTCTTCTTACCAAGCCTGTCGAAAGTGACAATTCCAGCCCTGGGGCTGAAGTTAATCCACAGGTAATCCCTTAGACCTTTGTTATAACTTAGGCATAGATACCCGTATTCGATTGTGTCTCTTTCGACATCTGAAAATTTGTCTTCTTTCTCTTTTTCAGGACACTACTGAAAGTTCTCAACCAAGGACCTCAGAAACGCTGGAATCTGCTGAGCTTAGCAGGCCTCAGGAAAAAGACTTGGGCAATGACGAAGCCCATACTGAGAATGAGGCCAATGCTGAAACAGTGGAGAAAACAACAGAAGAACCCATGGTGGAGGAACAACAGCCAGTGGAGGAACACCAGCCAGAAACGGTTCAGGTGGTGGATTTGTCAGAAGAGAATCAAGAAGAAAGGGATCAAGGCAATGGCGAAGAGAATCAAGATGCTGTTGACGAAGAGAACCAAGGTGGTGCCGGCGAAGGACACCAGGGCGACGCTAGCGAAGAGCCACAAAATGACGCTGGCGAAGGACCCCAGGGTGATGCTAACGAAGAACCATAAGTCGATGCTGGTACCGCCTCAGTCAGAGTCGAAGAGCAACCAGTCGAGGCACTTAGCATTCAAGAACCTCAAACCCAAGATAATACTATTGCAAGGGTTACCTCCTCGAAGCACAGGTCAAAGGAGGACTTGGAACGCTTGAAACAAGCTGACCCTGTTAGCTACCTCAATGCAATCATCGAGAGTAAGAGTTCGTCTGACACTAGTCAGGAAATTCCTACCCTGTCGGGGAAGTCTACTGAAACTTCTCCTCTTGATGATGCATTGGCGAAGGTTAAGGCCCAGTTCTTCAAGAGGGACCTGATGAAGACTTTAGAGGGGGACCCCACTGCTCCATCATGCTTAAAAGAGGTCTTGAATGCTGTCGACTTCGAAGCTGTAGCCCCAGAAATCTCCGACTTGATCATGGAGTTACACTCTATGATTGATCAAGTTTCAGCGGATTACAGGCGCCAAAGAGCGTTTAACAGTCAGCTTGAAGTGCTGCATGGCAAAAGCTCATCTGCATGGACTACTGTCTCAGATTCGACTTCTCGAATTGCTGAGTTGTCGAAACAGAAAGCGTCTGCACAGGAAAGAGTCGATGCCATTGAGCGAGAGAATGTCTCCTTCCGAGCACAAATCGCAGAGATAGAGGCGAAGATAAACGCCAACACTGTACTCCAGGAGGAAATTCTTTCGACCATCTCAGACACTGAGAGCCAGACTGAGATTAAACAAGGCCTGGAATTCGCTGAGAAGGCCCAAAGCCTCGACGCTCAAATTGCCAAACTAGTGCAGGAAAACTCCTGGTGCAAGAAGAGGTTGGAGCTGCAGTACGCCAAGTATCTTCGACTCAAGAATTCTCTTACTTTTTGATTGATTCTTCTTTTGTAACCATCTCCTGTAATCGTTTTTTCGACAACTATTGCCATCTTGGCTGAAATTAATAAAAATTTCCATTTTGGCATTTTTATGGTTAATTTAGACTTGTTCTTTTATTATTTTATTTTTATCTCTTGAAGTATAGGCTTGTATTTTTTCAAATATTTACCATTTACTCTCAAGAGCCTTTTATCTCCACTTAACTCTTCGAATTCATAGGCTCCGCCAGAAAAAGTTTGGATAACTCTAAAGGGTCCTTCCCACTTGGGTGACCATTTCCCCATGCTTCGATCCCTTCGATCCATGGGAAGAATTACCTTCCAAACTAAATCTTCAGGCAAAAATACCTTAGGTTTGACCTTTCTATTATAAGAGTCTTCTACTCTTTTCTTCTGAAGCCTGAGTAAGTCAAGAGCGTGTAATCTCTCTTCGTCTAAATCCACCAGTTCATCTAACATCATATTCCAATAAACTTCAGAAGGAATATCATAATGCCTCTGAACCCTTGCAGATTGAAGACAAATTTCTGCTGGCAACACTGCATCATGGCCAAAAGTTAGCCTATATGGTGTTGTCCCAGTGGCTTCTTTTGGGGACGTTCGACAAGCCCATAAAATCTGGTCTAACGTCTTATGCCAATTCTTTGGTTTCTTCCCAACATGTTTCTTTATCAAGCCAATCACCACTTTGTTAGCTGCTTCGACTTGACCATTCGCCTGTGCATAATAAGGCGTTGATGTTAGGAGTTTGAAACCTGTTTCCTGAGCAAATTCCTGCATCTTTCGACCAGTGAAAACTGACCCTTGATCAGTTGTTATTGTCTCAGGAATTCCATATCTATAGATAATGTTCTTTTGAATAAATTCAATGACATTTTCTTGGTCGACATTGACTAAAGGGATAGCTTCGATCCACTTAGTAAAATAATCAATGCCTACCAATATGTATTTCTGACTCTTTGATGATGCTGGTCGAATCTCTCCAATGAGGTCCAACGCCCATCCTCTAAAGGGCCAAGGCTTCACTATCGAGTGAAGTTCGCTTGCTGGTACATGTTGGATGCCTGTATGAACTTGACACTCTTGGCAACCTTTGGCGAACTCAACACAATCTTTCAGCATAGTGGGCCAATATAGTCCTTGTCGAAACAACAACCATTTCATCTTATGGCCTGCTTGGTGAGCCCCACATGCCCCAGCATGCGTAGTCGAAAGGGCTATGTATGCTTCAGTTTCACTTAAACATTTCAGCAACACCCCTTCAGGCGTCTTCTTGAATAACTCATTACCCATGAGTACAAAACTCAACACCCTGTATTTTGTTTTTCGTTCTGTCGGAGCTCCTGGATTTTGAAGATAGTCCACAATGGGTTTCCTCCAGTCTTTCTCTGACAAATTATCAATGAACGAAATCTCGAAGTTTGAGTGATCAGCATATCCTAGCCTCGTCGATTCCAAGTCTGATGGTGATAGACATGTTGCTTTTATCTTTTCTCGAACTTCGATTGCTCTTTGTAACCTCGTTTTTGAAATCTTATATCCTGATGCAATTTGTGCCAAGTCATTGGCTATTTGATTTTCGACTCTGGGTATGTGTCGAATATTGACACTTTCAAATTGTTTCAATAAACGATTTGCTATCACAAAGTACATAATGAGATTCTCTCTTATGCATTTATATTCCTTTGTGACTTGCTTGATGACTAACTCTGAGTCTCCCATTATTTCGACTCGAGTTGCCCCCAATTCCAACAATATCTCAAGGCCAGTAATTAGAGCTTCATACTCAGCCTCATTGTTCGAACAAGCACCTTCTATTTTGTACTTGAATGTTGTTGGAATTTTATCTGGAGAAATAATCAAGACTCCGACCCCTGTTCCATTTTTATGGCTGGAACCATCGAAGTAGAATTTCCAAGGTTCTATCTCCACATAGTTAATATCCTTGACTTGAATTGAGTGGTCGACTATGAAGTCTGCAACCACTTGTCCTTTTACTGCCTTAAGAGGCATAAAGGTCAAGGAGTATTCAGTTAATGCTAATGCCCACTTGCCAATTCGACTATGCAAGATAGGTTTCGACAACATATATTTGAAAACATCAAAATGAGACGAAACATAAACATCAACTGGTTTAATATATTGCTTGAGTTTTGTACAAGAGAAATACAGACATAGACACAATTTTTCAACTTCGCTATATCTAGTTTCTGCATCATTCAAAACTCGACTGAGATAATAAATGGGTCTTTCGACTCCATTCTCATCCTCTTGGGCTAACATACTTCCCAGAGTTTTGTCAGATGCAGCTATGTACAATCTCATACTCCTATTGCTACAAGGAGGCACCAAAATAGGTGGCTTAGTGAGGTACCCTTTGATTTTGTCGAAGGCTTCTTGTTGCTCTTGCCCCCATTCGAACCCCTCTTTATTCAGTCGAAGTAAGGGTGAAAAGGCCTGAGCTTTCCCACTTAGATTAGATATAAACCTCCTTAAGAAATTTATCTTGCCTAAGAGAGATTGCAATTCCTTCTTATTCGATGGCGCTTTCGCTTCCAGAATTGCCTTCGTCTTGTTCTGGTTGATTTCGATTCCTTTCTTGTGGACAACGAAGCCCAAGAAATCTCCAGCTTTCACACAGAACGCACACTTCAAAGGGTTCATCTTCAGACCATGTTCTCTCATTCTTTCGAATGATTGTCGAAGGTGGTCAATGTGACTCTTCCTGGAAACAGATTTTATAACAATATCATCAATATAAACTTGCATAAAAGTGTTAATAAAATCATGGAAGATAGTATTCATTGCTCGCTGGTACGTTGCCCCAGCGTTCTTTAGGCCAAAAGGCATCACTACCCATTCGTAAGTGCCTAAGGCCCCTGGGCATCGAAAAGCTGTTTTCGACACATCCTCTTCAGCAATGAATATTTGATTATATCCTGAATAACCGTCGAGCATACTCAGGTATTCGTAGCCAGCGGCAGAATCGACTAGCATTTCCGCCACAGGCATAGGATATTCATCTTTGGGGGTGGCAGCATTCAAGTCTCTGAAATCTATGCACACCCTTAATGTACCATTCTTCTTAATTACTGGCACAATATTTGCAATCCATTCGACATACCTTGTAACACGGATGAATTTGCATTTCAGAAGTCTTTCGACCTCCGTTTTGATCTTCGACAGTATCTCAGGAGCGAAGCGTCTTGGATTTTGCTTGATTGGCTTCTTCCTAGGTTTGATTGGCAACTGAAGTTCTACCAATCCTCTGTCGAGACCAGGCATTTCGTCATAATCCCATGCAAAACAGTCTTTAAACTCTTTCAGCAATTGGATTACTTCCAACCTAAGTTCTGGATCAATTTTGGCGCTGATGTAAGTTGGCCTTTTCTCTGATCCTTCGCCTAAGTTGATTTCTTCTAAAGGGTCTTGTGCTAACATCTTAATGTTGTTCGCCAAGGGATCCTTTTCGAAGCCCAAAGGCTCATCGTCATAGATGGCGTCGAGCCTCTGTTCCTGCATTTCATCTGGCATGATATCAGGAGGTTTTGGATCGAAATCCTTTCCTGGGCCAACAGCAGATAATTGTTGATCATTGGCCTGTGTGGCCATGTACTTTACTTCGGCTTCGAGAGCCGTTATCATCTTGGTTTCGGCCACATAAGCCGAAATTCGCTTCAGAGATTGTGACTCAGTCATTATCACTGAATTCACTTCCCCAACCAGTTGGTTGGATATCAGTTAGCCCACTGAAGTCTATGTGGGACAAGTCTTCTCTGTCCCATTGGAAACCATGCTCAGGATGCAGGTATAGGGAACAAAAGGTGTTTGGCGCTGGCGCCATGTCGAAGTCAGGAGTTGGACATGGCCCTATGTGAGCCAAGTTTTTGTCGAAATCTGTTACACCCAAGTGATTCACTTCGCCAAGGTAGTAACTTTGATCCGCCTCTATGTTTTCGACCATCCCATCTGGACGCCATAGCAGCAGTCTTTGATGCATCGATGAAGGCACAGCGCCAACACCATGAATCCACTCACGGCCTAACAAAAGGTTGTAGTTAGGTTTGGCCGATATGACCATGAACATTGTTGGTCGAAGGATCGACCCAACTTTGATATCTAGCTGGATCACTCCCATGGTGGTCCCAATGCCTCCCTCATAGTTGGACAGGACCATATTGTGAGGTTTGATTTCTTCATCCCTTTTGCCAATCTTCCTTAGCATAGAATGAGGGATAATATTGATAGTTGCCCCACAGTCGACCAATATTTTATTCACAGTGGTCTCTTCGAGCTTAGCCCTTATGAACAAAGGCTTGAGGTGATTCTTCATCGCCTCTGTAGGTGGCTCGAAGAAGCCATTTTGTTCCTCTGTAGTGCCATTGTCCATGACAAAATAGCACACTGGCCTATGTTTGGCCATTTCTTGTTCCACCTCCCAGTCACTTGCTTCGACTTCTACCTGTCGATTGAATTCCCTGGGCAGCACTGAAACAATATTCACCATTATATCCAAAGTATCGTCGGACTCAGCATCGTCTTCGTCTTCGACTTCACTCTGGTTAGGCCAAACTAGCCTGTTGGTAACTGGTTCTCTCTCTAGAGGCTTCCTTTGTTTCCTTTTAGGAACATTCGAACTAGTTTCTGCCTTAGGTTCGTTGGCAGCCTCCCTTTCTGCTTTTCGTCTCCTTTGATATCTCCTCCACTGGGATCGAGACATAGGATTTTTACCCTTGTAGTTGCTGGATACTTGAGCAACCTTCGGTGCAGCAACTTGAGGCTCTTTCTTTTGAGTCAAAGAGGAACCTCTTGGCACATCGAAAGAATGCCATTTCCCTTCACTTGGCCTTTTTCGGCCAGAAGTTTTGTACCAAGTGTCTACTGGCACGTTCGTTGGAGGCCTAAAAGTCAATGGCCTCTTGTCTTGATTAGAACCCCTTCTGGGATCATGTCGAAGGTCAACATTCTCCCTTCTCTTGTTCGCTGCTCTCACGCCTTGTATGTGCTCAGCAGCTTTTTTATCAAAGATAGAACTGCATCTTGGACACAGCATCACCTCTGATTTCTTCTTCTGGCATCTTTGTAAAAAATCTGCCAAGTTTTCGTTTTCCCGTGGGAAAGCCGTCTTATTAGCCTGCTCTTGCCTTATGGCCTCTTCTGATGCTTTAGGGTCAGAAAGCTCGACCATGTTGATATTCATTGTATCTTTGCTAGCAAGAGTTAGTTGCTTCATTTGTATTTCCAGATTCTCCGTCTGGCCTTGAACAGTGGCCAAGTGGGAACTGGGCTTTGGTCCAGTTTTTTGTGTTTCAGCAGTCTTCGACTTCGGGTCCTCGACCGCTTTCTGGACAGCCTCAATTGTCTTCCTGGATAAATTTCCAGAAAAACTGCCAAAGATTGGCATGTTGATGTGGTCCTTTGAGACTTCGACCATGGTAATTCCTGGCTTCTTCGACTGGATGCCGGTTGCCTCTATCATGTTCACCTCAGAGGGTTCTGCATAGTGGGCTTCAGCCTTCAGTGGATTGGAGTCGACAGCCATGGGGGATTTGTCAGCAAACTTTAATCTCCCTTCCTCAATAGCGTCTTGCACAAGATTCCTGAAAAGAAAACATTGAGAAGTTTTATGGCCCAAAAAATTATGATATTTGCAAAAACCTCTCTTCTTTCTTTGATCAAGAGGAGGCACTTTTACCCCAGGGGGTACTATCATTTGGCCATCTTTAACTAGCAAGTCGAATATTTCATCACATTTTGTGATGTCAAAACTATAAGTCTTTTTTGGGAACCTATCGTTGGTCCTGTCTGGACCAATGGGATTTTTCCCATTTGAGGGGACTAACTGTTTACAAGAGTATGGAGGCCCTTGTTTTAGTTCTGCTAAATCGACTTCTCCTTCTTCGACAGCTAAAGTATCGTCGAAGGATTCTAGATCTTCTTCATCCATCTCAACGTACGCTATTCTTTCTCTTTTGTGAGTTTTCGTTGCCTTAGCTTTTTCAGCTTTGAGGCGTTCGACCTGTCGAACTCTATCGGCCAATTGGGCCATGTCTCTAAGGTACTGGGTGTCTAGCTTCTTCCTAATGGAATAATCTAAACCATCTGCGGCTATTTCGACCAACTCATGTTCTGGCACTTGTGTAAAACATCTCGCCTTAAGCAACCTAAACCTATTCAGATATTCGTCTATAGGTTCAGTGAAACGTCTCTTCACACTGGCCAGTTCTTTCAGGCTTATCTTGGTTTGCCCCATATAGAATTGTTCATGGAACAATCTTTCCAACTGGGTCCAATGATGGATCGAATTGGGGGGTAGAGTTGTGAACCAAGTAAAAGCGTTCTTAGTTAAAGAACTTGGGAAGTACTTGATCCTTAGGTTTTCATTATTTGAAATGTCTCCTGCTTCGATCAAATACCTCACCACATGTTCGACAGTAGATTCTGTCGTGTCCCCAGAGAACTTAGTAAATTTGGGGACTTTGCTCCTAGGAGGTAAATCCGTTTGTAACACATATTCTGACAATGGAGATGTAAAGTTGGGCCTTCGAAAGCCCATGTTCATTCCATTCTGAGTCATGATCCTTTCGATCATGGTTGCCAGATTGTTTTCCAAACCCATGTTTTGGTATTGGATATGCTGAACTACTTCGTCAGCATTTTGGTTTCTGTTCACTAACCTTACCTCTGGGGCTATTACCCTAGGTTCTTCGACAGGTTGTTCCAATCGTGCCCTAAGGTTTTCTTCGACAGGCTGTTGAGCCTGGTTAATGGTGGTTTCTTCCTCTACAAATATCCCCTGATTTCCCCTTATTTGCGCCCTTTGGGGCTGTCGAATAGGTGGGGGTACTCCAAAGAAGTCAGCCAAACGCGTCATTTGCGCTGTAACTTGCTGATTCGATTGAGTAGTATTTTGTATTAGAGGATTTAGCACTGTACTCAAAGTTTGTGCCAACATTTGCACCATATCATGGTTGCTTTCGTCCATCTGTTGCCTCAAGACTGCTGTCGAGGCATTTGTAAGGCCATGGGCTACTTGGGACGTTCCTCCTAAGAGTTGAGTCCTATTTCTATTCGCCATGCCTACTCCAGAGCCTTGGAGTGGCGAAGAAGCACTCACGAAAGGGTCTGAATAAGTGGACGCAGCATTCGTTAGGCTTGCCACTTCAGAAGTTGGCATGCCATAGAATGGAATGAATCCTGGGGGAACCACAGGACTTGTGCCTATATTTCCCCTTGGTGGGGGTGTTCCCAAAGGTATTCTGGGGCCTGTTAGCGAAGTTATTGGCCCCGTGGTTGTGACTGACACTGCTGGTATCGAACCAACATTCGTCGCTTCACTCACGGTCATATTAACCGTTGCTCCCACACTTGTTTGTGGGATTTCGTTATTGTTTGGCGGATTCGCCATCTCTTCCCTTCTTCTGGCAGTATTGTTATCGTTGGTGTATATTCTACCACTTCTCAATAACATACAACTCGAAAAGATGAGATAATTTTCAACAATCAACACACTGTCCCACCGGGTGTGCCAATTTGTTTACCTTGGGTTTTGGTAAACAACCGCTGATCCTCCAAATGGTTACTTATTTGGTTACTCGCAGGATCGATCAGATTGATCCTATGGACATAGGTTGATTTTGAAGTTTGATTAAGTTGGATAAGGCTTTAAGTAAATTGTTTCAAGTAAATTGCATAAAGGAAAGGCTTGGTAAAATAAACAAGGCTTTAAAGTAAAGGTTCGACAGGAATTTAAAGGAGAAAAGCAAGTAAAATGCTGGAAAAGTAAATGAATTTAATTGATAAAATTGGTGTTTCACACATACATTTCTCAACAATTCTTTCGCTCACACTGGGTACTTGAATCTAAATGAGTGACTATGTATAGAATTGTGAACACACGCGAGAAACTACATGTCTACTCCTATTTATACTAAAACATTCCAAGTAACCGTCGGGCAGTTACACTGCTTCGAGATCAATCCACTTGGCACGTTCTCCATGCTCGACGCTCCAGATCCTTGCACGTTTACACGTAGTAACTGCTGGAAACCGTTTTCCCTCCAAAGCTTTGAATTTCAAACTGCTCCACTCTGGACCATCGAACACTTTCATCAAGAGACGTCTTCGACGAGAAACTCCTTCGACGTCGAAGGCCATCAGCCTTCTTCCTTGGAAGAAATCTTCTAAGTATTCTGCCATCTTTCGACGGGCACTTCGACAGACTTAGCCAGTCGAAAGCATCTTTCAGCTTTTAATGGCTGACATCAATCAAAACAAAGGTGTCGAATTTAGGAGCCAACAGCTACCTACCTCTCAATGGTGGGATGGCACTACTTTAAAGGACATCTACACAGACGAATTCCTTAGGGTAGGTAGGTTCTCGTAGATACTTGCTCTAATTTCAAAACAAATCAAAATACTTTTCACACCGACACCTTTTCAAAAAGCTTTCGAAAGCAATTTTTCAAACACTCTTGAGGACTGATACAAGAGTCGAACTGGAATTTTCAAAGAAACTTTTTTAAAACCCACAGTTGAAAAGCAAACAAACAATTTTTGAAAACACAAGTGAGCAAGTATCTAAGAGCCCATGGATAACCATGGATTGAAAGGGTGCTAACACCTTCCCTTTCTATAACCTACCTCCCGAACCGAGAGCAATCTCTTTAAGGAATTTTTCTGTGCTTTTGTCCTTTCCATTTGGAGAAAAATAAAAGACGGTGGCGACTCTTGCTTCCGCGACATTTCGCGAACCAGCGTTAAACAGTCAGTTCCAGATCCACCGATCACACTATGCCTTCAATCCAGAGAAGGTATCTCCTTCGATCTGGGATGATATACCTGCAAAAGTACGTTAGTGAAATAAAATGCATGACCTGGGTATCGAAACCCAGGTCCTTCGATCCTGCGCGTGCTGGGTCTTTTCAGGCTAAATCTGCAGCAAGTGTTAACAAACGAAGAACATGACTTGGGTCCAAACCTAAGCCTTTTGATCCTGTCTAGGATGACAAACTGAATGGAACAACCAATATGGATATGTTATGCAAATACAAAGTTGGACAAATTACCCTCTCTTACCAGTAGATTGAACCTTCGATTTAGGTACTTCCTAGATGTGGGCACCTTCGATCTGGGGCTTCTGGGCTGGGATACTTTTATTGAAGGGTGGCTTTGGCTTGGAAAATTTTGACAACCTTTGGTGGATTTTGTGGGCAGCGTCTCTCCAATATTTTTTTCGTTCTTCTCCCTCCTTTTATGCAACACTTGTGATCTCTTTATATAGAGGGGTAGAGGGGACAAGAAGGTAAAGGTTTAAACAACCTTGATTGTGTTTGAAAGTCATGAATGATAATTTTTAACATTGGTCAAACATATGGGATCTTGTCCCTTTTTGAATTTTGAATGATATGTAACTGGCCTTCGAATGCTCCCTTTCGAAGGGGCTGATAGCTTCTTGGAATGGACCTTTACATGTTCTTCGAATGGACCCTTTGAAATCTTCTTCGAATGGACCCTTTGAAAGCTTCTTCGAACGGTCCTTTTAAAAGCTTCTTCAAATGGACCCTTTGAAAGCTTCTTCGAATGATCTTTTGCATTTTCTTCGAATAAACTTTTTGAAAGCTTCTCCGAATGGATCCTTTGAAAGATTCTTCAAATGAACCTTTGAAAGCTTCTTCAAATGGACCCTTTGGAATTCCAATCGAAGGGACATTATCCATACCAATCGAAGGGTACTTGTTAAAATTCCAATCAAAAAACACGGTTACACTGCCAATCAAAAGGTACTTGTTAAAATGCCAATCGAAAGACACTGTTACACTACCAATCGAAAGGTACTTGTTAAAATGCCAATCGAAAGGCCTTGTTAACAGGTCAATCGAAAGACCTTTGTCCATGCCAATCAAAGGGCGCTATGGAGATGTCAATCGAAAGGCATTTTGGAGATGCCAATCGAAAGGAATTTTGGAGATGCCAATAGAAAGAAACTTAAAAACATCACCCACAAATTTTCCTTTTCTCTAGGCAAAGGTTTGTGACCAACCATGTAAGAGAAGATCTTGTAAAAAAATGAGAGGGAAAATTTAGGGTACAACAGTTGCCCCTGTTTAATCTTCTCAAACCTGAAGATGTAGATTGGCTTGTCTACCTTTCGTGATCTGAAGTTGGAAGATGATAGAACACTAGAGTGCTCAGAAATTTTCACTCGCATGAAGTAACACTGATTGTTGATGATGGAGGGAATGGGCTTACAGATGCCATTTGGAGAAGATGATAGAGAGTCATCGGAGATGGGCTTAAAGATTCCATCCAAGGGTTATGACAGAGAGTCGTCAGAGATGGGCTTAAAGATGCCATCTAAAGTAGATGCTGAATTCATAAGAAGTCTCTTTGTGGGGATTCCTTTTCCTGTTGTTGAGGAGGAATCCACTGGGGGATGTTGATTTATGTTGTTTTCCTATTGGAAGAAAACTCGGTGGGGAATAGAGTCTAGGAACTTCAGTTGTTCATGGCTCTATTGAGGGGTTATCCCTGGATTGGAGAGATGAAAGTTTGTTGTTTTCTGGTTGAAATCCAAGCTTCGCAGTAATTTGTTGGGGTGAATGAAATTAACTGCTATCTGGAACTGTATCAGAAGAAACCTGTGTATGGATGTTTGAGGATAAGTCTGGGTAAGACTTCATCTGGAAGTGTAAGAAGGAACCTGGGTAGGGTTGCCTCAGGATGAGTCCGTGTAAAACTGCATCTGGAAATTAAAGAGAAGGAACCTGGGTAGGGTTGCCTCAGGATGAGTCAGTGTAAAACTGTATCTGGAAATTCAAGAGAAGGAACCTGGGTAGGTTTGTCTCAGGATGAGTCTGTGTAGGAAATTGTAAGAAGGAACCTGGGTAGGGTTGCCTCAGGATAAGTCCATGTAAAACTGCATCTGGAGATTGTGAGAAGGAACCTGGGTAGGGTTGCTTCAAGATGAGTCCGTGTAAAACTACATCTAAAATGAGAAGGAACCTGGGTAGGATTGCTTCATGATGAGTCTGAGTAAAACTACATCTAAAATGAGAAGGAACCTGGGTAGGGTTGCTTCATGTTGAGTCCGGGTAAAACTGCATCTAAAATGAGAAGGAACCTGGGTAGGGTTGCTTGAGTCTGGGTAAAACTGCATCTAAAATGAGAAGGAACCTGGGTAGGGTTGCTTCATGATGAGTCCGGGTAAAAATGCATCTAAAATGAGAATGAACCTGGGTAGGGTTGCTTCATGATGAGACTGGGTAAAACTGCATCTAAAATGAGAAGGAACCTGGGTAGGGTTGTTTCATGATGAGCCCGGGTAAAACTGCATCTGAAATGAGAAGGAACCTGGGTAGGGTTGCTTCATGATGAGTCTGGGTAAAACTGCATCTAAAATGAGAAGGAACCTGGGTAGGGTTGCTTCGGGATAAGTCCGTGTAAAACTTCAGAAGGAGCCTGGGTAGGGCAGCTTCAGGATAAGTTCGTGTAAAACTGTTTTTGGAAATCAAAAGAAACCCATGTAAGATTGCTTCATGTTGAGCCCGTGTAAAGCTGTTTTTGAAAGTCAAAAGAAACCCATGTAAGATTGCTTCATGTTGAGCCCGTGTAAATCTGTGTTTGGTCGCACAGATAATTACTCTGTTTTATTTCAGGAGCTAATCCTAGACCTGTTGAAAATTGTTGATGATAAATATTTGTTGATTGATCTTTCCTGAAAAGGTAAAGTGTTAGTTGTATGCAATGTCATGATGTATGAAATGCATTTTGTAATGGTGTTCTCAAAATAAATGAGATTGGGATTTATGCATTTGTACTGCATATACTATGACGTTTGTAGAATGATGTATGAATGCAATATGTGAATGTATCAGTTGTTCTATTGCAGTGCCGTTGAATTAGGGAAAATAAATCCCTGATTGAAGCTGGCGATGAATAATGTAGGTCTTTAGATTTTGTTGAAGTTGAACTGCTGGGAGATGATATTCCGTTGTTAGAGAAATAAACTCTATTGGGGAAGAAAAGCTTTGTGCATTGCCTGAGGATTTTGACGACTTTACTGAGGAAAACCTGAGGTCAGAGCAGTAGCTGGAAATTCCTGTTCTGCCAGGAATACAATAACACCTGACATCACTAGGTTGTAAGCTGAGGATATGGTGGCGACTTTTTTAGTAAGATGCCCCAGCCTCTGTACCTTCTAGAGAAAGTACATGCAGAGACCTTGTGGATGGTTAAGTGTCATCCCAACTCCTGGGGTTTTGAGTAGATGTTGATCAAGATGATAAGTCTTCTACTGATAAACAAATGACAAGATGATGGGACGTAGTCGTACGCTTTAATCCCTAACTTTTTCCTGGACTGTCTTTTCAGATTTTCAGTCCACTGGGATACCCTTTTTTAGTCAAGCCGCCTTTTCAGGTTTTCAACTTGCCGGGTGTACATATTTTTTTGTTTATATCCCTTATCTTTGCCCGAACCCTTGTGGTTCGCCGGGATGCCTTTATTTTTGCCTAGGCCGGTTAACCTAGCGGGTCTTTGTTCATGCGTAGTATTTTCCGACTATGTCCATGTTCACCGGATACAGAGAATTGTCACTGTCCATAGTAGTAAGTGTTGCCACACTGCCAGAAGATGTTTATTTGATCGCACAGGGTTTGTTGCTGGAATTCATGTCCAATTCCCCAAGTGATTCAGATGGAGATCTGTCTCTGGCTATTCGGCATTTTTGAGAGATTCCTCGAATCTTGACTTGACTGCCCTAGATTAGCTGGACACCATGCCATGCCCCTTGGTTGGAAGCGTTTTTTCACTTGAGGTGATCCTTTTCATTGAGAAGGTTTTTGTTTACTGAATATTCATTGTGTGAATTTCTCTGCCATTTGAACAATTAACCATGTGCAAATAATGTCATTTGAAGAATACAAAGCTTATGTCTGTCTTGAAATTTTTGAAAATGCGTTTTTTGTAGTAAAACAAAATTTTCAAGAATGTGATATCAACTCATGATTTATAGCAAAGCTTACAGGAGTCAGGATACCTTTGTAACAATATGCTCTCTAACTACCCCACGCCTCAGCTAGGACTTTTAAGGATTGTAACGTGGCCTAGTTCACGATTTAAGAAAAAAAGGATAAAGGCTCAAAATTTATTTGTACCCACCTGTTCTTCATGATGTTCTTCAGTCCTATGCTCAGTTAGTTGTGCATTTTGAATCCCAGTCGAGTTTTTGAATGTCCTTGATATTTCTGTGATGGTTCAGAGATTGAATGTTTGTTTTGAAGAGGCAGTCATTTTTGTAATCTTTTTTGTCGAGGATTTGTAGGACCTCTTTCTTTTTGATTTTGCTATCCCTGTCTTTTGCCTGAACTGTTTCTTTTTGTGATTACAGTCAGTGGGATGCCCCAGTTTTTTCTTAAGTCTCCTTCACAGGTTTTGACTTAATGGGCTTTTCTTTTGAAAAATAATGACTATCTACTTTGATGATTATGCGGAACCATCACCATCTTTTGATTTAGAAGGACGACTTCGATGCCATTCATTGTGTATGAAGCGGAAGATTGCGACTGAATGCGCATCTAAATTGATTGAGAAAACTACCCTGCCCCAGGTTATGATTAAGGGTTTTAATTTTTGTGAAAAGAAAACTCCTACTTGTTAGGCTCAAAGGGGTTGACTAGGGATTATCTTCCTTATAACTCCACTGTTTTGGATTTGAAACAACGCATGTACATCATCAGCAAGGTCTGTTAAAAAGCACACTGTATGTATTGTGGTATCGTTTTTGTCATCCTCCCTCTAAAGGCTTAGAGCTTTTGATCGAGAGTTGAATATCACAAAAGAGGAAAGCATTTTAAATATAGTGAATACAAATTAATTCAAGACAAACATGTATAATGCATTAATGAAATAACAAAGTTTGACATGACAATAATTGTTTGAACAAACAAAGAAAATACAACTTAAGAATTCAAATGGACAAAAATGCTCTCCATCCTAGCCATGATTCGGCATGGGAGCAGTGACCACATTGGGAGTCTCAGGAGGGTCGAACTCAATCTCCTTGGCGTCAATCATATTTTGAATCTTGTACTTCAGCGTCGAACAATTATTAGTGTCGTGCCTAGGACTTCCAGAATGATAAGCACACCTTGCATCAGGATTGTAGTTAGAAGAGGAAGTCTTGGGGTTTGGATGAGGTCTTATCGGTGTAATCAGATCCATCCTTATCAAGTGTTGCAATTCTTGAGACAATGGCATGTTGAGCTTAGTAAACTGTCTTTTGGGCTCATCTTACCTTTGTTGATTACCCTGTTGTTGTGGTCGTTGCACGCGTGCTGAATTAGAGACCAGCACTGCCCCCACTGATTGGTGGTAGTCTGCCTTATTACGACTCTTCTGGCCGTGCACATCATTGGCTTCCCTCTTACCACCAAATGGCTTCTTCTCAGCATTAGAAGATGCATCCATCGGGATCTTCCCACTCTTGATACCATTTTCGATCCTTTCTCTGGTCAGAACCATCTCTGTGAACCCGAATGAGGAACTCCTAATCACCAAATTGAAGAATGGGTCTGTCAGAGTGCCCATGAACATGTCCACCATTTCCCGATCAGTCAGAGGAGGTTGAACCCTGCCAGCTAGATCCCTCCATTTTTACGCATATTCCTTGAACCCTTCTCTTGAGCTCACGGACATATTCTGCAGTTGCACTCGAGTTGGTGCTAGGTCAGCGTTGTATTGGTACTGCTTGTAGAAAGCAGCAACCAAGTCTTCCCAGGTGTGGATATCAGTTCCTTCTTGCTGATAGAACCAATCCAGTTAAGTTCCATCCAAACTTTCTTGGAAGAAATGGACCAATAACTTCCGGTCAGCAGTGTGAGGCTGGATCTTTCTGACATATAACCTCAAGTGAAGCTTGGGACAAGAAACACCATCATATTTTGCGAATATGGGGACCTTGAACTTAGGTTGGATGACCACCCCTAAAACCAACCTAATTCTTCGAAATCCAGACCGGGCACCCTTTGAATCTCCATGGCATTGAGCCGATCCTCCAACCATTTGTATTTATCGTCAGCGGGAGGATATTGCTCCTCAGAATAGTCAGGTTCATCTTCTTCAAACATTGGATTGTTGTCTCCTTCTTCTGATTCCTATTCATTTTCCTCTTGATTATCCCCTCCCTTTGATGGGGTGGAAAAGTCTAGAGCTCGGTTAGCTGGTCTTCTTCTTCCCACACTCAAAACACGAACTGGTTTCTTTGCCTTATTAGCCTTCTTTTTGACTATCAGAGCTTTCAGGTCTTCTTACCCCTGGGTCAGAGTCAAGAACATTTGTTGGAACTGAGTGTTTTGAGCCTGAAGGTCTTTGATTGTTTGTTCGAGAGCCATTTATTTACTTGCTGAATTAAATAGCAAGGAACATGAGAACCCTGATTTGAAACCTGTTTATGCAATAATATATATGATATGCGTATGCAATGTTTTCAAGAACTCGTGGGGTAAACAAGAAGATGTCAGCAGTTGAAATTTATAGCTTCGAAGAAATTCATATTGTAGAGTGTCCTTCTACTAGATTCAAGCTCGCCATATCGAGTGGGTCATAGACCCTGACTCAAGTTGTCGTGTTTTGCTCTTTTGACGGTATTGGCTAGAGGAAAATAAATCCCCTTTGCCCCTTGTTAGACATCTGATTTACCATAACATGTATCATAAACCCTTGAGATCCTTGAAATTGTTAAGGAAATGTTGTGGCATGATGTTATGATGTGTATGCTATGCATTAAGAAAAAATGTAAGGTGATGAAGACAAATGAACCCTGCAAGAAATCCAAGTTTTTGGATAATGACTGTAAACAAATCCTGCAAGGAAATCATGTTGTCAGATAATAAAACCTTGTAAGTAGTTCAAGTTAAAAGCAAACAAGTCACATAAGCAGCCTTAAGTTTAGGCTTCTATGGGTTTTAAGGTAGTACCCTCTTAAAGTTGGATTGGTTCAACCTGTCCTATAAATAGTAACCGAGTTCTAAGGGATCTCAATATCACAGATCTTTCCCACAAACTTCATTCGATAGGCAATTGACTCGTAAACAAACAAACTCAAGAGTCAAGTCTCGATGAGTGTAGCATCGAGTATTTGCCGACTTTGGGAATACACCAAAGATGGCCATCTCACTACGTCCTAATGGCTAAGTTGATCATTTAAAGGTTTTAAGGTCAGGTGACACTTTATGACACCACGCAGCGGCCCTGTATTCTCCTTGATTAACTCAAGGGCTACCGGTACCAACCAAAGTCTCACATCAATGTAGCCATCGCTTCGACCGTGTCGATATACCCCGCATAATTTCCATGATCTATTGCTACTTACCTAAAAGGTTTCCCCATATTCGGGTGTAGGATCTATAGTAACCCCAAACAGAGCCCTCAAAAGTAAATCAATCAAAGCAGTTAAATAATGAACTAACTCTAAGGTAACCCCACTTTTTGTTTATTCACCAGCAGAGTCACCAGTTCTGTGATACGGTGGCAGAACCGACTGTTATATATTGGTTGTGTTTTTGTTTGCAAATGTCGTGGTAAGCAAGAGTCTCCACCGTCTTTTCTTGTATCCAAATTAAGGAAAGGGTGAAAAGAACAGGAAAAGACCTTTTCGAGAGTTTTCTGAGTAAGGGGGGTAGATTATGGAAAGGGAAGGTGTTATCACCCCTTCCATCCGTTGTTTTCCACGGGCTCTTAGAGGTTTGATCATTTTTAAATTCTTTTGTGCTTTGTGTTTGAAAATGTTTTGAAAACGCCTTAGTACGGCGAACTTTGTAATGTTTCTCGGTATAGTGGATAAAATATAGAAAGCATTTTGAAATGTCTTTTTGGAAAGTAGTTTTTGAGTGTAAGTGCAAAAAGTTTTTTTTGAGCAAACTTCTAACAGTTATCTACTTTTGTACTCGAAAAGGTTGTTCTTTTCCTCTTTTCCTTTAGACAGTGCTATCCTACTATTAGTGAGTAGGTAGCCCTATCGTTGGATGTTTTTGAGGGACAATCGAAGGGACGTTACAGTCACGAAGGAAATTTATGGAGATACTTTAGCAATTCTGTTTTAGGGACTAGATCATTTACCGAGAAGGCAACTATAGGGTCATCGATGGCCTATGATCTTTTAATTTTACGGGTCTTTGCTAAAGTGTTCCTGCCTTATGACTGTTTTTTAAAGGCAACCAAAGTGGGTGTAACTTAAGGGTTCTTGGGTGCAAATGTGTTCTATTCAGTTATTTTATCTTTAAACATTTAGGTGTTCTACCGTTTGTTTTCATATCTTGTCATGTAATCCTAGTTACTAGCAGTTAATATGAAAAGTAGTAAAATGAAGAAAATAGAGGTCCTACGCTATTACAACGCTTCGGGGTGGGGATTTACATTATACAAGGATAAAGGGAGATAAAGCGGTAAATATCCTAATTTTAATCTATTACATCCGGTAGGCAGATACAATAATAGTAAAAAAACGGAATTAAATAAACGCGCATGAAATAGAAAAGATGTCTAAAAATCCTACAGAAAAGAAATTTTTTTGTTGTTTTTTGGTATAAAAGAAAATAAAGCCTAAGTCTATTTAATTTTAAATTTAAGAAAAAATGTTAAAATGATTAATTAATTTGTTTACAAAATTAACTTAATTAGAAAAAATACTAGCCTAATGTCTTTTTGATTTTGATTTTAATGTAATTCAAAAAAAGAGTCAATAAAGAAATGAAAAGAAGAATACAAAGGATCCTTCGATCCAGGAAAGGGATTATCCTTCGATCCTGGGAAAGGGACCATCTTTCGATCCAGGGGGAGATGTCTTCTTTCAATTGGGCTAGGGAGTGGGCGTGAATAGCCTTCGATCTAGTGAAGGGGATTGCCCTTCGATCCTGGGGAAAGGGAATGCCCTTCGATCTAGGAAGGAGGTGTCTTCTTTGATCGAGGAGATTATGGCTTCAATCCAGAGAAGGTATATCCTTCGATTTGGGATGATATACCTGCAAAAGTACGTTAGGGAAATGAAACGCATGACTTGGGTATCGAAACCCCGGTCCTTCAATCCTGCACATGCTGGATCTTTTCAGGCTAAATCTGCAGTAAGTGTTAACAAACGAAGAACATGACCTGGGTGCCAAACCCAATCCTTTTGATCCTGTCTAGGATGACAAACCAAATGGAACAGCCAATATGGATATGGTATGCAAATACAAAGTTGGACAAATTACCCTCTCTTACCAGTAGATGGAACCTTCGATTTGGGCACTTCGTAGATGTGGGCACCTTTGATTTGGGGCTTCTGGGCTTGGATACTTTTATTGAAGGATGGCTTTGGCTTGGAAACTTTTGACAACCTTTAGTGGATTTTTTGGACGGCGTCTCTCCAATCTTTTTTCGTTCTTCTCCCCCTTTTTATGCAATACTTGTGATCTCTTTATATAGAGGGGGTAGAGGGGACAATAAGGCAAAGGTTTAAACAACCTTGATTGTGTTTGAAAGCCATGAATGAGAATTTGTAACTTTGGCCAAACACATGGTATCTTGTCCCTTTTTGAATTTTGAATGATATGTAACTGGCCTTCGAGTGCTCCCTTTTGAAGGGGCTGATGGCTTCTTTGAATAGACCTTTACATGTTCTTTGAATGGACCCTTTGAAAGCTTCTTCGAATGGACCCTTTGAAAGCTTCTTCAAATGGGACTTTTGAAATCTTCTTCGAATGGACCCTTTGAAAGCTTCTTCGAATTATCCTTTGCATTTTCTTCGAATAAACTTTTTGAAAGCTTCTTCGGATGGACCCTTTGAAAGCTTATTTGAATGAACCTTTGAAAGCTTCTTTGAATGGACCCTTTGGAATGCCAATCGAAGGGCCATTGTCCATACCAATCAAAGGGTACTTGTTAAAATTCCAATAAAAAACATTGTTACACTGCCAATCAAAAGGTACTTGTTAAAATGCCAATCGAAAGACACTGTTACACTACCAATCGAAAGGTACTAGTTAAAATGCCAATCGAAAGGCCTTGTTAACAGGTCAATCGAAAGACCTTTGTCCATGCCAATCGAAGGGCGATATGGAGATGCCAATCTAAAGGCATTTTGGAGATGCCAATCGAAAGGCATTTTGGAGATGCCATTCGAAAGGCATTTTGGAGATGCCAATCGAATGGTATTTTGGAGATGCCAATCGAAAGAAACTTAAAAACATCACCCATAAATTTCCTTTTCTCTAGGAAAAGGTTTGTGACCAACCATGTAAGAGAAGATCTTGTAAAAAATGAGAGGGCAAATTTGGGGTACAACACTGAGCATGCAAATCTTGTATCGGGTCTTGAACTCCTTTCCTTTCGAAAATCCTAATCTCATGCGCTTCCAACGAACCATCCAAATCTTCCGTTTTAGTGTTTTAAGTTGGTTGGATTATAAAATAGCTACGATAACGTGATCAAAGTGAGAGGTCAACATACACATTACCTTCTCAACTATCATCTTATCAGTTAGGGTTTCACCATAAACCTTTATAAGATGGACGAGTTTCTGAAATTTCGACACATACTCTACAATCTTTTCGTCTTCTCTCATCGACAATAATTCATACCATCGATGCAAGGTCTACAACTTAACAAACCTTGACTTTCTCACCTCCTTCATAATACTTGACAAGAATATCCCATGCCTCCTTCGTCGATTCAGCATGAGAGATCCTATCAAAGTTCGTCGTATCGACCACATTTTGAATGCAATAGCAGCCTTACAGTCCTTCTTCTTGGCTTCATTGTGGGTTGTTTTCTATGTGTCGATTGCATCTGCAGCCATCGCAGAAACTCCATTGGTAACCACATCTAGTGTTTCATAAAATCCAAAAAGAGATTACATTTGTTTTCTCCATTGAATCCAATTCTTGTCGTCAAGAATTGGAAGAGAATTTGAAATGCTATTATAATCATTCATCTTTACAACGATTGATTGACAATAACCCACAATCCCGGAAATATGATCTATGATTTATTATTCTTGAAAACACAATTATGAATTTAATCAGAGCTCTAGATACCAATTTGTTAGTGCGTGAGCCACTTATAGTGAGGGGAGAAAGAGAGAATAAAGGAAATAAGAATTGTATTATTAAATTTAATTGTTACAAATTATTTACAAACTAGACTAACAAACCTTAATTGGGCTTAGGTTTAGGTTACACAACTTGAATTAGATCTAATATTATATCAAATATTTCAACAATGAATTCCCTCATTGATGCTTTTGCTTTATCTCAACACCATTTTTTGGAGGAGTTCCCACTACTAGAAATGATACATTTCATGACGAAGCTTTCACTCCAGTCATAAAAAACTGAGGTATTATGCCAAGGACCTTTTGTTAACTGTGGTGAAATCTCATTTTTGAACTCTTTTTTTTTTGTTTTTACTAAAAGATATTTCACTACGATCATTGTTAAAATCCATAGTGAAATGTATCCGGAGTTACAAGGTTTGAATCCCAACTCCTCCCATTTCCTATTTTATCGTTACAAAATGGGAACGTCCTTGTATATCACCATAATTATTTTAGTCAACCGTGATGAAAAGTGATATTTTAATATATATATATATATATATATATATATATATATATATATATATATATATATATATATATATATATATATATATATATATATATATATATATATATATATATATATATATATATATATATATATATATATATAAGCGAAACTATCTCTCGGTTAGTACATAACAGTCGTTTCTCTCAAAAGAAAACCCTAACATATTTCAGTCTTCTCTCTCAAAACATAACCCTATAATCCATGCCACTCATAACACATAATCTTCATATTCGTCTTCACCAATGACTATCTTCAGGTTCGTTCATTAAACTTATGCTCTATTTCGTTTACGTTTTTGTTTCTTTTTTATTGTTTAGTTTCTTTCTACCTTAGTGTTTATACTTCAAACCCTAACATATAATGTTTAAATTTTATCTATTGTTTTTATTTTAAACTCTAAGATTTAATGTTTTGTGTATGTTTTTGTTGGTTGTTTACTTGTATGTATGGTTGGATGGAAGAAAAAATTAAAGAGAATGAAGCTAAAGTTAGCGCAACAAACTTGTGTCAACACTGCAAACACATGTTTACTGCTCTGTAGTAGTGAACCTACATTCTTAAAGGAACAACGCTCAAGATATCGTCAACATATCAATAAAAAATAAACTATCTACATCAATCAATATATATCTTTCTTATGAAAGCATTTTTCTTGATAACATTTTCTCCAGATAATAAAATATAGAACTTAAAAATCTTGGAAAAGTTCTCAATGATGGATTGCAAGTGCAGAAAAAATATTTCCAATCTTTGGAAATGATAACTCCTTACTTGGAGCAGATAACTCTTTAGAAGTTGATTGCGTGTAATCCATAGAAGTTTAAAATAATGAGCACAAAATGTGTCCAACGAGATCTGGATTATAGCAAAGATATGTTGTTCTCTAAGAACAACAAATACTATGATAACATTGTATTTGTTGTAATAATATAATTTAATATTTTGTGTAAGCAATGTAGTGTTAAATAAAAGCTTATACACCTTTTACCTCAGTTTTTGTTAGAAATCGAGGGTATAATATTGGCGTGATAATTGAGGATATTGATTACCGCCCTTAAACAAATATGTGTCATCCATTTCATGAGTATCAGCGTTCAAGACACTTCCATTAATGATCCACGTAAAATCTAACAGACATCCATTATAGAAGCATTATGAATATCAATAATTGTTAATGAGACATATACATAAAAACTTTGAAATGTAAAAAACTCGGTAAAGTTCTCTACGATGGATCACAAGAGCAGAAAATAAATTGTGTTTAAGGTTTGTGTTCTTCAATAATCAATTTTTACGGTGTTTTTCAATAATCATATATTCATTCATTTAACTAACTTTTTCTTGTTTTACATCAGAAACAAATAAATGTAAAAGAGATATGAAATATATTGTATCCAACATTTTATCTTTCCCGACATTTCAATGAAACGAGGATCCTACATTTGATCTTCACCAATATTGATGATGATGAATCAGATTTAATAGTTTTTATATATATTTACATAAATATTTTGTATAAACAATGTAATATTATGGGTAAATAGTTAATTTTTAAATATTTTGTAGTTTGTAACGAATTTTAAAAAAAAAACCAACCTTACCCCTTGGTGTTTGTTGTACCCCAAAATATTTTGTACCTTAAAATTTTCCCTCTCATTTCTCAAGTAATATCTCACAAGATCTCCTTTGTTTCGAGACTACACAAGGTTTGATCAGTTCAAGACACCTCCTCTAGCACTGATGACTGAAAATTAGGGTTTGAGTTTGCACAAGGACAAATGGACTTTTAATGCCCCATTTTACTTTCATGGATAATTTTGGACCCCCAAGATTGCTCATATCAAGTTTCAAGTCTTGGATCACATTTTTGCTCAATCAATTGACCAGTTGACCTAAAATCAGTTGTATTGGGGAAAAAGTCAACTGTGGTCAATTTACAGTCAAACTTCATAATTTTTGGTCCATATCAACATTATGAACTCATATATGTCATCTGATCATGTCTGGACCATAATTCCTCAATAAATTTGATCAGATCATCAAAAGGGCAAAATGGTCAAAATTAAGGTTTTGACTGAGAAGGTGCAATTTTTGATTTTTGACCTAGAAAATGACTTATTGGTTCAAGGCATGATCTCAAGGATTCAAATGTATCATTTTGACCTAATGGCATGGCTCAAAACATTGCTCAAGATCAATTGATTGACAGATGAATTTCAGTCAACTGATGAAAAAGTCAATTGTCCACTAAAAAGTCAAACTTTGACTTTTTGATCAAAATCAAGTATCAAAGGTCACAATTCATCAAGACATGTCAAAATATGAAACTTGTCCATCAAGAAATCAAAAAGTCAAGATCTCATTTTGAAAAGTCAAAATTTCTAAACTTAGAAATTTTTCTAAGTGTTGGAAATTCACATTTTTTTCATAACTTTGAGCCAAATTTTCACCATGATGCAAGATGATTCAAAGTAAACTTTCAACATGAAAATTGTAGATCTAAATGATATCTAAAACATTGTAGAACACAATTTTTTCTATAAATGCATGGATTTCAAGTTATGATTTTAAGAAGACATATTCATGAAACTTGAAAACTTAGTGAAATTTTGCCCTAGTTTAGGCAGGATTTTGACCTAACTTCATGGAAATTTTTCATATAGTTCGAAGATGAATATTCAAAACTTTACAACATAGAGGTTGTAGAGGATGTTACAAGCTTTCCAAAATATACAAGAAGTCATTAAGATCATACTTGAGCAAGGAGACTCGAAGGCAATAAGTTAGGGTTTCATTCTTGTTTTGCAAGGCAAATTTGTGAAGAACACTTGATCCAACCTTCAAGCATGTTGTATAAATCTTGATTTTCATGCTTCAAACTTGCTAATCACTAAATAATTAAATGTTTACACAACTGATAGAGCCATTGTCCAAGCATTTGAGTTATTATCCAAGTTGCATTTCCATTTATGGCACAAAGTTACCATTCCATTCTTGAAAAGTTGCTTTAATCACAAGCTCTCAAAACCTTTTCCTATAAATTGAGACACTATTATGCAACTTAGGACACGATTTTGCAAGCCTGAAAATTCTCCCAAACTCCCTCTTGCCAGAAATTGCACACAAACTCCATTTTTGTGCAGGTTCTGACCTTGAACTTGTATCTTCTATTTCCATCGTGCGTTTTCCCTCAAAATGATTTTCAAAGCTTCCTTACATCAAATACAACTCATCCTTGTCCTTGTTTCCCAACTGTAACACCATCTTCTTCATCTTCTATAACCAAAAACAGAGCATTACAAGTGGACTTCTCCAGACCATTTCAGCCACTCTCCAATCAAGCTAATCATTGCATTAACTTCCTAGGAACTTGTGGAAGCTAACCTGATCATCACAACAACTTGAATAAAGATCTAACTCAAAACACGATCTCCGGCTGCAAGGTGAGTTTTCTGACTTTTCATCTCATTATTTAGGCATTGTTAGCCTTGCATTTTCAAAGATAAAATGTAGATATCATTGCCCTGAAACTGTACATATCAAAGAGCTTAAAGAATTTTAAGATTGAAATTTTTGGAAAATTTAGGGTTCAAATTAGGGCCAATGAAATTCTCATTCATCTTTAATTTATAGCTTTAGTTATTTACATGGTTGGATTCGCGAGAAAAAATGGAACAACTTTCATGTTTGCAATTTTAATTTTCATTGAGAAATGAGCAAGATACAGGTTGTCCGGCTGGGCGTGAGGTAGAAGATGAAGTTTCAGCCATGGACTTGATTTGTAATATATATTTATGGTTTAATATAAGTTAACGAATGTATATCCACTCCAGTAGTAGAAGCGCGCGCCTTTCACCTTTAACACCCGGGTACGAGCCCCAGCGTCCGTTTTGTTATTTTTTTCATATTTTTGCTTCTTTTTGTTTTTCATCCAGCGCGTTTAGGCCCTCACCTTTGGGCTTTGTCCTTTTTTGCTAAGCAATACCCCTGCTTACTGCCTACCACACAACCCATTAATTTTTTTTATTTTCTTGGTTTCTGTTTATAAAAAAAACCTATTGGGCCAGACTTAAAACAACTTTTACTACAAAACCACCCCCAATTAAATTTTCACCCCTGACATCTTTTTTTTATTTTTTATTTTTTTATTTTTTAATATTTTTTTATTATTAATATTATTATTATTTTTATTAATAAAAAATCCAAAAATATATTATTTCTTTTTACACTTACTTATTTTATTTATAAAGACAAAAAGATTAAAAATATTTGCTTAATAAATTAATTTCTTTTTTTTCTTAATTAATTAATATTTAGATTTAGGTTCAATTATTATTTTTCTTTTTTATTTAAAATTAACTTAGAATTTAGGTTTTCTTTTAATTAATTAATTTTCATATTATTACCATTTAACTTAAAACCTTTTCATAAAAAACCCTAAAAAATGTTTTAACTTAATTTCTTTATTAACTAGTTTAGGTTTAATTCCGTTTAATTTTAATTAATCCTTTTCTTTAATTAGGTTAAAACCATTCATTAAAAACTAAATAGAAATCATTTTCTTTTTCCATTTATATCCATGTACATTATTTATTCAATTCTTGTATATTATTCAATATGGTTGTAATAGATAATTAGGTTTAATTTTCTTGCAAAATCCCCATTAGTAAATTTGTATACCCCCTCCCCTAATGATGTAATAGCGTGGTAATTTTACTTTTCGCAATTTATCACTTTATATAAATGTTAGTAATTAGGGTTTGTATGGCAAGATTAAAATAACAATTAGCAAACCCTAATTCAAGATAAACAATGCATGTAAATAAAACACACTCGCACATTTACACCCTTAGGGTAATTCCACTTTGTTGCCTTACAAAATAGTCATGTTATGCATGTGGGATATCTTAGCAAAAAGCAATCAAAAATACAAGATCATAGTCCCTCGATGACGCTATCAATGTTGCCTTTCAAAATGATCTTAGTCCCTCAAAGAAAAATGCTAATATATCTCACAACATTGCTATCATGGTTATACGATGACCCACGCCCGTCCTTTTACATCCAAAGATAAGGCTTCTTACCAATCAATAGTGAGATAGCAATATCAAAGGAAAGGAAGAAATGAACAAAGACTTTTGAGTAGGTAGATTGTTCCTAGTTGCTTGCTCATTTTTAAAACAAACATCCTTGCTTATTTTCAAAACAAACACCAATACTTTCAAAAACACTTTCAAAACATTTTCCAAACATGAAATATTTTCAAAAGATCAACACTTTGTATACGTTCTTACAAACGAGAACTATTACAAAGTTTTCCTAAACGAAGGCGCCTTTTCAAAATACTTTCAAAAACCACACAAAGCATATTTTCAAACAAAAGCAAGTGATCTAACAAGCAACTAAGAGCCCATAGATAACTATGGATGAAAAGGGTGCTAACACCTTCCCTTTTCATAATCTACCCCCCGAACTCAAGAAATAATCTCAAAGGTCTTTTCTATTCTTTTCAGCCTTTCCTTTTGGATAAAAGAAAAGTCGGTGGAGACTCTTGCTAACCGCAACAATTGCGATAAAATGAAAAACACCAAGTCAGTTCTCCCACCGTATCACAGAACTGGCAACTCTGTTGGGGAGAAACTTAAAAGAGGGGTTACCTTAGGGTTAGATCACCTTTATTTTCTTTCATTGTTTGACTTGATTGCTTTACATTTTGGTTCCTTGTTTGGGCTTGATTAAATCCTCTACCCGGATTTGGGATACCTTATAGGTAAATAGCAATACATTATAGAAACTGTGCAGGGTATACCGACGTGGTCTAAGCAATAGCTACATTAGTGTGACACATTTGTGGGTACTGGTAGCCCTTGAGTAGTCAAGGAGAATACGAGGCTGATGTGTGGTGTCATGAAGCACTAATTGACTTTTATTACCTTTACTTGACCAACTTGGCCATTAGGACGTAGTGAGATAACCGGCTTTGGTGCAGTCTGAAGTTGGTTGATACTCGATACTACACTCATTGAGATTTGACTTCTTGGGATATTTCAGTCGCCGTGAGAGAGGCTTGCGCTAAAACAATAGATCAGTGATATTGAGATCCCTTAGAACCCAGTTACTATTTCTAGGACAGGTTTGAGCCAACTAAACTTCAAGAGGGTACTTACCTATGAGACTCCATGCAAGCCTAAACCTAAGGACTTGTTTGCCTTGTTTGTATATACTTACTTGTACATGACATCATAACATCATACTCATTCTCACCAACCATTTCAAGGATTATTGGGATTTATCTTTATTCTTTTTTGTAAGAGATGGCTTCTATCCGCAGGAATACTATCCAAATCAATCTCGTGAGAATTCCTCCTCAACTCAAAGAGTTAGCATCAAGGGTTCCTGAGAATTCTCCATTCCTCGAAAGACATGGTCGCCTCTTAAGCTTGGTTACCTCTAACACTGATGAAGATATGATGAAGGTGCTTTTCCAATTATTTGATCCTCTACACCATTGCTTCACTTTCCTCGATTATCAGCTTGTACCAACTTTGGAAGAATTCTCTCAACTCTTGAGGATTCCCATTCTCAATCAACTATTATTCAACGGTATGGAAAGAGATCCAAAACCTGAAGAGATTGCCCAAGCATTACACTTGCAACAATCTGATATCACAACTAATTAGGAAACAAGGAGTGGTGTCAAAGGTTTCTTAGCCAAGTTCTTGTTCGAGAAAGCTCAAGATTGTTGGAACTCTTTGGACTTACAATATTTTGAATAAATCTTGGCCTTTCTCATCTATGGGATGGTTTTGTTTCCAAACCCTGACCAACTCATAGATGTAAGTGTTTTCAAAATCTTCATGTCTCGCAATCCGGTGCCTACTTTGTTGGGGGATATCCTACATTCTTTTCACTCTCGCACTATGAGGAAGAGAGGGATCCTCATGTGTTGCACTCCTCTCTTGGCTAGATGGTTTATTTCGCATCTTCCCCGATCCGTGTTAAAGAACGAGAAAGGTTTGAGGTGGTCCCATAGGTTGATGACGCTCAAACATTCAGATATCCATTGGTGTTCTCGATCCTTGGAGAACGTCACTATCATTGACTGTTGTGGAGAATTCCCTAATGTCCTTTTGCTTGGCATTAGGGGAGCTATTACTTATAACCCTTGTTTAGCCTTACGAGAATTTGGATATGCCCGAAGGGATGGTCCACATGAGATGCTCATCCAAGGAGTGGTATCCCACTACGAGAGCGGTGATCAAAGCTACCGTCAGAGGTTTATACGAGCTTGGAGGATGGTAAGCAAAATGGATAGCAAGACGTTGGGACACAATAATTACATTCCCCTTGAGCCTTACCTTAGGTGGGTACGAGCCCGTGCTCAGAAACTTGTGATGCCTTATCCCTCCATCTTTCCAGTTATCATGGAACCTATGGTTGAAGGGGATGTCCCGTACACTGTCCTCCATCCCGACATGCCTACTTCTCTCGAAGACTTGCAAAAAGTTTGGATTCAGATAAAGGAAGAAGGAGATACTTTCGAAGCTTAATTCTACGCTAGCGAGAAGAGGGTCTTGGAGCTTACAAAGCAGCTACATGAAGAGCAAAGTGTGAACACCTATCTCACACCGAAGAGGATGTGTTCAGTCTTTTTATCTTAGAAAGTTATTTTGTCAGCCCAAGAGGCACGATGTATCCATTTTGAACTAATTAATGAAAATTGACGTTTGTTCATTCTTCTGTCTATACAAATTTAAATTTCATAAATCCTTGAAATCATTTGCATATACATCTTCCATGCATCATAACATGACATGTTTTCACACAATAAGTTTCCTTATCTTTCTGCTGTTTACTTCAGCAAGATGGATCTAGAGAAAACTGTGAAGGATCTTCAGGCACAAAGCTCTCAATTCCAAGAGACTCTATTGGCCCTATCCAAGGGGCAATAAGATATGACGGTATTGTTGGCAATTAAGAAGAAGGCCCTGGTCAACATGGGCAGAAGGTTCAAAGAGTTGGTTCTTCAGATCCCGGTAGTGTAAGACTCATCTGGAGAAGACGAGAATCAGATTGGTGATGTCAAGAGTGCCCAGGATGGATGCATCAACAGTCAAGCGTCTGATGATGATTATTTTAACGAGCAGTATCCACCCGCCGATGTCAAGTACAAGCAGTTAGAAGACAGATTGAAGGCCGTCGAGATCCAAGTCGTCCCCGGTTTAGATTTTGATGATTTGTGTTTGATCTCCGGGGTTGTCATTCCCCACAAATTCAAAATACCAGTCTTTGCAAAATACGAAGGAGTTTCCTGTCCAAAACTTCACCTGAAATCTTATGTGCGCAAGATACAGCTGCACACCGCTGATAAGAAACTCTGGGTTCATTTTTTTCAAGAGAGCTTGGCCAGAACACAACTAGAATGGTTTTATCAATTAGATGTTTCTCGTATCAATACCTAGGAAGATTTAGCCACCACATTCTACCAGCAATTCCAGTATAACACCGACTTGGCGCCAACAAGGATTCAGTTGCAAGATATGACAACGGGGAAGAATGAAGGATTCAAAGAATATGCACAAAAGTGGAGAGACCTTGCTAGTAGGGTTCAACCACCTTTGACTGATAGAGAGCACATTGACATGTTTATGGGCACTTTATATGGTCCATTCTTTAACTTGTTGGTTGGCTATTCCTCTTCCGGATTCACCGAGTTAATCTTAACCGGTGAAAGAGTTGAAAGTGGCATCAAAAGTTGGAAGATTTCCATGCCATCTGCCTCCACTTCAAATCCTGTCAAGAAACCTTTTGCCGTAAAGAAAGAAATCAATGTTGTATACGGGGCAAGGGCCTGTACCAAGAAGAATGATCATCCATCTGTTAATGTTGTCTGAATATCCAATCCGACTCCTGCTCAAAGACCTTTGCAAATCATCAATGTTTTGAAACTCCGAGAAGACAATTTACGAGGATAGGCATATCACTATCCCAAGCCTTACAACACTTACTGAAGGCTAATTTGGTGAAATTGCACGATCCTCTTGCCAATCCAGATACCTCTTCATCAAAGTACAACCCGAACGCCAAATATGCTTACCACTCAAGTAGCCCTGTGCATGAGACTTCCTTGAAGAATAAAATTAAGGATTTGATCGATAACAAGACTATTGAATTTGACCCTCCTCCAACTCCGAATGTAATCACTGCGCCTATGCCGAAACATGACAAGGGTGTCAATGAAGTTAATGTTGTAGGTGACTCTGATGAGGAAGCTACATTTGAAGATTGGGTGTATCCAACTACAATGGAGCTGAATAATTGGCATGCAAAGGACTTCGTGTCCATCTCCTTCATTGAGGAGTACTCTACTTGTTTATTGCTTTTATTAATCCAAGAACATTTTGTCTATAATATTTAACAATGACTTTTATGCCAGGTGCCTAGCTCGGGGCACTTTGGTCCATTTGTCAAGAGTTTTATTTATGTTCATCTAATCATATGATCATTCAATACAAATCATTGGACTCTTTTGCATTCAAAACTTTGTGTTCATTGTCTTTCTTTTCTTCAAATACATTTTTCAAAATAGCCATGTATCTTACATGCACATACACACACACTCTTGCAGGTCCTCATCCACTCTAGATCTCATTGCCAATGACTCTACTGTTACCAACTATGAATTCTAATGTCCAATTAACCAAGCCGAAGACAAAGGCGAGGAAGATTGTGAAATATCGGGAGAACTAGCCAGACTTCTGTTACAAGAAGAAAAAGCTATTCAGCCGCACGAAGAGTCAGTTGAAGTCATCAATCTGGGTACCGAGACAAACAAGAAAGAGGTTAAGATCGGCGCTAACTTGGAAAGCAGTGTCAAGAGCAGGTTGGTTCAGATGTTGCATGATTATGTGGAAGTGTTTTCTTGGTCGTATGAAGATATGCCAGGGTTGGATACCGACATCGTAGTTCATCATCTGCCGACAAAAGAAGATTGCCCTCCTGTCAAATAAAAGGTTCGTTGCATGAGGCCTGACATGTCTGAAAAGATAAAAGCTGAAGTAATGAAACAATTTGATGCAGGGTTCCTAGCTGTGACATCATATCCCCAATGGGTTTCAAATGTCGTTCCAGTGCCAAAGAAAGACGGAAAAGTTCGCATGTGCGTATACTATAGGGACCTGAATAGGGAAAGCCCCAAGGATGACGTCCCTCTACCATATATTGACATCTTGGTCGATAACACTGCTCAACATAAAATCTTCTCTTTAATGGATGGCTTCTCTGGTTATAATCAAATTAGGATGGCTCCCGAAGACATGGAGAACACCACTTTCGTTACGCAATGGGGCACCTTTTGTTACAAGGTCATGTCGTTCGGATTGAAGAATGCGGAGGCAACATATCAAAGAGCTATGGTAGCTTTGTTTCATGACATTATTCATCATGAAATAGAGGTATATGTGGATAATATGGTTTCCATATCACAAACTGAAGAGGAACATCTCGATCACCTGTATAAACTATTCAAGAGGCTGAAAAAGTACAAGTTGAGGTTGAACCCTAACAAATGCACGTTCGGAGTACGATCTAGAAAGCTTTTAGGTTTTGTTGTCAGCAATAAAGGCATTGAAGTTGATCCTGCCAAGGTTAAGGCCATCCAAGAAATGCCAGTCCCTCATTCTGAAAAAGAAGTTAGAGGATCCTTGGGTCATCTCAATTACATCGCCCGCTTCATATCTCACTTGACTACTACTTTTGAGCCGATCTTCAAGCTCTTGAAGAAAGATCAAGTAGTTAGATGGAATGATGAATGCCAAGCTTCCTTCGACAAAATCAAAGAATATCTGTAAGAACCCCCTATTCTCATGCCCTCAGTTGAAGGAAGACCCTTGATCATGTACTTGACAATACTAGAGAACTCTATAGGGTGTGTTTTGGTCCAACATGACGAGTCTGGCCGAAAAGAGCATGCTATTTACTACCTGAGCAAAAATTTTACCGACTGTGAAACCAGATATTCATTGCTCAAGAAAACTTGATATACTCTGGCATGGGCTGCTCGCCAGCTAAGATAGTATATGTTGACTCATACCACTCTGTTGATTTTTAAGATGGACCCAATCAAGTACATCTTCGAGAAACCTGCTCTCTCCGGACGGATAGCAAGATGGAAAATGATCTTGACTGAGTATGACATTCAATACACAACACAAAAGGCCATCAAAGGAAGCATACTAGCATATCATTTGGCCCATCAAGCTGTCGATGATTATCAATCTATGAACTTTGACTTCCCTGATAAGAACATCATGCTAGTGACCGACTGCGTGAAACCTGGACCATATGACGGACCTGAACAAGGATCCCGATGAACTATGGTCTTCGATGGGGCTTCCAACACTTTGGGTAACGGAATTGGTGACGTGATCATATCCCCTGAAGTTTTCCACACTCCATTCACTTCCAGACTATGCTTCGATTGCACGAACAATATGGCTGAGTACGAAGCGCGCATTTTGGGTTTGAAGGCTACCATTGACTTGAGGATCAAGCATTTGAACATGTTTGGGGATTCCGCCCTAGTGATTATCCAAGTAAAAGGAGATTGGGACACTAAACACCCTAATCTCATCCATTACAAGGAACTTGTGTTATCTCTAGTTCCCTACTTTGAAGAGATCACTTTTGAACACTTACCTAGGGAAGAAAATCAGTTGGCTGACACCTTGGCAACCATGTCTTCAATGTTCAAAGTCAGATGGGACAACGAAGCTGCTATGATTACCATTGAGAGATTCGACGAACCTGCACACTGCTGTGAGCTCGATGCTGACACGAAAAAACCTTGGTACCATGAGGTGAAGAGATATCTCGAAGCACAAGAGTATCCAGAGGGAGCATCTATCAATGACATAAAGTTCTTACGAAGATTTTCAGCCAAATTCTTCCTATTTAACAGACTATTATATAAGCGCAACCATGACTCTACTCTACTCCGATGTGTGGACAAGAAGGAGGCAGAGGAAATTATAGAAGACATGCACAATGGTCTCTTTGGCACTCACTCAAGAGGACATATGATGGCTAAGAAAATCCTGAGAGCTGGCTACTATTGGTCAACAATAGAGACTGATTGCCATCAACATTCAAGAACTTGTCACAAATGCCAAATCTATGCTGACAAGGTCCATGTGCCTCCTATCCCTCTGAACGTCATGACCTCTCCGTGGCCATTTGCAATGTGGGGCATTGACATGATTGGAGAGATCAAGCCCACCGCTTCCAATGGATACCGCTTCATTTTGGTCGCTATTGATTATTTCACCAAATGGGTCGAAGCTGCCTCTTTTTCCTCAATCACAAAGAACGTGGTAGCCAGATTCATCAAACATAACCTTGTATGCCGCTATGGTATCCCCAAAAGGATCATCACCGACAATGGGACTAACCTCAACAATGCTATGATTATCGAACTTTGCACTCAGTTCAAAATCAAGCATCACAATTCTTCTCCATATAGACCTAAAATGAATAGCGCAGTTGAAGCAGCCAACAAAAACATTAAGAAGATTGTGCAGGAGATGGTAGTAACATACAAGGATTGGCATGAGATGTTACCGTTTTCTCTTCACAACTATCGCACTTCAGCTAGAACATCAACTGAGGCAACTCCCTTTTCCTTAGTTTATGGCATGGAGGTTGTTTTGCCAGTGGAAGTTCAGATTCCCTCACTAAGGATTATGAATGAGGCAGGCTTAGGTGAAGACGAGTGGATTCAAACAAGATTGGATCAGTTGAATTTGATCGACGAGAAGCGACTGGCTGCTGTTTGTCATGGTCAGACGTACCAAAAGCGTATGATCAAGGCTTTCAACAAAAAGATCAAGCCTCGAGTATATCAAGCTGGTGACTTGGTGATAAAGCGCGTCATTCTGCCACAAGGAGACCCCAGAGGCAAATGGACTCCCAACTACAAAGGGCCATTTGTTCTCAAGAGAGTGTTCTCTGGAGGTGCCATGATGTTGACTACCATGGATGGTGAAGACTTCCCACATCCTATAAATGTAGACATAGTTAAAAAATACTATGCATAAAAGACCCGCTAGGTTGACACACTTAGGCAAGATAAAGGGCATCCCGGCAAACCAAAAGGTTTGGGAAAAAATTAGGGATATATGCAAAAGATTGTACACCCGGCAAGTTGAAAACCCGAGAGGGAGACTTGGGAAAAAATGGGTATCCTTGTCGGCTAAAAAATCGAAAGGGCGGTCCAGGCAAAAATTAAGGATTGAAAGCGTATGACTATGTCCTGTAGAATCACCACAGTCATCTTTATCACCAAGGTCCGACTTCAAACGGTCCAAGATCAATCCAGCCAACTTCTGTCAACGACAAGGGGCATTCGAAGACATTGGGGAAATAGTAGAGTTGGAATGCAATGAGATAATTTCACATGGATTTTTGTTTTTATTTTCAATCTTTGTTATCCTTTCGACGATTTCCTCTTACTAGGATCTCCGTCTCTTTGTACAAAAAACACCTATTCATAGGCAAAATATCAATACAAATATACTTTGAAGTGCAAACTTTCTGTCTTTGTTGTGAATGCAAACTTGTCTAATGACTAAAATTGAACGAACATATGCATATGAACATAATTAAAACTATTTGGAACATGTGTCCTGCTAAGCAGCAGCAAGCATATCTTTAATGTACATGGAATATCCCCACAGAGTTATTTCATTAGCATTATCCCCATAAGACGGTTACAATAAACCAATCTTCAACATAGTTACCCATAAAGTCTCTTTGCACAGGTTAATCTCCAACCAGAGTCTTAATCTCTTGGAAGCTCTCTCCCCAGCTGAGTTTGATCCTACAAGAAGAAGAACTCACCTCATCAGCAGTTCATCAAGTATTCATCAACAGGGTTTATCTCCCTAACATACAACAATCAACAAATTCCCCCGGCATAGCCTATCTTCCCCAGCTGGGTCTGCTATCCCCAACATAGTCTATCCTCCCAAGATGAGTCTGTCTTCCCTGACTGAGTCCACACTCCCCAGCTTGCGTTTTCCTTTCATACCATTACAAATCAGAGGGCAACAACCCATAATCCCCAGTAAAGTCGTCAACAAAACCTTTACTACCTCTAAAAGATAATATGAAGCCTGAACCCGACCAGATGATAGTATAATTTTCAAGCTACTATGAAACTTGGAACCGACCAGATAATAGTTTAAGTCTTCAAGATATAGAAGAACCTGGACTCAACCAGACCAGGGTTTAACTTCTTTTCCCAAGTAGAGTTTGCCTATATCCCAGCAAGTTACTGTGAAGCCTAGATCCGACCAGATATCAGTTCAACTTCATCTTTTCAAGTAAGTTATTGTGAAGCCTGGATCCGACCAGATAGCAATTCCCCTCAGAAGTTTGTTGTGAAACCTGGAATCCGACCAGATAACAACTAAGTTCTAAACAAGTTACTGTGAAACCTGGATCCGACTAGATATCAGTTCAACTTCATCTATTCAAGCAAGTTATTATGAAGCCTGGAGCCCGGCCAGATAACAACTAGCTACGATCCCCAGCAAGACACTATGAAGCCTGGACCCGACCAGATAATAGTATAACTCTTCAAAAGCTATGAAGCCTGGACCCGACCTGATAGTAGTTACCACTTCAAGTTACTATGAAGCATGGACCCGACCAGATATCAGTTTAACTTCATACTTTCTAGAAAGTTACTGCAAAGCCTGGAATCCGACCAGATAATAGTTAACTTCCTTATCCCCAGCAGGTTGTTGTGAAGCTGGGAGTCCAACCAGATAACAGCCTAACTTCACTCTCACCAAGAAATCTTCTGTAAAGCCTGGAATCCGACCAGATAACAATTAATTCATTTTTCCCCAGTAAGTTACCGTGAAGCCTGGATCCGACCAGATAGCGTTTAACTTCCTCATCCTCAACAAGTTATGAAGCCTGAACCCGACCAGATAACAGCTGGAATTCAAAAGATATTCCCCAGCGGAAGCATTCTGCCAATATAGTTTGAAGATATGTATATTCTTAATCCCCAACAACAATCCAGGATTCAGAACTCCTCAACAGTAGTCAAGGGATTTATTTTCCCAGACAAATATGCATCCCACATTCATACATCATAGCATATACATACAAAATGCATTTAGCATGATCTCATTCATCTTGTGAACATCATGCATACATCTGCATTTAACTAACCTCTTTTTCCCACAGGTAGAACATCAAGTTTTAGTCTAAATCAACCAAATATTTTTGCTGATACTTCCTCCAGTGTTTACCAACATTCCTCCAAATGGAATCTATAAGCTCATTCGCAATACATCTTCGAGTGCAAATTTTTAGGCACTCTAGTGTTCAATCATCTTCCACCTTCAAGTCACGAATGGTGGATCCGCCAATCTAACTCTTCAGGTTTAAGAAGATTTAACAGGGGCAGCTGTTGTACCCCAAAATTTTCCCTCTCATTTCTCAAGTAATCTCTCACAAGATCTCCTTTGATTCAAGACTGCACAAGGTTTGATCAGTTCAAGACACCCCCTCTAGCACTAATGACTGAAAATTAGGGTTTAAGTTTGCACAAGGACAAATGGACTTTTAATGCCGTATTTGACTTTCATGGATCATTTTGGACCCCCAAGATTTCTCGTGTCAAGTTTCAAGTCTTGGATCACATTTTTGCTCAGTGAATTGACCAGTTGACCTAAAATCAGTTGTATTGGGGAAAAAGTCAATTGTGGTCAATTTACAGTCAAACTTCATAATTTTTGGTCCATATCAACATTATGAACTCATATATGTCATTTGATCAAGTTTGGACCATAATTCCTCAAGAAATTTGATCAGATCATCAAAAGGGGAAAATGGTCAAAATTAGGGTTTTGACTGAGAAGGTGCAATTTTTTATTTTTGACCTAGCATATGACTTATTGGTTCAAGGCATGATCTCAAGGATTCAAATTTTTCTAAGTGTTGGAAATTCACATTTTTCTCATAACTTTGGGCCAAATTTATACCATGATGCAAGATGATTCAAAGGAAACTTCCAACATGAAAATTGTAGATCTCAATGAGATCTAAAACATTGTAGAACACAACTTTTTCTAGAAATGCATGGATTTCAAGTTATGATTTTAAGAAGACATGTTCATGAAACTTGAAAACTTAGTGAAATTTTGCCCTAGTTTAGGCAGGATTTTGACCTAACTTCATGGAAATTTGTCATAGTTCCAAGATGAATCTTCAAAAATCTCCAACATAGAGGTTGTAGAGGATGTTAAAAGCTTTCCAAAATGTCCAAGAAGTCATTTAGATCATACTTGAGCAAGGAGAATCAAAGGAAAGAAGTTAGGGTTTCATTCTTGTTTTGCAAGACAAATTTGTGAAGAACACTTGATCCAACCTTCAAGCATGTTGTACAAATCTTGCTTTGCAGGCTTCAAACTTGCTAATCACTCAATAATTAAATGTTTACACAACTGATAGAGCCATTGTCCAAGAATTTGAGCCATTATCCAAGTTGCATTTCCATTTATAACACAAAGTTACCATTTCATTCTTGAAAAGTTGCTTTAATCACAAAGTCAACTTGTCTTGAGCTTCTAACTTGTTTTTTCAGCACACACTCAACATACAAAGTCAGATAAACATGTTTAAAGTTTGTAACCACTCTAGATAGCCTTGTACTATGCATTGGGGCAATGTGTATCAAGCTTGCTTCAAAAACAAGCCAAAGAGCCATAACATGTGAACTTGTACTTCTGATCACCCCAAGCTCTCAAAACCTTTTCCTATAAATTGAGACACTACTAGGCAACTTAGGACACGATTTTGCAAGCCTTAAAATTCTCCCAAACTCCCTCTAGCTAGAAATTACACACAAACTCCATTTTTGTGCAGGTTCTGACCTTGAACTTGTATCTTCTATTTCCATCGTGCGTTTTCCCTCAAAATGATTTTCAAAGCTTCCTTACATCAAATACAACTCATCCTAGTCCTTGTTTCTCAACTGTAACACCATCTTCTTCATCTTCCATAACAAAAAACAGAGCATTGCAAGTGGACTTCTCCAGACCATTTCAGCCACTCTCCAATCAAGCTAATCATTGCATTAGCTTCCTAGGAACTTAAGGAAGCTAACCTGATCATCACAACAACTTGAATCAAGCTCTAACTCAAAACACGATCTCCAGCTGCAATGTGAGTTTTATGACTTTTCATCTCATTATTTAGGCATTGTTAGGCTTGCATTTTCAAAGATAAAATGTAGATATCATTGCCCTGAAACTGTACATATCCATAGATTTCATTCATATGACTTGAGCTTAGAGAATTTTAAGATTGAAATTTCTGGAAAATTTAGGGTTCAAATTAGGGCCAACGAAATTCTCATTCATATTTAATTTATAGCTTTAGTTATTTACATGGTTGGATTCGTGAGAAAAAATGGAACAACTTTCATGTTTGCAATTTTAATTTTCATTGAGAAATGAGCAAGATACAGGTTGTCCGGCTGGGCGTGAGGTTGAAGATGAAGTTCAGGCCATGGACTTGATTTGTAATATATATTTATGGTTTGATACAAGTTAACGGATGTATAGCCACCCCAGTGGTAGAAGCGCGTGCCTTTCACCTTTAAGACCCGGGTTCGAGCCCCAGCGTCCGTTTTGTTTTTTTTTCTTCATATTTTTGCTTCTTTTTGTTTTGCATTCAGCGCGTTTGGGCCCTCACCTTTGGGCTTTGTCCTTTTTTGCTAAGTAATACCCTCTGCTTACTGCCTATCACACAGCCCATTAACTTTTTTTATTTTCTTGGTTTCTGTTTATTAAAAAAAAACCTATTGGGCCAGACTTAAAACAACTTTTACTACAAAACCACCCCAATTAAATTTTCACCCCTGGCTTCTTTTTATATTTTTATTTTTATTTTTATTTTTAATATTTTATTATTATTAATATTATTAATATTATTATTATCTTTATTAATAAAAAATCCAAAAATATTTTATTTCTTTTTACACTTACTTATTTTATTTATAAAGACAAAAAGATTAAAAATATTTGCTTAATAAATTAATTTCTTTTTTTCCTAATTAATTAATATTTAGATTTAAGTTTAATTATTATTATTATTATTTATTTTAAATTAACTTAGAATTTAGATTTTCTTTTAATTAATTAATTTTCATATTATTACTATTTAACTTAAAACCTTTTCATAAAAAACCCTAAAAAATATTTTAACTTAATTTCTTTATTAACTAGTTTAGGTTTAATTCCGTTTAATTTTAATTAATCATTTTCTTTAATCAGGTTAAAACCCTTTCATTAAAAACCAAACAGAAATCATTTTCTTTTTCCATTTACATCCTTGTACATATTTATTCAATTCTTGTATATTATTCAATATGGTTGTAGTAGATAATTAGGTTTAATTTTCTTGCAAAATCTCCATTTGTAAATTTGTATACCCCCTCCCCTAATGATGCAATAGCGTATTAATTTTACTTTCCACAATTTATCGCTTTATATAAATGTTAGTAATTAGGGTTTGTATGGCAAGATTAAAATCAACAATTAGCAAACCCTAATTCAAGATAAACAATGCATGTAAATCAAACACACTTGCACACTTACACCCTTAGGGTAATTCCACTTTGCTGCCTTACAAAATAGCCATGTTATGCATGTGGGATATCTTAGACAAAAAGCAATAAAAAATACAAGATCATAGTCCCTCGATGACGCTATCAATGTTGTCTTTCAAAATGATCTTAGTCCCTCAAAGAAAATGTTAAGATATCTCACAACATTGCTATCATGGTTATACGATGATTCACGCCCGTCCCTTTACATCCAAAGATAAGGATTCTTACCAATCAATGGTGAGATAGAAATATCAAAGGAAAGGAAGAAATGAACAAAGACTTTTGAGTAGGTAGATTGTTCCTAGTTGTTTGCTCATTTTCAAAACAAACATCCTTGCTTATTTTCAAAACAAACACCAATACTTTCAAAAACACTTTCAAAACATTTTTCAAACATGGAACATTTTCAAAAGATCAACACTTTGTATACGTTCTTACGAACGAGAACTATTACAAAGTTTTCCTAAACGAAGGAGCCTTTTCAAAAAACAACACAAAACACATTTTCAAACAAAAGCAAGTGATCTAGCAAGCAACTAAGAGCCCATAGATAACTATGGATGAAAAGGATGCTAACACCTTCCCTTTTCATAATCTACCCCCCGAACTCAAGAAATAATCTCAAAGGTCTTTCCTGTTCTTTTCAGCCTTTCCTTTTGGATAAAAGAAAATTCGGTGGCGACTCTTGCTAATCGCAACATTTGCGATAAAATGCAAAACACCTAAGTCAGTTCTCCCACCGTATCAGTGTTATTGATAAAATGAGAAGATTGATGCACTAGGTTTTAAAATATTAAAAATAAAGAAGTTAAGGTTCGAATCCATGTGCATAAGCATTTTCTCCTTGATGTTTTAAAAATCGAGGGGTAAAGTTGATACTTTTCATGACACCCTTCGTTACCTCACTTCTTTAGCCGATGTTAAATGCATTTCACGTCCGAGATGAAATGTGTTTTTGGTAATAGTGTGAAAATACTGTTAGTGCATAACATTGGTAAGGTGGATTTGCAATCCATGGTTGTTCACCAACATAACAAATGATTAATCTAGGTTTCATCAAATCCACAAGGGGTGGAACTAGTACATCAATTCTTGGAAAAGATGTTATGGTATTAGTCAATATATGTGGGTAACTTCTTCATGGCCACTACATTGTATAATTTTCAAATGGTATTTTAAATCTTGTTACTATGTCGAAGGTTTATCCTCCATCATATGACAAGTTGTTTGTCTTCCTATAATTGATATAAGGTGATTCTTGTAGAATACCAATTTGCATTGTTGTTTCAAATGATTTTGTTACCATAAGTACCTATCTAAATTAAAGATTATCATGATTATACCCATCATTTGCAACTGGGTGATTCCAGGGGTTATCCTTGAAAAAAAACTAAAATTTGAATTACAAAGAGTAAAAGGTATCTATTGTATAATAATTGACTATACATGAGAAGACCTTACCATTGCATTGATCGAATGTCTTTGAGTTGTAATGTTTGCCTAACCTTGATTCCTTTCAAATCCTTGTATGTTAAATGTGACATATGTTACATCATAATTGGATCGTTTAGTCTCCAATTTACTAGCTTGCTGGATTTCGTTATGAATCATAAGTCTTAAAATTCTGTTGAGAGATCTGATACATAATATCATATATCTCCATGTCCAGTTCTTGTCTAATAAAAGACGTTGTCGTTATCATTGATTCCGCAGGTAGAGAAAATAGTGTACTTATGTAATAATGGGAAGATGTGCAAATGTTGGTGTTCTCGCTTCTTGTGGAGTTCCATTAGGTCCTATATTTTCGTTGATTATGGTGATGATTGATCCATAGAAATTAAATAAGTTTTTTCTAGACCGCGTATGTATATGTTAAACGTAATATTGACCTATTGAATACAAACTTTCAGTGGTTTTGACTGTAGTGTGTCATCGAGTGTGGCAAATTTGTTGTTAAACTTTTAGAAATCAATTAATAGCTCTCAATAATGATTCTCTTTTCTTCAAATTAATCCATTAAGGGGGAAATATTGTTTTTAACAATAGATTCCTTAACCATTTCAAAAAGCATTAAGTATAATGTGTGGGGAGATGTTATGCCACTAAACTAAAAATGCATAAAAATAAAGTAAATTAAAATAGATAAAATGCATTAAATAGCGTTTTTAATTATTTACAAGTTGTGATAGTTATATATGAAACTATCTTACTACCCAGAAAATTGTGACCTTTAGAAATGTTGTCTAATTCGCCTAACTTTATTGTTAAATTGTAATCCAATGTGTTGAAACTATGTGTCGAAAAGATTTGATTTGTTTTAGATTTAAATAGATTTGATTTAAGTCTAGAATAAATTAGATTTGATTTAGTAACAAAAAGATATTTTTGGCTTTGGGCTTAGGGTGTAAGATCAGTTATAAATAGAGGGAGTAACCCCTATTTTTGTAAGCAAGTCAAACAACTCATTCACAGTATTTTGCAGTTGCAAAGTGAATAATAAAGTTTTCACAGTTTGTGAGCAGAGAGAAACTCTGCAGAAATTATTTGTCTTGTCTTCTTTTCTTTGTTTATCTCATAATTAAATTATCATTGTGGTAGAAATTCATCATAGAATTGGTAGATTTCCAACATCTGGTATCAAGAGCTTTGTTTCGATTCAAGGGAAGTGTCAATCAAGAACGATTGAAGAATTCACGATGACAAGTTATGGGAATGCAAATTATCCAGCAACCCTACTAATTCTGAAAGTTGACAACTCTGAAAATTGGTGCAAACAGATGAAAGTCTTATTCAGGTGTCAAGGTCTTTGGGACCTTGTAAAAGATGGAGTCGAAGCGCTTGGAGAAAACACTTCAGAAGAAGAAAAGAAGAAATACATAGAATCTGAGAAGCTGAGTTATAAAGCATTATTTATAATTCATCAATGTGTCAGCCCAGACAATTTCGAAAAGGTTAGTGATTCAGAATCTGCAAAAGAAGCTTGGGAAATCCTTGAGAAGTATTTTGGAGGCGCTGAGAAAGTGAAAGAAGTGAGGTTACAAACTCACAAAAGGACCTATAAACTGCTTCAGATGGAAGACAGTGAAAGCATATCTGATTTCTTCACTAGAGTTACAAAACTAGTAAATTAAATTAAGATATATGGAGAAGCGTTAACAACAAGAGTTGTTGTGTCGAAGATCTTGAGATCTTTAGCTCCTAAGTTCGACCACATAGTGGTGGCGATAGAAGAGGGGAAAGACTTTTCGAAATTGACAAAGGAAGAGCTTCAAGGGATGCTTGAATCTCATGAACAAAGAATGAACGAAAGAGCTGCAGAAAAATCGAAGAGTGATGTGGCCTTGCAGGAACATTCAGCAAAAGAGACCAAAGGCAAAGGAAAGTGTTTCGATAGAGGTAGAGGTGGCTACAACAAATCGAATGGTAGAGGAAACCAAATCAAAGGAGACGTGTCGAATCAAAGAAGACCATACCAAGGAAACCAAAGAGGTGGTGTTGCAAATAGAGGAAGAGGTGGTGGTCGAAAACCTGAATAGAGTCACATTCAATGTTACAATTTTCAGAAGTATGGTCACTATTCGAGTGATTGTCCAGAAAAATGAAAGAATCAAGAAAGTGATGCAAAGCTTGCAAAACATGAAGAAGAAGAAGAAGAGATGATGCTGATGGTCACAACAAGAGATGAAGATAGATTCAAGGATCAATGGTACTTGGATTCAGGATGTTCACCACATATGTCTGGAAGGAAAGACTGGTTCGTCAATATAAAGCCCTCAATGAAAAATATGGTAAAATTTGCAAATGACAATACCCTAGCAGCTAAAGGTATTGGTGATGTTATGATTATGAGGAAAGATGGAAAAAGGTCAGTAATCTCCAATGTGTTGTACATACCAGGCATGAAGAGCAATTTGCTCATTATATGGCAGTTGGTCGAAAAGAATTATAAAGTGTCAATCAAAGATCATATGATGAGAGTCGTTGATGCAAATGGGAGATTAATCTTGAAGGCTCCTATGTCTCAGAATCGAACCTTCAAGATTGAACTAAATGTGATGGAGCATGTTGGCTCCTAAATTCGACACCTTTGTTTTGATTGATATCAGCCATTAAAGCTGAAAGATGCTTTCGACTGGCTAAGCCTGTCGAAGTGCCCGTCGAAAGATGGCAAAATACTTAGAAGATTTCTTCCAAGGAAGAAGGCTGATGGCCTTCGACGTCGAAGGAGTTTTCGTCGAAGACATCTCTTGATGAAAGTGTTCGATGGTCCAGAGTAGAGCAGTTTGAAATTCAAAGCTTTGGAGGGAAAACGGTTTCCAGCAGTTACTACGTACAAACGTGCAAGGATCTGGAGCGTCGAGCATGGAGAACGTGCCAAGTGGATTGATCTCGAAGCAGCATAACTGCCCGACGGTTACTTGGATGTTTTAGTATAAATAGGAGTAGACATGTAGTTTCTCGCGTGTGTTCACTATTCCATACAAAGTCACTCATTTAGATTCGAGTACCCAGCGTGTGAGAAAGAATTGTTGAGAAATGTATGTGTGAAACACCAATTTTATCAATTAAAGTCATTTACTTTCCCAGAATTTTACTTGCTTTCTCTTTACATTTCCTGTCGAACCTTTACTTTAAAGCCTTGTTTATTTTACCAAGCCTTTCCTTTATGCAATTTACTTGAAACCTTTTATTTAAAGCCTTATCCAACTTAATCCAACTTCAAAATCAACCTATGTCCATAGGATCAATCTGATCGATCCTGCGAGTAACCAAATAAGTAACCATTTGGAGGATCAGCGGTTGTTTACCAAAACCCAAGGTAAACAAATTGGCACACCCGGTGGGACTGTGTGTTGATTGTTGAAAATAATCTCATCTTTTCGAGTTGTATGTTATTGAGAAGTGGTAGAATATACACTAACGATAACAATACTGCCAGAAGGAGGGAAGAGATGGCGAATCCGCCAAACAATAATGAAATCCCACAAACGAGTGTGGGAGCAACGGTTAGTATGACCGTAAGTGAAGCGACGAATGTTGGTTCGACACCAGCAGTGTCAGTCACAACCACGGGGCCAACAACTTCGTTAACAGGCCCCAGAATACCTTTGGGAACTCCCCCACCAAGGGGAAATATAGGCGTAAGGCCTGTGGTTCCCCCAGGATTCATTCCATTCTATGGCATGCCAACTTCTGAAGTGGCAAGCCTGACGAATGCTGCGTCCACTTTTTCAGACCCTTTCGTGAGTGCTTCTTCGCCACTCCAAGGTTCTGGAATAGGCATGGCGAATAGAAGTAAGACCCAACTCTTAGGAGGAACGTCCCAAGTAGCCCATGGCCTTACAAATGCCTCGACAACAGTCTTGAGGCAACAAATGGACGAAAGCAACCATGATATGGTGCAAATGTTGGCACAAACTTTGAGTACAGTGCTAAACCCTCTAATACAAAACACTACTCAATCGAATCAGCAAGTAACAGCGCAAATGACGCGTTTGGCTGACTTCTTTGGAGTACCCCAACCTGTTCGACAGCCCCAAAGGGCACAAATAAGGGGAAATCAGGGGATATTTGTAGAGGAAGAAACCACCATTAACCAGGCTCAACAGCCTGTCGAACAACCTGTCGAAGAACCTAGGGTAATAGCCCCAGAGGTAAGGTTAGTTAACAGAAACCAAAATGCTGACGAAGTGGTTCAGCATATCCAATACCAAAATATGGGTTTGGAAAACAATCTGGCAACCATGATCGAAAGGATTATGACTCAGAATGGGATGAATATGGGCTTTCGAAGGCCCAACTTTACATCTCCATTGTCAGAATACGTGTTGCAAACGGACTTACCTCCTAGATGCAAAGTCCCCAAATTTACTAAGTTCTCTGGGGACACGACAGAATCTACTGTCGAGCATGTGGCGAGATACTTGATCGAAGCAGGAGACATTTCGAATAACGAAAACCTAAGGATCAAGTACTTCCCAAGTTCTTTAACCAAGAACGCTTTTACTTGGTTTACAACTCTTCCCCCCAATTCGATCCATCATTGGACCCAGTTGGAAAGATTGTTCCATGAACAATTCTACATGGGGCAAACCAAGATAAGCCTGAAAGAACTGGCCAGTGTGAAGAGACGTTTCACTGAACCTATAGACGAATATTTGAATAGGTTTAGGTTGCTCAAGGCGAGATGTTTTACACAAGTGCCAGAACATGAGTTGGTCGAAATAGCCGCAGGCGGTTTAGATTATTCCATTAGGAAGAAGCTAGACACCCAGTACCTTAGAGACATGGCCCAACTGGCCGATAGAGTTCGACAGGTCGAACGCCTCAAAGCTGAAAAAGCTAAGGCAACGAAAACTCACAAGAGAGAAAGAATAGCGTACGTTGAGATGGATGACGAAGATCTAGAATCCTTCGACGATACTTTAGCTGTCGAAGAAGGAGAAGTCGATTTAGCAGAACTAAAACAAGGGCCACCATACTCTTGTAAACAGTTAGTCCCCTCAAATGGGAAAAATCCCATTGGTCCAGACAGGACCAACGATAGGTTCCCAAAAAAGACTTATAGTTTTGACATCACAAAATGTGATGAAATATTCAACTTGCTAGTTAAAGATGGCCAAATGATAGTACCCCCTGGGGTAAAAGTGCCTCCTCTTGATCAAAGAAAGAAGAGAGGTTTTTGCAAATATCATAATTTTTTGGGCCATAAAACTTCTCAATGTTTTCTTTTCAGGAATCTTGTGCAAGACGCTATTGAGGAAGGGAGATTAAAGTTTGCTGACAAATCCCCCATGGCTGTCGACGCCAATCCACTGAAGGCTGAAGCCCACTATGCAGAACCCTCTGAGGTGAACATGATAGAGGCAACCAGGATCCAGTCGAAGAAGCCAGGCATTACCATGGTCGAAGTCTCAAAAGACCACATCAACATGCCAATTTTTGGCAGTTTTTCTGGAAATTTATCCAGGAAGACAATTGAGGCTGTCCAGGAAGCGGTCGAAGGCCCGAAGTCGAAGACTGCTGAATCACAAAAAACTGGATCAAAGCCCAGTTCCCACTTGGCCACTGTTCAAGGCCAGACGGAGAATCTGGAGACACAAATGAAGCAGTTAACTCTTGCTACGAAAGATACAATGAATATCAACATGGTTGAACTTTCTGATCCAAAAGCATCAGAAGAGGCCATAAGGCAAGAGCAGGCTAATAAGACGGCTTTCCCACGGGAAAACGAAAACTTGGCAGATTTTTTACAAAGATGCCAGAAGAAGAAATCAGAGGTGATGTTGTGTCCAAGATGCAGTTCGATCTTTGATAAAAAAGCTGCTGAACACATTCAAGGCGTGAGAGCAGCGAATAAGAGAAGGGAGAATGCTGACCTTCGACATGATCCCAGAAGGGGTTCTAACCAAGACAAGAGGCCATTGACTTTTAGGCCTCCAACAAATGTACCAGTAGACACTTGGTACAAAACTTCTGGCCGAAAAAGGCCAAATGAAGAGAAATGGCATTCTTTCGATGTGCCAAGAGGTTCCTCTTTGACTCAAAAGAAAGAGCCTCAAGTTGTTGCACCTAAGGTTGCTCAAGTGTCCAGCAACTACAAGGGTAAAAATCCTATGTCTCGATCCCAATGGAGGAGATATCAAAGGAGACGAAAAGCTGAAAGGGAGGCTGCCAACGAACCTAAGGCAGAGACTAGTTCGAATGTTCCTCAAAGGAAACAAAGGAAGCCCCTAGAGAGAGAACCAGTTACCAACAGGCTAGTTTGGCCTAACCAAAGCGAAGTCGAAGACGAAGACGATGCTGAGTCTGACGATACTTTGGATATAATGGTGAATATTGTTTCAGTGCTGCCCAGGGAATTCAATCGACAGGTAGAAGTCGAAGCAAGTGACTGGGAGGTGGAACAAGAAATGGCCAAACATAGGCCAGTGTGCTATTTTGTCATGGACAATGGCACTACAGAGGAACAAAATGGCTTCTTCGAGCCACCTACAGAGGCGATGAAGAATCACCTCAAGCCTTTGTTCATAAGGGCTAAGCTCGATGAGACTACTGTGAACAAAATATTGGTCGATTGTGGGGCAACTATCAATATTATCCCTCACTCTATGCTAAGGAAGATTGGCAAAAGAGATGAGGAAATTAAACCTCACAATATGGTCCTGTCGAACTATGAGGGCGGCATTGGGACCACCATGGGAGTGATCCAGCTAGATATTAAAGTTGGGTCGATCCTTCGACCAACGATGTTCATGGTCATATCGGCCAAACCTAACTACAACCTTTTGTTAGGCCGTGAGTGGATTCATGGTGTAGGCGTTGTGCCTTCATCGATGCACCAAAGACTGTTGCTATGGCGTCCAGACGGGATGGTCGAAAACATAGAGGCAGATCAAAGCTACTACCTTGGCGAGGTGAATCACTTGGGTGTGGCAGATTTCGACAAAAACTTGGCTCACATAGGGCCATGTCCAACTCCTGACTTCGACATGGCGCTAGCGCCAAACACCTTTTGTTCCCTATACCTGCATCCTGAGCATGGTTTCCAATGGGACAGAGAAGACTTGTCCCACATAGACTTCAGTGGGTTAACTGATATCCAACCAACTGGTTGGGGAAGTGAATTCAGTGATAATGACTGAGTCACAATCTCTGAAGCGAATTTCGGCTTATGTAGCCGAAACCAAGATGATAACGGCTCTCGAAGCCGAAGTAAAGTACATGGCCACACAGACCACTGATCAACAATTATCTGCTGTTGGCCCAGGAAAGGATTTCGATCCAAAACCTCCTGATATCATGCCAGAAGAAATGCAGGAACAGAGGCTCGACGCTATCTATGACGATGAGCCTTTGGGCTTCGAAAAGGATCCCTTGGCGAACAACATTAAGATGTTAGCACAAGACCCTTTAGAAGAAATCAACTTAGGCGAAGGATCAGAGAGAAGGCCAACTTACATCAGCGCCAAAATTGATCCAGAACTTAGGTTGGAAGTAATCCAATTGCTGAAAGAGTTTAAAGATTGTTTTGCATGGGATTATGACGAAATGCCTGGTCTCGACAGAGGATTGGTAGAACTTCAGTTGCCAATCAAACCTGGAAAGAAGCCAATCAAGCAAAATCCAAGGCGCTTCGCTCCAGAAATATTGTCGAAGATCAAAACGGAGGTCGAAAGACTTCTGAAATGCAAATTCATCCGTGTTACAAGGTATGTCGAATGGATTGCAAATATTGTGCCAGTGATTAAGAAAAATGGCACGTTAAGGGTGTGCATAGATTTCAGAGATTTGAATGCTGCCACCCCCAAAGATGAATATCCTATGCCTGTGGCGGAAATGCTAGTCGATTCTGCCGCTGGTTATGAATACCTGAGTATGCTCGATGGTTATTCAGGATATAATCAAATATTCATTGCTGAAGAGGACGTGTCGAAAACAGCTTTTCGATGCCCTGGGGCCTTAGGCACTTACGAATGGGTAGTGATGCCTTTTGGCCTAAAGAACGCTGGGGCAACGTACCAGCGAGCAATGAATACTATCTTCCATGATTTTATTAACACTTTTATGCAAGTTTATATTGATGATATTGTTATAAAATCTGTTTCCAGGAAGAATCACATTGACCACCTTCGACAATCATTCGAAAGAATGAGAGAACATGGTCTGAAGATGAATCCTTTGAAGTGTGCGTTCTGTGTGAAAGCTGGAGATTTCTTGGGCTTCGTTGTCCACAAGAAAGGAATCGAAATCAACCAGAACAAGACGAAGGCAATTCTGGAAGCGAAAGCGCCATCGAATAAGAAGGAATTGCAATCGCTCTTAGGCAAGATAAATTTCTTAAGGAGGTTTATATCTAACCTAAGTGGGAAAGCTCAGGCCTTTTCACCCTTACTTCGACTGAATAAAGAGGGGTTCGAATGGGGGCAGGAGCAACAAGAAGCCTTCGACAAAATCAAAGGGTACCTTACTAAGCCACCTATTTTGGTGCCTCCTTGTAGCAATAGGAGTATGAGATTGTACATAGCTGCATCTGACAAAACTCTGGGAAGTATGTTAGCCCAAGAGGATGAAAATGGAGTCGAAAGACCCATTTACTATCTCAGTCGAGTTTTAAATGATGCAGAAACTAGATATAGCGAAGTTGAAAAATTGTGTCTATGTCTGTATTTTTCTTGTACAAAACTCAAGCAATATATAAAACCAGTTGATGTTTATGTTTCGTCTCATTTTGATGTTTTCAAATATATGTTGTCGAAACCTATCTTGCATAGTCGAATTGGCAAGTGGGCATTAGCATTAACTGAATACTCCTTGACCTTTATGCCTCTTAAGGCAGTAAAAGGACAAGTGGTTGCAGATTTCATAGTCGACCACTCAATTCAAGTCGAGGATGTTAATTATGTGGAGATCGAACCTTGGAAATTCTACTTCGATGGTTCCAGCCATAAAGATGGAACGGGAGTAGGAGTCTTGATCATTTCTCCAGGAAAAATTCCAACAACATTCAAGTACAAGATAGCAGGTTCTTGTTCGAACAATGAGGCTGAGTATGAAGCTCTAATTACTGGCCTTGAAATATTGTTGGAATTGGGGGCAACTCGAGTTGAAATAATGGGAGACTCAGAGTTAGTCATCAAGCAAGTCACAAAGGAATATAAATGCATAAGAGAGAATCTCATTATGTACTTTGTGATAACAAATCGTTTATTGAAACAATTTGAAAGTGTCAATATCCGACACATACCCAGAGTCGAAAATCAAATAGCCAATGACTTGGCACAAATTGCATCAGGGTATAAGATTTCAAAAACGAGATTACAAAGAGCAATCGAAGTTCGAGAAAAGATAAAAGCAACTTGTCTATCACCATCAGATCTGGAATCGACGAGGCTAGGATATGCTGATCACTCAAACTTCGAGATTTCGTTCATTGATAATTTGTCAGAGCAAGATTGGAGGAAACCCATTGTGGACTATCTTCAAAATCCAGGAGCTTCGACAGAACGAAAAACAAAATACAGGGCGTTGAGTTTTGTACTCATGGGTAATGAGTTATTCAAGAAGACGCCTGAAGGGGTGTTGCTGAAATGTTTAAGTGAGACTGAAGCATACATAGCCCTTTCGAATACGCATGCTGGGGCATGTGGGGCTCACCAAGCAGGCCATAAGATGAAATGGTTGTTGTTTCGACAAGGACTATATTGGCCCACTATGCTGAAAGATTGTGTTGAGTTCGCCAAGGGTTGCCAAGAGTGTCAAGTTCATACAGGCATCCAACATGTACCAGCAAGCGAACTTCACTCGATAGTGAAGCCTTGGCCCTTTAGAGGATGGGCGTTGGATCTCATTGGAGAGATTCGACCAGCATCATCAAAGAGTCAGAAATACATATTGGTAGGCATTGATTATTTTACTAAGTGGATCGAAGCTATCCCTTTAGTCAATGTAGACCAGGAAAATGTCATTGAATTTATTCAAAAGAACATTATCTTTAGATATGGAATTCCTGAGACAATAACAACTGATCAAGGGTCAGTTTTCACTGGTCGAAAGATGCAGGAATTTGCTCAGGAAACAGGTTTCAAACTCTTAACATCCACGCCTTATTATGCACAGGCGAATGGTCAAGTCGAAGCAGCTAACAAAGTGGTGATTGGCTTGATAAAGAAACATGTTGGGAAGAAGCCAAAGAATTGGCATAAGACGTTAGACCAGATTTTATGGGCTTGTCGAACGTCCCCGAAAGAAGCCACTGGTACAACGCCATATAGGCTAACTTTTGGCCATGATGCAGTGTTGCCAGCAGAAATTTGTCTTCAATCTGCAAGGGTTCAGAGGCATTATGATATTCCTTCTGAAGTGTATTGGAACATGATGTTAGATGAACTGGTGGATTTAGACGAAGAGAGATTACACGCTCTCGACTTACTCAGGCTTCAGAAGAAAAGAGTAGAAGAGTCTTATAATAGAAAGGTAAAACCTAAGGTATTTTTGCCTGAAGATTTAGTTTGGAAGGTAATTCTTCCCATGGATCGAAGGGATCGAAGCATGGGGAAATGGTCACCCAAGTGGGAAGGACCCTTCAGAGTTATCCAAACTTTTTCTGGTGGAGCCTATGAAGTCGAAGAGTTAGGTGGAGATAAAAGGCTCTTGAGAGTAAATGGTAAATATTTGAAAAAATACAAACCTATACTTCAAGAGATAAAAATAAAATAATAAAAGAACAAGTCTAAATTAACCATAAAAAATGCCAAAATGGAAATTTTATTAATTTCAGCCAAGATGGCAATTGTTGTCGAATAACGATTACAGAAGATGGTTACAAAAAAGAATCAATCAGAAAGTAAGAGAATTCTTGAGTCGAAGATACTTGGCGTACTGCAGCTCCAACCTCTTCTTGCACCAGGAGTTTTCTTGCACTAGTTTGGCAATTTGAGCGTCGAGGCTTTGGGCCCTCTCAGCGAATTCCAGGCCTTGTTTGATCTCAGTCTGGCTCTCAGTGTCTGAGATGGTCGAAAGAATTTCCTCCTTGAGTACAGTGTTGGCGTTTATTTTCGCCTCTATCTCTGCGATTTGTGCCCGGAAGGAGACATTCTCTCGATCAATGGCATCAACTCTTTCCTGTGCAGACGCTTTCTGTTTCGACAGCTCAGCAATTCGAGAAGTCAACTCTGAGACAGCAGTCCACGCGGATGAGCTTTTGCCATGCAGCCCTTCAAGCTGACTGTTAAACACTCTTTGGCGCCTGTAATCCGCTGAAACTTGATCAATCATAGAGTGTAACTCCATGATCAAGTCTGAGATTTCTGGGGCTACAGCGTCGAAGTCGACAGCATTCAAGACCTCTTTTAAGCATGATGGAGCAGTGGGGTCCCCCTCTAAAGCCTTCATCAAGTCCCTCTTGAAGAACTGGGCCTTAACCTTCGCCAATGCATCATCAAGAGGAGAAGTTTCAGTAGACTTCCCCGACAGGGTAGGAATTTCCTGACTAGTGTCAGACGAACTCTTACTCTCGATGATTGCATTGAGGTAGCTAACAGGGTCAGCTTGTTTCAAACGTTCCAAGTCCTCCTTTGACCTGTGCTTCGAGGAGGTAACCCTTGCAATAGTATTATCTTGGGTTTGAGGTTCTTGAATGCTAAGTGCCTCGACTGGTTGCTCTTCGACTCTGACTGAGGCGGTACCAGCATCGACTTGCGGTTCTTCGTTAGCATTACCCTGGGGTCCTTCACCAGCGTCATTTTGTGGCTCTTCGCTAGCGTCACCCTGGTGTCCTTCGCTAGTACCACCTTGGTTCTCTTCGTTGGCAATGTTTTGATTTTCTTCGACATCATTGCCTTGGTCCCTTTCTTCTTCATGATTCTCTTCTGACAAATCCACCACCTCAACCGTTTCTAGCTGTTGTTCCTCCACTGGCTGTGGTTCCTCCACCATAGGTTCCTCTGTTGTTTTCTCCACTGTTTCAGCATTGGCCTCATTCTCAGTATGGGCTTCGTCATTGCCCAAGTCTTTTTCCTGAGGCCTGCTAAGTTCAGCAGATTCCAGCGTTTCTGAGGTCCTTGGTTGAGAACTTTCAGTAGTGTCCTGAAAAAGGAAAAGAGACAAACTTTCAGATGTCGAAAGAGACACAATCGAATATGGGTATCTATGCCTAAGTTATAAAAAGTGTCTAAGGGATTACCTGTGGATTAGCCCCAGCCCCAGGGCTGGAATTGTCACTTTCGACAGGCTTGGTAAGAAGAGCGTTCAGTTCCTCCTCAGTGGGCTCCTCGATGATCACTGCAGGTGGCCTAGGCTTTCTCACAGCAACCTTTATTCTGACGGTTCGACCTTCAGGAGTAGGAGCAGGAACAGAAGCATCCTTCGTCAACTTTCGCCTTTTCAAGGGGGCAGGAGGGGAATCACTTTCCTCATCACTCCCAGATTCGACCACCAGAGTTGATCGTTTCTTGGGCGAAGGTGCCTAGAAAACCAATAGGAATTCGATTGAATAATTGCATCGAAAATAAAAAATCGAAAACCAGAAGAAATTTGAAGAAAGTCTGGTTACCGATATAGGAGGCCTCTTCGAAGAGCCTTCCCCCTGTTGGTTGCCTGTGGTCTTCGCCGGCGCTACAGTCTTCGCCGGCGGTAGAGGTTTTGTTGAAGGGACTCCTCCCTGTTGACCTTCTGTAGCCTTCTTGGCTACAGGCTTTCGAACAACTGAAAGCAAAGGAAAAGTTAACAGGCTAGCAGTCGAAGAGAAAGACAAAAAGTAATGTGAGGGCATGAACTTACATTTCTTTACTTTGTCCAACACAAGGACAAAAGACTTCTGCAACTCAGCCATGAAGTCCTTCTCGTCGAAGAAGTACTCAGCATAATAGCTTCTCCACCACTCCTCGAAGGATGGTGAGCAAAGGAAATTAAGCTGGTAGTTAAACAGCGAGAGGATAGTTCGACCAGCATATCTTCCGATATGCTTGATGGCAGCTTCTTCTGTATAATCGTTGCAGAAGTACAACATTGACTTCTCCCTTTGGAAAATCGGAGAAGGCAGGGTTTGGATAATACCAAACTGGCGAGATACCAGATTTGGTTGGTAGGCAAGCAGACTCAAATGAGTCTTAGAACTCTTAAATCGAAGAGGCATGATCCTTGGTGTAAGGAACGCCTCCCAAAGTACTGAATGCTCATCGACATTGGGACCACTCGACTCCTTTGGATGTGGCCTTGTGAACCATGCTGGCCCCACCTTCCGTTGAGCGAATGGAGCCATAGTTGAAACAAATTCCTTCCTTCGAGCAAACATTAGAACGAAGTTAGTGAAGGTTTGTTGAAACTCCAAGCCATCTTCCACAGGTGTCAGCAGAGCCAGCCTGATTCCTTCGATGCGTCTATTCGCTATCGCTGGAGCTTGTTCATTTATCTGAATCCTCTTGGGTAAGAAAGATTCGAAAGTGGCATTGAGCCACAGTTGAAGTAGCCAGAAAGGCCCAGCGAGTAGCAAACTGGCCCTGTCCTCGATATGTTTCAGAAGAGTGGCCCCATTGCTGATCGAGTCATAAAGACTAGCCAGGATCAGTTCTGCCAAACAGATGTTTTGGCGGTGATGCAGTTGGGTAGCAAGAGTGACCATCTTTTTGGTCACCTGCAGAGACTTCGAGCAAAACACAAAGCGAGTTAGCCATAAGGCTAGAAACGCTATGTGTTCGACATCCGACACTGTATCCGTCGACCTGTCATGAAAATGGTTGATGAAAGTGGTGTATGTGGGCTTGGTCTCAGAGAAGCCAATTTGGTCCTCCGACATCTCCTCCGGGTCGAAGTAATCTCCGGTTGGTCGAAGGCCAGTAATAGCGGCCACGTCGAAGAGCGTGGGGGTTAACATCCCACATGGAAGATGAAAAGTAAAATGGGAGTAGTCCCAGAACAACAGCGAAGCTATAAGCATCTCTGGGGAGTAGTTTAAGCCTGTCTTCGACAGCATCACCAGGTCGAAGATTCCCATTTCCTTCCAGATTGGAGTTTGATGCTTCTCCAACTTCGTTTGCCAAGCAACATAATCGGAGGTCAGATTAGGGCAAGACCTGAAGACTCTAACCCCTCTGTTGAAGAAGCGGAGGTCGATTTTTTCACGAGTAGGGTCTTCGTTGTCTTCTGCGTCTTTCTTGGCGCAGGCTACTGGCTTGAGTTTCTCGACGATTGGGAAATAGCTCTTGATCTTCAGAGCTTCAGAGATGCTTGGATTCATGGGGCCAGACATTGCGAAGATCTGGTTGGAGTATCCAACCGGGATCATCAAGTGGCGCGAGTAAGCATCGCGAACGGAAATGTCAGAAGGTTCAGGAACCCTTCGTTTGCCTGTAGAGTTCACTACCGGAGCAGTGACGAAGACCTTGGGTTTAACATGTTCAGTTGGTGCGTTAGCACTGGGAGCAGTAGAAGCAGAGGCCATTGTTAAGTTTGGAGATTGAAGTGAAAGAGGAAGAGTTTTTCTGCAAAGAGAGCAAGCTTGTACGAAAACAAGGAAGTTTGAAGGCTAGTTGGCGTAAAAAGTCCCACAATGGGATATTCACTGCTATTTATAGTAGTGGGAAAAATCCCCAATAACGAGGACATTAAATGCCATTTAATGCTGCAGGAGTTAGTGGGACGCGTGGCAGCTCCCTGTTGTTTTGGCCGTTTCTGCAGAAACAGAGGGACGCAGCGTGCGTCCTCGTTTTTGGGATTTGTCATAATGACAAATTCTGAAGTGACGTTTGGTACTGCACGCCGTACTGAAAGTGACGTCCTAGGATCAAATCAATGATGGTTTCTTGGGATTGCCAATAGTTGGTAAAAAGCAACAAAAAGTGCATAAGTTAACTTGTGACTAAGCGTGGAAAGACATGTGTCGAATGGCGTTTCAAAGAATGCCTTTTTCTTTCAGAGTCGAAATAAGGCATTCTTGGGGGGCAATTTGTTGGCTCCTAAATTCGACACCTTTGTTTTGATTGATATCAGCCATTAAAGCTGAAAGATGCTTTCGACTGGCTAAGCCTGTCGAAGTGCATGTCGAAAGATGGCAAAATACTTAGAAGATTTCTTCCAAGGAAGAAGGCTGATGGCCTTCGACGTCGAAGGAGTTTTCGTCGAAGACATCTCTTGATGAAAGTGTTCGATGGTCCAGAGTAGAGCAGTTTGAAATTCAAAGCTTTTGAGGGAAAACGGTTTCCAGCAGTTACTACGTGCAAACGTGCAAGGATCTGGAGCGTCGAGCATGGAGAACGTGCCAAGTGGATTGATCTCGAAGCAGCATAACTGCCCGACGGTTACTTGGATGTTTTAGTATAAATAGGAGTAGACATGTAGTTTCTCGCGTGTGTTCACTATTCCATACAAAGTCACTCATTTAGATTCGAGTACCCAGCGTGTGAGAAAGAATTGTTGAGAAATGTATGTGTGAAACACCAATTTTATCAATTAAAGTCATTTACTTTCCCAGAATTTTACTTGCTTTCTCTTTACATTTCCTGTCGAACCTTTACTTTAAAGCCTTGTTTATTTTACCAAGCCTTTCCTTTATGCAATTTACTTGAAACCTTTTATTTAAAGCCTTATCCAACTTAATCCAACTTCAAAATCAACCTATGTCCATAGGATCAATCTGATCGATCCTGCGAGTAACCAAATAAGTAACCATTTGGAGGATCAGCGGTTGTTTACCAAAACCCAAGGTAAACAGAGCACAAGTGCCTTTCGACTGCAGCTAGCAGAGATGAATGGATATGGCATTATAGACTAGGCCATCTCAACTTCATAGACATCAGAGATTTGAAGAGAAGAAATATGGTTTCTGGATTTCCAGAAATTGATATTCCAAACGAGGTGTGTGAGGAATGTGTGCAGGCGAAGCAACACAAAAATAGCTTCAGCAAGGATGCAGGAAGCAGATCGAAGGCTAGTCTTGAAGTCATATACTCTGATGTATGTGGACCAATCCAGGTGGATTCGATGGGAGGTAACAAATACTTTGTTACATTCATAGATGATTTCAGTCGAAAGCTATGGACTTACCTGATCAAGAAGAAAAGTGAAGTGATCGAAGTATTTACCAAGTTTAAGTCTATGGTCGAAAGACAAAGTGGTCGAAAGCTCAAAGTTTTGAGAACTGGTGGTGGTGGAGAATATGTGTCGAAAGACTTCGACAGATTATGTGAAAAGGAAGGGATTGTGCATGAGGTGGTGCCACCCTATACTCCATAACAAAATGGAATTGCAGAAAGGAAAAATCGAACCATCATGAATATGGTGAGAAGTATGTTGAAAGGCAAGAATTTACCTAAAGAGTTTTGGGGTGAAGCTGTTTCGACTGCAACATACATTTTGAATAGATGTCCTACAAAGAAGCTAAAAGGAATTACTCCAGAAGAATGTTGGTCTGGTGAGAAGCCTAGATTGAGTCATCTGAAGGTATTTGGATCTATTGCACATAGACATGTGCCAGATCAGTTGAGAAGAAAACTTATTGATAAGTCAAGTCAAATGATTCTAGTTGGATATCATTCGACAGAAGGCTACAAGTTGTTCGATCCAGTGAAAAAGCAGATTGTGATCAGCAGGGACGTGATCATAGATGAGTTTAAAGAATGGGATTTGACTGAAAATATCAAGAAAGATTCAGTGGGAATCCTTCTTGAAGAGCCAGAAACTCAAGTCGAAAGAGAAGTTCGACAAGAGGAACCAGCAAATACACCAAGTACAAGCAGGCCTCAAAGAACAAGAAGCATGCCTGTAAGATTGCAAGATTGTGTGATTACATAAGATGATGTAATAGATAATGAAGGTGAGCTGGTACATTATGCTTTCTATGCAGATGTCGAACCTGTTAATGCAGCTGAAGCATTAAAGGATTCGAAGTGGGTGAAAGCAATGAACGAAGAAGTAAAGTCTATCGAAGACAACAACACTTGGTCACTTGTCGAATTGCCTCAAGGCAAGAAGGCAATTGATGTCAAGTGGGTATACAAAGTGAAAACGAATTCGAAAGGTGAAGTAACTCGACACAAAGCAAGACTTGTGGCGAAAGGATTTCTACAGAAAGAAGGAATAGACTTCGATGAAGTTTTTTCACCTGTTGCTAGGATTGAAACAATCAGGTTGGTTGTTGGTCTAGCAGAAATAAACAGTTGGCACATATGTCAGATGGACGTGAAGTGTGCATTCTTAAATGGACCCTTAGATGAAGAAGTCTATGTTAAACAACCAGTTAGGTTTGTGAAACATGACGAAGAAAGAAAGGTGTACAGGCTACATAAAGACCTGTATGGATTGAAACAGGCTCCAATGGCTTGGAATAAGAAAATTGATAGTTTTCTAAGGGAGAAGGAATTTGTGAAGTGCACAACTGAACATGGAGTATATGTAAGAAGAAGCAAGAGTAAATTGCTTATACTATGTCTCTATGTAGATGATTTGTTGATAACAGGTAGCTGTAAAAGTGAGATCGAAGACTTCAAAGGTGATCTCAGCAAGGAATTTGAAATGTTTGATTTAGGTGAGATTTCATATTTCCTTGGTATCGAATTCTACAAGAGCAGTAGAGGTTTGATGATACATCAAAGAAGATATGCAGGAGAAATTCTCAAGAGGTTTGAGATGGAAGAATGCAACTCAACTTCGACACCTGCAGAACTAAGACTGCAACTATCGAAAGATGCAAATGAAGATGATGTTGATCCAACACAATACAGAAGACTTATTGGATCATTGAGATACCTTTGTCATACAAGGCCTGACTTAGCATATAGTGTAGGTATGGTAAGTAGATTCATGCAGAAGCCGAAGGTATCACATCTAGCAGCAGTGAAGAGGATACTAAGGTATCTCAAAGGAACTTTCGATTATGGCATTTTGTTTCCTGCAGTTGATAAAGGAAAAGAATGCAAGTTAGTGGGATACACTGATTCGAGTTTGTGTAGTGATGCTGAAGATCGAAAGTCAACAGCAGGATATGTGTTTATGCTAGGTGGTGCACCAGTTGCTTGGAATTCAAGAAAGGAACCAGTAGTGGCATTATCATCATGCGAAGCAGAATACATAGCTGCTTCTCTTTGTGCATGTCAAGCAACTTGGATGGTGAACTTGGTCGAAGAGATAACAGGGAAAAATCATGGAGCAATTACCATGAAGATAGACAACATGTCAGCTATTAATCTGGCGAAGAACCCAATAGCACATGGTCGAAGTAAGTACATCGAAATGAGGTTCCATTATCTTCGAGAGCAGGTAGCAGATGGGAAGATGAATTTGGAACACTGCAGAACTGAGAATCAGATTGCAGACATCATGACAAAGGGAGTGCAAGTCGAAGTATTCAGAAAACTAAGAGTCATGATGAACATAGATAGTTTAGACACAATGAATTAGATGGTGTGTTAAATTGTAATCCAATGAGTCGAAACTATGGGTCGAAAAGATTTGATTTGTTTTAGATATAAATAGATTTGATTTAAGTCTAGAATAAATTAGATTTGATTTAGTAACAAAAAGATATTTTGGGCTTTGGGCTTTGAGTGTAAGCTCAATTATAAATAGAGGGAGTAACCCTTATTTTTGTAAGCAAGTCAAACAATTCATTCACAGTATTTTGCAGTTGCAAAGTGAATAATAAAGTTTTCACAGTTTGTGGGCAGAGAGAAACTCTGCAGAAATTATTTGTCTTGTCTTCTTTTCTTTGTTTGTCTCATAATTAAATTGTCATTGTGGTAGAAATTCATCATAAAATTGGTGGATTTCCAACATTTATGTGGGTAGTGGCATGTAGCTCCATTGGCTCGGGATACATGGTGCCCTCATTTAGCCCAATCTTTTTCAATTGCAGCATGTTTTGTTAATCATATCATTTATACAAAGTTTCTTCAAATTGTGGTGCTATCAACATGAAATATGATGCTTAAATATGTGATAAAAAAAGAAAAGGACAGTTAAGTTTCAATGTCATAAACTCTAGGTGCCTAATGAACCTCTGCCCACGGTGGTCCCATTAAGTACTTCCCAGGTCCCTCCTTCCATCTCGTGGTCTTACCAGGCAGTGTAAATTGTTGCATTTAATTCTTAAAGTTCAAGTTTGTCTTAATTAAAAAATGTTAGGTTTATTTGCAAAAAAGTAAAAACTTAAGTTTGTTGATTTAAATTAGTTTAAGTTAAGTTTGTTCATTTTTATCAAACAGTATATTTTTGAGGTATTTTAAGGGTACTAATTCAATTCTGATACATACACAAACTGTGATTGGTGAATAATGATGTAAGCAGCACCATAGAATTGTTGTAGTATTGGCCCACAGAAAGGAACAGAAAATCTCATAAAAAGTAATGAATTGAAAAAGCGGCAAATCAGCTGAGAAATGAAAGCATAGTAGGATACAGTTGATGTCTTTTATGTTGCCAAACATTCGCGTGTGTAAAACAACGTCTGATGGGGCCTCACTACCAGATTGACATGTGCAGCTAGTGATCAAATAAAGAAACATGCATTAAATAATTTGCCAACAGCAATTTAATGCCATGACATAGTTCAACATGCTGAGTTGGATAGTGTGTTTGCACATCATTAAAGTTCCCAACGGTGACCGCTTCGACTTTTATAACCAGCAACAATTTTTTTCTTTTTAAAGCAGAGGAACTTAAATAAAAAGGGGCATAAGAAATGCCACAATACTTCTCTTTCCTTAATTATAAACTCTTTTGAAATACCAAAAATACTAACAAACCTTTTAACATACTCTATCTCATTACAATTTCTTTAAGTGTTTTTTAGATACTTTTCTTGGATTATTTGTTTTCTCTTCGTCTGATCTATTCTCTTTATTATAAAATTTATAAATTTTACTTTTACATGTTAAAATCAAATCATGTAAGTCTATTTTTCACTATCTTCTCTGTTATAGAAACTACCTCGGCACTCTTGTATTTTTATTTTTAATTTTATCATGTCGAGTCTTATCACACATCCACCACCACATCTTCATCTCTGCTACACTTACTTTATTCTTGTGTTGATTCTTAATAGTCCAACACTCGGTCTCGTATAAAATTGCAGGTATTACCGTAGTCTAAAATTTTTTTCCTTCAACTTGAGTGATACATTTGCATCACATAAAACACTTGAGGCCTTTCTCCATTTCAACCACTAATTCCCCATCATTTTGTATTACGAATCCAAGATATTTAAACCGTGTGACTTGATAAATAATATGATCTTCAACTTTCACCTCTAGATTAGAAATAGAATTCTGGAATTACAGAACTCAGATGTCCTATGACATGTTAGGACATGCGATCCGACATTAACAAACATGTAAGGTATCAACAATAATAACAGTACTGAAAAGTATAAATAACATACATAATTGTTAACCCAGTTCGATGACAACAACACCAACTATGGGGACATACCAAGTCAGGAAGGAAATCCACTAGACAATATCAATTCAAAGTTAAACTCTCCCATTTACAACTTATCACTTAATCACTACCTTATGCAACTTCTACCTAGGTCCTCCCTAGATATGAGAAATCTCATCTCACCTCCAATCACCGCAATGATTTATAACAGTTTCAATCCTTGTTACTATATCGATGACCTTTCACCTAAATGAAGATCATACTTCAAATACAAAAACAGGAAGACACACTTCCATGACAATAAAACTAGAAGACACACTTCCATGACAATACCTAGTCAAAACCTACTTGACTAAGAACAATACTTAGAGTTGCTTACAAGTTTTCTCCAAGAACAATACTACCTCTTGCTTCACAACTTCAAAGAGAACACAGTGACCATCTCACAACCCGAGTGGTTCACTTACACCAACTCTCCTAGAGAGTGGCACAAACTCAACCCTAAAAATATTACATCTTTCTAATTCACGGATGGTGCTAAACTAGGTTACAAGAACTTCTATTTATAACATTTTCTCAACTGGATTTGGGCTTCAAAAATGCAACAGAGAGGTTGCACAAAGTCTGCAAAAACTTCTTCAAGAAAATAGGTATTCAATCATAATTTTCCTAAAATGTCTCCATATTTAGAAAGTTTGAATATCTTAAAAAAACCAACATAATTTCTCTGGTTTATCAATCTTTGACGCCACATAAGATTATTAAATATTCTCAGAATATTCAGTAATTAAATCACAACAGCTGAATCCAGAATGTTAGTTGTAGCATACCTGACATCCTATACTTCTGGTTAGGACATCCCATTCGACATGTTTAACAGCAAGTTGAAACATCTTCCAAATTCCAGAACTGTAACAGACCTGATGTCCTGCTCTTCTGGTTAAGACATCACATTTGATATATTGAAACTGCAAGTTGAAATATTTTCTAAACTGCAAAATTGTAACAGGCCAGATATCCTATACTTCTGGTTAGGACATCACATTCAACATGTTGAGTCTACAAGTTGAAACATCTTGTTCAACATATTGCTGCAAAATTAGTTTTACCAAATTTCATGTCAATCATAATTTCAGAGAAATAACAATCTCCCCCTTTGAAATTTTTTGACTAAAACAACCAAATAAACCTTGCACAAGAAAACACCATAATCATGTTTAGAAATAAATCAAACACACACATCAGAGACACACAACAACAGAAAACACACTAGTAGGGTTAGCAGCAAAGTAGCAAAACAATCAGAGAATCAGAGATACAATTAGTAGTAAGTTGATCTACTAACACAACTGCAACCAACAGAGAAAATAAGTTCTCAACATCATGATGTCAATACATCATGTCTGACATCTCTTCAGATCCCTCCAATCCAGAACAACACTTCAGAGAATCATAAATTCTCCCCTTAATAGTAGCCAACAATCAGTGGTTAGTGCACACACATACACAACCAGAAATCAATGGTTAGTGCATACACACACACACACACACACACACACATTTCTCCTCATTTTTAGCCATAATATGACAAAGGAAGCAACTAACCAAACAAACCACAATAGCACACTAGCACACTAGCACATTAAAGTAATGATAACGCAAAACCAAAACAGAAGAACACAAATGCATCATCATGGATAATGAGAAATACATGCCATACTCCCTCCTGATAGCACCATCCATAGTATCTCCTTGTTAACCTGAAGGAAAAATATGTCCTGAATAATGTCTTGATATTTGGATAGACATTGTCACACAGCACAAACAAGCTTCTTCATCAACATAGCCTAAGAATAAATTGCCAGACTTATCCACAAACACAGAAGCATAACACACAACGTCTTTCACTAAACTCCGAATGCACTCCTTTCAGCCTTCAAGAGTGACACAACCCAAGATACCAAAACATCATAAGTGGTATCTCCAAACAGACCATACACTAGGCCTCATCAAACACTGTAGAGAAAAATAAATTTTTGCAGACAAACTATACTGTCTCTTGGAGTAGAACAATACAGACTAGCTTCTCCCGGCTAGAATCACACAAACCCATTTAAGGTCATAAAGAGCTACACCTTGTAGTCACATGTCACAACATGTTGTCTGACATCACAATCTTCACAAGATTGAACCACACACAAGCTCCATAATATATGCACTACTGCAACAATAAGCCATAAACATACATTTGACTTCCTCATATCATGGATAAACTATGCTCCTGCTGAACATAAGCATTTAAGCTTAGAACAAGAACACATGAAAGTGTTTATACATTCTCAATGAAGGGAAGTCAATTCATACATTTGGATGAACACCTCTGTTGAACACCTTTATATATTGTAAAATCAAACCTGACTTTTACAAATCCAGATATACTAGCTCTTTAGGAATAACTCCAAGCACCCTGAGCTATACACACAACAGACACATTTGATAACATTCTCACAATTCCTCAAGCACACTTGATTTAGAATTTTTACGTATTCCAGAACAAATGTCCTTAGTTTGATTGTTATACAAGATCCAGATTACCACACTCTGTCACTCGTAGTAGAAGAAACCACCTCCTCAACAGGTATATTGATTAGGTCACCCTATCTGATACTCTTCTCCAGCTCCTCCCAGCAATTGTTGGTTCAGTTGCAGTCTTCTACATGACAGCAGTCATGCATTCACCACACACACCCTTAAGCTTCACATCCTTCTTCAACATAGCTAGAATTGCAACTTCTAAATATAATGTAGAATGGCAAATATCACATTCACCAGTCCAAGCTTCTTAACAAAACAACCATCAGCAAGCATGATGTTACAATATCATCTAGGACATCAACTTCTTGTCACAGAACCCAATCACTCTAGTTCTTAATACACCATTCAAACACAAACTTAAGAGGCTTCAAACAAATCCCAGATGAAAACACAGCCTTTTTGGAGAAAGACTGTACCAATCAGTTACTCATAGCTATAGCCACACAGAGAAAAATAAATTCTCAGTACTCCTTCTGAATCCCAGTGTTAAGATTGCATATTTGCATTAACACATCAGATAAATACTCAGTCTCCTGTCAAAGTATTTACCTTTAGTCACATGCACAACCTCATCAGAGGATAAATAAATACTCATATCCCTTCAAAGTATTTTTAAATGGTCAAATAAGACTACCTTCTCACACAAGGTAAGACATTTGGTCTCACATCCTTCTTCTGCAGTCATCTAACACTAGTTGATTCATCTTCATGACAAACATTTATGAAAGCCCATCTCATCACAAACTACTCCAAATTAGGCCAATGACTTGACCTCATGCATCACTCTGGAGTCCACAAAAAAACTTCTCTGGCAGAAGAAGTGAAGAACTGAAATGATGTTCTAACATCGGTTCTGACATCAGTCTAAATCATATATACTATGGATTTTGAGATAATATCCATAGTAAAGGGAACACAAGAGAATACACCAGCAACTAGTCAACCTTTATATTGCATAATTTCTTATCAATGTCAATAATTAAAATTTAATTCATATTTATTTTCCATGATTTTATATCAATACCAATATTTAAAATAAATTCTTATCAATATTTGAAATTTTTTTCTTGATATGTTGTTGAAGTTAGAAATACTCCTATGAATTTACAAATAAATGAAATTAATATTATTTTTGAGTCGAGAGTCGAATTATAAAGAAGAAGGGGAAAATCCAATAAATACTAAAGAAAAATTATATGTATTTACTTGTGACCAAATTTAATATACACCTGGAAGAAATTGTGTTCCAGAGACAAACACTCTTTGAAGAAATAAACCTATATCTATTTATCCATGATTCTTCAGATATAATGTTACAGTCTGCCGAACCTCCACAAATATTCCCTATTAAAAATATAAATTGCAAGCAACATAGTTAGCAATGAGACAACAGAGGTTCCATGAATCCTTCAAACCATATAAGCTTGAATAATAACAAAATAAAGTTCATACACTTTTACCTAATACGTAATGTGAAAGCGGAAGCCGAAAATATCAGTTTCATGAAATGTTAATTCTATAATATCAAAAACAGAAACATATAGTTCACCACAATATCAACCACATCAACAATTCAAACACAACACTAACAACACAAATGATATGGCTAACCAACACCACCAATTTACACTTTAAATCCACCTTGTTTGATGCGATCTCACGGTTTCGACTGAAACAACACAGTCTGATACCTATATATATCTATCCATAATTATTATAAGCCATGGATGATAAAATAAACAATAGTGGACCTTATATGCAAAATAAATAAAAGTGAACACCGAGTATGAAAATCGCTAAAACCTTTACCTGGGGATCAAAAACTGCAACATGTACAGAAATGTACGATGCATAATGGATCACTTCTCCTTTCAACACAAGAAGACATGCATCTGCAAATTTAACATAAGCACATCATCCTCAATTTTGAGATCCCTAATCTGAATCCAGAAGCACATCATCCTTAATTTTGAGATCCCTAACCTGAATCCAGAAGCACATTATTCTCAATGTAAAAATCTAACATGATATAATAATAAAAACTCATAAAACCAAATGTGAGTTAACTATAAAAAAAAATCAAAAAAAGAATTAGAAGAAACCATATATTGTTTCAAAAGGTTGGAACAACAAAAAGAATTATAAATTGAAAACCCCCCAAAAAAAAGATGAATTTTAAGGTTTAAGTTTGAAATCCACTGATCTACCATCGTCATACCGCACATCATCACCGAAACCATTTATTTTCTATGAAGAAGATGATACTAATAACAAATATACGAGGTTATAAATAGAATAGACATGATTATTGAGATGGTGGAATGATTAAGGAGTTACGAAACCGTTTTGATGATAATTGGAATGGTTGCAAAGTTAATGGGGTATGAAACAGTATATAAGTGTGTATATGAAGGTTTTGAATTGTGAATATGAAGCTGGTAAGGGTTCTAACCACCCATGATGGAAACGTAAAGCAGGAATAAATATGGAGAAAAAATTGAAACAGATGAAATTGGATTCTCAAATATGTTATCCACGTGTTGTGATTTTGGAATAAAAAGATAAAATAAAATTTTTGAGTAGATTAATTTTTCTTATATTATAAATATTATTAACATTTATTTAAATTTAAGTGTATTTATATATTTTTAAGGTATGGGAAAATATTTTTATTATTGGTAATGAATAAGTTACTTAAGCCCGCTATTGAATACTTTGATATGAAACAATTGACAGTGAATTGAAAGAAAATCATCCAGGAGGCTAGAAAAAGGCAACAAAAATATTCTTTATTTATTCCCCTCACTCATTTGTAACATAACAACAACCTATAAAAAAAATGTCAAAATGAATACAACTTTCAGATCAGAGCATATTATAGGAAAAAAGAAATCCTAACAGCCTTTTGAGGAGTTCAAGGCTTACATCGTAAATAATTGCCACCATTAATGGAAGCAGGAATGTATATGTATGGGCACTTCAATATAAGTGTTGCAGCATCCACTCCCTTGCAGCATAGACTTACCAGAGTTCATGTTAAATTATAAGGGCAACTTGAATATAAGTGTTGCTTGCATCCATACCCATCACTTCTCAGCATTAAACATATTGGCAACTTGAACTCTTTGTTCCTATTAACCTCAAAGGAAAGTGTGTTTCTGGAAGAAACAATTTTATTTTTTTATATATAAAGAAAAACAAAACTCAGAAATATATTTTGATTCCATCTAATAAAATGCTCATCTATGATGTTCTTCTGTGGTTTTATAGTCACCTTTTTGCAAATAAGTTAAAGTAAAAAATAAATACTTTGATTTACAGTGATATGACATCATAGAGATAGAAGTTGTTGCAAAAAATATTTTGAATAAATAAATGAAATATATAATTAAATGTTTTGATAAATAAAACATATTGCAGAATAAAATAGAAATTTCAATTGTCGAAATATACTAGTCGGAAACAACCTTGATATCACGAATAAAAGACCAGATGTATATTCAACCAGGATGTATTCATGATGCGTGATGATAACGCAAAATTATATCGTATATTTGATTTGACTCACATGAATTTTAATTTATTTTTCTTTTATTTATGTCTCGTTATGCCGGTATTAATGTCATCTTTCAGGTATTTCAAGCAGAATTGAAGATTTGAGTGAAAAAAAAGAAAAAAAAATTCAAATAAAATGGTGTAAAGAGCAAAGAGGAGTGAAGTTTTAACAAAAAGAAAAATATTTAAAGGCCACATAAAAGACCCAAAGGCCAAGGAGTATTTCAAAAGAGACATGAACGGACTCCTCAACTGTAAGTAAACGTTTATTGTATACCTTATATGATTTGTTTGATTGTAAGTATCCGAGAAAGATACCTTCATCTGCTTTTGCATCAAATTTTCCAAGATTTTCTTTTCCATTATTTAAAACAAAACATTTGCAACCGAATACATGAAGTTGTGACAAGTTTGGCTTTCTTCCTTTTAAAATTTCATAAGGTGTTTTATTCAAAATGGGACGAATTAATATTCTGTTTAAAACATAACAGACTGTACTAATTGCATCAGCCCAAAAATATTTTGGTAATCCACCTTCATTGAGCATTGTTCTTGCTAACTCCTCTAAGACGCGATTTTTGCGCTCCACAACTCCATTCTGCCGTGGAGTTCGAGGTGCTGAAAAATTATGCTTAATACCATGCTTGTCACAGTACTTATCAAAGAGATGGTTTTGAAATTCACCTCCATGATCGCTTCGAATTGAAATTATTTTCAATTTCATTCTGTTTTGAGATAGTTTTGCAAAACTCTTAAAAGCAGAAAAAGTTTCATTTTTGCTATGAAGGAATATAGTCCAAGTAAATCTAGAGTAGTCGTCAACAATCACAAAACCATAATAATTTCCTCCTAGACTTTTTGTTCTATAGGGTCCAAAAAGGTCCATGTGGAGAAGCTCAAGGGGCCGTGAAGTGGAAATCATATTTTTGGATTTGAAAGAGACCCTTGTTTGATTTCCTATTTGGCACGCATCACATAGGTGATCCTTTGTAAATTTCATCTTTGGAAGACCTACTACTAGATCCTTGGATACAACCTTATTAAGAAAATCAAAGTTAACATGCGCTAGACGTCTATGCCAAAGCCAAGAATCATCATTCAAGGTGACTAGACACTTAGTGTTGTACCCCAAAATTTGCCCTCCCATATTCTTCAGAAATTGCCAAGTCAAGCTTCAAAAATCTCCCCAAGGGTTGCACAGTGTAAGGGTCTCCTAAACAGTCAAAATTAGGGTTTTGGGTCTGAGCAAGAAAAAGAAGTTTCCAAGGGTTCAATCAAGTCTCACATGCCTACAAATATGGTCAAGCATCCTCATACAAAGTTTTAAGACTTTCAGCACAAAATTGCACAGTCAAAACCCTAATTGCACTACAGGCGACTACTGTAGGGGCAAAATGGTCATTTGACAGTCAAAAGTCCAAATTTTTGGTCAACATCTCATTTTGAAGCCACAAACATCATTTGATCAATGCTTGATCATGATTCTCAAAGCTTGGCTCAAAAATCATCAAGATGCAAAAGTTTTCTTATTTGGACAGTTGAAAAAGTCAACTGTAAATTGACCAGGGCATAACTTTCACATGGATTATCAGAAAAATTCCATCCAAAGCTCATTTTGAAGAGAAAGACATTTCCTACAACTCCTCTTCACACTTCAAGTCCAAGAAATGCTCTCACAAAAAGTTATCAATTTCAACATTATAGGTCATTTTCAAAAGTCAACAAAAAAGGACTTTAAGTCAAAGGCCATAACTTGAGATTGGTAAATCAAAATGACATGGGACCAAAGACATTGGTTAGAGGACTCAAAGAACTTTCCAAAATGTCCAAGAACATGAACAAAGCTTAAAAATTGAGCAAGTTATGCCTTGTGGAAGTTGGGAAATTTTTGGAGATTTTGAAAAGTCAACATTGATTCAAATGATCTAAAATTGCTAATGGGCCTCTTTTTCTTCCTCAATTCATCATCCAAGACATGCACACGACCATTTGGCCCAAAGGGAAGTTTTTTATTATTTTTATTTATTTATTTGAATTTTTTATTACAATTAATTCATTTAAACTAAATAAAATATGAAAAATACTAAACTAATGAAATCAAATCTTTTTGTGCAGAAAATACTCTCATTGGACACTCAAGATTCGTGCATAATCATTTTTGGAAGGTTTTGTCATGATTTGATATCAAATTGCATGAAAAAGATTGAAAAACTAATGCCATGAAAATCAAATATTGCATAATCAATTCCTTGATTCTTTTGATCAGATTTTTGACCTAATTGGTTCCATACATAAGCTTGATGAAGACCTAATGCCTCCTAACCAAAAAGCTGCGCCAGAAATCCTTACACAAACTTGGAATTTTTCAAGAAAACTCCAAATCTGAAAACCTAGTTCTAGGACGATTCAAGGCCAAGTAATTGTTCCATTAGCTTCCTGAGGCGTCAAGGGAAGTTTCCCAATCAAAATCAATCATCCCAACACCCAGAATCGGTATACAGAAATCAAGTTTTCTCACTTTTTTTTTCAGAATCGTGTTTTGATATTTAAACATTTTCATTGCATAATTTTAATGGATTCTTACTAAATGATGCATTCTGAAGCTAACCACATGGATTAATTGCGTTTTTATACACTATATGCGAATCTACCATTGTTGCTTTTTAGGGTTCTTAAGTTTTCAAATTAGGGGTTCTTGAATATGGAAAAATTGGAGCTTGAAACCTAGACCATCCAACTCAGTGCGCTTGGACGAAGAGAATGAGACCATCGCGCCTAATTTATGAAGCCCCAGGGGTTATTCGCTATTATTCAGAAAGGTGCCTATGGGGACATTTGAAAAACCGTTGCTAATGGTATTTCGTTTCAGGAAAAGAATAAAGCCAATAAGGAAGACGCTTAGGTGGCTATCAGCGGTTGGTCCGTTTGAAAGTTCACGCTAAAAATCCACTAACGCGTTTGTTTTGTTTCATATTGATTGCTTATTATATATTATACAAAGAAAACAAAGTGGCACGTTTGGTAAAGCACAAGACTGGTAAACTATAGGACCTAGGTTCGAGCCCCAGGTCCTCACTCTTTCCCTATTATTTTTCAACTAATGTTCCTATGCAGCGTCAATACTAAAGCATGCCATGCGCTCACGCTACCAAACGTCCACGCGTCCCACTGGATTCAATCAAGGGTCATGATCTAGAGAGCACGGTGAACTCTAGTCAACGCGTATGCGTGCTGGCACAAAAGTCCACCAGGCCAAGGTTGATGGGCTCAAATTGCTAAAGAAAAGCCTCACAACTAGGGACAACACCCCCCTGAGGTTTGCAATATTTTTCTTTTTTTTTTTTTTTACTTTCAATTATTATTCTTAATTAATTCTGTTAATTTAATTATTTTTCATAAAAACAAAAAACAATAAAAAATCAGAAAAGATAAAAAAAAAATAATAAATATTTTTATTTTAGTATTTTTTGTAAATAAATTCATTAATTCACTTAGTTTTAAATTTAGGTTTTAATCTTAATATTTTTCACTAAAACTCAAAACTTATAGAATTAGGGTTTAATTAATTTTTATCTTTTTTCTTTTATTCCATAGTAATTAATTGTTAAAATATTATTTATTTTTATTTTTATAAATTAAAAATTGCATGTAAAATAATTAAGTTTAATTTTAGGTTAAAGTTTAATACTTTCTTAACAAATAAAAATTGTAGAATTAGGTTTAATTGCATTTAATTCTTGTTTCCCATTTAAATCTTAAAATACCAAAAACAAATTTCTTTTCATTTCAATTTTATTAATTTAATAATCGTTTAATTTAATTTAGTTAAAAGGGGTCCAACGCCCTCGTTTCTAATTTAAATTCCAATTCACATATTTATTTCGTTTTTCTTTTAATATTTATGTATCTCTCCCAAGGCCGTGTAATTAATTTCTCGCACTTTACTTTTCTTTAATTCTTTATTTTCCTGTCAAATCGGGTTCAAGAAATTTTGGCGATGTGGACCCGCGCCTTTTGTAATAGCTTAGAACTTTACTTTTCTCGCACTTTTAAATGTTAATCAAGGCATGCAAGAATGAATGGACAAAAATAAAAACAAACGCTAGATCACCTATACCATGACAAGATAAATGCAAATGAACATGACACACAAATCACACACCACCCCTAGGGTACGCCTCACTGTTGCCTTGCCTCGTAAGGTGATCGTCGAGTAGAGGATGTCTTAGTAAGTCCTCATGATCCGGGAACCTGGCATGAGGGTAGCTTCTAAGGTATCTTCCCATTGCTCTGGTGATCACCATGTCCCGAACCTCGAATTGACCCGAACACCTCCAATGGTGGTGCTACCTACCTCTCAATGGTGGGATGGCACTACTTTAAAGGATATCTACACAGACGAATTCCCTAGGGTAGGTAGACGACTCTAGATACTTGCTCTAATTTCAAAAACAAATTCAAAAATACTTTTCACACCGACACCTTTTCAAAAGCTTTCGAAAGCAATTTTTCAAACACTTTTGAGGACCGATACAAGAGTCGAACTGAAATTTTCAAAGAAACTTTTTTCAAACCCACTCACACTTGAAAAGCAAACAAACATTTTGAAAACACAATGAGCAAGTATCTAAGAGCCCATGGATAACCATGGATAGAAAGGGTGCTAACACCTTCCCTTTCTATAACCTACCTCCCGAACCGAGAGCAATCTCTATAAGGAATTTTTCTGTGCTTTTGTCCTTTCCATTTGGAGAAAATAAAAGACGGTGGCGACTCTTGCTTCCGCGACATTTCGCGAACCAGCGTTAAACAGTCAGTTCCAGATCCACCGATCACAGAACTGGCGACTCTGCTGGGGACAATAAACTTAAAGTGAGGTGTACCTTAGGGTTAGTTCATAACTGTGTTTTCAATTGTATTGATTTGTCTGCTTTAAATTTGTGGGTTGCATGGGAGTTACATAGATCCTAACCCGGATCTGGGGATACCCTGTTTAGGTAGCATAAGCTGTGAGAGACCTGTCCGACGTATACCGACATGGGTGAAACAGTGGCTACGTTGGTGTGGCGCCTTGGTCTGTACCGATATCCCTCGTGTTGAAACGGGGAGAATATGGGTCTTCCAAGGAGTCATTAAGCACCAACAGACCTTAGAACCTTAAATGACCCAACTTGGCCATTAGAACAGTAGCAGTATGCTACGCCCATTGAGGCTAACCTCTCGTGATGGTTCTGGCCGCAAGAAAAGATTGTGATGCTGGAGTTATGACCGATTGAGGGTAGTCAATGATATTGGGATCCTCTAAGAACCCGGTTACTTTGATAGGACAGGTATGAACCAACCAACTGAAAGAGGGTAATACCTAGACCTCATGCTGGCCTAAACTCTAAGGGCTTCTCTTGCGTGACTTGCGTGCCTTCGTACTTGACTACTTGCATGTTTGTTATCTGACATATAAGTTACTTCCAGGTTTTGTTTATAGTCCTTAATTAGGACTCATAACAGGGTTTACTAAGTTTCTTGCAGGTTTTGTTTATAGTCCTTAATTAGGACTCATAACAGGGTTTACTAAGTTTCTTGCAGGTTTTGTTTATAGTCCTTAATTAGGACTCATAACAGGGTTTACTAAGCTTCTTGCAGGTTTTGTTTATAGTCCTTAATTAGGACTCATGACAGGTTTTACTTGAGTTTCTTACAGGTTTTGGTTTGCAGTCCTTAGTTGGGACTCGTAACAGGGTTACCTACATTACCCCATGCATAGCATAGCATCATACCATTGCATACATCCTAACCCATTTCCAGGATCTCAAGGGCTTGTGATGCAGGTCATGGTGAATCAACCATCCCAGCAAGGGGCAAAGAGGATTTATTTTCCTCTAGACAGAGTTGTCAGGGGCTATGACCCACTTGATATGGTGAGCTTTGACACTGGAAGAAGATTTCCCTAGCCAAGGATGTCAGGGGCTATGACCCACTGGATATGGTGAGCCTTTGACCCTTGAAAAAGGACTCTCAACAAATATGAAGTTCCTTCAATCAAGCTACCGGATCCCAGCTCTAACAAATTTCTTGTTTACCCCGCGAGGTCCTTGAAAACGTTACATGCATATCATACATATCATTGCATAACAGGTACCCATTCTCTGCAGGCTGCTTACCTTCTTCGCTGTTTATTTCAGCAGTCTTGTCATGAATCCTGAATCCTCAACCGAGCACACTATCAAGGCTCTCCAGGCTCAGAACGCCCAGTTCCAAGAGCTGATCATGAATTTGACCCAGGGGCAATAAGATCTGAAGACCCTGCTCTTGAAAAAGAAGAAGAAGAGGACTGTTTTGTTCAGCCCTAGACGCAGATCTGGGAACACACTGCAGGATGAAGCTGAGAGGACAACTCCATCTGTGGGGAAAGGCAGTCATCAAGAGGAAAGGGTTCCCAGTCCAGTGGTCTCCGACAATGAGACAGATTTCAACGACGAACAGTACCCTCCGGCTGAGGATAGGTACAAACAGTTGGAGGACCAGCTAAGTGCTATGGAGATACAAAAAGTGCCTGGCCTGGACTTCGAGGATCTAGGTCTGTCTTCTGAGGTAGTGATCCCGCACAAATTCAAGGCACCTGCCTTTGCAAAGTACGACGGGGCATCCTGTCCAAAGCTGCACCTCAGGTCATACATGAGGAGGATCCAGCCCTACACGGCCGACAGGAACTTATGGATCCACTTTTTCCAGGAGAGTCTTTCAGGGACTCAGCTTGACTGGTTATATCAACTGAATGGAGCCAACATCCGCAGCTGGGAGGACTTGGCCACTGCTTTCTACAAGCAGTACCAGTACAACGCCGACCTTGCTCCCACGCGCACTCAACTTCAAGGAATGTCTATGGGTGCAGGCGAAGGTTTCAAAGAATATGCTCAAAAGTGGAGGGACCTTGCTGGAAGGGTACAACCACCTCTAACCGACCGCGAGCTCGTCGACATGTTCTTAGGGACCCTGTCCGGTCCATTCTTCAACCACCTGATTGGGAATTCTGCTGTTGGATTTACAGATTTAGTCTTGACCGGGGAAAGAATAGAAGCTGGCATCAAGTCAGGGAAAATACATAATGGTGATTCCTCGAACATTGAGAAGAAACCATCCAAGAGAGAATCTAGTGCGGTCAACGCAGTAGCTATTGTAAAGTCGGCCGATGCTCCTCAGCGTCACCATCAACAAAGGGAAGAAAGACCTAAGAGGCAATTTACTCCCCTCGGCATGACCTTGTCACAGATATTGCCACAGCTGCTGGAAACCAAGTTGGTAACTCTCATGGATCCCCCGAAGAATCCTAACAGGACACCTTCAAGGTACAATCCCAATGCTCGCTGCGCCTATCATTCCGACAGCCCGGGGCATGCTACAGATGACTGTTAGACTTTGAGAAATAGGGTTCAAGATCTGATTGACGCAAAGGAAGTCCAGCTCGACTCTCCAGAGGCTCCCAACGTGATCACTGCTTCCATGCCAAAACATGGCTAGGATAGAAAGCACTTTTTTGTTCATTTGAATTCAAGTTGTAATTTTCTTTTGATTGTTCAAACATTTACTCATGTTAAACATTGTTATTTCTTTAATGCGTCGCATATATCTGTTTTGAAACAATATATTCGTATTCACTAAATGCAAATTATTTTCATGTTTTTTCTGATGTCAACTCTTGATTAAGAAATTCTGAGCCTCTTGAGGGAGGATGACGAAAACGATACCATAATCTACAGTATGCTTTTGGAACAGACCCCGCTGATGAGGTACAGGCATTGTTTCAATCCCTAAACACTGGAGTTATAAGGATGATAATCCCTCGTCAACCCATCTGAGCCAAAGAAGTAGGAGTTTTATTTTCGAAATTTAAAAAACCTTAATCATAACCTGGGGCAGGGTAGTCTCTCAGTTGATCCAAGTGCATAACGAATGGCACCAAAGAGGTCCTTACAAAAAAAAAAAAAAGAAAGACAGTGATGGTTCCGAATAATCATAAAGACAGGCAGTCATTACTTCTCAAAAAAAAAAAAAAAAAAAAAAACCTATTAAGTCAAAACCCATGAAGGAGACTTACAAAACTGGGGCATCCCGCTGACTGTAATTCCAAAAAAGGAAACAGTTCAGGCAAAAAAGAAAGGGATAACAAAAAAATTAGACAAGAAAGAGGTCTTACCAACCCTCAACAAGAAAGGAATGACTGCCTATTCAAAATAAGTTATCAACATCCGAATCATCACCGGAAAATCAGAGCAAAGACTCAAACAAGGTCTAACGTATGATCAACTGAGTTTAGGTTTGAAGAACATCACGAAGAGCGGGTGGGTACAAATAAAATTTGAGCCTTTATCCTTTGTTTCTTAAACCGTGAACCAGGCTACGTTATAACCCTTAAAAGTCCTAGCTGAAGCATGTGTTAGTTCGAAAGCATACTGTGACGAAAGGTATCCTGACTCCTTAAGGCTTACTATAAAGAAGGAGTTGACATCACATTTTACAAACATTCATTTGTTTTATGAAAAAAGAATGCATTTTCAAAATCTTCAAGACAAACATAGGCTTTGCATTTTTAACATAACTTTGTTTGCATATGACTTTTTGTTTGAACAACATAGAAATTCGCACGACGAATGCCTAATGAACAGAAGTACTTCCAATCAAGGGGCAGACGTGACCATGGTCCATTATCTGGGGCAGTCCAATCAAGATTCAGAGAATCTCTCAAAGGCCAAATAGCCTGGGGACAAATCTCCGCCTGAGTCACTTGGGGCATTGGACGATCAAACATCTTCTGGTGGCATGGCAAAACACCTCTAACAGGGGCAACTCCCTACATTCTGAGAGCGTGGACATAGTCGAAAAAATACTACGCGTAATCAAAGACCCGCTAGGTTGACACACCTAGGCAAAAATAAGGGCTTCCCGGCGAACCAAAAGGGTTCGGGCAAAATAAGGGATGAAAATGAAAAATCTCTACACTCGGCAAGTCGAAAAACTGAAAAGGCGGCTTGGGCAAAAATGGGTATCCCGGTGGACTGAAAACCTGAAAGGGGCGGTCCAGGCAAAAGTTAGGGATCAAAGCGTACGACTATGTCCCGGTATCTCGTCACTTGCCTACCAGAAGAAGATTTGTCAAACGACAGTCATCAAACACCTTCACAGGTACCTTCTTCTCCAACAGAAACTGGGGCAATAATGAGTTGTCTAAATGATCCGGTTGCCCTGTCCATCGAAGTGCCAAGGTAAGTTCAGCTGAAGAATGCGACCAGGATACCTTCACTCCCTGCGGAGCGAACGCGTCTCCCTGGTTTTATTCAAAGGTTATTTCTCCACCAGAGCTTATAACTGGGTTATCCTCAGCTAAAAGCCACGGAAAGATCGTCCTCAACAAAGTTCTTCTTATTCCCCAGCGGAGTTCATCAAAACATCCAACAGAGCACAATAACGGTATCCCCAACGGAGTTCTCCTCATCAACCTCAGCAAAGTACCTCTCTTTCCCCACAGAGTTACCTCCCCGCAGAGTAATCTATTCGCCAAGTGTATTCCCCAACGGAGTCATCTTCTCCTACCGGTATTCTTGCAATCATCATCCCCAACGGAAATGAAGAATCTCACTCTTCAACATCAGCCCATGATTTGACTTCCCGGCATCCGTCAAGGATCTATTTTCCCAGACGAAGATACATTCATAAACATCACATTGTTATACATCACGATACATGCATATACGCATCATATCATACAATCTCATGTGGAGAACATCATTGCTTGATTCATATCATGCATTTCATATGACTGACCTTTACCTTTCAGGAAGGATACAGTTAAATGATCAGCTATGTAGACGAATACAGTCAAAAGAAACCAACACAGTCAAAATAGACAAATCCAGTCAAAAGAAGACAAGTCCAGTTAAAATTACTTCCACCCGTCGTTATAGACAACTCGTCGTTATAGACACTCGTCGTTATAGACACCAGTCGTTATAGACACTCGTCGTCATAGACACTCGTCGTTATAGACACTCATCGTTATAGACACTCGTCGTCATAGACACTCGTCGTCATAGACACTCGTCGTTATAGACACCAGTCGTTACACTCATCGTCATAGACACTCGTCGTTATAGACACCAGTCGTTATAGACACTCGTCGTTATAGACACTCGTCGTTATAGACACTCGTCGTTACAGACACTCGTCGTTACAGACACTCGTCGTTACAGACACTCGTCGTTACAGACACTCGTCGTTACAGACACTCGTCGTTACAGACACTCGTCGTTACAGACACTCGTCGTTACAGACACTCGTCGTTACAGACACTCGTCGTTACAGACACTCGTCGTTACAGACACTCGTCGTTACAGACACTCGTCGTTACAGACACTCGTCGTTACAGACACTCGTCGTTACAGACACTCGTCGTTACAGACACTCGTCGTTACAGACACTCGTCATTACAGACACTCGTCGTTACAGACACTCGTCGTTACAGACACTCGTCGTTATAGACACTCGTCGTTATAGACACTCGTCGTTATAGACACTCGTCGTTATAGACACTCGTCGTTATAGACACTCGTCGTTATAGACACTCGTCGTTATAGACCACCCGTCCATGGAAATAACCTGTCAGTAGAGACAACTCACCAACCTTTCTGAATTCCAGATCCGATTCCCGTATCTCGCCAGGGTGTGTCTGAAGAGTTCGAGGATCCGATGCCTGAATCTTGCCAGGGTGTATCCGTTGAAGACTAACATTACCAGATCCAATTCCTGTATCTTGCCAGGGTGTATCTGTTGAAGACATTTCAAGACCTAGACAGGTTCAGTTAATCGACTCCAAAGATTTTTTATCCAGTCCAAGGCCTTCTCTAGTCCAGTTAAATCGACCCCAAACAGATTTTTCTGATGAAGACTCAGTAGAAGTTATCCAAGGTTTTCTCAATGTTTGCTATTGAGATTGTAATTGCCTATGGTTCTCTCCCCAATACCGCGGAGGTGATAATTCCATCCCAGGTTTTCTCAATGATTGCTATTGAGATTGTAATTGCCTATGGTTCTCTCCCCAATACTGCGGAGATGGTAATTCCCACCAAGATTCTCTCAACAATCGCTGTTGAAGCTGAAGTTGTCCAAGGTTCTCTCACCGTTCCTGTTGAGGTAGTAACCATCCCTGGTTCATCACCGTTTGAAGCTCCAGATCCAGCTCCTGTAACCAGTCAGGACATATCTACACAAAGCATCTGAAGACCAGCTCCTGCAACATGTCAGGTACTCATTTTTCTCATGCAGGAACACAAGTTCTCGCTAAGGAATCTCTTACGCGATCAACACCCAGATGGCAACTATAAGCCCATCATCCTATCCATCAATCTCCAAATGGCATCTATAAGCCCATTCCACCATCACTGCTACTATGTGAGCGCAAATTTCTGGGCACTCTAGTGTTCAATCATCTTCCACCTTCGGATTACGAAAGGCACGTCAGCCAATCTGCATCCTCAGGTCTAAGAAGATTGAACAGGGGCAACTGTTGTACCCCAAAATTTTCCCTCCCATATTCTTCAGAAATTGCCAAGTCAAGCTTCAAAAATCTCCCCAAGGGTTGCACAGTGTAAGGGTCTCCTAAACAGTCAAAATTAGGGTTTTGGTTCTGAGCAAGAAAAAGAAGTTTCCAAGGGTTCAATCAAGTCTCACATGCCTACAAATATGGTCAAGCATCCTCATACAAAGTTTCAAGACTTTCAGCACAAAATTGCACAGTCAAAACCCTAATTGCACTACAGGCGACTGTAGGGGCAAAATGGTCATTTGACAGTCAAAAGTCCAAATTTTTGGTCAACATATAATTTTGAAGCCACAAACATCATTTGATCAATGCTTGATCATGATTCTCAAAGCTTGGCTCGAAAATCATCAAGATGCAAAAGTTTCCTTATTTGGACAGCTGAAAAAGTCAACTGTAAATTGACCAGGGCATAACTTTCACATGGATTATCAGAAAAATTCCATCCAAAGCTCATTTTGAAGAGAAAGACATTTCCTACAACTCCTCTTCACACTTCAAGTCCAAGAAATGCTCCCACAAAAATTTATCAATTTCAACATTATAGGTCATTTTCAAAAGTCAACAAAAAATGACTTTAAGTCAAAGGCCATAACTTGAGATTGTTAAATCAAAATTACATGGGACCAAATACATTGGTTAGTGGACTCAAATACCTTTCCAAAATGTCCAAGAACATGAGCAAAGCTTAAAAATTGAGCAAGTTATGCCTTGTGGAAGTTGGGAAATTTTTGGAGATTTTGAAAAGTCAACATTGATTCAAATGACCTAAAATTGCTAATGGGCCTCTTTTTCTTCCACAATTCATCATCCAAGACATGCACACGACCATTTGGCCCAAAGGGAAGTTTTTTATTATTTTTATTTATTTATTTGAATTTTTTATTACAATTAATTCATTTAAACTAAATAAAATATGAAAAATACTAAACTAATGAAATCAAATCTTTTTGTGCAGAAAATACTCTCATTGGACACTCAAGATTCGTGCATAATCATTTTTGGAAGGTTTTGTCATGATTTGATATCAAATTGCATGAAAAAGATTGAAAAACTAATGCCATGAAAATCAAATATTGCATAATCAATTCCTTGATTCTTTTGATCAGATTTTTGACCTAATTGGTTCCATACATAAGCTTGATGAAGACCTAATGCCTCCTAACCAAAAAGCTGCACCAGAAATCCTTACACAAACTTGGAATTTTTCAAGAAAACTCCAAATCTGAAAACCTAGTTCTAGGACGATTCAAGGCCAAGTAGTTGTTCCATTAGCTTCCTGAGGCGTCAAGGGAAGTTTTCCAATCAAAATCAATCATCCCAACACCCAGAATCGGTATACAGAAATCAAGTTTTCTCACTTTTTTTTTCAGAATCGTGTTTTGAGATTTAAACATTTTCATTGCATAATTTTAATGGATTCTTACTAAATGATGCATTCTGAAGCTAACCACATGGATTAATTGCGTTTTTATACACTGTATGCGAATCTACCATTGTTGCTTTTTAGGGTTCTTAAGTTTTCAAATTAGGGGTTCTTGAATATGGAAAAATTGGAGCTTGAAACCTAGACCATCCAACTCAGTGCGCTTGGACGAAGAGAATGAGACCATCGCGCCTAATTTATGAAGCCCCAGGGGCTATTCGCTATTATTCAGAAAGGTGCCTATGGGGACATTTGAAAAACTGTTGCTAATGGTATTTCGTTTCAGGAAAAGAATAAAGCCAACGAGGAAGACGCTTAGGTGGCTATCAGCGGTTGGTCCGTTTGAAAGTTCACGCTAAAAATCCACTAACGCGTTTGTTTTGTTTCATATTGATTGCTTATTATATATTATACAAAGAAAACAAAGTGGCGCGTTTGGTAAAGCACAAGACTGGTAAACCATAGGACCTGGGTTCGAGCCCCAGGTCCTCACTCTTTCCCTATTATTTTTCAACTAATGTTCCTATGCAGCGTCAATACTAAAGCATGCCATGCGCTCACGCTACCAAACGTCCACGCGTCCCACTGGATTCAATCAAGGGTCATGATCTGGAGAGCACGGTGAACTCTAGTCAACGCGTATGCGTGCTGGCACAAAAGTCCACCAGGCCAAGGTTGATGGGCTCAAATTGCTAAAGAAAAGCCTCACAACTGGGGACAACACCCCCCTGAGGTTTGCAATATTTTTATTTTTTATTTTTTTTACTTTCAATTATTATTCTTAATTAATTCTGTTAATTTAATTATTTTTCATAAAAACAAAAAACAATAAAAAATCAGAAAAGATAAAAAAAAAAATAATAAATATTTTTATTTTAGTATTTTTTGTAAATAAATTCATTAATTCACTTAGTTTTAAATTTAGGTTTTAATCTTAATATTTTTCACTAAAACTCAAAACTTATAGAATTAGGGTTTAATTAATTTTTATCTTTTTTCTTTTATTCCATAGTAATTAATTGTTAAAATATTATTTATTTTTATTTTTATAAATTAAGAATTGCATGTAAAATAATTAAGTTTAATTTTAGGTTAAAGTTTAATACTTTCTTAACAAATAAAAATTGTAGAATTAGGTTTAATTGCATTTAATTCTTGTTTCCCATTTAAATCTTAAAATACCAAAAACAAATTTCTTTTCATTTCAATTTTATTAATTTAATAATCGTTTAATTTAATTTAGTTAAAAGGGGTCCAACGCCCTCGTTTCTAATTTAAATTCCAATTCGCATATTTATTTCGTTTTTCTTTTAATATTTATGTATCTCTCCCAAGGCCGTGTAATTAATTTCTCGCACTTTACTTTTCTTTAATTCTTTATTTTCCTGTCAAATCGGGTTCAAGAAATTTTGGCGATGTGGACCCGCGCCTTTTGTAATAGCTTAGAACTTTACTTTTCTCGCACTTTTAAATGTTAATCAAGGCATGCAAGAATGAATGGACAAAAATAAAAACAAACGCTAGATCACCTATACCATGACAAGATAAATGCAAATGAACATGACACACAAATCACACACCACCCCTAGGGTACGCCTCACTGTTGCCTTGCCTCGTAAGGTGATCGTCGAGTAGAGGATGTCTTAGTAAGTCCTCATGATCCGGGAACCTGGCATGAGGGTAGCTTCTAAGGTATCTTCCCATTGCTCTGATGATCACCATGTCCCGAACCTCGAATTGACCCGAACACCTCCAATGGTGGTGCTACCTACCTCTCAATGGTGGGATGGCACTACTTTAAATGATATCTACACAGACGAATTCCCTAGGGTAGGTAGACGACTCTAGATACTTGCTCTAATTTCAAAAACAAATTCAAAAATACTTTTCACACCGACACCTTTTCAAAAGCTTTCGAAAGCAATTTTTCAAACACTCTTGAGGACCGATACAAGAGTCGAACTGAAATTTTCAAAGAAACTTTTTTCAAACCCACTCACACTTGAAAAGCAAACAAACATTTTGAAAACACAATGAGCAAGTATCTAAGAGCCCATGGATAACCATGGATAGAAAGGGTGCTAACACCTTCCCTTTCTATAACCTACCTCCCGAACCGAGAGCAATCTCTATAAGGAATTTTTCTGTGCTTTTGTCCTTTCCATTTGGAGAAAATAAAAGACGGTGGCGACTCTTGCTTCCGCGACATTTCGCGAACCAGCGTTAAACAGTCAGTTCCAGATCCACCGATCACACTTAGTGTTTGTTAAGGATACATTAAAAAGGTCAAGCATATAGACATTTTTTACTCTAATTCCCTTAAACACAATATCCTTTTCAGTATTTTAAATTATGCAGCAAGTGTTTGTGAAGGTAACTTTATAACCTTTGTCACATAATTGACTAATACTCAACAAATTATGTTTAAGCCTCTCTACTAAATGGACATAAAAAATAGTAGTGGTAGAGGGATTACCTACACTACCTTTACCGAGTATAGCTCCTTTGTTATTGTCTCCATAGGTAACAATTCCTTTCTTCTTTGCCTTGAAGTTAATGAAGAGCGATATGTCACCGGTCATGTGCCTTGAACACCCACTGTCTAGAAACCATCTTCTATCCATGGATGTAAGGCACTTTTCCTGCAATATCAAAAGAGAGAGGTAGGTACCCAATTTTTATTGGGTCCATGTGAGTAAGTGGTAACATGGTTGCCTTTAGGCCTCCATTGGTAAATGCCTTTAGGAACAAGAAATCTCCTAAACTTGCATTTTTTAATGGTATGACCAAAACGACAATAATAATGGCATAAACCATGATGATGATGTATTGTTTTACTTCTGCTCATTGAATCCTTTGGTATTTTTTCAACAAAAGAGTATTTTGAATATGGTGGATTCAATGTTTTCTTAAAAATTCTAGGATCGACTGTAAAAGTAACTTTCGGCTGTAAAGCTTTTCTAATTTGGCATTAAGAGTTCTAACCTCTTGTTGCCAAATATAACAAACTTCACATTTCCTTTTGGGAATACATCTTGTGACATCCTTATCTTTTGAACTTTTTGCAATACTAGCTTTTAGACTTTTTAAGTCTTTTTCAGCTTTATAGACTTTACTCTCCAGAAATGAAAATATTTGTTTATCGGAGGATAATCTCTTAAAAGCATCTTCGGCTTTGTATTGCAATTTTTCAAAAGCTAATTTTAGTTCATAAAAGGTAATAGAAGAAAAGTTGTTAGGATATGCTTGTCTTACTTGCTTGTTGTGGTTGTCTTTCTTGTGGTAGAATTGATTTTTGGTATGTGCCGTCAGACATAAATTTGCACTTTCATCACTACCACTTGAACTGTCATCGTCTGATGAATCACTATCGCTTTCCCATGCAATGTAATCTCTTATTTGTTTGTTGAACTTCTTTGGTGGAGCTTTTCCCTTATCCTTTTTCATCTTTGGACAGTCTGGTTTGTAGTGTCCAACTTTACCACAATTGTAACAAGGTCCTTTACCTCTTTGCTTTTTATTTTCTTCTTGCCTTGGCTCTTTGTATTTTTTTCGAAAGCTTATGAGATTCTTATCGGAGTGCTTGATTCCATTCTTTCGAATAAATCTATTGTATCTCCGAACAAAGAGTCCCATTTCTTCATCATCAAAATTTTCATCACTAGTTGAGTCATTATCATCTTTCTCTTTGGTTGAGGACTTAGAGCTAGAAGCCATTAGAGCTATTGACTTCTTCTCACCCTCCCTGTCTTTGTTCCTTTCCTTCTTACTCTTATTTTCGTGTTTTTCAAGACTTTGCAATTCTTGTTGATGTTCTTCCAGCTTTCCAAACAGAGTTGTAATGGTAAGCGTAGTGAGGTCATTTGCTTCCTTGATAGCTGTTACTTTAGGTTGCCATTCCCTGCTAAGACATCTCAGAATTTTATTAGTAGAAATTTCATTGGAAACAGGTTTTCCAAGTGCATTTAAACGACTCACAAGATGAACGAATCTCTTCTGCATGTCAGAGACAGATTCTCCTTGTTTCATGTGAAAGAGCTCGAACTCTTGATTGATTGATTGATGCGGGACTGTTTAACTTCAGTAGTGCCTTCATGGGAAATTTCTAAAGAATCCCACATTTCTTTAGTCGACATGCAGTGAGACACCTTATAATACTCATCAACACCAAGTGCTTAGATTATCATATTTCTGCCTCTCCAATCGCACGACCATTTCTTTTCATCCATTTCATTCCATTGATCCTCAGGTTTAGGTACTATTGCACATGCATCATTCCTCACGGTGATTTGAAAGGGGCCATTTTGAATGGCATTCCATAAATTCTTGTCAATGGAATTTATGTGTACTCGCATGCAGTCTTTCCAGTAGCCATAGTTTTCACCATTGAAAACATGAGCTCTATTATACGGACACGTTGGTTCAAAGGCCATAGCGTTACTAGTAGATACAAAGCACCAGCTAATCGGTGCTCTGATACCACTTGTTATACGGTGTGGCAAGTGATCGAGTGGTGGGGGGGGGGGGGGGTGAATAGATCACCTCTTACTTTTTCAAGGATTTAAGATTATTTTATCAAAGCGAGTTGAAAGCAGCGAAAATTAATGTCCTGAATCAATTTCGTCTACTTTGAACCGACTACTAGAAAAGTTGACATGTGAAAAACTTGTTGGATTTTTATTAAATGAAATGGATGAATATACAACTCAAGAAATCTTAACGTTTCAATGCACTTATCATAAAAACAGTATTTCCACTCAATTTAGAAATATGTTAGGAATTTTTTCAAACACTTGGCATATGCTTGTATAATGATTTAGTAGTGGTGGTTTGGTGAAAATGTTTGAACCACTATGTTTATCATTAGACAGAAAAGCTTTGCAAGCCAATTGAATTACAAAATTATAGAATATGTAAAACTATAAAGAGAAAGAAAGAAAGAATGATACGCAGGCAGTTTGGTAAGGAAGTTCCCCATTGTCGTCCTCGCGTGTGGGTACGTCTCCCTCTCAATTTCACAAATGAAACTGAGAACTTTTATAACAATTTGCTGAATGTTTGATAACAAGGTTACACTACACAGAAAGATAGAAATCCCTATGATCTTCTTCTTCTTATAAGAACCACCACTTGATATGATCTGTATCAAGATTTCCTGCAAGGTCCACAAACGATCCTCCGCTTCCACGACCTATTTGTTAAAATCCTTCCGATTTCCAAACCCCTCGCTACGGCTGAATTCGAATCGTGCGACCGTGGCTAACAAAACCCTCAAGAACTCACCCATTCTTGAAGGACAAACCCTCTGGTTTATTTCTTGAAGCCTCCTTTTTAACCTTCAACTCAGCTGAGATTCTTTCAATACACAGATGAACGTTATCTCTGACCGCTTGATTCACTTCAACAAGGATGTTTTATTTTCTTTGTTGTTGTTGAATTGAAGATGGTTGAGAAGATGAAGTTTCTTTAGGCTTCTGGCTGCTCACTATTATTTTCACACAATTCAAATATGTTGCTATATATACTGGAAAAAATGCTTGCTTATATTTATAACAGAAAACGGTTAGTCAAGAAAGAAAATATTATGAGTCGATGCATGTTGGTCATATGTCGACTCATGTTAGTTATGAGTTACAGGATGCGTCGACACATTGTGTTTTGAGTCGATGCAAAATCATATTATAACATTTTACAGAACCAACAATTTTATATCCGTCAACACATAACACGTATGTGTCGATACATATTGATTGTAATTTTAATTTTTGAACATAAAACATAGTATGAGTCGACACATGATATCATGTATCGATACATATAAGTTCAAAAATGTTTTCCAGGGGCATCAGAATGTTATATGTCGATACATGAGGTTTTGTGTCGATGCATACAAGTTCAAGAATGTATTACAGGGGCATCAAAGTGTTATATGTCGATGCATGAGGTTTTCTGTCGATGCATACAAGTTTAAGCTTGTATACAGGGGCATCAAAATGTTATGTGTCGATGCATGAGATTATGTATCGATGCATGCAGGTTTTAAGTTTGCATTTCAGGGTCATCAAAGAGTTACGTGTCGATGCATAAGCTTTTGTATCGATGCATAATAGTTTTGAAATAGTATTCCAGGGACTTCAGTAAGTTATGTATTAATACAAAACCTGTTGTGTCGACTCATAATGATGCATTATGAGTAAAATACATTTTTAGCTTATTTAAACATGTTATATTATATTTTTGTAGTGCACACATGTATTTAGTATTTCACATATATTTGCAATCATTCAAAAATCAATTATGAAGGGGTTACTCACAAAAAGAACATGAAAGATCTTTGAGATTTATTGAGTTCGTGGGGTCGGTTATGAAAAGGGAAGGTTCTAGCACCCTTTTTATCCGTAGTTATCTACGGGCTCTTAATTGCTTGCTCACTTTGTTTTTGAAAATGCTTTGTGTTTGTGTTTTAAAAATATTTTGAAAATGCCAATAGTAAGGCAAACTTTGTAATGATTCTTGTAACTGTCCTCGAGAATGCATACAAAGTGTTTGTTTGAAAATATTTTGAGAAAGTGTTTATGAGAAGATGATTTTTTGTTTTGAAATGTTCGCGAGCAAGCGACTAAGAACTATCTACCTACTCATGGTATTTCATGTTATTTTCTTCCTCCTTTAGATAGTGTTATCCTATCATTAGTTAGTAGGAAGCCCTATCATTGGATGTGAAGGGACAGATGTGGGTCATTGTACAAACATCGAAGGAAACTCATAGGGCCACTTTAGCAATTTCATAAGAGACCAGATAGTTTACCAAAGGCATCATTCGAAAGGGTCATCCTGGGACTATGATCTTTTTAATCGAGGGTCTTTGCTAAATCATCTCCATGTTCGAGGGACATGACTGTTTTTTATTTGAAGGCAACGAGTGAGGTTACCCTAGAGGTGCGCGTGTGCGAATGTGTTGTATTCAGTTATTTAATCTTGTGTTAGGTTAACTATCATTTTCTTGTATTCTTGCCATGCAAACCTATTAGCTAAACAATTATAAGGAAAGTGATAAATGCAGAAAGTAAAGGCAGAAATTAAAGATTCCTACGTTATTACAAGGCTTCGGGAATGTGGTAAAAGTAATAAAAATGCGGGGAAAGAGATAAAACCCTAATTAACTATTACAAACCGTAAGCAATTACAATAATAGAAAAAGGCGAAAATAATAAAATGCGCGAAGCGGTAATAAAGGAAAAGGCAAAGGAAAATTGGTTTGGTGATTTTGATAGAAAATGGTTTTTGACGATTAACCTAATAACCTAATTAATTTAATTAATTAAAAAAGAATTAGTTAATTAAATTAAACAAACCCTAAAATCTAAGTTGATTTTAATTTTAATTTTAATTAAAAAAACGTTAGTGAAAGAAAACCTAAAAATTAAATTAGGGTTTATGGCAAAAAGGTTTTTTTTAAAAGGTTTTGTAAAAAGAGAAAAGTGAGAGAAAGAGTTAGAAGAAAATAGAATTTGGAGGAAAATAAACCAAAAGAGTAGGGGTGGGTGTTGAATCCATACCCTCAACCAACTAACACATTCACCACCGGGCTAAGCGCACCTTGGTGATAGTAGATAGCTTCAATGCATTTTGTAAGTTTATCCTGCAAAACATGAAAATGTGAAGAAAATAAATAAGAAAAGGCAGGATCGAACCCATGCCCTTTGACACAAATTCCTTAATGTGTGCGCTTCTGCCACTGGGGTGGCTGTTTCATCCGGTTGTATAATGAAACAATACATATATAATATAAAAACTGTTCATGAACCAGAGAGACGTCGGAGCCCTAGCTTCGGTCGTCTTCTCCGATGATCTTCTTTTATCAAACCTGCAAAACATCCAAAACTAGTAATCCAAAGGGACTCTACCCCCCTAAACAAGGGTTTGCAATTTCAATGAGATAGTTATTTGGGCCTAAATTGCAAGGGAATTTAACTTAGGATGAAAACTGCATGGATCGGTGCAGTTATGGTGTTTTGTGATTCAATCAACATGAGAGGTCTGCAAGGTTCCAAACCTGTGCTAATGAACCTCAGGAACACATTAGTACCATTAGATTCAATCAAAATAGTAAGAAAACAAAAATATGAATGTATGAATTAACAATAAGATGGTGTTGCATGCAGGGGTGTTTCGATCCATTTGAGTCGTTGCAACTGATCTGTTCTCACCCTCTGGTCTTCTTGGGAATAAATAGGATAATAAGTTTGTGGTGAAAGGCACTGTAAGTATGGTTTCGAATTGTCTTAGGGTTCTTTGAAATTTTGGACAAGTTTTGATATAAGGGTTTTCATGGTTTTCTTCATGTCTGAAACAATGGGAATATATAGGACAAATTAGGTCAAATGTTTGTGGACTTGGACCTTGTAAGAAAGGCCTTGTCTTATTTCATTTAATGGTGACTTTAAATTAATAAAAATAAAAAATAAAAAAAATAAAATGGTCAAGGGGTGGATGATTAAGATGTCAGGTTCATTATAAGCTGTAAAACACGTTTGGACTTTAAAACAATGGCCCAATAGTCCAAAATATCAAGTTTGCTCAATTTCAACTTCATGTATTTGCTCAAAATTTCCCAACTTGCACTAGTCATAACTCTATCAATTTTCATCTTTTGATGTTGATCTTTGACTTTTTGGAAATCTCCATATTTCCTCTATAATCTCTATTTTGATCACGTTTGCATTTGGAGAATTTATCTTGATGTAAGTTTCTTTGACAAAAAGTGTCTTTTTGTTGACTTTTGAAATGACCTGTAATGTATTGGCCCATATCTCTCGAATGAAGCATTTTTTAGACTTGAGCTTAGAGATACAAAAATATTGTGATGCAAGGCATGAAACTTGGTATGAGCATTTATTGGGACATATAAGAAACAATGAATTCTATTTAAGACCTTAGAAACCCAAATTTCTTTGTGAAAAGTGAAACCCTAGTTGTGGACCCATTGCTTAGGAGGAGAATTTTTCTGATCAATTGTTGGGCAACCTTGATCATTTGAGAACCCTAGGAGAATATTTTGAATAAAATGAGAGGAAATTTTTTGAGGTACAATAGAACCTTTTCTTGAAACCTTGGGTCTTTAGATCTTCAAGTCTTCGGAATCTTTAGAACTTGTCTTTAGAGTCTTCAGCACTTGGTCTTTAGAACCCTTATCTTTAGAACCTTGTTATTGGAAACACAAGTCTTCAACATCTAGACTTCAGTAGAAACTTTATCTTCAGATCTTCTAACTTTGTTTCTTTATCAACATGTTGTCTTTAGAAGCTTGAGTCTTTAGCATCTAGACGTAAGTACAAACTTCTATCTTCAGATCTTCTGACTGGTTTTTTTAGACAAATATCAAAGCTTACAATTCAGAGCCTTTTGGAGTGTCTTGATATTGTTCAGCAGAACTCGTGTAGCATAAAAGCATAATTAATTATCTTCTAATGTCTTGGCCACGCCATCCATTAGAAGAAAAACCTGTTTGTTAAGTACTTAACAATAATAAACATCAGAGTATCAAAATTGTTCATACAAACATACTCATTTGTTATCATCAAAACTCAGAGATAATATTGCAGAACCAAATATTGTTCTTACAAAGTGGTGAAAAGAGCAAACATGGATGAAGTCTAAGCAAAAAGGAAAATATTTAAAGCCCACATAAAAGGCCCAAAGGCTAAGGAGTATTTCAACATTGTGCCTGCCATGTTCCCCTAAATACCCGCCATGAAGTAAGGAGTGGCGCCCACCACTCTCTCCCATGCGGCCCGTCACCTCCACAAGTGGCGCCTGCCACTTCCATACGTGGCACCTGAAATGAAGCCACTTTTTCCTAGATTCTCGCCATTCTTCTCCACGCACCCTCTACTCTCGCCACAACCTGTCTTTCTCATTCAAGCAAACCACCCTAAATTCTCGCTAACCACCATATTTTCAAGGGAAGAACTGCATTAAACAGAGACTTACACATACAGTGTTGGGTTCGTGGTTTTCTAGCCAGAGCTTTCTTCTTAGAATTTTTAGGAAGATAAATTACTTGCAAAAGTGATAGCTCTTCCACATCGGGGGACTATCACAACTCTAGTTAGCTTGTTATTTTCAATTCTTTAGCGGATTCTTCAAGCGTTCCGACATATTTTCAATTGGTTTCAAGTCATTGTATGCAGAGCAATTTTCCAGAATTTAATCAGATTTAATTTTATTTCAAGTTCTATTTTTATTGCATTTTTTGTTTTAGTTTTGATCCCCGTTTTAGTCTTATCTTGGTATTGTTATATTTTATAAAATAATATTATGTTTATTGTTTAATAATCATACTAGCATCTTAGTGTTTAAAACCATGCCCGGCTAAATCATTTAATACCGCTATGTAACAACCGTCGTCCCGACGAGATTCAGTAATACTTGGTGTTAAGCTTTAGATACTATTTTTCTGGTTATAGTTTCTTATTCTAAAATTCAAAACAGTTTTTGTACGAGAGTAAAAAGTCAGTAAAGATTATGATCAATAGAGCAACAGTTTGTGATTTTAACCGAATATTAGAATCTAGGCATTAATCCTAAACCCAACGATAACACTTTAGGATTAATTAGAACTTATTGATATTCAAAAATTACTTTTAATTCAAATGAGTGAGTGACAACAAAGAATTTTGGCTTAAGAGTATAATTAGAGTCAATAGCACGACAGTGTGAGATAAAGTCTTTTAAATCAATGTTTTCCACAAAAAAGTATTTTGACACGCCAACATTTTATCAAATCCCCGAAGTATGATGAGTTACATACCAGTGTCCTGTCATTGAACATTTATATTAAAGTTTGAATTTATTTCCCGTTTTCCTCAAACCCAAGATTAATCATTAGCCTTAGATTTACAGTAACATTAGATAACATTAGTTTGATTATCAGTCCTTGTGGGTTCGATATCTTTTAAAATTACGCGATTAGACTGTGCACTTACAGTCAGTAAACCCAATAGACTCTTAAAGTTACGATCACGTGACATATCCAAGCCGCAGTGTAGAGTTGAAGCCTGCACGGTATATTTATTTTTCAATTTCACCAGATTAATCATATAGAATAAAAGCATATAGATGAATATATTAAAAAGAGACGATTAAAAAGTTGATACCTGCTATTTATTTTTGATATCTCCAAAACATCGACGCCAACGTCCCAATCTCTGTTGGAATAAAGTTGGAATAGTCTTCAACGTCACAATCTAGAAAAACACATTTTCATATTTATAGAAAATTAAGCAATTCAGTTCCCAAAACTATCCAAATTCGAGAAAATTGAAATGACTGTAATTTTAAAAAGCTCTTTCAATTATTACCTTTATATTGCTTTGTATAGGTTGTGATGAGTAATAAATTATGAAATGGTTGCTTCGGGTTTTGAGCTTATGAGAATTCAAGTAGTTGATGAAGTGAAACTGATAGCTTAAGGCTGACATGCCTGCTTTAGCTTCTATGAACAAAATAAGATAAGTTTGTATATTCTGTGACACACACATAATTTCACCTGGATAATATTTTGATAGATAAGGTAACAAAACCAAAAAAAAAATTTTTGTTACACACGTATCCACATATCCTCCGATAACAAAACCTAAAAAATACATAGAGAAAAGTGAAATTTAAAATGATAATATAGTTTAAATATCAACAACCACGAATATGAAACAAAAAACTAACAAAGAGATTGGTTTAGAACTTTCATCGAACACTTTGCAGGCAACCTGTTTAAACTCAGAGATACCACAATAGAAAACCATAAAACCGGCACATATTAATAAAGCTTGTTGTTGTACCCCAAAATTTTCCCTCCCATATTTCTCAAGACATGTCAAGAATAATCTCCAAGTGGCTCAAGATTGCTCAAGAGTTGGACAGTCAAATCATCTCCTAAGGCAGTCAACCTCAAATTAGGGTTTTGTGTTGCATCAAGGTCCTTACATCCAAATGACCTCAAATTCTCCCCAATGTCCTAATATGTTCTCAAGTTCATCCATGTCAAATTTCAAGCCTTGCAGAGGAAGTTTGGTCAGTCAATTGTTCAAAGGGTCCAAAAATCGATTGTGCTAGGGCAAAAGTCAACTGTGACCTACAAATATTCAAACCTCAAGATTTTTGTCAACATTCTCATTTTGAAGTATAATTCATAATTTTATAAAGGTTTGATCATGATTCATCAAGGATTGCTCAAAATTCATCAAGATTCAAAAGTTGCTAAATTAGGGTTTTGTAGGAAAAGTCAACTCAATTTTGACCAAACATAACTTTCTCATACTTTATGAGAAATGACCCATCCAAATCTCATTTTTAATAGGATGCAATTTCCTACAATCCATATTCACACCCCAAGATCAAAAAATGCACTCGTAAAAAGTTATAAATTTGGACATTATAGGTCATTTTTGAAAGTCAACAAAAACACCCTTTTTTTCCGAAGCTTATAACTTGAGCATGGAATATCAGAATGATATAATACCAAAAGGGTTGGTTAGAGGATACCTCAAGGTTTCTAAAAAGTCCAAGAACACCTCCAAAAGTTCAAAATTGAAGAAGTTATGCATTTTTGAAGTTGGGCATTTTTCCAAAATTGCCAAAAGTCAACTATCCCCAAAACTTCAAATTTTGTCAAAAGGGCCCACTTTTTTCCACTTGATTTGATCTTGTCACACTACACACGTGTCCTATATTCAGTCTTATGTCCATTCATTAATTTTTCTATTTTATTTGATTTTTATTGAATTGATTCATTTTAATTCAATTTAAATCTAAATAAAATCTAAAAATTGACAACTTGGTATCTTTTTGATTGATACAGGTCTTAAATATCATCATGTACACAATCAAACTCGTATCAAGCTATATCATGCACAAAATATTGGATTTGGAATGAAATTGGAAGCTTTTTAATGGAGGATCATATCACATCTTCAATCATCAATGCCTAAGGATTCAAAGCCCAAAACCTGGCCTAATTCATCCCATGTTACATATACAACACAAAGCATACGAGTTCAGGACCTAGAGGCTGCCAAATCACAAAAAGCAAAAACTTGAAAAATCTTGAAGCTGAAATCCATTCTAGAGGCAGATTCAAGGTCAAATCTCAACGTAGACCTCTTGCTGGACATCCATTGAGTCTAAAGCAATCAAAATCAAGCTCTGAAACATCCCCAATCGCGCTGTAAGTATCCCTAGAAACCGCCCTGCATCTGAAATCGAAATCTCTCATTCTTGCATTTTTTTTTGACAAACCATGGACATATTCTTGATCTTTGTATGATTTCCAAACTGTCTGCAATATTTGATTGTGTTTTTGTAGCCTGTAATGCCATACCCGAAACTAGGGTTTTTGGTTCTTATTTTTAGGCGTTTGAGTTTCAGGCAAAATTGAGGCAAGTAATGGACATGGATGAATTCAGGAGGGAGAGGCGAACAAGACCATGACTTTAGATTGAATTTTCATGGCTTGGATTTGGTTTTAGGTTCAACCTACTTTTTTGCTGCGGATACTAATCCGCAGGTAATTCCTGTGTAATTCCAAGGACATGGACGAAGACGTGTCCCCATCCGATACGTCCATTCAAATTATTCGCGCTTTTTATTTTTTTGTTCAGGCATATGAATTTGTTTCCAATATAATATTTAGTGCTTATTCCACTAACAATTAAGTGCAGTGGTTGAGTTGGTAAAGGCGAACGTTCAAAGGCCTACATGACCTGGGTTCGAATCCCAGGTCCTCCAAAACTTTGTGTTATTTTGTTTCAGATTTTCCAATGCGCTTCAGCAAGCGTAGTCCACCATACGCCTTCAGATCTCAACGTGCCAGATGGCCTCCAGGCCAAATCTGATGGTCTAGTGGGGAGATCCATCATACACTCCAGTCAGCGCATGTGTGGAGAATCAACAAAGTCAACCCAGGCCAGCGACTGTTGGGCCACTAATTTGCTATTCTCACCATCCAATCTGGGCCCAAACCCTTTGAGTATTTCTAATTCTTTTTTATTTTATTTCATTTATTTACATTGTTTATTTAATTATTTTCACTATTATTTTTTAACTAACCAATCACATCTTTTTCTCATAAAATCAAAAACACAAAAATATATTTTATTTATTAAAATTAAATTCATCATTTCATTTTTGTAAATAAATACTAATTTAATTAATTTAGTTTTAATTAGGTATAATTTTTAATATCTTTTGCAAATAATTAAAATTAATGTAGAAAATTAGATTTTTACTAACTCTAAATAAAACTTATTTTATTTCTTTAAATATCCAAAAATCCAAAAATATATTTTTCTCAATTAATTAATTAGTTTATTTATTTAATTAACTTAAATTAATTTCTTTTAAATCAAAAATAAACAAAAATGCTTTCTTTCAAAAAAGGGTCAAAACCCTAAAAAATGCGCCCGATTTAATTTTCTCGCACGCGATCCATATTTTCATATTATTGTACTTGCTTCCGGAATGTAATAGCTTTAAATAGGACTTTAATTATTTTATCGCTTTCTTTTATTTTCCGCAATTTAATTTCAAGGGTTGTTTTTGGCGATGTAAATACCCGACGCCTTGTAATCGTTTAGATTTAGTTTCCGCAATTTAATTTCCGCAACTCATAAACTGTTAGATGTTTGATAATAGGGAATGCATGACAAGATCGAATGTATGAACTTAAAATCAACATAGCTCACCCATGACATGTACAAAAGATGATATTAACCGAAATAACACACTCGCATATGCGCACTCTTAGGGTACACCTCACTTGGTTGCCTTCGAACGTGGTCATTGAGTATAGGAAGTTTTAGAGGTCGTCCTCTTGTCCAAAGATCATAGTTGCCTCGGAACGGTTGCCTCGGAAAAATGATCTAAGACATTAGGGTTACCGCTAAGGCGTTCTCACATTGCTTTAGTGACCACACGTCCCTTAATCGAATTGACCCTTAAAACTCCAACGACGATGCTTCCTACTCATCAATAGTGGGATAGCGTTGTCTAAAAGATATTTGTACAGATTAATTCTTTTTTCGAGTAGGTAGATGGTTCTTAAGTACTTGCTCTCTCAAAACAAAACAAAACTTTTCGCACTTACACCTTTCAAACAAAAACTCCTTTCAAACCCACAAACACAAAGAAAAGCAATTTTGAAAACACTTTGAGCAAGTACCTAAGAGCCCGTGGATAACCACGGATAGAAAGGGTGCTAACACCTTACCTTTCTATAATCTACCCCCCGGACCCGAGAAACATCTCGAAAAAGGAATTTTTCTGTGCTTTTTTCCTTTCCTTGTTGGATAAAATAAAAGACGGTGGCGACTCTTGCTTACCGCGACATTTTGCGAAAACAAACACAAAACATGAACCAGCATTCCAAAAACAGTCAGTTCTCTCCCACCGTATCACAGAACTGGCGACTCTGCTGGGGACTATTAATAAGTGAGGTGTACCTTAGGATTAGATCATTGTGTTTTCAATTGTATGCTTTGTATGATTTATATTTGTGGGCTTGTATCAGAGTTTCTATAGATCCTAACCCGGATCTGGGGGTACCCTTTAGGTAAGTAGCAATAAACTGTGAGGGAACTGTACGACGTAGACTGATACGGTTGAAGCAGTAGCTACGTTGGTGTGGCACTTTAGATTGTATCGATATCCCTTGTGTTGGAACTAGGAGAATATGGGTCATCTAAGGGGTCATTAAGCACCAACTGACCTTAGAACCTTTAAATTGACCAACTTGGCCATAGAACAGTAGCAGTGTGCTACACTCATTGAGACTAAACTCTCGCGATGATTCTGGCTGCAAGAAAAGGTTGCTAAACTGGAATTATGACCGATTGAGGGTAGTCAGTGATATTGAGATCCTCTAGAACCTGGTTACTATTTTTAGGACAGGTTTAAACCAACTGAACTGAAAGAGGGTAGTGCCTAAGCTTCTTGCCAGCCTGAAATCTAAGGGCTCTCAGTGTGACTTGTGTGCCTTTACCATGTTTGCTATTTGTGGATACTTGTGGTGTGCTTACTATCATGACATCATGACATTATAACATTGCATACATCTTGCATTGGACTAACCTATTTCAAAGACAGGAGGGATTCATCTTTGTTCTGTTTTGTAGGTCATCATGATGCCCATGCGTAGGAATACCATCCGGATCAACTTTGTCCAGGTTCTCACCTTGCTTAAAGATTTGATTGCAAAGATGCCTGATACTACTTCCTTCCTCAGAAGACATGGTTATCTTCTCAGTTTGGTCACCTCCAAATTGGACGAGCAGATGATGAGTGTTTTGGTCCAATTCTATGATCCGCTGTACCATTTCTTTACTTTCCAGGACTACCAGTTGGTCCCCACCTTAGAAGAATTCTCTGACCTGTCCGGTATCTCCATTCTGGAGCAGACCCCGTTTACTGGTTGGGAGAAGGTTCTTAGGCCCGAAGAGATTGTTTCAGCCCTTCATTTGACCAAGGATGAGGTAATGGCTAATTGGGAGACTAGAAGTGGAGCAAAGGGCTTTCTGACTAAGTTTTTGGTTGGTAAGGCTAATTATTTCTGGGATAGCCTAGACTTCAAGGCATTCGAGGATATTCTGGCTCTTCTGATATATGGCTTGGTATTGTTTCTGAACTCTGACTCCTTTGTTAATGTTAATGCGGTAAATATCTTCATCTCTCGCAATCCTGTACCCACTCTCTTGGGTGACATCCTTCATCAGCTTTATGCTCGTACGACCCAAAAGTGGGGAACCTTGATGTGCTGTGCTCCTTTATTGGCGAGGTGGTTTATTTCGCACCTCCCCAAGTCAGTGCTGAAGAATAAAGAAGGCATGGGCTGGGCTTATAGGGTTATGTCTCTCTCGCATAATGACATCATCTGGACTCTCAAGGGTATGGATGAGGAAGATATCATTGATCGTTGTGGGGAGTATCCCAATGTTCCGCTGTTAGGAACCCATGGAGGAATTTCTTACAATCCGTGCTTAACCTTACGTCAGTTTGGAAGAGCCAGAAGAGAAGGACCTCATGAGCTGTTAATGCCTAGTATCATCTTTGATTTTCAAGGGGATAGCAACGAGCAATGTCGCAGATTCATAAAGGCCTGGGATAGAGCTCACAGATCAGATCCACACGAGCTGGGTCCAAAGACTTCCCTGCCAATGGAGCCATATCTCAGATGGGTTCATATCCGTGCCCAAAAGCTGGGTATGCCATATGAAGCGGTCCGACCTATCATTGTTGAAGTTGCTAATGAAGAATGGGTTCTTCCAACCATCCTCCATCCTCATATGCCCACTGACATTGGGGCACTGAAGAGATATTGGATGCAGCTGAGGGAAGAACGGGATGCTTACCGAGATAAGTTCAACGAGCAAGAGCAGAAGATCCAGAGGTTAACTAGGCAACTGGAGAACGAGCGGATTCTCAATGACTATGTCTGTACTGATAAGAAGAGACCATGGGAGCATTGATTGATCTTTGATGATTTCCTTTCCAGTTTTTATTTACTTTTCAGTATTTCCTTTCATGTAACGCCTTAAGGGCATCAGTTGAACAATTTGAATTCCAAAGTTTATCTAATAAAGTGTGTTTCCTTTCTTGTTTACAAATTTGAATCTCCCGATTGTCTTTGAAATCATAAATCATACGCATTTCAACCCATGCACTTCATAAACAGGTACCCATTACAGGTCTCTTATCTTCTTCGTTGTTTATTTCAGCACTCATCATGTCTGCTGAACCTTCAACTGAGCAAGCCATCAAGGCCCTCCAGGCCCAGAATGCTCAATTTCAAGAGTTGTTCATGAATCTAGCTAAGGGTCAGCAAGACCTGAAGACCCTGATTCTGAAAGAGAAGAAGAAGAGGACAATCTTGTTTAACACAGGGCACAGGTTTGGAAACAGACTACAGAATGAAGTTGATCTGACCACCTCATCTGGAGGGAAAGATAGTCAAGAGTAAAGGAGGGCTCCTAGCCCTGTGGTCTCCGACAACGAGACGGACTTCGATGAAGAACAGTATCCTCCTTCCGAGGATAGGTACAAGCAAATGGAAGACCGGTTGAGTGCTATGGAAGTTCAGAAAGTGCCCGGTCTGGACTTTGGTGATCTGGGTCTATCATCTGGGGTAGTGATTCCCCACAAATTCAAGGCACCAGCCTTTGCTAAGTATGACGGAGTTTCTTGTCCGAAGTTGCACCTCCGGTCATATGTAAGGAAGATTCAGCCGTACACCGCTGATAAGAACCTTTGGATCCACTTCTTTCAAGACAGTCTCTCAGGGACTCAGCTTGAGTGGTTCTATCAGTTGGACGGAGCCAGTATCCGCAGTTGGGAAGATTTGGCTACTACTTTCTACATGCAGTACCAGTACAACTCCGACCTTGCTCCCGCGCGTACCCAACTCCAGGGTATGTCAATGGGAACGGGTGAAGGATTCAAAGATTATGCTCAGAAGTGGAGGGACCTCGCCGGAAGAGTACAACCACCCTTGGCTGATCGGGAGCTTGTGGACATGTTTCTGGGGACCTTGTCCGGTCCATTCTTCAACCATCTGATTGGAAGCTCTTTGTCTGGGTTTACAGAGCTTATTTTGACCGGTGAAAGGATTGAGGCTGGTATTAAGGCTGGTAAGATACAGAAGGGTGCCTCATCAAGCACCGAGAAGAAGCCGTTTAAGAAAGAGTCCAATGTTGTCTACAATGCGAGAAGACAAAATAGACCTAAACACCGCCAAGCTGTTAATGCGGTTGTTATTTCAAAACCTGCTGGTGCTCCTCAGCACAACAATCAACAAAAGGACGAGAGACCTCGAAGGAAATTTACCCGTCTCAGCATGACTTTGTCTCAGATTCTGCCACAGTTGCTGAAGACCAATCTGTTTATTCCAAAGGAAACCCCAAAGAATCCAAATACAACGCCACTAAGGTATAACCCTAATGCCCGGTGTGCTTATCACTCTGATAGCCCGGGGCATAATACAGATGATTGTTGGACTTTGAAGAATAAGATACAGGACTTAATTGATGCGAAGGAGATTGAGTTCGAGACGCCCGAAAGACCTAATGTTGTGACTGCTCTTATGCCCAAGGATGGATTGAATGCTATAGAAGAAGATTCATTTGTGGTTTCTGTGAATGATATTACTACCCCTTTGATGACTGTAAAGAAGAACCTTTTGCTAGCCGGTTTATTTCTGGGCTGTGACGAAGGTTGCTGTATGTGTTCTGTTCTACCTACCGGTTGCCATATCTTGAAGTTAGGTGTCCAACGCCTGATGGATAGTAAAGAGATTCTGTTTGAGAAGAATGTTGTTCCCTTAGTTCCTTCTGAAGAAGTTGCCATCATTACCATTTTTGACAATTCTTCCAAGGCTCCCTCGAGGAAGCCTGTTAGAATTACATCTGTTCCAAGAATCGCACATGTGATCATCATTGTTCTGGGGCCCATCCCCTATACCTCTGATAAAGATGTCCCTTGGCACTATGGGACTGATGTTTATTTTCATGGAGTTAAGCAAGAGTTGGATGCTGATACTGACGTCAGTAATATTGTTGGACCTGCTAAAGTCACCCGCAGCGGAAGACTTTTCTCACCTGATATCTCTCCACCAACAGCCCGAAGACCTATTGTTATTACACCTACCAATGTACCTACTACCATTCCTGTTCAAGTTCCTATTCTTACCCCTGTCACCGAGTCATCTGACACTCGGGGCAAAGGGATCACCACTGATGCGCCTGCCCAGACGGAGGCACTGAAAGCAATTACTGTTGAAGCTTCTAAACAAGAGATGGAAGAAATTCTGAAGATCATTAAAAAAAGTGACTACAATGTAGTTGAGCAGTTGGGGCAAACCCCACCCAAGATTTCTATGTTGTCATTATTGTTATGCTCAGAGGCCCATGCCAAGGCTCTGATTACCTTTTTTAAGACTGCCCACATACCACAAGAGACATCAGCTGATCAGTTTACAGATTGCATGGCCAATTTGATTGCTGATAATGGGTTGGGTTTCTCTGACGCTAACTTGATTGCTAAGGGGAAGAATCACAACGGTGCCCTGCATGTCTCCATTGAATGCAGGGGCACTACTCTTGCACATGTATTGGTGGATACTAGTTCCTCATTGAACGTCTTGCCCAAGAAAGCTCTAGACCGGTTGGATTGTGAAGGGTTGGAGCTGAAACCAAACAACATTGTCGTCAGGGCCTTTGATGGGTCTAAAAGAATGGTACATGGAGAGGTTGATATCCCGATCAAGGTTGGTTCTCAGGTCTTCAGCTCTACGTTCTATGTGATGGACATTCGGCCATCTTATTCTTGTTTGCTGGGTCGTCCATGGATCCACAAAGCTGGGGCCGTAACCTCAACGCTCCACCAGAAGCTGAAGTACCCGGTCAAAGGGAAAATTGTGACAGTACAGGGAGAGGAAGAGTATATGGTTAGCCACCTCAAATCTTTTCGATACGTAGAAATGGATGGGGAGTTCATTGAGACCCCATTTCAGCATTTTGAAGAGGTTCCCCAGACATTAGCGTCAACTGAGACTATTGTTGAAGATTCTCCTATGAAGATGGCTTCCCTCAAGGATGCTCGGGCTGTTGTTGAGAAACGTGGGTGTGCAAATTGGGGCCGACTCCCTGATTTTACACAGAAGACTAACAAGTTTGGTTTGGGTTTCACTGCAGAAGCTCAAAGGGCTGTTCGGAATGCACGAATCGGAAGACCTCTCGTGTTCATCAGCAACTCGGGAGTGAATTCCATTGAAGATGATGTGGAGGAATCTGAGTTCGACAGCTGGATCTATCCTACGACCGACGGTGGACAATGCAACTGGACAACAAAGGACTCCATCCCTATTACTTTTGTTACCCAGTAATGAAACCTTTTGTTTTGAATATGTAACAGACAATGTTTTGAACTTTATGGCCTGGTGTCTTACCCGGGGTACTGTGGCTTCATTTGTGAGGGCTTTATGTGTGTCATTTTCATATATCATTAATAAAAGCATTGGACGTTCTTGCATTTCAAATTTTGCGCTCCTTGTCTTTCTTTATTATATATTGCAAAACAACTATTTTACACATACTCACATATACAGGTCCACATCCGCTCTGGATCTCACTTGTAACGACTCTGCTACTGCCAGTTATGACTTCGAAAATCTGATCAACTTAGCCGAAGACGAAGGTGAAGATGATTGCGAAGTGCCTGGTGAACTTGCAAGACTGTTACTTCAGGAAGAGAGGGTTATTCAGCCGCACGAAGAGCCGGTGGAATCAGTGAATCTGGGTACTGAAGAAGACAAAAGAGAGGTCAAGATCGGTGCGAATCTGGAGCTTAGTGTGAAGCAACAGTTGATTCAGATGCTGCGTGACTATGTTGAGATCTTTGCCTGGTCTTACGAAGATATGCCTGGTTTAGATACTGACTTTGTGGTGCATCGCCTACCTACCAAGGAAGACTGTCCTCCAGTAAAACAGAAGGTCCGCCGAATGCGGCCAGAGATGTCTGAGAAAATCAAGGCTGGAGTCATGAAACAGTTCGACGCCGGTTTTCTAGCAGTTACTTCTTACCCTTAGTGGGTTGCCAATGTGGTTCCTGTGCCGAAGAAAGATGGTAAGGTTCGAATGTATGTTGACTATAGGGATCTGAACAGGGCAAGCCCTAAGGATGACTTCCCTCTACCTCATATCGATGTTCTGGTTGACAACACCGCTCAGCACAAGGTATTCTCCTTTATGGATGGTTTCTCCGGTTATAATCAGATTAAAATGGCTCCCGAAGACATGGAGAAGACGACCTTTGTTACTCAGTGGGGTACCTTTTGCTACAAGGTCATGCCTTTTGAACTGAAAAATGTTGGGGCAACATATCAGCGTGCAATGGTTTCTTTATTTCATGACATGATCCATCATGAGATTGAAGTATACGTTGGCGATGTGATTGCAAGGTCCCAAACTGAGGAAGAACACCTTGACCATCTGCAGAAGCTGTTTGACAGGTTGAAGTTGTACAAGCTGAGGTTGAACCCGAACAAGTGCACCTTCGGGGTGAGATCTGGTAAGCTACTGGGTTTCGTCATAAGCGACAAAGGTATTCAAGTGGATCCTGCCAAAGTGAAAGCTATACAGGAGATGCCAGCTCCCAGAACAGAGAAAGAAGTCAGAGGCTTCCTGGGACGTCTGAACTACATTTCCCGATTCATCTCACATCTGACTGCTACTTGTGAGCCAATCTTCAAGCTACTGAAGAAAGATCAAGTAGTACGTTGGAACGATGAATGCCAGGCCGCTTTTGAAAGGATCAAAGAGTATCTCCAAGAGCCACCTATTCTGATGCCACCAATTGAAGGGAGACCTTTGATCTTATACTTGACAGTGCTCGACAACTCAATGGGGTGTGTGCTGGGTCAGCATGACGAGTCTGGCCGAAAAGAGCATGCAATTTATTACCTTAGCAAAAAGTTTACCGACTGTGAGGCCTGATACTCACTGCTTAAGAAAACTTGTTGCGCTTTAGCATGGGCTGCTCGCCGGCTGAGATAGTATATGCTGACTCACACAACTCTATTAATATCAAAGATGGATCCAATCAAGTATATCTTCGAGAAGCCTGCCTTGTCCGGAAGAATAGCAAGATGGCAGATGATCTTGACTGAGTATGACATACAATATACGACCCAAAAGGAAATCAAGGGAAGTGTGTTGGCAGACCATTTGGCACATCAAGCAGTGGATGATTACCAGTCTATGAACTTTGAATTTCCAGACAAAAATATCATGTTGGTAACTGATTGTGAGACGCCTGGACCGGATGAAGGACCTGAGGAAGGATCCCGATGGTATATGTACTTTGATGGAGCTTCAAACGTTTTGGGTAATGGCATTGGCGCCGTGATCATATCTCCTAAAGGCTCTCATACTCCGTTCACCGGCCAACTATGTTTCAACTGCACCAACAACATGGCAGAGTATGAAGCATGCATCATGGGTCTTCGAGCAGCAATTGACCTAAGGATTAAGTTTCTAAGTGTCTTAGGAGATTCCGCTCTCGTGATTAGTCAGATCAAAGGAGAGTGGGATACGAAACACCCAAATCTTATTCCTTATAAGGAGTATGTGTTGACATTGCTTCCCCATTTCGAGGAGATAACCTTTGAACACTTCTCGAGAGAGGAGAATCAGTTGGCGGACGCGCTAGCTACGATGTCTTCTATGTTCAAGGTCAATTGGGACAACGAGGCTCCCCAGATTATCATTGAAAGATTGGAAGAACCTGCACATTGCTGTGACATTGAGGCTGAAGAGGTAACAAAGAAGCCCTGGTATCATGAGGTGAAAAGGTATCTGGAAGTTCAAGAATACCCCGAGGGTGCATCTGTTAATGACAAGAAGTTTCTGAGAAGGTTCGCGGCGAAGTTCTTCATCATCAATGGCATTCTTTACAAACGTAACCATGATTCAACCTTACTGCGATGTGTGGATAAGAATGAAGCAGAAAGAATCATGGCGGAGTTACATGAAGGTACTTTCGGAACTTATTCCAGTGGACATACCATGGCAAAGAAAATCCTTCGGGCAGGATATTATTGGTCCACAATGGAAGCTGACTGTTATCAGTATTCTCAGACATGTCACAAGTGCAAAGTCTATGCTGATAAGGTGCACATACCTCCAGTTCCTCTGAACGTCTTGACGGCACCTTGGCCTTTTGCAATGTGGGGCATTGATATGACCGGCGAGATCATACCTACGACATCTAACGGGCATCGTTTCATCCTGGTAGCTATCGATTACTTTACAAAGTGGTTTGAAGCAGCTTCCTTTGCTACTGTAACAAAGAACGTCGTGTCACGGTTCATTCGGCATAATCTGATCTGTCGATACGGTGTACCAGAGAGGATCATTACAGACAATGGTACCAATCTCAACAACAAGATGATCACTGAACTCTGCGAGCAATTCAAGATACAACATCACAACTCTTCTCCCTACCGGCCGAAGATGAACGGGGATGTAAAAGCGGCTAATAAGAACATTAAGAAGATTGTTCAGAAGATGACAATGACATACAAAGACTGGCACGAGATGTTACCATTTGCTCTTCATGGATACCGTACCTCAGCACGGACGTCAACAGGGGCAACACCCTATTCCTTGGTATATGGTATGGAGGCAGTCCTGCCTATTGAAGCTCAGATACCCTCTCTCCGGATCATGAAGGATGCAGGTCTGAGCGAAGATGACTAGATTCAGACCCGACTTGATCAGCTGAACCTAATCGACAAAAAGAGACTTACTGCTATTTGTCATGGTCAGACGTACCAAAAACGGATGATCGAGGCATTTAACAAGAAAGTTAAACGACAAGAGTATCAAGTTGAGGATCTGGTAATCAAGCGCATCATTCTACCTCAAGGTGATCCTAGGGGCAAATGGACCCCTACTTACGAAGGGCCATTTGTGGTTAAGAACATTTTCTCAGGAGGAGCTATGATTCTAACCACCATGGATGGTGGCGACCTTCCTCACCCCGTCAATGCAGACATAGTGAAAAGATACTACGCATAACCAAAGACCCGCTAGGTTGACTGGCCTAGGCAAAAATAAGGGCTTCCCGGCGAACCAAAAGGGTTCGGGCAAAAATAAGGGATGAAAATGAAAAATCTGTACACCCGGAAAGTCGAAAACCTGAAAATGTGGCTTGGGCAAAAATGGGTATCCCAGTGGACTGAAAACCCGAAAGGGCGGTCCAGGAAAAAGTTAGGGATCAAAGCGTAACACTATGTCTTATTGGACCACCTTGCATCCAGACTTCGGTATCAACTATCAAGCTCGGACGGCACTAATCAATCTGATCTACCTTCAACCAGTAGCAAAGTGATGAGATGCTTGAGGATATAAGGGCAATAGCAGAATTGGAACCCAGTGGGATTATTCACATAGCTGTTTTGTTTTCTTCTCACAAATTGTGTAAATTTTGTTCGGCGACATTCTCTTACTAGGACGTCAGCCTCTTGTACAAAAATGCCTATTTTCAGGCCAAACTTCAAAATTAATACAAATTCATTTTCAGACAAAATCCAAACTGTTTTTCCTTTATCTGTTTTGTTTTGCAAAGAACGTCCAATGTTCATTTTTGATATATGCATTTGACATTAATTGCTGCTCATAAATATTTACATGCGAAACGAAAGATGAATTACTGGTAATAGCAGAAACAGGGGCAAATAAGAATTGTCTGAACTGTACAGTTACTCTGTCCACCAGATACCAAGGTATATTCAGCTGAAGAATATGGCTAAGATACTTTCACTCCCCGCAGAGTAAGATAATAACGGTAACTCTCCCAGTTGAGACTTGCAACTACGAACAAATCAGCAATACTCTCCCCAAGCATAATTAGTCTACCATTAACACTAAAAGGGTCTTAATGTTCCCCAGCGGAGTGCAAGAATATTCCCCAACAAGTATAAGAGTATCCTCGACAATCTTAATATTCCTCAACAGAGTATAAGAATGTTCCCCGGCAGAATACAAGATACCCCAGTGGAGTCAATATTTTCCCAGCACGGTCTGAAAAAGCTTCCCCAATGGAGTTGAATCATCGTCCCCAGTAGACTCTGGAAGTTTACCCCCAGCGGAGTACAAAATAAATCTCCCCAACCAAATTCAGAGGGTTATCCCCACAAGAGTCTAACATGTTTATCCCCAGCAAGTTGCAACTGAAAGATCATCCCCAGCAAAGTTCTTTCCTTTCACAAATAGGAATTCAATCCTCAACAGATTCAATATCACCAGCAACGGTAATCCATCCCCAGCGGAGTTTTATCGGTGAAATCTTCAGTAGAACATCTCTTCCCCACAGAGTAATTCCCCTCGGAGTAATCTCCTCATCAGTTTATTCCCCAACGGAGTTATCCTCTCCTGCAAGTTTATCATCTTCGTTCATCATCTCCAACGGAAACGAAGAATTCAACTCTATTCTCCAGCAGCTATCCGAGATTTATTTTCCCCGGCTAAAACATCACATTTCCATACATTGTGATCGGTGGATCTGGAACTGACTGTTTAACGCTGGTTCGCGAAATGTCGCGGAAGCAAGAGTCGCCACCGTCTTTTATTTTCTCCAAATGGAAAGGACAAAAGCACAGAAAAATTCCTTAAAGAGATTGCTCTCGGTTCGGGAGGTAGGTTATAGAAAGGGAAGGTGTTAGCACCCTTTCTATCCATGGTTATCCATGGGCTCTCAGATACTTGCTCATTTGTGTTTTCAAATTGTTTGTTTGCTTTTCAATGTGGGTTTAAAAAGTTTCTTTGAAAAATTTCAGATCGACTCATACGTCAGAGTGTTTGAAAAGTTTGCTTTGAAAGCTTTTGAAAAGTGTTGGTGTGAAAAGTCTTTTGAGTTTGTTTTGAGATTAGAGCAAGTATCCTTGAGAACCTACCTACCCTAAGGAATTCGTCTGTGTAAGAGTCCTTTAAAGTAGTGCCATCCCACCATTGAGAGGTAGGTAGCACCACCGTTGGAGGTGTTCGGGTCAATTCGATTTTAGGGACATGGTGATCACCGGAGCAATGGGAAGACACCTTAGAAGCTACCCTCATGCCAGGTTCCCGGATCATGAGGACTTACTAAGACGTTTTCTACTCGACGACCACCTTTCGAAAGGCAACAGTGAGGCGTACCCTAGGGGTGGTGTGTGCGAATTGTGTGTCATGTTTCAGTTATTTGTCTTGTCATGTTTGTAGTGTTCTACGCTTGATTTTAATTTGTCCATTCATTCTTGCATGCATATTTAACAGTTATAAAATTGCGGAAAAAGGAAATTTACGACTATTACAAATGGCGCGGGTCCACATCGCCAAAATTAAACCGGACCCGATTTAGCGAAAAATAAATAAAGCGATGAAATAAAATGCGAAAAGTAAATTACATGGCTTAGGGACAATTACATAATTATATAAACGATAAAAAGTAAATGCGCGAAATAAAGGAATTAAACAAAACTAGGGCGTTGGACCCTTTGGCAAATAATTAAATTACAAGGATTAATTAATTAGAATTAAATAGGGAATTAGAATTAAAATTCAAAAGAAAATGTTTTTTAGATTTTTTATGTTTTTTAGATTTAATAAGGAAAAGAAATTAATTGAAATTAAATTAAAATACAAACCCTAATTCTAGTATTTTTTATTTATTATGAAAGATTTAAATTAAACCTAAATTAACTCTAAATTAATTTATGTACAGTTTAAATAAGAAAATAAATAAATAAATAATATTATTCTGAAAAAAGGAAAAATTAAAAGAGAAATCAAAAAAAGATATTAAACCTAAATTCTATTTTTGGCGTTTTTTATTAAAAAAGGATTAAAACTATAACCTAATTAACTAAATATTGACATATATTAATTTATTGATGAAAATAATTAAAATTAAAAATTATATTTTTATTTGGACATTTTTATTTTTATGATGTTTTTTTTGTATTTTTTTGTAAAAAAGGATGTTTAATTAAATCAGAAAATAAATAAACAAATAAGCAATTAAAAATAATAAAAGATAAAAGAAAATTTAGAAAAGAGAGAACCAGAGGGGGGTTTCTATCCCATTATGGAGGTGTTGATGTGAAAAGCCTGGCCCAATAAGCTGGACGTTGGTTGACTTTTTGAATCCAGTATGACGCGTTGACTAGGAGTGTAGCGTGCTTTTTGATCTGAACCCTCTGATGGACCAGCCAGGACGCGTGGCTGCTTGGATTGTAATGGTATACGGTGAACCAAAGCATTGTGCCTGCATAGGAATAGGTATAGAAAAATAATATTGAAAGTGCACAGACCTGGGACTTGAACCCAGGTCTTGGAGGTTGCAAACCACTACGTATGCCACTGAACCACTGCATGTGCTTTTATTAGATAATAGTCAATAAATATTATAAGAGAAAAGAATCCATTAATAAATTAAACGCGCGAAATTTTAAAAGGACCATTCACGCCTTGCCAACTCAGCTTCTTCTTCTTCATTCGTTCTTCTCTGAAAAAATAAAAGCAAGTTAACGGGGGTTTTAAACCCCCCCAAAATAAGCAATTCTTAATAATAGCGATTAGGCCACACGCTTGTATAAATTAGGCGCGACTAGCGTAATCGAATTGTCTAGAGGCCCTGAGTTTGATAGTCTTGGTCTCGTTGCCTGATTTTTCTGTATGAGAGAAACCCTCTTTTTGAGTTCCTGAAACCCTAAAAACCATTCATGGTAACTTCTCATATATGGCACAAAAACAAAATCGAACACGTTGGTTAGCTTTAGAACATGCTTATTGGTATGAATGCATAAAAAAAAAACAATGAAAATGCTTTAAACATAGAACATGATCATGCATTTTTCTGGGAACTGTTTGAGTTCATGATACCGGTTCCAGGCGTTTTGGCTTGTTGTTTGTGATTGGTACACGTTCAGAATTGTCCAAGGAAGCTATTGCAATTGGTTTGGTGCCTTGAATCGCCCTATAACCTTGATTTCAGAATTCAACTTTTTGAGAATTTTTGCAAGTTTGTAATGAGGTTCTGAGCGCAGCTTGCAGTCCTTGGCATTAGGTCTTGTTCTTGTATATGTAAGGAATGATTTAGGTCAAAAACATTGAACAAAATCCATGGCTATAATGATTTTGAAGATTTGATTTCACAAGATCTTTTTTGAATCTTTTTTCATGGTTTTTGTTCAATCATGATCCAAATCTCATCCAAATTTGCCTAATTGGGATATGCACGAAATATTATGAATAAACATGCATGAAAAGATTTTTTTAGGTTAAGTTTGATATTTTTCATATATTAAAATCATTTAAATGAATATAAATCAATATTAATTCAAATAAATAATTAAAAAATATGAGAATACTTCCCTTTGGGCCTAGTGGTCGTGCATAGGCTTGGCATGAAGAAATTTGGAAGAAAAATGGGCCCATTTGCATTTTTAGGCCTTTTGCATCAATGTTGACTTTTCAAAATTCCCAAAAATTTCCCAACTTCTACAAGGCATAACTTGGTCAATTTTTAAGCTTTTCACATGTTCTTGGACATTTTGGAAAGGTCTTTGAGTCCTTTAACCAATGCCTTTGGTCCCATGTCATTTTGATTTACCAATCTCAAGTTATGGCCTTTGACTTAAAGTCACTTTTTGTTGACTTTTGAAAATGACCTATAATGTTGAAATTGATAACTTTTTGTGAGAGCATTTATTGGACTTGGAACATGAAGATGAATTGTAGGAAATGTCCTTCTCTTCAAAATGAGCCTTGGATGGAATTTTTCTGATAATCCATGTGAAAGTTATGCCCTGGTCAATTTCAGTTGACTTTTTCAGCTGTCCAAATATAGCAACTTTTGCATCTTTGATGATTTCTGAGCCAAATTTTGAGAATCATGATCAAGCATTGATCAAATGATGTTTGTGGCTTTAAAATGATGTGTTGACCAAAAATTTGAACTTTTGACTGTCAAATGACCATTTTGCCCCTACAGTTGACTGTAGTGCAATCTAGGGTTTTGACTGTGCAATTTTGAGCTGAATGCCTTGAAACTTGATATGAGGATACTTGACCATCTTTGTAGGCATATGAGACTTGATTGGGCCTTTGAAAACTTCCTTTCCTTGATCAGAACCCGAACCCTAGTTTTGACTGTCTAGGAGACAGTTGAGCTGCATAATCCTTGGGGAATTTTGTGACCTTGACTTGGCAATTTCTTTGATGAATATGGGAGGGAAAATTTTGGGGTACAACAGTTGCCCCTGTTCAATCTTCTTAGACCTGAGGATGCAGATTGGCTGACGTGCCTTTCGTAATCCGAGGGTAAAAGATGATTGAACACTAGAGTGCCCAGAAATTTGCGCTCACATGATAGCAATGATGATGAGGGAATGGGCTTATAGATGCCATTTGGAGATTGCTCGCGTAGGAGATTCCTTAGCGAGAACCTGCATACCTGCAAAACAGAAAAATGAGTACCTGACACGTCGCAGGAGCTGATTTTAGATGCTTGATATAGATGTGTCCTGACTGGTTACAAGAGCTGAGTCTGGAGCTTCAAACGCTGAGGAATGAACCAGGGATGGTTACTGCCTTAGCATGAATGGTAAGAGAATCCCGAATGATTTCAATCTCAACAACGCTCGTTGAGAAAATCTTGGTGAGAATTACCATCTTCGTAGTATCAGGAAGAGAACCAAAGGACATTATAATCTCAAAGGGAGTCACCTCACTCACCGTTGGAGAGGGAACTATAGGAAGTTATAATCTGAAAAGAAATATCACCTCACGCTCATGCCGGAGAGGGAAACATCTGAAGAAGGAATTACCACCTCACACGCCGTTGGAGAGGGGACCATAAGAGAATATCACCTCACGCTCATGCCGGAGAGGGAAACATCTGAAAAAGGAATTACCACCTCACACGCCGTTGGAGAGGGGACCATAAGAGAATATCACCTCACGCTCATGCCGGAGAGGGAAACATCTGAAGAAGGAATTACCACCTCACACGCCGTTGGAGAGGGGACCATAAGAGAATATCACCTCACGCTCATGCCGGAGAGGGGAACATCTGAAGAAGGAATTACCACCTCACACGCCGTTGGAGAGGGGATCATAAGAGAATATCACCTCACGCTCATGCCGGAGAGGGAAACATCTGAAAAAGGAATTACCACCTCACACGCCGTTGGAGAGGGGACCATAAGAGAATATCACCTCACGCTCATGCCGGAGAGGGAAACATCTGAAAAAGGAATTACCACCTCACACGCCGTTGGAGAGGGGACCATAAGAGAATATCACCTCACGCTCATGCCGGAGAGGGGACCATAAGAGAATATCACCTCACGCTCATGCCGGAGAGGGGAACATCTGAAGAAGGAATTACCACCTCACACGCCGTTGGAGAGGGGACCATAAGAGAACTTCTACTGAGTCTTTATCAGAAAAATCTGTTTGGAGTCGATTTAACTGGACTAGAGAAGTCCTTGAAAGATGTTTGAGAATTTCAACTGCACCCTTCCTGAAAGGTAGAGGTCAGTTATATGCGGTGCATGATATGGATCAAGCAAACATGGATACGATTTATATGATATGATGTGTACATGCATGCTATGATGATGTATGTAACGTTTTATGTATGTTTTCGTCTAGGAAAATAAATCCTTGACGGATGCCGGGAAGTCATATCCTGGGCTGATGTTGAGGAAAAGATTTTGCTTCCGCTGGGGATGATTCGTTGCAAGAATACCGGTAGGCGAAGATAACTCCGTTGAGGAATAAACTAATTCTGCGGGAGAAAAGATACTCTAGCGATCATGCCGGGGAGTGCTACTCTGTGGGGATAGCGATGCTTTGCTGAGTGTTGAAGATAACTCCGCTGGGGATACCGTTGATGAGTTATGCTGGGAGATTCTTGTTGTGCTGGAAGCGTTGATAGACTTCGCTGGGGTTAGGAAGGCTTTGTCGACGACGTTCTTTCCATGGCTTTTGGCTGAGGATAACCCAGTTATATCCTGTTAAGGAAATAACTCTTTAAATAAAGCCGGACGACGCGTTCGTGCTCTGCGAGGGGATAAGCTTCCAGAATCTACTGGGGATAAGCTTACTGCTTGGGGAGATATGAATTCCAACTTTTCTGGGGAAGCTGGGTTGGACTTTCTGGGGAAGTTTTGAACTGTAATGCTGTAAGTTGAAAGAGGGAACCTATGTAGGGTTGCCTGCTGATGAGCTCGTGTAAAACCGCATCTGAAATGGAGAAGGAACCTGGGTAGGGTTATTTTGATGGTGAGTTCGTGTAAAACTGCATTCTTGGAAAGGGAGAACCTGTGTAGGGTGTCCGGGTGACGAGTCCATGTAAAACTGCATCTTGAATAGGGGCAAACGGTGTAGGGTTGCTTGGTGAGGTAAGTTCATGTAAAACTTCTTGATGAACCGGGGTGAGGTTATCTTGAACTAAATCCATGTAAGACTTCTGGAGGAACCGGGGTTAGGTTACTGGAGACGAGCCCATGTGAGACTTCTGGGGGAACCGGGGTTAGGTTACCTTGAGATAGATCCGTGTGAGATTTCTTGACGAACCGGGGTAAGGTTGCTTCGGGATGAGTTTGTGTACAAACTTCTTGGATGAACCGGGGTAAGGTTGCTTGGGATAAACCCATGTAAGGTTTCTAGAGGAACCGGGGTAAGGTTACTTGACGAGTTTGTGTAAAAACTTCGGGATGAACCGGGGTTAGGTCATCTTGGGATAGGTCCATGTGAGACTCTTGGAGGAACCGGGGTTAGGTTATTTGGATAGGTCCATGTAAGACTTCTGGAGAAACCGGGGTTAGGTTACTTTGATAAGTTTGTGTAAAAACTTTGATGAACCGGGGTTAGGTTGCTTAGATAAGTTTGTGTAAAAACTTTGATGAACCGGGGTTAGGTCATCTTAAGGTAGAGGAGTCTGTGTATGACTTTGTCTGAAGGTTGAGAAGAAACCGGTGTTGGGTTGCATGATTTTGATTAAGTGGGTGATTGTCCTGTTTGGTTTCGGACGTTAGCCCATGATCTGGAATTCGTAAAGGTAGATGGTAATCATTCTTATGCTGATCTGTCCTTTGTACTTTGGTTGACAGAGCAATTGGATCGCCTAGATAACTCATTATTGCCCCTGCTTCGGAAATGAGGGAAGAGGATACCTGTGTGGGTGATTGACAAATCTTCAGGTAGACAAGTGACGAGATGCCGGGACATAGCCGTACGCTTTGATCCCTAACTTTTGCCTGGACCGCCCTTTCGGGTTTTCAGTCCACCGGGATACCCATTTTTGCCCAAGCCGCCTTTTCAGGTTTTCGACTTGCCGGGTGTACATTTTTTTATTTCATCCCTTCATTTTGCCCGAACCCTTTTGGTTCGCCGGGAAGCCCTTATTTTGCCTAAGCATGTCAGCCTAGCGGGTCTTTGATTATGCGCAGTATTTTTTCGACTATGTCCACGCTCTCAGAATGTAGGGAGTTGCCCCTGTTGGAAGTATTTTGCCATGCCCCAGATAATGAGCAATGTGCCCCTTGATTGGAGGTTCTTCTGTTCACAAGGTGTTCATCGTGCGAATTTCCCTGCTTGTTCAAACAAGTAGTCATATGCAAACAAGGTTATTTTAAGAATGCAAAAGCCTATGTCTGTCTTGAATTTTGAAAATGCATTTTTTTCATAATACAGTGCGGTGTCAACTCAAGATTTTACAGCAAACCTTCAGGAGTCAGGATACCTTCGTAACAGTATGTTTTCGAACTAACCCATGCTTCAGCTAGGACTTTTAAGGGTTATATCGTGGCCTGGTTCACGGTTTAAGAAACAAAGGATAAAGGCTCAAATTATTTGTACCCACCCGCTCTTCGTGACGTTCTCCAAACCTAAACTCAGTTGATCATACGTTAGACCTTGTTTGAGTCTTTGCTCTGATTTTCCGGTGATAGTTCGGATATTGCTAATTTATTTTGAATAGGCAGTCATTCCTTTTTTGTTGAGGGTTTGTAAGACCTCTTTCTTGATTTTTGTTATCCCTTGCTCTTTTTTGCCTGAACTGTTTCCTTTTTTTGGAATTTACAGTCAGCGGGATGCCCCAGTTTCATAAGTCCCCTTTGTAGGTTTAGACTTTTTTTGGGCTTTTCACTTATGGATTTTGAAGACGACTGCCTGTCCTTTTGATTGTTCTGAACCATCACTGTCTTTGTTTGTTTATAAAGATCTCTTCGGTGCCATTCGTCATGCACTTGGGTCAACTGAGAGACTACCCTGCCCCAGGTTATGATTAAGGGTTTTGATTTTCGAAAATAAAACTCCTGCTTCTTTGGCTCGAATGGGTTGACAAGGGATTATCATCCTTATAACTCCAGTGTTTGGGAATTGAAACAATGCCTGTACCTCATCAGCGGGGTCTGTTCAAAAGCATACTGTAATGATTGCGGTATCGTTTTCGTCATCCTCCCTCAAGAGGTTTAGAATTTTAGGAGTTGACCATTGCAAAAATATGAAAGCAGTTTTAAGAATAGTAAACATAATTAAATCAAGACAGACATGTGTAATGCATTCATGAAATAAAAGAGTTTAACATAATAATTGTTTATCTGAACAAGGAAGGAAAAATACAACTTGAATTCAAATGAACAAAAAATTCTCAATCCTAGCCATGTTTTGGCAATGGAGCATTGATCACATTGGGAGTCTCAGCAGGTTCGAACTCGATCTCTTTGGCGTCGATCATGTTCTGAATTTTGTACTTTAGTGCCCAACAGTCTTCAGTATCGTGCCCCGGGCTATCGGAATGATAAGCGCATCTGGCTTCTGGATTATAGCTAGGAGAGGAGGTCTTAGGATTGGCAGGAGGGTTGATCACTGCAATCAGGTTCATCTTCAACATGTGTTGCAGGGCTTGTGACCATGGCATATTGATGTTGGTGAACTGCCTTTTAGGCCCGTCCGGCCTTTGCTGGTTTCCCCTTTGTGGTTGACGGCGTGGTGCAGAACCAGAGATCATGACTGCCCCTGCATGTTGATCACGTCGACTCTTATGGCTGTAAGCTGCATTAGACTCTTTCCTTCCCGTGTAAGGCTTTTTATGAATATCCGAAGGTGTGGCCTCTTGAATTTTCCCGCTCTTGATACCAGCTTCAATTCTTTCGCCAGTCAGGATGAGGTCGGTAAATCCAGCAGATGAGTTACCAATGAGGTGGTTGAAGAACGGACCAGACAGGGTCCCCAAGAACATGTCCACAAGTTCACGGTCAGTCAGAGGTGGTTGTACCCTTCCAGCAAGATCCCTCCATTTCTGCGCATATTCTTTAAAACCTTCACTTGATCCTAACGACATACCCTGGAGTTGGGTACGCGTAGGAGCAAGGTCGGCATTATACTGGTACTGCTTGTAGAAAGCAGTAGCCAACTCCTCCCAGTTACGAACCTTGGTCCCATCTAGCTGATAGAACCATTCGAGATGAGTCCCTGAAAGACTCTCCTGGAAGAAGTGGATCCACAAGTTTTTGTCCACCGTATATGGTTGAATCTTCCGAACATAGGACCTTAGATGCAGCTTGGGGCAAGACGCCCCATCATACTTAGAGAACGGTGGTACTTTGAACTTCCGAGGAATAACCACACCGGTTGACAAACCCAGATCTCCGAAATCCAGCCCAGGTACCTGTTGAACCTCCATAGCTTTCATTCTGTCCTCCAGTTGTTTATATCTGTCATCAGCAGGAGGGTACTGCTCTTCATCAAAATCTGTCTCGTTGTCGGAGACCACTGGACTGGGAACCTCTCTCTCATGGTGACTGCTTTTTCCCACAGATGGGGTTGTCCTCTCAGCTTCAACTTGTGGTGTATTCCCAAATCTGCGTCTAGGGCTGAACAGAACAGTCCTCTTCTTTTTCTTGTCCTTCTTCAAGAGCAGGGCTTTCAGGTCTTGCTGCCCCTGGGTCAAATTCATTATCAGCTCTTGGAACTGGGCGTTCTGAGCCTGAAGGTCCTTGATAGTCTGCTCGGCTGATGATTCAGGATTCATGACGAGCGGCTGAAATAAACAGCGTAGAAGGGTAAGCAACCTGTCAAAGGGATACCTGCAATGCAATGAGATGTATGACATGCATGCAATGATTTCAAGGACCTCGCGGGGTAAACAGAGAAACTTGTTAGTGTTGAAAACTGGTGACTCGATTGAAAGAACCTCCTATTGTAGAGAGCCCTTCTTCAAGGGTCAAAGGCTCACCATATCCAGTGGGTCATAGCCCCTGACAACCTTGGCTAGAGGAAAATAAATCCCCTTTGCCCCTTGCTGGACCGTTGGTTCATCATGACCTGCATCACAAGCCCTTGAGATCCTTGAAATGGGTTAAGATGTATGCAATGGTATGATGTTATGGTATGCATGGGATGATGTCAGTAACCCTGTTATGGGTCCTAATCAAGGACTGAAACAAAACCTGCCAGCAACAAATGTTAGGTCACAAGCATGCAGATAGTCAAGTACTAAGGCACACAAGTCACACAAGAGAAGCCCTTAGAGTTTAGGCCAGCATGGGGTCTGGGTAGTATCCTCTTGAAGTTGGTGGGTTCAACCTGTCCTAATCAAAGTAACCGGGTTCTTAGAGGATCCCAATATCATTGACTACCCTCAATCGGTCATAACTCCAGCATCGCAATCTTTTCTTGCGGCCAGAACCATCACGAGAGTTTAGCCTCAATGGGCGTAGCATACTGCTACTGTTCTATTGGCCAAGTTGGGTCATTTAAGGTTCTAAGGTCTGTTGGTGCTTAATGACTCCTTAGAAGACCCATATTCTCCTCGTTGCAACACAAGGGATATCGGTACAGACTAAGGTGCCACACCAACGTAGCCACTGCTTCACCTGTGTCGGTCTACGCCGGACAGGTCCCTCACAGCTTATGCTACCTAAACAGGGTATCCCCAGATCCGGGTTAGGATCTATGTAACTCCCGTGCAACCCACAAATTTAAAGCAGACAAGTCAATACAATTGAAAACACAGTTATGACCTAGCCCTAAGGTACACCTCACTTTATAAGAGTATTCCCCAGCAGAGTCGCCAGTTCTGTGATCGGTGGATCTGGAACTGACTGTTTAACGCTGGTTCGCGAAATGTCGCGGAAGCAAGAGTCGCCACCGTCTTTTATTTTCTCCAAATGGAAAGGACAAAAGCACAGAAAAATTCCTTAAAGAGATTGCTCTCGGTTCGGGAGGTAGGTTATAGAAAGGGAAGGTGTTAGCACCCTTTCTATCCATGGTTATCCATGGGCTCTCAGATACTTGCTCATTTGTGTTTTCAAATTGTTTGTTTGCTTTTCAATGTGGGTTTAAAAAGTTTCTTTGAAAAATTTCAGATCGACTCATACGTCAGAGTGTTTGAAAAGTTTGCTTTGAAAGCTTTTGAAAAGTGTTGGTGTGAAAAGTCTTTTGAGTTTGTTTTGAGATTAGAGCAAGTATCCTTGAGAACCTACCTACCCTAAGGAATTCGTCTGTGTAAGAGTCCTTTAAAGTAGTGCCATCCCACCATTGAGAGGTAGGTAGCACCACCGTTGGAGGTGTTCGGGTCAATTCGATTTTAGGGACATGGTGATCACCGGAGCAATGGGAAGACACCTTAGAAGCTACCCTCATGCCAGGTTCCCGGATCATGAGGACTTACTAAGACGTTTTCTACTCGACGACCACCTTTCGAAAGGCAACAGTGAGGCGTACCCTAGGGGTGGTGTGTGCGAATTGTGTGTCATGTTTCAGTTATTTGTCTTGTCATGTTTGTAGTGTTCTACGCTTGATTTTAATTTGTCCATTCATTCTTGCATGCATATTTAACAGTTATAAAATTGCGGAAAAAGGAAATTTACGACTATTACAAATGGCGCGGGTCCACATCGCCAAAATTAAACCGGACCCGATTTAGCGAAAAATAAATAAAGCGATGAAATAAAATGCGAAAAGTAAATTACATGGCTTAGGGACAATTACATAATTATATAAACGATAAAAAGTAAATGCGCGAAATAAAGGAATTAAACAAAACTAGGGCGTTGGACCCTTTGGCAAATAATTAAATTACAAGGATTAATTAATTAGAATTAAATAGGGAATTAGAATTAAAATTCAAAAGAAAATGTTTTTTAGATTTTTTATGTTTTTTAGATTTAATAAGGAAAAGAAATTAATTGAAATTAAATTAAAATACAAACCCTAATTCTAGTATTTTTTATTTATTATGAAAGATTTAAATTAAACCTAAATTAACTCTAAATTAATTTATGTACAGTTTAAATAAGAAAATAAATAAATAAATAATATTATTCTGAAAAAAGGAAAAATTAAAAGAGAAATCAAAAAAAGATATTAAACCTAAATTCTATTTTTGGCGTTTTTTATTAAAAAAGGATTAAAACTATAACCTAATTAACTAAATATTGACATATATTAATTTATTGATGAAAATAATTAAAATTAAAAATTATATTTTTATTTGGACATTTTTATTTTTATGATGTTTTTTTTGTATTTTTTTGTAAAAAAGGATGTTTAATTAAATCAGAAAATAAATAAACAAATAAGCAATTAAAAATAATAAAAGATAAAAGAAAATTTAGAAAAGAGAGAACCAGAGGGGGGTTTCTATCCCATTATGGAGGTGTTGATGTGAAAAGCCTGGCCCAATAAGCTGGACGTTGGTTGACTTTTTGAATCCAGTATGACGCGTTGACTAGGAGTGTAGCGTGCTTTTTGATCTGAACCCTCTGATGGACCAGCCAGGACGCGTGGCTGCTTGGATTGTAATGGTATACGGTGAACCAAAGCATTGTGCCTGCATAGGAATAGGTATAGAAAAATAATATTGAAAGTGCACAGACCTGGGACTTGAACCCAGGTCTTGGAGGTTGCAAACCACTACGTATGCCACTGAACCACTGCATGTGCTTTTATTAGATAATAGTCAATAAATATTATAAGAGAAAAGAATCCATTAATAAATTAAACGCGCGAAATTTTAAAAGGACCATTCACGCCTTGCCAACTCAGCTTCTTCTTCTTCATTCGTTCTTCTCTGAAAAAATAAAAGCAAGTTAACGGGGGTTTTAAACCCCCCCAAAATAAGCAATTCTTAATAATAGCGATTAGGCCACACGCTTGTATAAATTAGGCGCGACTAGCGTAATCGAATTGTCTAGAGGCCCTGAGTTTGATAGTCTTGGTCTCGTTGCCTGATTTTTCTGTATGAGAGAAACCCTCTTTTTGAGTTCCTGAAACCCTAAAAACCATTCATGGTAACTTCTCATATATGGCACAAAAACAAAATCGAACACGTTGGTTAGCTTTAGAACATGCTTATTGGTATGAATGCATAAAAAAAAACAATGAAAATGCTTTAAACATAGAACATGATCATGCATTTTTCTGGGAACTGTTTGAGTTCATGATACCGGTTCCAGGCGTTTTGGCTTGTTGTTTGTGATTGGTACACGTTCAGAATTGTCCAAGGAAGCTATTGCAATTGGTTTGGTGCCTTGAATCGCCCTATAACCTTGATTTCAGAATTCAACTTTTTGAGAATTTTTGCAAGTTTGTAATGAGGTTCTGAGCGCAGCTTGCAGTCCTTGGCATTAGGTCTTGTTCTTGTATATGTAAGGAATGATTTAGGTCAAAAACATTGAACAAAATCCATGGCTATAATGATTTTGAAGATTTGATTTCACAAGATCTTTTTTGAATCTTTTTTCATGGTTTTTGTTCAATCATGATCCAAATCTCATCCAAATTTGCCTAATTGGGATATGCACGAAATATTATGAATAAACATGCATGAAAAGATTTTTTTAGGTTAAGTTTGATATTTTTCATATATTAAAATCATTTAAATGAATATAAATCAATATTAATTCAAATAAATAATTAAAAAATATGAGAATACTTCCCTTTGGGCCTAGTGGTCGTGCATAGGCTTGGCATGAAGAAATTTGGAAGAAAAATGGGCCCATTTGCATTTTTAGGCCTTTTGCATCAATGTTGACTTTTCAAAATTCCCAAAAATTTCCCAACTTCTACAAGGCATAACTTGGTCAATTTTTAAGCTTTTCACATGTTCTTGGACATTTTGGAAAGGTCTTTGAGTCCTTTAACCAATGCCTTTGGTCCCATGTCATTTTGATTTACCAATCTCAAGTTATGGCCTTTGACTTAAAGTCACTTTTTGTTGACTTTTGAAAATGACCTATAATGTTGAAATTGATAACTTTTTGTGAGAGCATTTATTGGACTTGGAACATGAAGATGAATTGTAGGAAATGTCCTTCTCTTCAAAATGAGCCTTGGATGGAATTTTTCTGATAATCCATGTGAAAGTTATGCCCTGGTCAAATTCAGTTGACTTTTTCAGCTGTCCAAATATAGCAACTTTTGCATCTTTGATGATTTCTGAGCCAAATTTTGAGAATCATGATCAAGCATTGATCAAATGATGTTTGTGGCTTTAAAATGATGTGTTGACCAAAAATTTGAACTTTTGACTGTCAAATGACCATTTTGCCCCTACAGTTGACTGTAGTGCAATCTAGGGTTTTGACTGTGCAATTTTGAGCTGAATGCCTTGAAACTTGATATGAGGATACTTGACCATCTTTGTAGGCATATGAGACTTGATTGGGCCTTTGAAAACTTCCTTTCCTTGATCAGAACCCGAACCCTAGTTTTGACTGTCTAGGAGACAGTTGAGCTGCATAATCCTTGGGGAATTTTGTGACCTTGACTTGGCAATTTCTTTGATGAATATGGGAGGGCAAATTTTGGGGTACAACATACATCATGATACATGCATAAACGCATCATGCTGTACAATCTCATTTATGTTGAGAACATCATTGCTTGATCCATATCATGCATTGCATATGAATGACCTTTACCTTTCAGGAAAGATGCAGTTAAATTCTCAACTATGTCAAAAGAGACAAGACCAGTTAAATCAATTCCTAAAGATTTTTCTGGGGCCAATCCAGTCAAAGGAGACAAGACCAGTTAAATCGATTCCTAAAGATTTTTCTGAGGCCAATTCAGTCAAAAGAGACAAAACCAGTTAAATCGATTCCTAAAGATTTTTCTGATGCGAACGCAGTCAAAGGAGACAAAACCAGTTAAATCGATTCCTAAAGATTTTTTTGATCCGAACGTAGTCAAAGGAGACAAAACCAGTTAAATCGATTCCTAAAGATTTTTCTGATGCGAACGCAGTCAAAGGAGACAAAACCAGTTAAATCGATTCCTAAAGATTTTTCTGATGACAATCCAGTCAAAAGAGAAAAAACCTCCTCTGGTCCAGTTAAATCGACTCCTAAATATTTTTATGATTCCAATCCATTCAAAAGAGACAAAACCTCTTCTGGTCCAGTTAAATCGATTCCTAAAGATTTTTCTGATGCCAATCCAGTCAAAGAAGACAAGACCTCCTCTGGTTCAATCAGATCGCCGACAAGATCTCCCTGATTCGTATTCCAGTTGAAGCTCAGACCACCTACCAACGGTCTCCAAATGGCATCTATAAGCCCATTCCCGACATCACAAGGCTGATACTACATCATGCGAGTGCAAATTTCTGGGCACTCTAGTGTTCAATCATCTTCCACCTTCGGATCACGAAAGGCCCGAAAGCCAATATATATCCTCAGGTTTAAGAAAATTGAACAGGGGCAGTTGTTGTACCCCAAAATTTTCCCTCCCATATTTCTCAAGACATGTCAAGAATAATCTCCAAGTGGCTCAAGATTGCTCAAGAGTTGGACAGTCAAATCATCTCCTAAGGCAGTCAACCTCAAATTAGGGTTTTGTGTTGCATCAAGGTCCTTACATCCAAATGACCTAAAATTCTCCCCAATGTCCTAATATGTTCTCAAGTTCATCCATGTCAAATTTCAAGCCTTGCAGAGGAAGTTTGGTTAGTCAATTGCTCAAAGGGTCCAAAAATCGACTCTGCTAGGGCAAAAGTCAACTGTGACCTACAAATAGTCAAACCTCAAGATTTTTTGTCAACATTCTCATTTTGAAGGATAATTCATCATTTTATCATGGGTTGATCATTATTCATCAAGGATTGCTCAAAATTCATCAAGATTCAAAAGTTGCTAAATTAGGGTTTTGTAGGAAAAGTCAACTCAACTTTGACCAAGCATAACTTTCTCATACTTTATGAGAAATGAACCATCCAAAGCACATTTTGAATAGGATGCAAGTTCCTACGATCCATATTCACACCCCAAGATCAAGAAATGCACTCACAAAAAGTTACAAATTTGGACATTATAGGTCATTTTTTAAAGTCAACAAAAACACCTTTTTTCCAAAGCTTATAACTTGAGCATGGAATATCAAAATGAGATGATACCAAAAGGGTTGGTTAGAGGACACCTCAAGGTTTCTAAAAAGTCCAAGAAAACCTCCAAAAGTTCAAAATTGAAGAAGTTATGCATTGTTGAAGTTGGGCATTTTTCCAAAATTGCCAAAAGTCAACTATCCCGAAAACTTCAAATTTTGTCAAAAGGGTCCACTTTTTTCCACTTGATTTGATCTTGTCACACTACACACGTGTCCTATTTTCAGTCTCATGTCCATTCATTAATTTTTCTATTTTATTTGATTTTTATTGAATTAATTCATTTTAAATCAATTTAAATCTAAATAAAATCTAAAAATTGACAACTTGGTATCTTTTTGATTGATACAGGTCTTAAATATCATCATGTACACAATCAAACTCGTATCAAGCTATATCATGCACAGAATATTGGATTTGAAATTAAATTGGAAGCTTTTTAATGGAGGATCATATCACATCTTCAATCATCAATGCCTAAGGATTCAAAGCCCAAAACCTGACCTAATTCATCCCATGTTACATATACAACACAAAGCATACGAGTTCAGGACCTAGAGGCTGCCAAATCACAAAAAGCAAAAACTTGAAAAATCTTGAAGCTGAAATCCATTCTAGAGGCAGATTCAAGGTCAAATCTCAACGTATACCTCTGGCTGGACATCCATTGAGTCTAAAGCAATCAAAATCAAGCTCTGAAACATCCCCAATCGCGTTGTAAGTATCCCTGGAAACCGCCCTGCATTTGAAATCGAAATCTATCATTCTTGCATTTTTTTGACAAACCATGGGCATATTCTTGATCTTTGTATGATTTCCAAACTGTCTGCAATATTTGATTGTGTTTTTGTAGCCTGTAATGCCATGCCTGAAACTAGGGTTTTTGGTTCTTGTTTTTAGGCGTTTGAGTTTCAGGCAAAATTGAGGCAAGTAATGGACATGGATGAATTCAGGAGGGAGAGACGAACAAGACCATGGCTTAAGATTGAATTTTCATGGCCTGGATTTGGTTTTAGGTTCAACCTACGTTTTTTGCTGCAGATACGAATCCACAGGTAATTCCTGTGTAATTCCAAGGACAGGGACGAAGATGTGTCCCCATCCCATACGTGCATTCAAATTATTCGTGCTTTTTATTTTTTTGTTCAGGCATATGAATTTGTTTCCAATATAATATTTAGTGCTTATTCCACTAACAATTAAGTGCAGTGGTTGAGTTGGTAAAGGCGAACGTTCAAAGGCCTACAGGACCTGGGTTCGAATCCCATGTCCTCCAAAACTTTGTGTTATTTTGTTTCAGATATTCCAATGCGCTTCAGCAAGCGTAGTCCACCATACGCCTTCAGATCTCAACGTGCCAGATGGCCTCCAGGCCAAATCTGATGGTCTAGTGGGGAGATCCATCATACACTCCAGTCAGCGCATGTGTGGAGAATCAACAAAGTCAACCCAGGCCAGCGCCTGTTGGGCCACTAATTTGCTATTCTCACCATCCAATCTGGGCCAAAACCCTTTGAGTGTTTCTAATTCTTTTTTATTTTATTTCATTTATTTACATTGTTTATTTAATTATTTTCACTATTATTTTTTAACTAACCAATCACATCTTTTTCTCATAAAATCAAAAACACAAAAATATATTTTATTTATTAGAATTAAATTCATCATTTCATTTTTGTAAATAAATACTAATTTAATTAATTTAGTTTTAATTAGGTATAATTTTTAATATCTTTTGCAAATAATTAAAATTAATGTAGAAAATTAGGTTTTTACTAACTCTAAATCAAATTTTTTTTTCTTTAAATATCCAAAAATCCAAAAATATCTTTTTCTTAATTAATTAATTAGTTTATTTATTTAATTAACTTAAATTAATTTCTTTTAAATCAAAAATAAACAAAATGCTTTCTTTCAAAAAAGGGTCAAAACCCTAAAAAATGCGCCCGATTTAATTTTCTCGCACGCGATCCATATTTTCATATTATTGTACTTGCTTCCGGAATGTAATAGCTTTAAATAGGACTTTAATTATTTTATCGCTTTCTTTTATTTTCCGCAATTTAATTTCAAGGGTTGTTTTTGGCGATGTAAATACCCGACGCCTTGTAATCGTTTAGATTTAATTTCCGCAATTTAATTTCCGTAACTCATAAAATGTTAGATGTTTGATAATAGGGAATGCATGACAAGATCGAATGTATGAACTTAAAATCAACATAGCTCACCCATGACATGTACAAAAGATAATATTAACCGAAATAACACACTCGCACATGCGCACTCTTAGGGTACACCTCACTTGGTTGCCTTCGAACGTGGTCATTGAGTATAGGAAGTTTTAGAGGTCGTCCTCTTGTCCAAAGATCATAGTTGCCTCGAAACGGTTGCCTCGGAAAAATGATCTAAGACATTAGGATTACCGCTAAGGCGTTCTGACATTGCTTTAGTGACCACACGTCCCTTAATCGAATTGACCCTTAAAACTCCAACGACGATGCTTCCTACTCATCAATAGTGGGATAGCATTGTCTAAAGGACATCTCTACAGATTAATTCTTTTTTCGAGTAGGTAGATGGTTCTTAAGTACTTGCTCTCTCAAAACAAAACAAAACTTTTCGCACTTACACCTTTCAAATAAAAACTCCTTTCAAACCCACAAACACAAAGAAAAGCAATTTTGAAAACACTTTGAGCAAGTACCTAAGAGCCCGTGGATAACCACGGATAGAAAGGATGCTAACACCTTTCCTTTCTATAATCTACCCCCCGGACCCGAGAAACATCTCGAAAAAGGAATTTTTTTGTGCTTTTTTCCTTTCCTTGTTGGATAAAATAAAAGACGGTGGCTACTCTTGCTTACCGCGACATTTTGCGAAAACAAACGCAAAACGTGAACCAACATTCCAAAAACAGTCAGTTCTCTCCCACCGTATCACACTTGTAAAATGCTTGCAGATATAAACAACATCACAAGAAAATAGTTCTTGTCGTCCGACGCAACAAACACCGACAGATCATCCATAACCTAAAGTTTTGATTTTTAGCATTAAAATGAAGAAAATAACAGACAATAAAATGTTGAAATGAAGCTGTAAAAAAATGAAGTACGAAACACCATGAACACTCACGTTTTTGTCGACAACGACCAGTTCAAAAGGCTCTTTCGTATTGGTTGTGACCTTCCATTTGTGGTGTACCTTCAGAGCTACTTTCCAGAGCTGTTTGGGGTCGATTATGTTGTTAATCATCTCGAACAGCCTCACCATATTCGAAAACTTTGCAGAACGGACGAGCGGTTAAAGAAACAGTGATTAGGGTTTGGAGAAGAAGAAGAAAAGCTATGGATGAAGAAAGAGTAGTGGGAGAGACTTGGGATTGATAGAATAGTGTGATAAGGTGTAGTTGTTGTGCAAAAGCAGATGATACGGAAGAGGAAGACGAACTGAAAGAAGAAGAGGAAGAAAACTTCAGAGAGAGAAAGAGAGAAAAAAGACGAAAGAAAAAGAAGAATTTTATGTTATTTGAAATTTGAATTAAAGTATACATTGAAAGAAGAGAAAATAATAAAATATCATTTAAATTGGATCAAGTGACATCATTAACTCATTCCAACTTAATTATCAAAGGTAAAAAATAGCAACTTTATAATTGGAATAGAACTAAATGATATTATTAATTAAAAAAAGAATTTTTTTTAGACACAAAATACTCTCATTTTGGTGTAATAACATATTAAGAAGCAAAGACAATTGAGTTTTTTCCAAATGATCAAAGGTGATGGTAGAATATTAACCTGTAACACCTTTGACCAAGTAAAAATAAACTATCAATGAACTTTTTTACCAAAGAAAAAGATGATATATTTTTTCTCACACATTCACATGGTCGGTATGTTGGCTCTCGTAATCTGAATTCCGATGGGAGATAGGTAAAACCTATAAAATATTATTTAAGTAGATATCAAACTTAGATACTCCTAATCGATAATTTATTTTAGATTTAATATAAACTTAAAAATTTTAATTTAAATTTAAAAATTTTAGTGTTAAAAATAGTAATTAAAAAATAAAAACAATTAATATGTTATTAAATTTAAATTAAATAAAAAATTCAAGTATTAGTTTTATCATTCCCAATTAATTCTCCTTCATTCTCATGAATTTAATATGATTTATAGAATCATACATTTTGATCGCAAAGAACATCCTCGTTTTCTTTTGTACAATACACCCAAATATCTTTGTGTCATACATACCATACAAGAATAATATTATATATATTGCAAATATAACATGATTTCAAATTCTAACTTCTATTACATTCTCATATTATATATTTATTACTTATGATTTCAAATTCTAACTTCTATTAAATTCTCATATTATATATTCATTCCTTATCAAATAAATATTAGTCGTACCTAGCACTAATAAATACGACCCTCACAGTTTATTAAGTAATTATAAAAATTACTTATTAAAATAACTCTAGAATTACAAATTTTAAATTTAATAACTAAACTTCAATGACAACATTATAAATTTTTTAAATATTTATTCTTCAATTAACCATTTATAATTAACCTCATAGTATATAATAAAAACTAATAAAAAATATTGTTAAATTTTGTGCAGTTAGCACCAAATGTTATAAATCTTTGAATAGATAAACTTAGGTTAAAATTATAAAATAATAATATATTTAAAAGTGGATAGGTAAGTGTTGTGTGAAACATTAACAATTTTGTGTATGTTAGTGTTAAGATGATCTTGATATACTTACCATCAACCAATTGTCACAAATTTGAGAAAACAAAGTAAATACATGTGTGAATGAATGTCATAACAACATTTGGTTAATAAGATAATTATATATATATATATATATATATATATATATATATATATATATATATATATATATATATATATATATATATATATATATATATATATATATATATATATATATATATATATATATATATATATATATATATATATATATATATATATATATATATATATATATATATATATATATATATATATATATATATATATATATATATATATATATATATATATATATATATATATATATATATATATATATATATATATATATATATATATATATATGACTTAAACTATTGAAAGTATATTAATTATATATTTTTCATTAAAATTAACTTCTTTTCTTTCCTTAAACTAAAAGGGGAATTTTGTTAGCCTTCTCCATATATTTATATATTTTCTTAAATTTATAAAATATTTTTAATATTTCTGATAGGAAGTTCAATAATGTATCCTAACCATCCGTGGCATACATTAACCTTTTACTAAAAATTTAATTAAAAAAATTCTAAATTGTTTATATTAAATACTATTTGATAAAATATTGTAGATAATTTTATCCCAATTATCAATATTTTTGTTTTGATAAATAATTATAAGAAATTTCACTTTTTTACATTTAATTTATGATGTTATAATATTTTAAATACAAATAAGTATACATGGTTCATTAATAATTTTATTAATAAATTATATAATTGAAAAATAGAAATATAGATAAAAATATACACTGCTTTTATATAATAATAAAAATACACACACTCTATGTAATAATGAAGATCATAAAATATTTATAATAAAATACTGATTTAATTAATTGATAATGCAACAATTTAGAAATCAATTGTTTTTAATAACTTTAATTATAAGTCTATTTATTCAATTTTTTAGCAATTAGAGGAGGTTTTCTTCTTTATGAATGGTAGCAGCTCTTTCATTCAATCTCACTTTCATGCTTCTACCAGAACTAAGTTATTTATTGGAGACCCTTTTTCTTCTGCAAATCATTACCAAACTGTTCTATCTAATGATGTAGCAGCTGTCGAATCTGACACCACTAAAAAATATAAATTTTGTTAAATTTGTTTTTAACATTTCAAATATATTGTTACTATTGATGTTTTAAAAAAAATAGATGGATAAATGATATATTGATGTTCTCTTTTTAACTTGTTATTAAATTATGTTTAATTTCTTTTATATCTAGGTAATTGTTACATTTAAAGATGTTGTAAGAATATGATAAAGTATGTCATATGTCTCTTAATCTTTATAATGTCTATTGATTTTATATTAATAGAATGGTGTTTAGTATTTTACAAAAACAAAAGAGAAATGTCTTTTTTATAAATGGTGTTTATGAATGTGTCATGAATGGCTTAAGGATAAAAGTGAATGAGAAATATTCAAGAAACAAGCAGTTAAATGTCTTAATAATAGAGCAACGAATTCAAACCATCAATGTCTTGTTTTGAAATAGAAAACAATTAATTACATATTTTCAACGTTTTTATAAAAAAAATTGACACTGCTCTACGTAATTTAAAATATGTAAAAGAGATTAATTGATAATTAATATCTACTGTGTATAAATAAGAGTTTAAAAGTTTGACTTTGTAATTAAAAAATTTTAATTGGCTTTTTTATAAAGAGCTTGAATGTTTTATTTGTAGGAGAAAATTGTATTATTCCTTAAATTTTTTAAAATCTAAAATTTAAAATGAAATAAAATTATATATTAAAACAAAAGCAAACATTTTAGATGGAGTACATACGTAACGTTCCGATTTTGATTAATTATTATTTTTATTTAAATAATTTAATTTATTATACTTTTGAAGTGATTTATGTGTTCTAGGTGGATTATGGGTATTTCAGTAATTTAATTAATATTAAAAAATTAGAAATAATTAAGAATTAGAAAAAATAGACTTTTTATTTAAACTATTGGTAAAAAGAGTTGTTGGAGTAGGTTCGGGTGAGAAATTAATATTATAGAGTTATTGTAAGAATTATTATTATTATTATTATTATTATTATTATTATTATTATTATTATTATTATTATTATTATTAAATAATTTAGTTTATAGGGAAACTATTATTATTTGATTAATATAATATTATATTATATTTTTTTAATAAAATAAGTAAATTAGGGAAAATATAAATAGATAAGTTACAGTGGGATTTAGGACAAAACGTGAAATTGTGGAAAAGAGAAGCGGTAGAAAACCTTGAAAAGCGATCGTAGGAATAAGAGTGAGTAGGATCTCAACTACCGGAAAAATTCAACGATCGTGACTTTCGAGGTAAGAGGGTGAACATTTTTACCTAAAAGATGTTAGGTAGTCGGATGGTGAGGAGTCCTTATCCCATTCTATTTTGTGTTTTGCTTTGACTGTATATTTGTGATCAAAAGGGTTGTTCCAAACCCTTTTGTATTGATACTTTGTTTTTGTAATATGAATATTTTGTTTGATCGTATGTGTTTGGCCAAAAAGGTTTGTCCCTAACCCTTTTGAATTGAAAATTTGGAGTTGTTATAGTGAATTTTATTATTTTGAAAATCTATATCAGTGTGTTTGATATTGTTGTTAATATTGTGTGATTATGCCCTTTTAAGGATTTTTGTTGATAATTATATTTTTGGTTGTTTGTGTTATGGAATTGATATTTTTATTTTAAACGTTTGTCAACCTAATTAGTCTAAGACATCAGAAACCCTTATGGTCTAATTTTCCATAGAGAAATAAAATTGCGAAAAATCGAGAAATTGCCTAAAAATCGAAAAAATCGAGTTGGGCGAAAAAATCGGCGGTGTCGTACACCAACAACGATGAACAATGTCGCGCGGGGGAATCAAGGTGGCTGGTAGGTGTGTCTCAGCGGAGGCGGGCTGCATCGTGATGGCAGTTGTCGGGGTTCAGGATGCTATGGCGGCAGTGAGTCGCGAGCCGCCAAATTTAGGCCGCGCGGCGCTGGAGCCGTGGCACCGGTTGTACGACCACGAGTCTGGGTATCCAGTCTTGTCGGGTCATCGGTAATTCAAGGGTCGGGCGTCGGTTTGTGTGTCTGTGCTGGTTAATATGTCATGGATAGGATAATTCCTCTCATGAATCTTAAGTCGTGCTAGATCTTTTCACTACAACAGTGTTAGTGATAAGAAGGGTGGTAATCAAAATCGCGGTAAACCATATGAAGTTTTAGATGGTAAAGGTAAACAAAAGTTTCAACAGAAAAATGTTGGTGGGAAAGGAATAAGTGGGGGAGGTGATCCTACTTTTATCAAGTGTTTCAAGTGTGAGCATATGGGTCATCGTGCTTCAAAATGTACTGCTATGAAGTATTTCAAAAGTGGAAAATTGTGGCATCTTGCTAATGACTACAAGAGTGGTTTAGTGACATTCAGTTGTGGAGAGCAAGGTCATATCCGTGTTTAGTGCCAAAAACCGAAGCAAGTTTAGTCAGGTGGAAAGGTCTTTGCTTTGAGTGGAGCATATACTTTTAGGTTCGATAATCTGATTCGAGATACATGTTTTATTAATGATGTTCCTTTGATTACTATTATTTATATGAGTGCGACACATTCATTTATATCTAATGATTGTGTGAAAATATTGAATCTTGTGGTGTCTACTATGAATAGTAGTATGGTTATTAACCCTCCAGCTAACAGGTGGGTGACCACTTCTCTGGTTTGTATAAATTGACCTTTGACGATCTATGGTATGGACTTTGGTATTGACATAGTCTGCTTACCATTGAGTTGTATTAAATTATTCTAGGGATGATTTGGTTGGAATTAAATAGTGTTCATATCAACTGTTATAATAAGTCAGTGTTGTTTCATGAGTTTGTTGAAGAGGAAGATTCAAAATTTATATCTGCTAGTCAAGTAGAAGAGTTCTTGAAAGATGAGGCCCAAGTGTTTGCGATGTTTTCTCCTTTAAAAGTGAAAGTAAAGCGGTAATGGTTGATTTGCTTGTAGTGTGTGCATTTTTAGATGTGTTTCCAGATGACATTACTAATCTACCGCCAGATAGAGAAGTTGAGTTCATCATAGATTTAGTATCTGGTACTAGACCTATGTCAGTGGCATGTTTTCGAATGTCTCCACTAGAATTGGGTGATCTGAATAAATAATTAGAGGAACTGCTTGAAAAGAAATTTGTCAGACCCAATGTATCCCCACGGGGAACTCCAATGTTGTTAGTAAAGAAAAAAGATGGTAGTATGAGATTGTGTGTAGATTATCGACAACTGAATAAGGTTACTATAAAAAACAAGTATCATCTTCCCAAAATTGACGACCTTATGGATAAGTTGGTTGAAGCTTGTATAATCAGCAAGATTTATTTGAGATTAGGATATCATCAGATTCGAGTGAAGGATGAAGATATTTCGAAAACTGCATTTAGAACTCGATATGGTCACTACGAATACTCAGTGATATCGTTCGGCGTGTCTAGTTCCCCTGGTGTGTTTATGGAGTATATGAATAGGATCTTCCATCATTACTTGGATAAATTTTTTATGGTCATAGATGATATTCGAGTGTACTCTAAATCAAATGAAGATCATGCAGGACACCTTCGTATTGTGCTTCAAGTTTTGGAAGAGAAGAAATTGTATGCCAAGTTGTCTAAGTGTAATTTCTAGTTCCTAGAAGTGAGTTTTCTTGGTCATGTGATTTCTAGTGGATGGATAGTTGTGGATCCATCCAAGGTGGACACGGTGCTACAATGGGAGGCCCTGAAGCCAGTTACAAAGATTAGAAGTTTTATGGGTTTGGTTGGTCAATACAAGAGACTCATCGAAGGTTTTTCGAAGTTATCTCTACCTTTGACTCAGTTGACTCGAAAGGGTCGGGCTTTTATGTGGGACGTCTAAAGCGAAGAAAGTTTTCGAGAACTAAAGAAGAAGTTGATGACAACGCCAATTTTGTTCTTTCCAGATGCGAAAGAACCTTTTGTAGTATATTATGATGCATCCAAGATGGGTTTAGGTGGAGTACTGGTGTAGAATGGCAAAGTGGTAGATTATGCTTCACGACACCTCAAGATTCATGAAAGTAACTATCCTACTCATGACTTAGAGTTGACAGGTGTGGTGTTTGTGTTGAATGTATGAAGGAACTATTTGTATGGTTCGAGGTTTGAAGTGTTTAGTGATCACAATAGTTTGAAATACCAGTTTGATCAGAAGAAACTAAATATGATGAAATCAAGCAATGGTATTATCAAGATTTAACCGATAACTATAGGGTATCCCTAGTCCTAGGATATCTACTATAGTCTAATTGTACAAAAACCTTAACAACTGCGGTCCAACTAATTGTTAACCATAAATCAATCCTTGTTGGTCCGACAGGGAAAGCATTAAAAATATTGAACAATCAAATTGAATATGAAAAACTATTGCATTGAAGAAATTAAAACTCTAAGTCGTTTACGGAATCAAATCAGGGACACCCCCTAGCATTGGGGGGAGGGGGGTTTAGCTACTCATATTGTTTAAAGTAATTTTAGAATAAAAATTAGACATTACAAATTATTGGTGAACTTTGATCTTCATTTGCTTCCGCTCATGAAAAGTCTCTGTTCTCCAATAATTGCATATGCTTCAATCTTCAATCGTATAAATTCTCCCAAGGAAAAAAGTCCCTTAATCCCTTGTGAAAACTCATCTAAATAGTCACCATTCATTCAGACCAGTTGAAAGTACACAAAACGCCCCCACAACTAAACATATGGGCAAAATAGGAAAAAAACGGAAATCAGCGTCACAGGCCAACACGGCCAGTGTAAGATGTAACACCTCGATTTTTATTTTCTATTATTTAATTGTATTATTAATTATTATATTATATAGTAATTGATTTAATTATGTGATTTGGTGAATATTTGAATTATTTGAATATATCTGTTATTTGAATAATTGGAGTTATAAGTAAGAATAGTAAATAATTAGAATTGGGCTTTATGTCATAATAGAATGGGTAAGTGGAATTAGGTCCATTAATGAAATAGAGTAGTAAGAAGAGGGATTATAATTAGTGTTGTTATAAAATAAAAACAAAGATGAGAAGAGAAGAGAAGAGGAGAAAGTGGAGAAAATAGGAAAAGTGAAGAGGCAACCCTAAAGACTCTACGCTCAAGGTAAGGGTGAGAATATATGTTATTATGGGAGTATATGATGGGTAGTAACATGTAATAGGATTGGGTATGTGAATTTCTAGGTTTTGAATCACCCAAATTAATTTAGGAATTTAGAAATTAGGTTTTTGAAATCTTGTTTTTAAGATATAAATAGGTTCCCTATGATGTATATATATGTTAGAATATGTTTATTTGATGAAAAATTGGTACAAGAACATGTTTCAATGTGGATTTTGATGTTTGGACAGATTGTTATTCGCAAAAAAAAATCTGGTTATCGCAGAGGGTGCTTAGCACGGATGACTGCAAGTTAAAAAATTATTTTTATGCATGAATGAGATTGAAACCTTGTATGTTATGGTTTATCATGGATTTACATGTATTTTAATAATTTATTTACTTAATTTAGATTGGTTTTGGAAGCATTTTGATGAGAAACTTAACACTTGAATTGTGTATGTAAGTGTTGGAATTTGGTGATGTTTGAATATATCATGATTTGTATCTAACTGCTATTTGTTATAATGATATGTTGAGATGATTTATACTATGAGATTGTGTATATGTGATTGATTGGCATGAAAGATGTATGTTGTACAATGTTGTGAAGATAATTCAAAATGTGTTAAATAATGTGATGAGAGGTTGTGATGAGTTATTGAGATTACACATGTATATGCATCATTTGTGTCAAGAGGCAAGGTTTGATAATTTTGTGGGAACTATTGACTTGTCCCAAACCTAACGCTGAATGGGGTTTGAAAGCTTAAGGCTGAATTGGGCTTTTATTGGTGGTTAGTTGTCTTGGAGATGTGGACCCAACAGGACCAATAAGGATAACATTGGTACCACATGCATAATGCATTTGAGTTGCATTGGAGTCACCTGGGTCGATGTCAATTGTTGCATTATCACTCATTATGTAATATTAGTGTGAATGTGGTGTTTTGATGTGCAACATATGCTCATTGATTTAATTGTATAATTGTGGTAATTGGACTTGAATTTCATTTGGAATATGAATTTGTGAGCTATGTTGTATATGTGGATTGGTATATTGGATTATGTTATGCCTAATATGAGGTTTTATGAAAAGTGATGGATTCATATTGGTGTATGTATATTTTACATTGCTTATGATTATATATTTTCATAATGATATGAATTCTCACCCTTCTGTTGGAATGATGTTTTATACGATATCGCTCAGGTACTGGAGATAGCAATGCTTCTTGCCAGATTTAGAGGAGGAGATAGGTCCTTATTTATCTGATTATTCCTAGGTAGTGATTCATTGCTCTAGTCTATGTAACACGGGGGATATTCGAACTCATGTTTGATTTTTTTTTGGGAGATATTTGTTATTACTCTCTTTTATTTGGATATGTATGAGATTATGTGATGTTTGGCATCAGTGCCTAGTACTTATTATATGATTGTAAGTATGGAATTCCAATCATTTATATCTTTATGTTAAGATAATTATTCCACTGCGAGATGCATATTTTGTATTGGTGTATGAAACGTGAATTTGAATACGTGTTATGATCATGGTCAGTATGCATGTTTGAATTTTTGTTATCGTTTTATGATGTTAATTGTGACACCCTCTTTGAGATACATGCTAATTTACTCTGATTATGCTATTTATGTATATGTGGGGTTATATGGTGTTACAATAGTGGTATCAGAGCAATGGTTGGTCATATTGACCAGATTACTAATGTGTTTATTCTCTATGGTATTCGATTTGTGTATGTGTGTTTTACGGTGGCAGAATCGACTGTTATATACTGGTTTTGCATTTTTTCTTCGCAAATGTGCGGTAAGCAAGAGTTGCCACCATCCTTTCTTTTATCCAATAAAGGAAAGGGTGAAAAGAACAGAAAAAGACCTTTTCGAGATGTTTCTGAGTAAGGGGGATAGATTATGGAAAGGGAAGGTGTTAGCACCCTTTCCATCTGTGGTTTTCCACGGGCTCTTAGAGGTTTGCTCATTTTTCAAAATGCTTTTGTGCTTTGTGTTTGAAAATGTTTGGAAAGCGCCTTAGTACGACGAACTTTGTAGTGTCTCTCGGGATAGTAGAGAACGTATACAAAGTGTTTGAGAAATGTATTTTGAAAAGTAGTTTTTATGTGTAAGTGCAAAAAAGTATTTTTGAGCAAACTTCTAACAACTATCTACTTTTGTACTCGAAAAGGTTATTCTTTTCCTCTTTTCCTTTAGACAGTTCTATCCTACTATTAGTGAGTAGGTAACCTTGTCGTTGGATGTTTTGAGGGACAATTGAAGGGACGTTACAATCACAAAGGAAATTATGGAGATGCTTTAGCAATTCTGTTTTAGGGACTAGATCATTTACCGAGAAGGCAATTGTAGGGTCATCGAGGGACTATGATCTTTTCTTTTACGGGTCTTTGCTAAAACATTCCTGCCTCATGACTGTTTTTTAAAGGCAACCAAAGTGGGCGTACCTTAGAGGTGCTTATGTGCAATTGTGTTGTATTTCAGTTATTTTTTGTCTTTTGGTAAAGTTTTATAGCGTTTGATTATTAGTCTTATCATACAAGCCTAATTACTAGCAGTTAATATGAAAAGCAGTAAAATGCATAATATAGAGGTCCTACGCTATTACAATACTTCGGGAAGGGGATTTACATTATACAAGGATAATGGGAATAAAGTAGTAAATGTCCTAATTTTATCTATTACATCCGGTGAACAGATACAATAAATAGTAAAAATACAGAATTAAATAAACGCGCACAAAGTAAAAGGAAATCTTTTTGTTGTTTTTGGTATAAAAGAAAATAAGGCCTAAGTCTATTTAATATTAATTTTAAGAAAAAATGTTAAAATAATTAATTAATTTAATTACAAAAATTAATTTAGTTGGAAAAATAACTATCCTAATATTTTTGTGATTTTGATTTTAATGTTAATTAAAAAGTCAATAGAAAAATGAACCAAACAGTAAAAATGCAAATGGGGCACCCTTCGATTGCAGGGAAAGGTGGCCTTTTCGATTCAGAAGAAAATGCCTTCTTTCAATTGGGCTAAGGAGTAAGCGTGACTAGCCTTCGATCCAGGGAAACGGAATTGTCTTTCGATCCTGGAGGTCATGCCTTTCTATCCAGGAAGGAGATGCCTCCTTCGATCCAGCGGGCTAATGGCCATCTTCGATCTGGGACGATGCCCCTTCGATCTGGGATGCTATACCTGCAAAAGTATGTTATTGAAATAAAATGAAAGACCTGGGTATCGAAACCCAAGTCCTTCAATCCTACGCTTGCTGGGTCTTTTCAGGCTATGTCTGCAACAAATGTTAGCAAACGAAGAATATGACATGGGTGCCAAAACCCATGCCCTTTGATCCTGTCTTGAATGGAAAATCAAAGGTAACAAACCAGTATGGATGTATTATGCAAATGTAAAGTTGGGAAATTTACCCTTTCTTACCAGCAGATTGAGTCTTCAATTTGGGCACTTGCTGGAGGTGAGCGCTTTTGATCTGGGGGCTTCTGGGTGTGGGAAACTTCGATCTGTAGGGCTGTTTTGACTTGGAAAATGATGACAACCTTTGATGGATTGTGTGGGCAGCATCTCTCCAATGTTTTTTTTTGTTCTTCCCCTCTGCAACACTTGTGATCTCTTTATATAGAGGGGGTAGAGGGGACAAGAAGGAAAAGACTTAAACAACCTTGATTGTGTTTGAAAGCCATGAATAGGAATTTATAACGTTGGCCAAACACATGGGATCTTGTCTCATTTTCTTTGAATTTTGAATAATTATGTAACTGACCTTCGAATGCCATCATGAGGCTCCTTCGAATGGCTGATGGCCTCCTTCGAATGCTCCCTTTCAAATGAGCTGATGGCCTTCTTCGAATGACCCTTTGAAAACTTCTTCGAATGGACTTTTTGGAATGCCAATTAAAGGCACTGTTGAAATGCCAATCGAAGAACACTGTTACCACGCCAATCGAAAGACCTTGTTGAAATGCCAATCGAAGAACACTGTTACCATGCTAATCTAAAGACCTTATTGAAATGCCAATCGAAGGACATTGTTACCATGTCAATCAAAAGACCTTGTTGAAATGTCAATCAGAAGATCTTGTTAACAGGAATATCGAAGGACGCTATGTAGATGCCAATCGAAAGGTGATTTGGAGATGCCAATCGAAAGGCATTTTGGAGATGCCAATCGAAAGGCATTTTGGAGATGCCAATCAAAAGACACTCAGAATGCCAATCAAAATCCTTGACACAATGCCAGTCGAAAGGCTTGTCATGAGGCCAATCGAAAGGTACTTAAACACCACTCAAAATTTTTATTTTTTTCTTAGGCAAGGGTTTGTGACCAACCATGTAGGGGGAGACCTTGGAAAATATGAGAGGGCAAATTTTTGGGTACAACAACTTCCCTTGTTCAATCTTCTTAAACCTGAGGATGTAGATTGGCTTGTCTGCCTTTCGTGATCTGAAGGTGGAAGATGATTGAACACTAGAGTGCCCATAAATTTGCACTCGTCTGAGGTGATACTATTGGTGAATAATATCGGGAATGGGCTTACAGATGCCATTTGGAAAAGGTGATAGGAGACTGTCGGAGATGGGCTTAAAGATGCCATCCCAGGAGTATGACAGAGATTCGTCGGAGATAGGCTTAAAGATGCCATCCAAAACAATGTTGACTTCATGAGATACTCCTTTGTGGGGATTCCTGTTCCTACTGTCTGAGGAGGAGTCCGCTGAGGAATATTGATCTCTGTCTTGGAACATAGAGTTTTAGGAGTTGTAGTCGTCTGTTACTCTATTGGGGAGTCATATCTTGATTGAAGAGACGAAAATGAACTGCTATCTGGTTAGGATCCAGGCTTTGAAGTGACTTGCTGAGGATAACAAGGCTAATTGTTATCTGGTCATGCTCTAGGCTTCATAGTGACTTACTAGGGAAATGAGATTAAACTAGTATCTGGTCATACCCAGGCTTTGCAGTTTTGAATAAATTAAGCTGTTATCTGGTTGAAATCCAGACTTCACAGTAATTTGCTGGGGAGAATGAAATTAACTGCTATCTGGAAATGTATCAGAAGAAACCTGTGTAGGGATGTCTCAGGAGGAGTCCGAGTAAGACTTCATCTGGAAGTGTATGAGAAGGAACCTGGGTAGGGTTGCCTTAGGACGAGTCCGTGTAAAACTTCCTCTGAAAAGAGAAGGAACCTGGGTAGGGTTGCCTCAGAATGAGTCCGTGTAAAACTGCGTCTAAAAAGAGAAGGAACCTGGGTAGGGTTGCTTCATGATGAGTTCGGGTAAAACTGCATCGGAACTGAGAAGGAACCTGGGTAGGGTTGCTTCATGATAAGTCCGGCTAAAACTGCATCTGAACTGAGAAGGAACCTGGGTAGGGTTGCTTCATGATGAGTCCGGGTAAAACTGCATCTGAACTGAGAAGGAACCTGGGTAGGGTTGCTTCATGATGAGTCCGGGTAAAACTGCATCTGAACTGAGAAGGAACCTGGGTAGGGTTGCTTCATGATGAGTCCGGGTAAAATTGCATCTGAATTGAGAAGGAACCAGGGTAGGGTTGCTTCATGATGAGTCAGGGTAAAACTGCATTTGAACTGAGAAGGAACCTGGGTAGGGTTGCTTCATGATGAGTTCGGGTAAAACATCATCTGAGCTGAGAAGGAACCTGGGTAGGGTTGCTTCATGATGAGTCAGGGTAAAACTGCATCTGAATTAAGAAGGAACCTGGGTAGGGTTGCTTCATGATGAGTCTGGGTAAAACTGCATCTGAACTGAGAAGGAACCTGGGTAGGGTTGCTTCATGATGAGTTAGGGTAAAACTTCATCTAAAATGAGAAGGAACTTGGGTAGGGTTTCTTCGGGATAAGTCCGTGTAAAACTTCAGAAGGAGCCTGGGTGGGCTGCTTCAGGATAAGTCCGTGTAAAAATTCAGAAGGAGCCTGGATTGGGCCGCCTTAGGATAAGTTCGCGTAAAACTTTAGAAGGAGCCTGGGTAGGGCCGCTTCGAGATAAGTTCGTGTAAAACTTCAGAAGGAGCCTGGGTAGGGATGCTTCAGGATAAGTCCTTATAAAACTGTTTTTGGAAGTCAGAAGAAACCCATGTAAGATTGCTTTATGATGAGCCCGTGTAAAGCTGCATTTGGTTACACAGATAATTACTCTATTTTGTTTCAGAAGATAATCCTGGACCTGTTGCAAATTATTGATGATAAATATTTGTTGATTGATCTTTCTTGAAAAGGTAAAGCATTAGCTGTATGCAATGTTATGATGTATGAAATGCATGGTGTAATGGTGTTCTCAAAATGAGATTGGGATGTATGCATTTGTACTGCAGATGCTATGACGTTTGTAGAATGATGTATGAATGCAATACATGAATGTATCAGTTATTCTATTGCAGCCCTGTTGAATTAGGGAAAATAAATCCTTGATTGCAGCGGGCGATGAAGAATTTAGGTCTTCAGATTTTGTTGAAGCTGAACTGATGGGAGATGATCTTCTGTTGTTAGAGAAATAAACTCTGTTGGGGAAGGGAAGCTATGTGTACTGCTGGAGGATTTTATGAAATCTTGTTGGGGAATCCTAAGAAGTTTGATGACTTTAATGAGGAAAACTTGATGTCAGAGCAGTAGCTAGAAATTCCTGTTCTGCCGGGGATACAAGAACACCTGACATCACTAGGTTGTAAGCTGAGGATATGGCGGCGACCTCTTAGTAAGATTCCCCTGCCTCTGTACCTGCTGGAGAAAGTACCCGCGGAGACCTTATGGATGGTTGAGTGTCATCCCAACTCCTGGGGTTTTGAGTAGATGTTGATCAAGATGATAAGTCTTCTACTGATAAACAAATGACAAGATGACGGGACGTAGTCGTACGCTTTAATCCCTAACTTTTTCCTGGACTGTCTTTTCAGATTTTCAGTCCATCGGGATACCCTTTTTTTCCCAAGCCGCCTTTGCAGGTTTTCGACTTGTCGGGTGTATAATTTTTTTTGTATATATCCCTAATTTTTGCCCGAACTCCTTTGGTTCGTCGGGATGCCCTTAATTTTTCCTAGGCCTGTCAACCTAGTGGGTCTTTTACATGCAGAGTATTTTCTGACTATGTCCATGTTAACCGGGTACGGAGATTATCATTGTCCATAGTAGTGAGTGTTGTCACACTGCCAGAAGATGTTTGTTTGATTGTACATGATTCGTTGCTGAAATTCATGTCCAATGCCCCAAGTGATTCAAATGGAGATCTGTCCTTGGCTATTCGGAATTTTTGAGAGATTCCTCAAATCTTGACTTGACTGCCCCAGATCAGCTGGACACCATGCCATTCCCCTTGGTTGGAATTTTTTTTCCACTTGAGGTGATTCTTTTCATTGAGAAGGTTTTTTGTTCGCTGAATATTCATTGTGTGAATTTCTCTACCATTTGAACAATTAAGCATGTGCAAACAATGTCATTTAAAGAATGCAAAGCTCATGTCTGTCTTGAAACATTTGAAAATGCATTTTTTATAGTAAAACAAAATTTGCAAGAAAGTGATATCAACTCATGATTTATAGCAAACCTTACAGAAGTCAGGATACCTTTGTAACAGTATGCTCTCGAACTAACCCATGCTTCAGCTAGGACTTTTAAGGGTTGTAATGTGTCCTGGTTCATGGTTTAAGAAAACAAAGGATAAAGGCTCAAATTTTATTTGTACCCACCCGTTCTTTGTGATGTTATTCAGTCATATGCTCAGTTAATTGCGCATTCAGATCCCAACTGAGTCTGACATCTTGTCCTTGATGTTCTGGTGATGGTTCAGATATTGAATGTTTGTTTGAGAAGGAAGTCATTTCTGTGACCTTTTCTTTTTGTTGACAATTTGTAGGACCTCTTTCTTTTTTGATTTTGTTATCCCTGTATTTTTCCTGAACTGTTTCTTTTTGTGATTACAGTCAGCGGGATGCCCCAGTTTTTCTTAAGTCTCCTTCATATGTTTTGACTTAGCGGGCTTTTATTGTGAGAGATAATGACTGGTTGTCTTGACGATTATGCGGAACCATCACCGTCTTTTGGAAGGTGTCTTCTACAATATATGTCGTGTATGAAGGATGAGCTTGCGATTGAATGTGCATCTGAATCAAATGAGAAACTACCCTGCCCCAGGTTATGATTTAGGGTTTTAATTTGTGCGAAAAGAAAAACACTCACATATTTGGCTCAAAGGGGTTGACTAGGGATTATCTTCCTTATAACTCCACTGTTTGGGATTTGAAACAACGCCTATACATCGTCAGCAAGGTCTGTTCAAAAGCACACTGCATGGATTATGGTATCGTTTTCGTCATCCTCCCTCTAAAGGCTTAGAGCTTTTAATCAAGAGTTGAATATCACGAAAGGAAGTAAGAAAGCAGTTTAAGCATAATGGAAACAAATTAATTCAAGACAAACACGTGTAATGCATTAATGAAATAACAAAGTTTTGACATGACAATAATTGTTTGAATAAACAAAGAAAATACAACTTGAGAATTCAAATGAATAAAAATGCTTTCAATCCTAGCCATGTTTTGGAATGGGAGCAGTGACCACGTTGGGAGTCTCAGGAGGGTCGAACTCAACCTCCTTGGCGTCAATCATAATCTGAATCTTGTATTTCAGCACCCAACAATCGTTAGTGTCGTGCCCAGGACTGCCAGAATAATAGGCACATCTTGCATCAGGATTGTAGTTGGGAGAGGAAGTCTTGGGGTTTGGATGAGGTCCTATCAGTGTAATCAGATTCATCCTCATCAAGTGTTGAAATGCTTGAGAAATTGGCATGTTGAGCTTGGTAAACTGTCTCTTGAGCTCATCTTTCCTTTGTTAATTACCCTGTTGTTGTGGTCGTTGCACACGAGCCGAATTAGAGACCAGCACTGCCCCTACAGATTGGTGGTAGTCCGCCTTATTACGACCCTTCTACACAGCATTGGCTTCCCTCTTACCACCAAATGACTTCTTCTCAGCATTAAAATATGCAGCCATCGGGATCTTCCCGCTGTTGATACCATTTTCGATCTTTTCTCCGATCAGAACCATCTCCATGAACCCGGATGCGAAACTCCCAATCAACAGATTAAAGAATGGGCCTGTCAGAGTGCCCATGAACATGTCTACCATTTCTCGATCATTCAGAGGAGGTTGTACCCTGCCAGCTAGATCTCTCCACTTTTGCGCATATTCCTTGAACCCTTCTCTTGAGCTCATGGACATATTCTACAGTTGCACTTGAGTTGGTGCCAAGTCAGTGTTGTATTGGTACTGCTTGTAGAAAGCAACAACCAAGTCTTCCCAGGTATGGATTTCAGTTCCTTCTTGCTGACAGAACCAATCCAGTTGAGTCCCAGCCAAACTTTCTTGGAAGAAGTGGACCCACAACTTCCGGTCAGCAGTGTGAGGCTGAATCTTTCTAACATATGACCTCATGTGAAGCTTGGGACAGGATACACCGTCATATTTTGCGAATATGGGGACCTTGAACTTAGGTGGGATGACCACTCCAGGAACCAGGCCTAATTCTTCAAAATCCAGATCGGGCACCCTTTGAATCTCCATGGCATTGAGTCGATTCTCCAGCCATTTGTATTTATCATCAGCAGGAGGATATTTCTCCTCAGAGTAGTCAGGTTCATCTTCTTCAGACGTTGGATTTTTGTCTCCTTCATCTGATTCCTCGTCTTCTTCCTCTTGATTAACCCCTCCCTTTGATGAGGTTGTGAAATCTAGAGCTTGATTAACTGGTCTTCTTCTTCCCGCACTCGAAACACGAACTGGTTTCTTTGCCTTCTTAGCCTTCTTCTTGATGAGCAGAGTTCTCAGGTCTTCTTGCCCCTGGGTCATAGTTAGGAACATTTGTTGGAACTGAGTGTTTTCAGCCTGAAGGTCTTTGACTGTTTGTTTGAGAGCCGTTTCTTTACTTGCTGAAATAAACAGCGAATAAGATTAGGACCCTACTTTGAAACCTGTTTATGCAATAACATGTATGATATGCGTATGCAATGTTTTCAAGGATCTCGTGGGGTAAACGAGAAGATGTCAGCAGTTGAAATTTGTAGCTTTGAAGAACTTCGTATCGTTGAAGGTCCTTCTACGAGAGTTAAGCTCACCATATCAAGTGGTTCATAGCCCCTAACTCAAGTTGTTGAGTTTTTATCTTTTGACGAAATTGGATAGAGGGACATAAATCCCCTTGCCCCTTGCTAGACGCTTGATTTGTCATAACCTGCATCACAAACCTTTGAGATCCTTGAAATGGTTAAGGAAATGATGTGGCATGATGTTATGATGTGCATGCTATGCGTTAAGAAAAAATGCAGGGTAAGAAACCAAATTATTGGATTTATACAAACAAGGTCCTACAAGGAATACAAATAAAGTTCTGCAATGAGTTCAGATTGTTAGGCAAAGAAAGAAAACAAGTCACACAAGCAGCCTTAGGTTTAAGCTTGCATGGGGTTTGTAGGTAAGTACCCTCTTGAAGTTTAGTTAGCTCAACCTATCTTAGAAATAGTAACCGGGTCCTAAGGAGTCTCAAAATCACTGATCTTCCTTTATCGAGTTATTTCAGCTTAGCAATCTTTTCTTGCAGCCAAAATATCTCGAAAGTCCGATCTCAATGATTGTAGCATCAAGTATCAACCAATTCCCAGATTTACACCGAGACCGGCTATCTCACTACTTTCTAATGGTCAAGTTTGTTCAACTAAGGTTCTATGGTTCATTAGTGCTTCACGACACCACGCGGCGGCCCCGTATTCTCCTTGTTTTAACACAAGGGATACCGGTACCAACCAAAGTGTCACACCAACACAACCATCGCTTCAACCATATTGGTCTATGTCGTATAATCTCCACGATTTAATGCTGTTTACCTAAAAGTGTGCCCCAGATCTGGGTGTAGGATCTATAGTAACAACCCAAGAGAAGCCCTCAAAATTAAAGTAATCAAAGCACACAAAGCAGTTAAATAATGAACTAACTCTAAGGTAACCCCACTTTTTGTTTAAGTCCCCAACAGAGTCACCAGTTCTATTTTACGGTGACATAACCGACTGTTATATACTGGTTTTGCATTTTTTGTTCGCAAATGTGCGGTAATCAAGAGTCGCCACCGTCTTTTCTTTTATCCAATAAAGGAAAGGGTGAAAAGAACAGAAAAAGAGCTTTTCGAGGTGTTTCTGAGTAAGGGGGGTAAATTATGGAAAGGGAATGTGTTAGCACCCTTTCCATCCGTGGTTTTCCACGGGCTCTTAGAGGTTTGCTCATTTTTCAAAATGCTTTTGTGCTTTGTGTTTGAAAATGTTTAGAAAGCGCCTTAGTATGACGAACTTTGTAGAGTCTCTCGGGATAGTAGAGAACGTATACAAAGTGTTTGAGAAATGTCTTTTGAAAAGTAGTTTTGTGTGTAAGTGCAAAAAAGTATTTTTGAGCAAACTTCTAAAAACTATCTACTTTTGTACTCGAAAAGGTTGTTCTCTTCCTCTTTTCCTTTAGACAGTGCTATCCTACAATTAGTGAGTAGGTAGCCTTGTCGTTGGATGTTTTGAGGAACAATCGAAGGGACGTTACAGTCACGAAGGCAATTATGAAGATGCTTTAGCAATTATGTTTTAGGGACTAGATCATTTACCGAGAAGGCAACTGTAGGGTCATCGAGGGACTATGATAATTTGTTTTTATGGATCTTTGCTAAAACATTCCTGCCTCATGACTGTTTTTTAAAGGCAACCAAAGTGGGCGTACCTTAGAGGTGCTTGTGTGCAATTGTGTTGTATTTCGGTTTTTTTTGTCTTTTGGTTAAGTTTTCTAGCGTTTGATTATTAGTCTTATCATACAAGCCTAATTACTTGCAGTTAATATGAAAAGCAGTAAAATGCATAATATAGAGGTCCTACGCTATTACAATGCTTCAGAGAGGGGATTTACATTATACAAGGATAATGCGAATAAAGCAGTAAATGTCCTAATTTTATCTATTACATCCGGTGAACAGATACAATAAATAGTAAAAATAAGGAATTAAATAAACACGCACAAATTAAAAGGAAATCTTTTTGTTGTTTTGGGTATAAAAGAAAACAAGGCCTAAGTCTATTTAATTTTAATTTTAAGAAAAATGTTAAAATAATTAATTAATTTAATTACAAAAATTAATTTAGTTTGAAAAATGACTATCCTAATATTTTTTTAGTTTTGATTTTAATGTTAATTAAAAAGTCAATAGAAAAATGAACCAAACAATAAAAATGCAAATGGGGTACCCTTCGATTACAGGGATAGGTGGCCTTTTCGATTTAGAAGAAAATACCTTCTTTCAATTGGGCTAAGGAGTAAGCATGACTAGACTTCGATCCATGGAAAGGGAATTGTATTTCGATCCTGGAGGTCATGGCTTTCGATCCAAGAAGGAGATGCCTCCTTTGATCCAGCGGGCTAATGAGCAGCTTCGATCTGGGACGATGCCCCCTTCGATCTGGGATGCTATACCTGCAAAAGTATGTTAGTGAATTAAAATGCAGGACATGGGTATCGAAACCCAGGTCCTTCGATCCTACGCTTGTTGGGTCTTTTCAGGCTATGTCTGCAGCAAATGTTAGCAAACGAAGAATATGACCTGGTAGACAAAACAAAGGCCCTTTGATCCTGTCTTGGATGGAAAATTGAAGGTAACAAACCACTATGGATGTATTATGCAAATGTAAAGTTGTGCAATTTACCCTTTCTTACCAGCAGAATGAGTCTTCGATTTGGGCACTTGCTGGAGGTGAGCACTTTTGATATGGGGGATTCTGGGTGTGGGAACCTTCGATCTGTAGGTCTGTTTTGGCTTGAAAAATGCTAACAACCTTTGATGGATTGTATTGGCAGCGTCTCTCCAATGTTTTTTTTCGTTCTTCCCCTCTGCAACACTTGTGATCTCTTTATATAGAGGGGGTAGAGGGGACAAGAAGGCAAATACTTACACAACCTTGATTGTGTTTGAACGCCATGAATAGGAATTTGTAACATTGGCCAAACACATGGGATCTTGTCTCCTTTTCTTTGAATTTTGAATGATTATGTAACTGACCTTCGAATTCCATCATGAGGCTCCTTCGAATGGCTGATGGCCTCCTTCGAATTCTCCCTTTCGAATGAGCTGATGGCCTTCTTCGAATGACCCTTTGAAAACTTCTTCAGATGGACCTTTTGGAATGCCATTCGAAGGCATTGTTGAAATGCCAATCGAAGGACACTTACCATGCCAATTGAAATACCTTGTTGAAATGTCAATCGAAGGACATTGTTACCATGCCAATCAAAAGACCTTGTTGAAATGCCAATCGAAGGACACTTTTACCATGCCAATCGAAAGACCTTGTTGAAATGTCAATCGAAAGATCTTGTTAACAGGCTAATCGAAGGACGCTATGTAGATGCCAATCGAAAGGTGATTTGGAGATGCCAATTGAAAGGAATTTTGGAGATGCCAATCAAAATGCATTTTGGAGATGCCAATTGAAAGACACTTAGAATGCCAATCGAAATCCTTGACACAATGCCAATTAAAAGGCTTGTCATTAGGCCAATCGAAAGGTACTTAAACACCACTCAAAAATTTTCTTTTTTTCTTAGGAAAGGGTTTGTGACCAACCATGTAGGGGAAGACCTTGGAAAATATGAGAGGGAAATTTTTAGGGTAAAACAATGTGACACAATCGATACTATTTGTTTGACGAGTGTGGTTGATTGTTTGTTTGTTTGGAATCTTAAGATGATGGTTGTCGGAAGGAATGGTGATGCTATTGCTGAGGCCTTGAGAATGTTGGTTGTATCTCTTGGGAAGATTCCATAGGCGAACCCAGGTAACAGAGATAAGGATGATGAGTTCCGTGCTTTGGGGAAATTCCAGAGGAACAATCCTCCAATCTTTGAATGAGAGCATGAACCTGACAGGGCACAAGCATGGTTAAAGGCGATTGAGAAGATCATTCGAGTCATGAATTGTACTGATGCGCATAAGGTGTAGTTTGGTACTCATAAACTTGAGAAGGAAGCTTAAGATTGGTGGAATAATACTGTTCAGAGGTTTGATGAAGATGGTATTGTGGTTACCTGGGATATTTTCTGTGATACTTTTTTGGAGAATTATTTTCCGAAAGATGTGCGTGGGAAGAAAGAGGTGGAATTCCTTGAGCTGAAGCAGGATAATGGGACTGCAGATGAGTATGCTGCAAGGTTTCAAGAGTTGATTAAGTATTGTCCTCATTACAATACCGTTAATGCTGAGAGGTCTAAGTGCCTTAAGTTTATGAATGGTTTGAGACCTGATATCAAGAAGGCTATTGGTTACCAACAAATTTCTCGTTTTTCTGAGTTGATGAACAAGAGTAGGATTTATGATGAGGATAGTAGGGAGGGTGCTTCTTACTATAAGTCTTTGAATGATAAGAAAGGGAAAGGTCAATTCCCTAGAAAACCTTATGTGTCTCCTAATGAGAAAGGGAAGCAGAAAGTTTTTTATGACAGGAAGCCGATTAGGGGGGGAGCTCACACTCCGGTTAGATGCTACAGGTTTGGTGTCGAAGGACATCGTGTTATTGAGTGTAAAAGTACTGAGGTGAAGTGTTTCAAGTGTGGAAAGTTTGATCTCAAGTCTCCTGATTGCAGAGATGTTTCAAGTGTGACTTGCTATAATTATGGTGAGCAAAGTCACATTAGTACCAAGTCTGACAAGCCGAAGAAAGACCAAGTGAAAGGAAAAGTGTTTGCATTATCTGGTTCTAAGACCGCTGATGAACATAGACTAATCCTAGGTACGTTCTTTATTAATGGTATGCCTTTGATTACTATTATTGATACTGGTGCGACACATTCTTTCATTTCCTTGGATTGTGTTAAGAGGTTGAATCTTGAGTTATCTAGTATGTATGGAAGTATGGTTATTGATACTCCTACCACGGGTTCTATAACTACTTCTTATGTATGCTTGAATTGTCCATTGAGTATCTTTGGTAGAGACTTTGGGTTTGATTCGATTTGTCTTTCGTTAGATCAACTTGATGTGATTCTTGGTATGAATTGGCAGGAATTCAATCATGTTTATATCAATTGTTTTGATAAAACAGTTATCTTTCTTGATTCTATTTTTGAGAGAGATTTGTTTATGTATGCTAAGCAAGTGAACAAGTCTTTGCAAGATGGTGTTGTGTTGTTTTCTTTGTTGGCAATGTTGGGTCTCAGTGAGAAGCGAACTATGGGTGAGATGCCTATTGTTCATGATTTTCCTGAAGTGTTCCCTAATGATATAAGTGATTTGCCGCCAGAGCGTGAGGTGGAGTTTATAATCGACTTAGTTCCTGAAACCAGTCAAGTATCGATGGCTCTATATCTGATGTTCGCATCTGAGTTCAAAGAGTTGAAGATTCAACTTGAGGATTTTCTTGAGAAGAGGTTTATTCGTTCTAGTGTGTCACCATGGGGTGCACCTGTTTTGTTAGTTAAGAAGAATGAAGGCTCTATGAGGTTGTGTGTGGATTATAGACAACTGAATAAGGTCACTATTAAGAATAAGTATCCACATTCGGGGATTGACGCTTTTCTAGATCAGTTGGTTGGTGAAAGTGTGTTTAGTAAGATTGATTTGAGGTCTGCGTATCATCAGATTCAAGTTAAGGCTGAAGATATTCATAAAACTGCTTTTAGGATGAGGTATGGCCATTATGAGTATTCTATGATGCCATTCGGTGTGACCAATTCACTTGGTGTATTTATGGAATACATGAATAGGATTTTTCATCAATATTTGGATCAATTTGTTATTGTGTTCATTGATGATATTTTGATCTATTCAAAGAGTGAAGAGGATCATGCTAAGCATCTGAGGATTATGTTATCTGTGTTGAAAGAGAATAAGTTGTATGTGAAACTTTCTAAGTGTGAGTTTTGGTTGAAGAAAGTAAGTTTCCATGGTCATGTGATATCAAGGGGTGGTATTGTCGTTGATCTGTCGAAGATTGAGGCTGTGTCTCAATGGGAAGTTCTGAAATCTATTTTTGAGATTATAAGTTTTCTTGGTTTAGCAGGTTACTATCTAAAGTTTATTGAAGGTTTTTCCAAGTTGCCGTTACCATTCACGTAGTTGACTAGAAAGGGTCAAGCCTTTATTTGGACTTCACAGTGTGAAGCTGGTTTTCAAGAGCTTAAGAGAAGATTGACAACCGCTCCTATTTTGATGTTGCCGAATTCAGAAGAACCTTTTGTGGTTTATTGTGATGCTTATTTGATGGGTTTAGGATGCGTGTTAATGCAAAATCAAAATTTTGTGGCTTATGCTTCAAGGAAAATTAAAGTTCATGAGAGGAATTACCCGACACATGATTTAGAGTTGGCCGCAGTTGTGTTTGTCTTGAAACTTTGGAGGCATTATTTGTTTGGATCAAGGTTTGATGTGTTTAGTGATCACAAGAGTTTGAAATATCTGTTTGATCAGAAAGAGTTGAATATGTGGCAAAGAAGATGGTTGGAATTCTTGAAGGACTATGGTTTTGGTTTGAACTACCATCCGGGTAAAGCGAATGTTGTAGATGATGCTTTGAGTAGGAAGTCCTTGCATATGTCAATGTTGATGGTGCAAGAGTTGGATTTACTTGATAAATTTAGATATTTGAGTTTAGTTTATGAAGAGAGTTCTTCTAGTGTTAAGCTTGGTATGTTGAAGCTTAGTAGTGGCATTCTTGATGAGATTCGAGAAGGTCAGAAATCTGATTTAAGTTTATTTGATCGATTGATGTGATCAATCAAGGCCAGGGTGGTGATTTTCGAGTTGATCAAAATGGTATTATGAGGTATCATGATAGAGTTTATGTTCTAGATGTGGAAGATTTGAAGAATAGGATTCTTGATGAAGGATATTTTAGTGGTTTGGGTATTCATCTTGGAGCTACTAAGATGTATTAATACTTGAGGAAATCATTTTGGTGGTCAGGTATGAAGAAAGATATTTCAGAGTTTATGTATTCTTGTTTGATCTGTCAGAAGTCTAAGATTGAACATCAAAAATCGTCTGGGTTATTGCAACCCTTATCCATTTATGAGTGGAAGTAGGATAGAATTTCTATGGATTTTGTTTCGGGTTTTCTGAGGACTCCGAGTAATTGTAATCATGTTTGGGTTATTGTGGATAGATTGACAAAATCTGCTCACTTTGTCCCGATTAGGACGGATTATCCAATGGAAAGGTTTTCTAAGTTGTATATTGAGAAGGTTGTGAGTTTGCATGGTGTTCTATCAATTATTGTTTCCGATAGAGATCCGAGGTTTACTTCGATTTTTTGGGAAGTTTTGCAAGATGCTTTGGGTACGAAGTTGCATTTGAGTTCGACGTATCATCCATAAATAGATGGCCAGACTGAGAGGACGATTCAGTCACTTGAGGATCTTCTGAGAGCTTGAGTTTTAGAGCAAGGAGGTTCTTGGGATAGTTACTTTCCTTTAATTTAATTTACTTATAACAACAGTTTCCATTCAAGTATTGGAATGGCACCGTTTGAGGCTTTGTATGGACGACGATGTTGGATGCCTTTGTGTTGGTATGAATCTGGTAAAAGTGTTGTGGTTAGACCTGAGATAGTTCAACAGATTACATATAATATTAAGATGATTCGAGAAAAGATAAAGAATTCTCAGAGTCTTCAGAAGAGTTATCATGATAAGAAGAAATACATTGCAGATCTGTCTCATATTGTCCAATTCGATGATGTTCAAGTAAGAGATAATTTGACTGTTGAGACATCGCCTGTACGGATAGAGGATAGAGAAGTGAAGAAACTCTGAGGTAAAGAGATCACTTTTGTGAAAGTGGTTTGGGGAGGACCAACAGATGGTAATGTGACTCAGGAGCTGGAGAGTCAGATGAATGATTCGTATCCCGAGTTGTTCATTTGAGGTAATTTTTGAGGACGAAGATCTTTTAAGTAGCGGAGAGTTGTAACACCCCTATTTTTATTTTATATTATTTAATTATTTTATTAATTATTATATTATATAGTAATTGATTTAATTTTGTGATTTGGTGAATATTTGAATTATTTGAATATATGTGTTATTTGAATAATTAGAGTTATAAGTAAGAATAGTAAATAATTAAAATTGGGCTTTGTGTCGTAATAGAATGGGTAAGTGGAATTAGGCCTATTAATGAAGTAGAGTAGTAAGAAGATGTATTAGAATTAGTGTTGTCATAAAACAAAAACGTAGAAGAGAAGAGAAGAGAAGAGGAAAAAGAGGATAAAAGAGGAAAAGTGAAGAGACAACCCTAAAGACTCTAAACTCAAGGTAATAGTTAGAGTCTATGTTATTATAGGAGTATATGATGGATAGTAACATGTAATAGGATTGGGTATATGAATTTCTAGGTTTTGAATCATCCAAATTTATTTAGGGATTTGGATATTAGGTTTTTGAAATCTAGTTTTTATGATATAAATTGGTTCCATGTGATGTATACATGTTAGAATATGTTTATTGATGAAAAATGGATACTAGAACATGTCTCAATGTGGATTTTTGTGTAAGGACAGAATTTTGATCACATAAATTTTTCTGGTTTTTGCAGGGGACGCTTAGCGCGGGTTAGGGCACTTAGCGCGGGTGGCTGCCAGTTGAAATTATTTTTATGCATGAATTAGATTGGAATCTTGTATGTTATGATTTATATGGATTTACATGCATTTTAATAATTTATTTGACTTGCTTTGGATTGGTTTTAGAAGCGTTTTGATGAGAAACTTAACACTTGAATCATATATGTAAGTGTTGGAATTTGATGATGTTTGAATATAACATGATTTGTATCTAATTACTACATGTTATAATCATGTGTTGGGATGATTTATACTATTGTGTATATGTGGTTGATTAACATGAAAGATGTATATTGTGCAATGTTGGGAAGATAATTCAAAATATGTTGAATTATGTGATGAGTGGTTGTGATGAGTTGTTAATATTGCACATGTGCATGCATAATTTGTGTCAAGAGGCAAGGTTTGGTAATTCCTTGAGAACTATTGACTTGTCCCAAACCTAATGCTGAATGAGGTTTGAAAGCTTAAGGCTGAATCAGGATTGTATTGGTGGTTATCTATCTTGGATATGTGAACCCGACATGACTGGTAAGAATAACATTGGTACCACATGCATAATGCATTTGGGTTGCATTGGAGTCACCTAGGTCGATGTGAATTGTTGCATTATCACTCATTATGTAATATTAGTGTGAATGTGGTGATTTGATGTGAAACATCTGATAATTGATTTAATTGTACAATTGTGGTAATTGGAATTGAATTTCATTTGGAATATGAATTGATGAGCTATGTTGTATATGTATATTGGTATTTTGGATTGTGTTATGCCTAATACATGGTTTTATGAAGAGTGATGGATTCATATTGGTGTATGCATGTTTTACATTGCTTATGATTATATATATATTTTCATAATGATATGAATTCTCACCCTTCTGTTGGAATGATGTTTTATACGATATCGCTCAGGTACCATAGATAGAGATGCTTCTTACTAGGATTAGAGGAGGAGCTAGATCCTTACTTATCTGCTTATTCCTAGGTAGTGAGTCATTGCTCTATTCTATGTAACACGGGGGATATTCGAACTCATGCTTGATTTGTTTTGAGAGATATTTGTTATTACTCTCTTTTATTTGGATATGTATGAGATTATGTGATGTTTGGCCTTAGTGCCTAGTACTTATGATATGATTGTTAGTATGGAATTTCATTCATTTATATCTTTATGTTGAGATGATTATTCCACTGCGAGATGCATATTTTGTATTGGTGTATGAAACGTGAATTTGGATATGTGTTATGATCATGACCGATATGCATGTTTGAATTTTCTTTATTGTTTTGTGTACTCTGATTATGGTATTTATGTCTATGTTGGGTTAGAGGGTGTAACATCAGGCAACACGGCCGCCCGTGTTGGCCTTCTTGTTTCTCTATTTTCTTTTCAAGCCCCAGGATGTGCAACACAGCCCGTGTCAGGTGACACGACCACCCGTGTTGCACCCCTGACTTCCACTTTTTCTTCAACTCGTCCCAGGTCTTTCTCCTGACATGGAACGAGTCAGGTCACACGGCCACCCGTGTCAGGCCTCCTGTAGCAAGATTTTAGCACTTTTCTGAAACTCTGAGTTTTACACTTTTTCTCACTGATTTGTCCCGATTTATTCTTGTGAGCCTAAAAAAAGTAAAACACACAACCAACACATAAAATGTGGAAACAAATGTAAAATACTTGGCAATAGCAAGAAAAGATGACTAAAATCATCGGTGAATAACTGTTTAAAAACCACCGATCAAACTCCCCCAAACTTAAATCGTTGCTTGACCTCAAGTGACAAATATAAGAGCTCATGAAATTCACAGCATACCGGTACTCATACGTGAGACTCATGTTCACATTGTTCAAGAGGTAGTTCGTTCGTTGTTCACGTGACACAAAGACTTTTTGTAAGAACCTTTTAAACCTCAGCTTCCTCTTCAGATACCTCTCTAACTATGCTTTGTACTTAAGTCTATTTCTAATTTTCCTCCTTTTTCATCCGGACAATCAAATTAAGGCAATTAGAATTACGATGATCATCACATGCACAAGAATAATCAAGAATTTTTTTGTTTAGGAACCAAATAAACAGCATTTGCTACTTTTAATTATCAACAAAATTTTCAAACTTTGCAGTTATGTAATGTCCTTATTTAGACGATGTTTTGGGATCAACCACTTTGAAATGAATAATCGGGTGAGGGTTACCCAACTTAGCAAGATGATTGTCTTTTATCACCTTTTTTGTCATTTGGGGCCAAAATTATTTATTTCTCAACCAACATACGTGCATGTGAATCTAGATTATGTCGGAATGTCAAAACAAACTACTCAAGGAGTACTTCTAAGGATTCAAGTACTATGGCAAAAATCTACATGTTAGACTCGTATCACTGCCATATTATTCCAAACTTCTTACCCTTAAACAATCATCTCTTTATCTCTATATACTATTCTCGATCTCTTTGAAATACTAGCTCTTGCGCAAAACAAAAAATTTTGGTCAAAATTTGGGAAAAACTTAACATGTGGTTTTTACAAATCCAATAGCATAAAACAAACAAATAAACCGCAAAAGAAAATATTAGATCCCCAAAACATGAACTAAACATTGGCCTTAATGTTTCAGAATAAGATCGAGAAGGGCGACTCACACAAGGTCATGCAACACCAACTGTTGCCTCCTAGATTTCACAACTAAGGCCCCTCTCTTTATTACCTAAAAACAAAACAAAACAAAAAGGAAAACTAAGTTATTAAAAGCGTGGGTTTCCTCCCACGAAGTGCTTCATTTAACATCGCATGGCTCGACGGTTCATCCCCTTTATTATGGGGAGTACTTCCTCTTCCACACCTTGTTGCTTGTCCTTTCCGCAACCAAGAACTCATCTAGATCAAAAGTATGGACCACTTTGTGCTTCAAGTCACTTCCAGCTTCCATGTCCTCACCTTGATGTTCCTTTTTCTTTCTCTTCTTGACTTCTTAAATGAACTTAGGAATTTTAATAGATTCATGAGATGATGCCACCTGAGAGATTATTCCTGCGACTTTTTCTAGAGGTGGTTTTGAAATTTTTCTTTCTCCTTCTAGTTTGATCATACCAACTGAGTATTTATTATTTCCACCTTGCTACTTGACCTCCAACACCTTCAAAGTTATATCCCTATCAAATGATTTTAATATCAGATTACCTGTCTCAATATCAAAATTACATCGACTAGTAAGCAAAAATGGTCGACCGAGAATGATAGGAGTCTCTTCATCTTTAGAAATATCCATGGTCTGGAAATCAACTGGAAAGACAAAATTTTCAATTTCCACCAATACATCTTCAACTATCCCATACAACTTCTTGATTGTGTGATAAATAAATTTTAATTTTGTTCCACTCTCGCTTATCTTTCCAATACCTAGCTTTTTGAAAATAGATAATGGCATTAATCTCACACTAGAACTAGAATCAATTAGAACCCACTTGAATTTTTTTGTCTTTTATTTTGCACGGTATTGCAACTGATCCAGGGTCCTTCTGCTTGATGGGTATTCTTCTCTCGGGCGTGATTGCACATGATTTCTCCTCACTAGATAACGATCCATCTCCTGTTGGTCTCTTTTTTGATAGTACCTCCTTCATGAATTTATAGTACAAGGGAATATTCTCGAGTGCTTTAAAGAACGGTATGGTGATCTCTAGCTTTTTGAACAAATCGAAAAATTTATCAAAGTCTTTCTCTTTTGTGTCCTTGTTTGCTACTCGAGAGGGATACAAAAACTTAATCACTGGTTTGGTCTTCTCTTCATCTGGTTTCACGGGTGACACCACTTCTTCCTGTTTTTTCTTGTTCTCTCTCACTTCTAAATCTACTTCTATGATATGATCATCAAATTTCACCTCCTCTTCTTTTTCTTTATCAACCTTTTCACTCCTTGTTGTGACATCATTAACATTCTCATGATTTTTTTGATTTCCCCGTGCTTTCAGAGATAATTTTTGTGCAATCTGTCCCATTTAAACATCCAAAATTTTGATTTCAGCTGTGGTATTCTTATGATTACTCCTTGTATCTTCTTGAAATTTAGAGGTGTGGGCAACCATATTTTCAATAGCTATCTCCCATTCTGCCTTTTATGGAGCATGTTGCTGATTGTCTTTCCAAGAGAAGTTGGGATGATTCTTCCACCCCAGATTATAGGTGTTAGAATACAGATTATTCTGCTTCAAGAATTTTATCTCCTCAATTTTTTATGGAGTAGCAAGACATTGCACAATAATGTATGGTCCACTACAAATTTTACAAACAACATTTTGTGCCAGTTGAACCTGACCTACCAGTTGAGCACCTATTTTCATTGCCTTCAACCTTTTCTCCACTTCTAGAACAACTGTTTCTTCAATTATGAGTTGTTTGTTGGCTTCCAAATTTAAATCAATCACTCCCTCTGGTTTGCTTGTAACCTTGTCATATAATTCCAGGTGTTCATTTGTAGCAATGGCTTCAATTATCTTCTTAATACCAGTGGGTGTTGTAAAGTTGGATGAGCCACTGATAACTATGTTAATAAGCTGCTATGTCTTCATTCTAATGCCATTTACAAACATATGCATTTGCTCAGTTTGATCCATGTTATGAGTGGGACAGGCTACCATTAACCTCTGAAGCCTCTTATAAGCATCACCTAGTGACTCTCCTTCTTTCTGCTTAAAATTCACAATATCATATCTTTTACGAATATAAACAGAAGCAGGAAAGTATTCATCAAGAAAAGCCTTCTCCATCTCTTCCCAAGTATTAAAACTCCCAATAGGTAATGAGTAGAACCACTCTTCAACATCTTTAGTGTAGGTGTTTAGGTATTGGCTTGCATTTTTGGTAAATCCCAAGTGTATGTGTGAATGTCATGACTGATGTCATAACATTCTAGTTCAGTTTGTACTGACTCATTAGGTACCTTTGCAGAAAAATATTGTAATTCAAGTACTGATGTTTATAAGTGTGTATCTGAGCATTTTGCAAAATGATCACATTTTGCTAAATCAGTAGACAGGTTTTCTCAGATGTCATAACAGATGTTATGACATCCTGTTCTGAACTAACAGGTTTGCAGGTTGGATAAGTCTGAGTTTTTTCAGGAAATAACTCAGTCTTTCCTGAACAGAATCCTGCGTTTTCTGAGGGGTAACCTAGCTCAACCCTAACCTGGTTAATAAAGTCCTGTGACCTGGTCTTTAGGTCAAACAGAATTAACCCTAGGTTTTTGTGGAAACCCTAACTGAAGTTGCAGCTGCTATATATTCAACAGAGCTGCTGTTTTTCAAGTGATCACTGATTATTTTGTTAGAAGATCATTTGTAAGCTCATATAATGTAACATTGGGGGTGTTTTGTTAGGTAAACCTGTCAGTCTGTGGCAAGGTTACCATGTATGTAACTCGAAACCTGTAGGTAAGAGTTTGAGTGTTCTTGGATGAAGCTGTGAAGCAAGTCTAAGTATTTTTGCATTACTTCATATTCATTGTAATGTAGGAAACCAAGTGGGAGGACACTGCTTCTTGAGTAGGAGTAAGACTTCTGTTGCTGCGACAATAGGAATGGAAACTGGTAGGTTTCTATCTAGGAGTTCCTAGGTATAGGTTGCACTGGGTAGATGATTAAGTGAAGGATGGGAACTTGTGAAGTTTAGTCCTGAATTAATATTGCTGACAGTGGATCTTCTTCCTGGCTTGGTATGCCCCCAGAGTAGGTGTGTTTCACCGAACTGGGTTAACAATTGATTGTGTTTTTTTACCTTCAACACTTTATAATTCTGTCTGTTATATATCAAGGTAAAACTGTAATGTTGTAACAGATGATGTCTCAGAACATGTTAAGACATCATGCTGATATCTGTGCAGGAGAAACAGAACTGTGAAGGTTGTTTGCTCTCTGTTGATCATGTGTACCAGATGGACAGAACTAGGTACATCGTGTGGTCTATCCTCTGCACCTTCAAAGTATATCTGGTACAGCTTGGATAAAACTGTGTGAATGTTACAGATGATGTCAAAAGAGATGAATGGATATCCTGCTGGTTTGTGTGCATGATAAACAGAACTAAGGGGTTTGTTTGCTTCATGGTATGTGATAGATGATGTTGCAACCAATGTTGAGACATCAGGCTATGAATGGATAGTTTACAAACCAAAGCTATTTGTTCGAGAACTGCAGATATGGAAACCTCTATGCTTCTGTTATACTTTAGTACTGAATCACAAAAAATTGGGTATCTACCTTGCAGTGTATTTATTATGTCATATCAGATGTCTAGACATTGAGTATAACATCTGAAGACTGGCATACACCAGAATTTCAATTGGTATCAGAGCAGGCATCCTGTTCTGTTTCTGGATGAGATCCATGGGTGATACTTTCTGGTATCTGCAAGGTCAATCTTAGTACTGGAGATTGTAACCTGGAAAGGTTTGTTATTTCTCTGAATGGTCCCTTAAACTGGGAGGATGGACTATTCATGACAGGAACTGTGTGTACCTGTCTTTGGTGATTGGCATTTGGCCTGGTTGTGTGGTAGCTGCTCTAGGTTTGATTTATTTTCAAACCTAGGATTTGTGTACGCCTAAAGTGTGTGTGCAAAGATTGAGTTGTATTATGTTCTTCCGCTGGGCAAAACTCAAGCTCTGATGTGTTTCCCCTCTTGTGGATTGAAGGCTACTGTATTCAAGAATTCAACATAAGCTATTGAAGATGTCACAGATACTTGAGTCCTCTCAAGTCCACTCATGAAGACGTTCTTCGTTCAGGATGGTAAGAATCACATAATCACGGATTAGTGTTATACGAAGACCTTGAATAATTTCAAGGAGGGCCTTGTTCCAAGGTGATGAAACTGATGTTCTATGGAACAAGTATACAGCTACTAGTTGAAGAGCATATGTTTTGGGTGTTAAACAAAGGGATACTTTTGTTTGGAACCTACTCCTGACCTGGAAGAGGAGACATCTGTGTGTGCAAAGTTGACAATGGTAGAGTCAACTATGTCTGTATGCTCCCAAAGGTTACTTTTAGGAGTCAGAACTCTAGAAGTGAAGCTGGTTGAGATGTGATATTGATCTGGGCTGAGCAGTTGTTCCCTGGAGTACTATGGTGTGAAGAAAGACAAGCTCATTGGTTAATAAAAGTTAATAATGGTGCAGCATTATTGCTCTTTCATAGAAGAAGATTGGGATCATGAATCTTGTCATTTAAACATCATGATTAAAAGTGGAAGATCTTCCAAGATGTGAGAATTTGAAGACTCAGAATTTGGTTAAGGTGGTATGTTCTGGCAATACATATCTGCTGATGATTGGTGTTGTTGTCTTCTCTGAAGTACTTAAGGTCAGCTGAAGTCTGATTGGTGTGATTGGAGTATGAACAGGTATAACTCTTGGAGTTACTTGAATCTGGTAGGGATGTCATATGTCATGTCGAGACATTTGTGTACAATGCATGGATATTTTGTGTGGAGCTTCCATGATTGGTAGTTTGAGGGGGAGATTTGGTTAACCTCCTCACATTAGTTCAGCCTGGTGTTTAGCTGACTGTTGACCTATGTCACATGGGTTCTGGGTGCTGTGTGACATATTTGCAAGGAAGGATTCATCTCTCTCATTCCTAAGGATAAATCTGATCTGGTAGGAGTTTCAAATCTGTTAAGGTGAGTAGAGTTTGTTCAGAGAACCTAGATATCTCAACTCTTTGGTCTCTCAAAGAAAGTGCTTGCAAGAAGAAGATATTAACACACGAAGAGTATGTCAAAGTATTCAAATGGTGAAAGTATCTTACAGGATAATGGGAAGGATTTATGATCAATTGCTATTCGTGACAAGTACAAGTACTTAATTGATTATCTTTGGAGTTCAAGATAACTGATGTTCTTAAAGATGTGGGAACATTCCTTCTTCTAGACCCTGTGAAGAATCACAAGAAGAGTGATGCTTTAGTGACAGCAAAATCATTTGATCCTTGAAAAGGTTCCCTGGAAACGTGTTCAGACTCGAAGCTACAAGAAGAAGAAGACATCATAATCTTGATGATGGTTACTTGGATCAGTCTGGTTCTGATCTAGGTAAGGAAGTAAATTAGAGAAGGAGCTGAATTCAACAACTAGATGTTATAACATAATGTTGTGACATTTGGTTCAACATTAGATTCTTGGTTGGTGAAGTGGCACGTCAACTTAAGATAGGATGATCTACAAAGCTGAAGGTTGGATACTTCAAAAGGATCGTCTCTTTGCAGCTCTTTGGAGTTGTTGGGTGGAGAAGATGTTACATGTTCCTGTCTTAGTGTATCTAAGCCTTTTGTGATAACTTGTAGCTTGAATTTCAAATTTCAATTAGGAAGATCAGAATATCTTTGGGAGAAG